>CM061554.1:29157500-30357500 GCA_030864225.1 Capsicum baccatum var. pendulum | reverse complement strand
AACTGAGACATAGTCCGTAAAGAAATATCAAACTCTTTGGACACGAGCTAAAAGACAACTTCTACCACTGTCAAATCACATCCCTATCAAAAGGCATATGGGTGTTTTGGTATTTTTGTTTTAGTTTCACTTTGGAGTAATTTTAAACTCACTTTGGAAGTAACTTTTCTTTTTCTTTAAATTTGAGTGATGTACACCTTGAGCTTTGGAATTATGATCATGTACCTCATATTTACATGTGTGAGGGCCCCATATTTTGTAATTAAGATAATTGCAAGTCTTTTGTTCCTATCTCAAATTGTCTGTTGCTCATCCTGAACCAAAGGTCGTCTTAGCACAAAAGACTACCTTTTCCATTATCGAGTAGAACTATACGTAGTCTGATTCCTTGAGTCTCGGGATATGTAGGTTAAGCTATATGTGGAAAACTTGACTGTATTCCAACCTTCCCCCATCCTTTTATTCCCCATATTTCCAGGTTCACCAAAATTTGAAATCAAGATAGCTTGTGAATTCTTTGTAAATTATGATTAAAAAACAAACTTTATGAACTACAAGTGGGTTGAATTCTCATGAAATCTGAGATATGTAGGAAAATTGATGCCGAGGTCCAGATATGATTTCTAAAAATTTATGCAAAAACCAACCTCTTTGGAGAAATGAGTTAACGGTCGGACCAAAATTAGAAACGTCAAACTCCCTTTATATAGGGTTACTTGCATTCACCATATCCAAAGGGGGGGGGGGGGGGGGGGGGGCAGTTGTTGACACCGAATTTTTGTCCTCCACGACTAAGTTTAATTCTGAATTTTTTCGTTTTAAATAAAATTATAATACTTATTTTATCCGAATAAAATTTTTCCAAAATATTTATCTACGTAATTTTGTCACTTTAAGTAGAGATTATATATTTTTCTTATATACAAAACCATTAAATTTTATTGCTTAAATAATTATTTCATGAAAAATCATATTTAAATCAAGGGTTATCTTGAAAATTAATTCAAATGACCAAAGTATTGTTTTAAATATAATTTATTCTCAAAAATAATTTATTTGAAAAATATGTGTTTGATTTTATCAAATCAAAAAACTCAAAATTAAATTGGGTATTAATTCATTTTGAGTTACGATTTAATTTAGTCAATTTATTGGATTGGTCATGATTGAAATTAAATCAGCCACAATTGTAGTGTAATTGACCAAATTGATTTTCAGGTTTGGCTAAAATTTAAATAAAATTGCTGAAATAATCTTCTATGGATTATTTAATAAATGCCCATTCCTAATTTCTATCAGTCCATTATTTTTAAGTAATTTACCTGCCCAGGCCCATATGTTTTCAACAGCGAACCAGCAGCCCAAATCCATCCCATTCCTTTTGAAATTTCCGAGCCCCCAAGCCTAGAATTACAGCCTTCCACCGCCCCAGCCCAACCCGCACACACCGACCCTGCCCAATCTTTTTTACTATTCCTCCCTCAAGCAAACAACACCACAACTATATGATCCCTAATCCAACCAAAACAACGACCCAATGCCCTTAATAGCCTGTTTGGATGGTGGTTTGCCATGGTATGGTATGGTATAGTTACCATGGGAATCATGTTTGTTTCCATGGTTTTCTAAAAATAGTGGTATGGTATGTTACTATTCCATGATTTGATAACCATGGAATGAGGCAATTTCTTGAACCACCAATTTGGTGGTGTGGCATGGTTCTCCCTTTTTTTTCCAACTTTGTCCTTATATAATTTTATTAAAACCCATTATACCTTTTTACTTCTCTTAACCTTATATACTCTCTTCTTCAACTTAACTCTCTTCTTCACTAAAGCATCCATCTCCGGCACCACCCTAGCATTTAACATAGTAGTATCCTCAGAAGAAATAAGAGACGTTGCTACCCCATTGATGCCTTTTAGGGTTTTTTCATTTTCGGGGTTAGAATTTTCGGGTAGAATAGAAATAGGTATAGGTATTTTGCAAGGCCGACCACGATGGGGACGGTGGGAAGTGGAAGAAGGAGGTGGGTCGATGAGCTCAACGTAGCTGACAGAGAAAACGACGTCATCAATACCCTCATTGAAAATTTATAATAAGTAGGGGTATTTTAGTAAAATTACCCATTAACATACAATACCATACCATCAATCCAAACAAAAAAACTATTATTAAACTACACTGAACGATACAGTTCATCCAAACATGATACAAACCATACTGTACCATACCATACCATACCATATTGTATCATACATTATGAAACCATGGCAAATCACCATCCAAACAGGTTGTAAACCTCCCCTAATCGCTAATCCATTGTGTTACCCATCACCTCATCCCGAAAATCTGTTGTATTCCAAGCACAACCGACACCACTTATCTCTAAAATTTTACAGACCTCGAGCTTCGATTGCTGACTTTGGCTTAGAGGAATTCTTTGTTTCTTGCCAAAATCCAATCCAAATCAGGAGCCATAAATTTGGATTCGGATTTTGAGGGATATGTTTTCCTTCATCTTTCTCAAGTAATCTCTCATCCCCGCTCAAACGGTTATTTTTTGAATTCAAACCAATATTTTATGCTATAAAATACATGGGGTTAAAGGCCAATTTTTTAGAGAGGGGGAGAGCACTTTTTTCTTGAGGAAAACTTGAGGGTTCTGGAGGTGCGCACCTCTACCCTATATAACCAAGAAATTTTCAGAGCACTCTCAAAAATCATTCAAATCGATTGGAATTCGAGTTGCGAATTGAAATTACAGTGGAAGTTGTTCCGACGAAGTTTTTGAAGTCCCAGTTGGTTGTCCCTAAAAAGGTAACAAATAACCATCTTAAAGTTTTGTTTTATGTTTACATTTTCTTCTTTTTTAAAATTTTTATGTTGCCATGTTCTGTTGTTTTTTGAAGATGTGGTAAAAAAAAATAACTTTCTTCATGATTTTGCTCTTGTTTTTCAAAGGGGGCTGATTTTGCTTACTTTCTTTATCTTGGGTGGTCTTGCAATTTAGTTCTTAATCTATCTTGTATAGAGAGAGGGACCTGTGAATGCTCTAATTATTCACTACATTTTGTTGTGTCCGTTCTTGAACATTTCATAAACATTGTAGCCTATGAAGGCCTTAATTTCCTAAACAAAAGTATCATGAACTTAGATAGAGTAAAATGATTTCCATGAAAAATAGAATTATGTCACATGTTGGCTACTTGAAATTCTTTAAGGTTGTTTCCTTTTGCTTTTAAGAAAATGCATTTTTTTCTGAAATAGGTCGTTGGACATTCTTTTGATTCCAGCCATATAAAGATGTTGCTTTGATCTTGCTCTCACGGATGGGGGAAACAATTTTTTTATTTCTCCTAGATTTTGTTTCACGCTAATTTCATATCACATATGTTAGGGATAACCTATAACTTCAAACTTGAAATAATGTTTTCAGACTGCTTCTAACTTTTATCTACTCAATCCGGATATTATTTGTAAGCTTGTTCAACATGCCTTTGAGTATGGATTCTTTTAATAAAAAAAAAAAAATTAAAGTCGTGCATTGCTTCATATATTTCTCATAAATTTGGTTCAAAAAATGTCACCTTGGCTGAATTATTTTGTTGAAAATCTAGGATAAACCCGTGTCATCAAATCTAGAAGTTTCCAGTTTCCACCTACGCGTATAATTTCTTAAGAACTAGTTGTGATAAGAAAATGATTTGTTGGAACTCTCTTACCATAATTCATAGTACCTCACTCTAATTTCTATTCTCCCCTTAAAAATCTGCTTGAAGGTAAAGACAAATATGTATGTTTCATTTGATGTTTATACCTTCCTTGACTTGATCATTTTTCTGAAAATTCAAAATGTTTTAGCTTATCTGGATAACCATACCTATTCTTCTATTTATTTTTTTCTCATCGCATATTGGTATTTGGATTGGTTGAAAATGATGACATTATATGGATAAAGTTTTAAATGACTCATTATTCATTTTCTTTTTATTCTTTCCGGATGAATTATTTTGAATTTGTACTAAGTTTATGTATTTTCTTTGACGCACGCGATGTCATCGAGTCCATTGGACTCTATTCTCCCCCTTTGCATCTTAGGAACCAAGTTCCATTCCTCCGGGTCAAAACTCCATCCCAAAGTCTCAAAATGGGACTAATTTGTGGTGATATACAGAAGATATACGAGAAAGATACTGATATACAGGTTGAAAAATTGGAAAATGGGTTAGGAACCCGAAGATGCTGATGTTAAGGTTCACCTTGGGCTGATATACATCCCAATATGCATGGGATATACAGGGACAACGAGTGGAAGTAAGGTGTGATATACAGCTAATATACGAGATATTAAAATGGACAAAGTCCATGAGAATGAACTCCAAAAGCTGGACAGCTTGCTAATGGGCCAGCAGGGGCCCAAATCTTAAACTTCTGTTTCTTTTTTCCTGTATTTCTTTTCTTTCTTTCTACCATCTTGCAATTACCAAAAAATTAACTATTTTCATTGAATTACATATCATGTCCCATTATATAATAATTTTATCATTTCATCATAATAGTTTAAATATTTAATATATTTTATTAATTTATATTAACTAACTATAAATTTTATTTATTTATTTAATTGTCTATCATGTTCAAAACTAATTTGGTACCACAAATCACAATAATTAATAACTTAAAATATTTAAAAGACATATACAAATTTTATTGACTCTTACCAAAGAAAATCCTCTACTCCTACTTATTTACATATCATGCCCCAATATATAATAATTTCATTGTTTCATCATAATGATTTAAATATTTAATATATTCTATTAATTTATATTAATTAACTATAACTAAATATTGAAAGTAAATTTTATTTATTTATTTAATTAGCTATTATGTTCAAAATTAATTTGTTATCACAAATCACAATAATTTGTTACCACATATAGAAATTTTATTGACTCTCATTATTTTAGCAATGCCACATAAATTGAGATTAAAAAAAAGTACTGTCAATCGTAATAATTAACAACTTAAAATGTTTAAAAGATATATAAAAATTTTAGTTGACTCTTAAAATTGTATCGAAGCCACATTAATTGGGACACAAGGAGTAAATATATTATTTCATAATTACGTAAAAATTATTATAAATCACAATAATTAACAAGTTAAAATATTTTTAAAAAATATATAAAAGTTTTATTCAACTCTCAAAATTTTATCGGTGCAGCATAAATCATGAAAAATTAAAAAATTATCTTAATTAATTGCAACTAAATATTTAAAGTAAATCAATTTTATTATTTTATTTGAATTTTATATAGAAAATTAATCTTTTTATTTATTTATTTATTTTAGTAAATTTAAATTTTAAAATTATTTTTTCTTATACAGAAATACTAATATTTAAACTTAGCTTTAAATTTTTAAAGTAAAAAATTAATAAATTTACTTTAATAAAATAAATTTATAATGAATATTTTCTTAGAATTTGTGTTAGGTCAATATGTATCAAGTTAAAAAGAAATAAAAAAATATATAGTAAAATTTTATTATTGTGAAAGATAATTATAATGCACTATCCAATAATGTTTAATAATATCATATTTTGCATATGCAAATATAGCATCCCAAATTTAATTAATATACTATTTTGGCGAATTATCAATGATTACTATTGGATATGATAAAATTATATTAATTGTTATAGTAATAACATAATCAGTTGCTCTTAATTAATTATTACGAGTCATTTAGGTATTAAGAAAATAAATAATATTTAATAAAAAATAAAATAGACATAAAATGCGAAATTAAATTTTAATGTTTTAAATTAAATTTTCGTCTTTCGAATGATGATTTTACTGTATCACTCCTTATTATAAGTCATTTATGTATTAGAAAAATAAGAATAACAAAATGATATGTCAACATAAAATATTTGATTGACTTCAAAATTATATTAGTGCCACATAAATTGGGACGGGACAGAAGAAGATATAAAGCAACATATATTATTTAAAAATTAAAATAAAAAGTACTGTAAATAACAATAATTAACAATTTTTGTAAAAAAAATTGATTGATTTATGCTTTAGCTGCTTCAGTCGTGATTTTACTATGTCACCCCTAATTAATTATTATGATCATTTAAGCATTGTGCCACATAAGTTGAGATTGAAAAAATATTATAAACCACAATGATAAAAAATTTAAATTATTTAAAAAATATAATTGGCTATTATCGACATAAAACTCTGGACAAGGAGAGTAGCATATATTATTCAAAAATTACATAAAAGGTATTATAAATTATAATTTTTAACAACTTAAAACATCTAAAAAAAATTAATATGTTATATATTTCAAAAAAATTACATGAAAAATACTAGAAATCACAATAATCAACAACTTAAAAAATTTAGAAGATATAAAATATTTGCTCGGCTCTTGAAATTATATCAGTGTCACTGAAATTGGAATAGAAGAAAAAGTATTATAAATCATAATAATTAAAAAATTAAATTATTTTTAAAATATAATTGATTATCAATGCCACAAAAATCTAGACAAGAAAAGTAACGTATATTAATTTTAAAAATACATAAAAAAATATTATAAATTATAATAGTTAACAACTTAAATTATCTAAATACATATTAAAATAACATATGTTGAACTCATGCTAGATTCCAAATGAATCCTAGAAAACATATGCAATCCTTTTATTAAAAATTTTTATTTAAATATATCAAGATTAAATAAATAAATAAATATTTTAATATTGGGCCCGTGGTGACACAGGTCATGCTTCTCTAGTATCTACTAGAAAAAAGAGATATGAAACTGGTATAAACAAAAAGGGAAATTAAAAAAAAAAAGGAAAGAGGAATGAGAGGAAAAAATAAGAAAGGAAAGACATAATCTACAAAATCCCCCTATATGAATTTCACTTTCCACGTCTATTTATATGATCAAAATTTTGTGCTTGTGCAATCACTTAATTTCAGTTTTTATTTTTTTAATTATTGCCCAGTACATTCCTTATTTTGTTTTCTTTTATTTTGCCTTTAATTATTCCTTTAATTTATCCTTAGATTAAGGAAATCTTATGAAGAAATTAAATTTTAACTCATCTACATATATATTTATTATAAAAGAAGATATATATATAAAAAAAAAATTGTCTATTTTCTCATTTTTTTAAGGGATATTTCCTTCAGTTTTTATAGGGGTGATGACGCATTAAGTCCTTAAGTTATTACTTTATTTCAATGTAGAGAATGTATTTTGATCCATGATTAACAGATTTCATCAAATTAAACGAAATAATAACAATTAACAAGACATTTTGAATATAGAACATACAATTTTGTATTTGTATTTTAGTTGTTTGAACAATAAATAGCTAATTGAAGGTTAATTTATAAATAGTTATAATTTTATTTAATTTGATGATATTTGTTAGTCAAGCGTCAAAAAAAGCACACATTATTTAGTTGAAAGTACTTAATCTACGCTCTCTCTCTTATAATTTTTTTTTTTAAAAAAAGGTTTTAATTAAATATTAAACATGAAAGAGAAGGTTAGTATCGTTTAAAAAAGAGAAAATAGTTAAAAGCGCCCCCAACCTTTACCCCAAATCCCAACTACACACTTATACTTTGCGGGGTTCCTATAACCCTCTGAACTATTTTAAAGTGGAATTATTACCCCCTGAACGCGGATATGGCAAGAGAGTGAGAACTAATTTTTTTATTAAAAATTTATTTTTAATATTTTTTATACAAATAATTTTAATTATTACTTTTTCTTGTTCATTTGCTCATGTCTTCTTCTTCTCTTTTTTAGAACAAAAATTCAAGAACTCATTAATGGAATTCCTCATCTTCCTCATCTCCAATTTCATTTTCTCATCTTTCTTGAATAAATTAATGGCGAAGATTCATTAATGGTGTTTTTTGATAATTTGAAAAATTTTATTATCGAAAACAAGAAACACTTGAACTAAGGAAACAAGAAGATTTCTCCGATTAATGAATTCTTGAATGATGAAGATGAGGAACTCCAATTCAAAAATCTTGAAAAAATTCAAAAATTTCGATTCTCTCTTTTTGCTCAAGATCCGCCATTAATGGCGAGCTCAAAACTTTGAATTTCCACAATGTAATGTATAATTCCAACATAACCCACAATGCCATATATAATTTCCAAAAAAGAATTTAGAACTCTTATAGCTACATACTTTGGTATCTATGACTGCAAAATCATATTGTGAATCATGACACAAAGCCTAGAAGATAAAATTCTCGCCTTCAACACGACTAAAAGTTAAAACACAAAATGTCATAACTCAAAGCTCCAAAAATTCGTTTTTGGAAAGTGCTAAGAATTTCCTACTTTCCAATTTCTCACCTAACAAGAATCATTCGTTGCCTTTATGGGGTTGTGTTTCTCTAGCTGATAATTCAGCTCCGTTAACAGAATCGGGGATTGAAATGTCATTTTCGTCGATTTTGAAAGATACTCAACGATTCTTTTAGAATTGGGCTACGTAAAAAGGTTGTTTTCGGGTTGAAAAATATTGATGTCTATGCTTATGGTACCACATTGTCACTACAATTTACTTAATTATTTTGGTCTATATCCATTTTATGTTGTAATTTTTTCTTTGCTGTAGCTGAGATTTTTTATTTTTTTGATCATTGTGTGGAGCAAAATGGGTTGAAGAAGAAGATGAAATTGGGTTGAAGAAGAAAATGGAGCAAAATGAAAAATGGGGAAGAAGAAAAGAAATAATAAAGTTAAATAATTAATTTTTTAGAGTAAAAAAAGAAAAAAATGACGTGGCAACGCGTGCATAACACCACATTCCAAATGACCAGTTGTCAGTTTTCGGGGGGGGGGGGGGAGGGGTGTAATAATTCCACTTTAAAATAGTTCAGGAGGTCATAGGACCCCCGCAAAGTATAAGTATGTAGTTGAGATTTGGGATAAAGGTTGGGGAGACTTTTGACCATTTTCTCTTTAAAAAAAAATTCTGAAACATTATCATTTTAATCTTACCTCTTTATTACACATTAATTACCTTTTCAAATTCTAAAATAGAATTAAAACGTTGTCATTTTTCTCTTACCTTCTTTGATCAAACGTTTTATTGACACTACTTTCCTCCTCTACCTTCTTTTAAGTTTCACTTTATTTACTCATTAAATATTTATATGTTTTCTCCCCCTACTTTCCTCACGCGACTCTCTTCTTTAATCCCCAATTATCATTGTTCACCCACATGATTTTTTTATCAACTTCATCTCTTATGTTACACATGATTTTTTAGGTTTGGAATTGCTCAATAAACCATTGAATATTGACCATATAAGGATGGTCATTGTGAAAAAACTTCTTATATGCATTCTCTCCAAAGAGAATTAGTAGTTCCTATAAATAGAAATATTGTGAGAACTACATTACGCAATGTCTGTATTCAAAGTATATTCAAATAAAGATTATGTATTTTCTAAGTTATCCTTGATTATGTATGAATTACATTGCACACGTGTAAAGAATTATTAAGATTAATAAATTTTTCTTTAATTTATATTATTATTAAAAAGTATAACAAAGATTTTATTGGATAAAATTAGCTAAAAATTTTCGAAAGAAAAAAAAAACTTAATAATTCTCTGATGGTAACAACAACACAATTTTATTAATATAGACGGAATCACAAGTTTTATAATACATAATTTTTCTTTATTAGTAACATTTATTTCTTTATCAAAAAAACAAAATGTTCGTTATAAAATGATTAAGTATACATTGTCATTGTTGTAATCACATTTTCCTTTCTTTTTTTTTTTCATTCAAATTACTATTTCTTGAAATTGATTAAAGATCTTTTAAGAATTTATTAATTTATTTTTAAGACCGCATAAAGCACGAGTATATTTACTAGTTCACAAATAAGATAGAAAGTTCAAATGGTTATTATGTTGTGCGCTACCATGGTTCCCAAAAATGATGTATTTCAAGTTTTGAATGTCAAAGTCTTTTAGTCGTTTCAACTTTTTCCAAGCACACCTTGTTGCATTGTGGTAGCTAGCTATAGTCTTATTTGAGGTTTACAATTCTTCCAAAACTTACATATATCTTTACTCTTTATGTGAGATTTGGGTCTGTTCTGTAAATTAGGAAAAAGGTTGTGATATACTTTCAACTTTACAATTTAGAATTTATATCACTTATTAAAATTGCAGCACATATATTCTTGTTGTCAAACAAATAGAGCACATCCGTCCTTTTTTCTAATGGATTTCCATTTCTTGAGTTCAAAATTTTAAAAAACCATTTTCATTGTTTTTTAATTGGAAAAGTATTATCAGATATTAGTTGTGGAGTGTTTCGCTAACTATTAAGTAATACTCCATCCGTCTCATTTTACCCGTCTCAAATTGGGATGACACAACTATTAAGAAAATAATGATTGGTAATGTAACTTTATCATTTTGTCCCTCTTAATTGTATCTTGTTATTAGTTCCAATATTGATGGATGGCTAATAACAAGGAGTAATCAATTAAACGAAGGGTATAATAAAAAAAATTATCTTGTCTTAATAAGTAAAAAAGGACAAGTAAAATGGGACATCAAATTAGAAAATTTGGGACGGATAAAATGAAACGGAGGGAGTAGTTCAAATAGGAAATTTACACTTTTAATAGTTTAATGAAACTCAAAAAACTGGAATAGCTTGATGTGTTTTTGACCTTTAACTCTAGAGGTGTCAAATGAGCGGGTTGGATTGAGATTAAAAATATTAAATGGGTTGAATTAAATATCGGATTGGGTCCTCAAATTTATTTTGGGTTAAGATGAATAAAAATTGGGTTGGGTCTTGACCGCTTAGTCTAAAAAATATTAACATATTGATATTTACCCCTTGTAAACTCAAATCAAGAAAATAAATTTGAATAGGCTTGAAAAGTTGGGTAGATGGGTAGAGAGTGGGGGTGGGGTAAAAAAAATTTTTAATTTAATTTTTTAAATAAAAAATTTATTTTTTAGAGAGGGATGTGGGGTGGGGCTCGGGGGTAGGATGAGGTTGAGATAAGAAATTTTTGAAAAATAACTTGTTGGGAAAATGGTATGCCATGAGGGTGGGATAAGAATTTTTTTTAGAAAAATTATTTTTAAAAAAAAAGAAAATTTGGAAACAGTGTGGGGGTGTGGGCGGTGGGGAAGAAATGAAGGTTGAGGTAAGAATTTTTTTTTTTAGAAAAAAGAAATTTAACTTTTTTAAAAAATATATTTTTTTGGGAATGAAATATTGTTGTACAGAGGACAGGGTACAAGGGCAGGGGGAGATGAAGGTTGGGATAAAAAAAATTATTTTTTAAATTTTTTTTTTTAAAAAAAAAATTACCTTTTTGAGAAGGGTAAGGGATGCAGGGAAAGGAAGAGGGTAGGATTTTGATAGTGAGGAAAGAATTTTTTTTAAATTTCTTTTAAAAAAAATTAATTTTTTGGATTGGAGGTGGGGATGGGAGTGGGGTAGAGAGGGGGATGGGGATGAGGTGGGGTGAAGGGCAAGAAAAAAATTATAATTTTTTTTTAAGAAATAAAAATAATATATTTAATGGAGGCGAGTGAGCGTGGGGTAAGCTGTGGGTGCAGTGGGATTGGGGTGAGGGGGGGGGGGTTGATGTGAGTTGGGTGATTTTGAGGGTAGAAGGACACATTGTCACTTGTTTTCCCTCCTTTCATTAAGAAAATTATTTTTCTATTAAATGGGTTGAAGTGGAGATTAAATTGGATTCATTTGAACCCAATTTAAAAAGAAAAAAGAACAGAAATGGTATTTTAAATTAAACTATTTCCACAAAAATGGTCATGGAATTTAAATTTCACTTTCTAGCCATTTCAATTTGCTGGCCTGTTCTATACCGTCTCTACACACCTTCTATACGTATCTTATACATATAAATATTTCATACAAAAATTATATAGTTTTGATACACAATTTATATAATAATTGTACAATTTTTGTACACATTTTATACAATAATATATATTTTGTATACACTTTCTATATATTTTTTATATATATTTTATACATATACATATTTGTTACATATATCTTATATAGGTACATATTGTATACAATAATTATATCATTTTTATATAATTATATTTAACTATTATTTCTAAACAATAAAAAAAAAGCATAATATTTTTTCAGTTAAAAATTTTATAGCAAAAAAAAAATTGAAATATTTTTAAAAGTGCTGAATGATCCAAGTTGAAAATTATATCAGTATTGTATATAAACTGTATCAGTATTGTATATGGACTATATCTGAACTGCGTGGGCCAAAATGACCCAAGTTAGGAAATGATTATAAAGTGAAAATAGTATACCCAACTGACCACTTTTTAAAAAGATATCAATCTTGGGCTATTTGTTTTAAAAGTGTCATAGAGTGTCATTTTCCCATTTAAAAATGGATTGAGACTTAATGGGTTGAGATTTACCCAATAATAAATTATCTTGAACCCAACTCATTAGATATTAGACGAATTAAGCGAGTCAGCTCAATTTGAGTTCATTTTGACACCTCTATTTAACTCTATTTTAATATATTTTGTTTATTGTAATTTGTATTCTAATATACCGAATTCATTTAAAATAATAAATTAGATAATTAATAAAACTATTATCAATATCATTATTATCATAATATTATTATAACATATTTTATTACTTACAATACTATATTTTTACACCCAACTCCCAACCAAATGATCGGAAAGAGATGAGAAGACTACAAGTATTTGGTTCTTTGAGAGAGCAAGGAGGGAATAAAAAGAGGTGAGCATAAGGAGGATGGGCCACGTGCAGAGTTGTGATGGGATACCGGGTAGCTGTAAAATATTCGTCATCATTGGAGATGAATTGAAAGGTGGCAAATATTTCTTTTCACAAAGAGAATTATTTTATATTATATATACTTTACTTTATTACTATATATAAAAGAGGGAGTTTCAGCAGCTTCCCGTCATCATGCTTGTCAATAATCAAATTATTTGTTTTGTAATTTTATTATATTATTTTTAATTAATTATTATATATCATTTATATATTAAGAAATTAATATAGTATTTAATAAAAAATAATATAGACATTCATTACATGTCTTCTTCAATTGTTTCAACTGTAATTTTATTATATTGTTCCTAATAATTATTATAAGTCATGTAATTATTAAAATATTAATATTAAAAAATCATTATAAAGTTATTTAAGTACTAAAAATTAATAATATTTAATATTAAAGTAAATTTTTGTCTTATATGAGGCCTACTTAATTTTTTTTTCCATAAGTAATTTTTATAGTAACTTCATTATATCATTTCTAACTAATTATTATAAGTCATTTATGATATATTTGCTTCGCTGCTTCGATTGTAAATTTACTATATCATCCCTAATTAATTATTATGATCATCTAAGCATTGTGCCATTTAAACTGAAATAGAAAATAATATCATAAATCGGAATAACTAAAGTATTAAATTATTTAAAAATATAGAATTGATTATCACTGTCCCAAAATTTTGGACAAGCAAAGTAACATATATTATTTGAAAATTACATAAAAATTATTATAGATTACAATAGTTAACAAATTAAAATATCTAAAGTAATGTATATTATCTGAGAATTACACAAAAAATATTATAAATTATAATATTTAGTAGTTTAAAATATCTAAAAAGAAATAACTTTTTATATATTCAAAGAAATACGTAAAAATTTTTTTTTTTTTTTATATATATATATATCATAATAATTAACAACTTAAAAAGTTTAAAAGATATAATATATTTGGTTGACTGTCAAAATTATATCAGTGTCACTTAAATTTGAATAATAAAAAATATAATTGACTATCAGTGCCACAAAAGTTTAAACAAAGGGAGTTTCTCATGTATTATTTGAAAATTATATAAAAAGTAGTAAAATTACAATATAGTTAACAACTTAAAATATCTTTAAAAAAATAATTTTTTATCTATTTCTAAAAAAAATACTATAAATCACAATAATTAATGATTTAAAATTTTTTAAATATATAAAATATTTGGTTAACGCTGAAAATTATATCAATGCCATTTAAAGTGAGATAGAAAAGAGGTATTATAAATCTCAATAAAAATTTAAAATATAATTGACTATCAATGTCACAAAAGTTTGAACAAAAAGAGTAACATGTATTATTTGAAAATTACATAAAAATATTATAAATTACGATAATTAATAACTTAAAATATCTAAAATATGTTAATAATATAATTATCTAAATTCTATTTGTGACACATAAATTTAGATAGAAAAATAACATATATGACGGACGTTCGACATCTTGTAATATATAGACAAGTCATTGTCATGACAGAGGCATGACTCAATTGCTCACCTCACTACATCATAATTCATATCCAATCGAATCTAATTTGTAGATCTTATATTCATGTTGCTAGTAATTAACTCTAACTTTATTTAATTAATCTAAGTCATCCCCTAAGACATTGCCATTTTATTTCATCATAATTTTCTTGCTCAATTCATATTTTCTCACTTAATTAAATAGATTAATTTGATTCCTTCAATTTTTCTCCTTAAAACAAGTTTTTTTTTTTTAAATTAAGTATTTTATACCAAGACGACATTTGAATAATTCTCTTCAAACCTAAGAATCTATTTTGTTTTGAAAATTTTGACTTTTCATAATTAATAAAATACTTTTAATTTAATGTTCTCTTAACATTATTTTTCAAAGGTATTATTTATAACAAAACTGACTTTCCTATAATAATAAAAATGATAGGAAAATAATTATAATCTTCTTTATTTTCCTCTTAAATCTAAAATTTACAATTTAGTTTAAACGAGTTTTTCTCTAATTCAAGTAAAATATTTCTCCTTTGAATAAATAAATTTCATTTTAAATATGCAAATAAAGGATTTTGATACCTTCTATAAAATCAAGAATTTACAAAACTAGTCATTTTTATATTAGTCAAAGTTATTTGGTAAATTATTTTTTCAAACGGACGCTTCTAAGTGCCTTCAAAATCTTCTTAGGGCATTACTTGAACCTTTATTATGTTTCTCTTATATCAAAAATTATTTCTGATTTTGAATAGTTGAAAATTCTTTAAGTTTTCTTAAAATTTTTCTATAAAAATCAAGTGGTGACTTTATAGTTTTTCTTAAAATTGTTGACGTTTTCTTGAATTTTTTGAAATAGTTTTTAAAAAGGTCAAAACCACTTTCTCTTAAATGAAATTCGAAAGGGATAAAACATCTATAACACATAAAAGATAAACATAATAGTCACCAGAAATATACATGTCTGTATGTACACACTTGATACGAATACAATAAAAGCAGTGCAACAAAGTTTTACTAAAAAACATTCATTATGACTTACGAGGAATGGGAGCAAGTTCATGTAATGATCATGGTTTGTAAATTTTTTATTTCTATGTGATTTGATCATTTTGTCCTTCCTTGTAGTTGCTACATATTTATATTGAGGTTCAAGGATGATTGACATAGTTTTCGAGGAGATCGAAAACGAGTTGTGCGAGTTTATGATTTTTAGAAGTTTGAGAAGTCATATAGATGATTTCTGTTAACACTTATTATTTTGAGTGTCGGATGACAAAACAAACAACACTAGCAGATCCATAATATCAAATTTCAATTGGTAATGGGATTGGATTGATTTTTGAACCTTTATCTCTCATTTTGATCCTTCATTTGAAAAGTAGTAAAGTAGGGTCCTGGAGGTTGAATTAATGAAAACAATTTTATTTTCAAAAATTTGACATTAACATTGAGTTTGAAACATCAAAATTAGCTTAGTAGCATATGTTTGTCTCAGTGGGACCCCAATCAAATCTTGAGGGTCTGATCGAAGCTTGGTAGACTTGTACCAAAATCAACATCAACTGATATCTGGTGCAGCCGCTTAAGCGGCAATCGATTTAGCGGCCCAAGACTACTTAAGATGTAACCTTTTTAGCGGATAGGTATCACTTAAGCGGTAGCGCTTAAGTAATAACCATTGTATATAACCTGCCCCTCAATTTTTCCTCTATTTTTGGACCTTCAAGCTTCGGAAAAGGAAATTTTTAAGGGTTTCAATGTTGATATTTGTGTGGGTAACTTCTAAACTCATAATGTCATTATTTTCCATTGATTTTACCTTCAAAAATACCTTTAAATGATGGTTCTAAAATGGAAAAAATGAAGGTTCTTATCGGTAAAGTTTAAAAGGAATTTTTCTTCATTTGAACCTTGATTTTTCACCCATTTTTGCATGTCTTTTCTCCTTTAGACTTTCATAACCTTGAAAAATATGTTTTTTAAATAAAATTTTGGTTTTACCCCTTTTGTTTTCAAACCTGTTTTTCAAATGTGTTTTGACCCCAACCTGAATATAGACAATATAGGTATATTATTAGCTTTCTTTTAATGCGTAGATACTATATTTGAATATTGTAGTTGATTCCGAAACTGTTTGTAAGGAGAAGGCTCTGTGTTGAGGCACTTTAGACTAGAATTTCATCATTTTGAGGTAGGTTATGGCTTAACTTCTTTCATGTTGAGCTAGTAGTTAATGCATAATAAAAACATACCATGGGTTGGGAAAAATAACTTTGGGATTTATCTTCCAAGATTATTTAAAATATTGTGTGTCCGTGTGAGGGCTTATATATTTTTGTTGTTGACTTGTGTTATCCGATATACGTGTTGCTCGCGTGAGAGCTTTATTAGGCACTAGTAAGCTTATCCGCACGTTGCGCGGTCGAACATATGAACATATATATAAAATAAGTTGATTGATATGAATAGAAATTTCTCTTATATATCAATAAAAATAATGTATAAAGAAAAATACAACATAAACCAAATTTACATGTAAAAATACAGTTTTTAATTAATTTCTATAAAAATTAAAGATTTTATATCAAGTTCTCAAGAAACATCCTTCCAATTTGAAAAGAGAAAGAAATTAATGTTAAAATTTGTAAGCTTCATATATCCTTTAATTTTCTTTACTACTTAAAAGATGTTTCACAATAGTAATAGTACTGCTTAGTTATTCTAAATAATGATATCATTAGCAATGAGTGTATGTAACCACACTTTGTGCAGTTATAAAATATATATATATATATATATAGAGAGAGAGAGAGAGTCAAGATTGAAGACGCTAAAAAAAGTCTTAATGTGCGTAAAAAAAATAAATTTCATAAATGATTAAACAACTTGATCAATTTGCTAGAGAACTTTACTTTCTTTGTTATTGTGGAATAATTGAACTTTTATATTAGTTTTTTACCTCTTTAATCAAAGGTCACTATTACACTGTTTAAATATGTATTAATTTATTACAAATATATTTCAAGGCAAATGAAAATAATATTCTAGAAATTATAAATCTTATACTGAAACTTTAATCAAATCATTACTTTGAGATTACAGAAATTTCACGAAACAAATTTAAAACGACAATCTTATCTAGTAGAATAATTGATGATGACAATTAATCTTGTTAGTGGAATAATCGATGATATGTGAACCATAAAACCTTTGTAGTTGACTCTATTATACCTTTCAATCTTCGAGCCTGAATGCATCTTGTTGTGGATCATGGTAGATTCTTCAAATTATTCTCAAATAATTCTATGACTACGTAATTGTATACATATAATGATCAGTTATATGAATATCCTAACCTTTTGTGGATAACAATCATGTGGAAATACAACCAAATCGGCTATCTCACCCGATCTGCTCCAATTCATTAGCATCACCACCCTCATGCAACATAGATCTAGGATCAAGCTAATCAACACCACAGTCACAATTTCAAATAATTTTGCAACACTAACAAATTGATTAGATTCTATCACTTTTTACTTGTCAATGTATACAATATTAAAATTGAAAAAAAAAATTGTTCCTTCCATTCTAATTTATATAAGGTAGTATCGATTGAAGACACTTTTTTTTTCTCACCATGTGTCTAGTATTTGTTCATTCAATGGGAAGCACTTCCTAACATGATTTTTTCATGTCTAGGATTTAAATTAAAAACCTCTAATTATGAATGGAGGAATGTTTTCTATGTCACCAGTTGATAACTCTAATTTGTAGAATGGGCCCTTAGCAAAAGTTACTTTCATATTTCAGCACCTTACCTAAAGGTTAGAATTGATTTACTGGACTCAAAATATACCAATGAAAATCGTGAATGATGCTATGAGAATTAGTTTGCATAGAGTAGGCTGAACACTAAAGGCCTATTTGAAACTTTAAAAAGTGGTTCATCCTCATATGTATATGATTTTCAAAAATATAAAATGTTGATCAACTTTAAGTTTTAAACAGTAATCAACAGTAATATGAAAGTGATGAACACAAAAAATAATTTCAATCTTCAATAACAAAAAAAAATAAAACTTACTAAAGAACTAAAAAGAACCTTAAGAGAATTTTTAGCTTGGGCTCTTCAATTACATCACCCTTCAATCCTGCAAATTTTCTTTATATTACATGTAAGCAATATCCAACAAAAAATAAAAAAAATAAAATGCAAAAAAAGTTGGTCTGAGGAATACTACATACACGGGTTGATATACATGATGAAATTTAGAGTTAAGAAGAGTTAAATGATTGGACTTTCAGCATAATTAAGGGAATTAAAGAAATAAACTTTACATACATTTAATATAATTAAAAGAGTTAAGAAGATAATTTTGAATAGTAAGTGACTTTTGAGTTGTTTTTAAAAATAACACCTAACAAATGGGGGAAAATGAAAAAAAAGGGCCCAAATTGTGTTTTTGGCCAGTATTGCACTAGTTTTTCCTTTTTCAAAAGATTAGCCTTTATTAATTATATTATAATTATAGTTATTATGGTCTTGTAACTGATTGAGATAGTTGAAGAGGCTACATTGATATTGATATTGATATTGATATTGATAGTAGTAATAAAAACGATGTAATAAGCCTACCATTCATTTTCAATTTATTAACTTTTAATTTAAAAAATTTTAAAGAGAGAAATTGTAGAAAATAGGCAAAACTTTCACAAAAAAAATAAATAGCAATGGTGATCACAGAGAGGTGCCACATTATCTTTTTTATGATCCTCCTATATATATATATATATATATATATATATATATATATATATATATATATATATATACTAGTTTCATGAGGCCCGGGCTTCTCAAAGTATAAAAATAATAATTTATATCATATATTTTTTTATTTTATAATCAGTATATTTAATGATCTGTTAAATAAGTCCTGTTGATAAGTCTTAATAATTATTAAATATTTTAATCACATAATTTGATAATTTTAAAAAATATTATTTATGAGGAAGAAGATATTATTAGAGAATTAGAATAAATAAAAAACCTACAAGTAATTCGATATTTTATATAATGACATAATTTAAAATATTTAATAATTACACTTCTATGTAGATCATAAATAGAAAAAATATTGATGTTTTTATAAAATTTGCAAGTATTTATTTTTTAGTTATAGCTAAAAATAAATTTATTTTGATATTCATTGATATTCAGGGGAATTGACAGATTGATGAGGATGTCTCTAAACGTATTGGGGCAGGTTGGATAAAGTGGAGGCTCGCCTCGGGAGTGTTTTGTGATAAGAAGGTGCCCCCTAAGCTTAAAGGCAAATTATACAGAGTGACAGTCCGTCCGGCCATGCTATATGGAGCGGAGTGTTGGCTAGTCAAAAACTCCCACATTCAAAAATTGAAGGTGGCAGAAATGAAAATGTTTCGCTGGATGTGTGGACTTACTAGAGAGGATAAAAGTTAGGAATGAGATTATTCGAGAGAAGGTAGGAGTGGCTTCGGTGGAGGACAAGATGCGGGAAGTGAGGCTGAGATGGTTTGGGCATGTGATGAGGAGGGGCACGGATGCCCCAGTTCATAGGTGTGAGACGCTAGGTTTGGATGGTTTCACGAGAGGTAGAGTAGGCCAAAAAAATATTGGAGGGAGGTGATTATACATGACATAGAGTAGTTACATCTTACTGAGGACATGACTTTAGATAGGAAGGTGTAGAGGTCGCAGATAAGGGTAGAAGGCTAGTGTGTCTGGGTGAGTCGTAGCAAGTAGTTAGGAGATCTTTTGTGTAGCTGAATTAGTAATCCTAGGACTGTGTCCATAGGTAGGAGCATTTAGTTAAGCGAGTTTGGGTATGGTGGATGTCTTTGGTCTGTGAGTGTATTGTCACGACCGAAAAATAAGGGTCATGATGGCACTTGTCGTGGTGTACCTTGACAAGTAAACCTATCACCCAAACTGATACGAAAAGAGGAAAAGACAGAAATATCCCAAGATAAGGCTTCTAGAACGAAGCCGAACCATATAAGTAATCATAACAATGCGGAAAGAACTTATTCAAAATACCAATCATGCCCCAAACCAGGTGTCAATAGTGTAAGAACTACTAATACAATCCAAGAGTCAAATACATCAGAAAAATAACCACAAAGGAATAATAACTGTCTCTGAATACTAATAAAGACATAACTACTATAGAAAGATAGAGGTGAACTTTAGACGCATGAATGTCCAACTGCTACCTTGAAAGCTCTAACAATCGCCCGAGTCAATCAACCTGAGGCGCACTCGAGCTAGAACCTGCACCGAAAGGGCGAAGTAGGCATTAGTACAGTCCACTTGTACTCAGTAGGTATCATAGGATGACCGAGAAAAGTAGTAAATAGAGCATATAAAATATACACTAAGGGCACGTCACCTGCAATCAGAAAATGTCCTACAATGATAGCCCACACCGCTTGCACTAATAGTTCTAATATATCTCACATATATTGCAACATCATACCAAGATAGAACAAAATTACGTATTATATAACATATAAGAAGAACAAGGGGGACATGCATATACAAGATCATCAAATACAAGTAAAAGAAGATACAATAAATACATAGATGATAAGTCAATATGTCAGTACAACACAACATAACACAATAAAGTAAATGCAATGTATATAATGATGATGCACGAGGTCATCGCACAATCCCCGTATACACCTACAGAGCTAAAGCTTCCCGACGTAGGACCCATGGGGGGTTCGTCAGCCCGTCTACAGTCGACATATCTCATATCTCCTTTCTGGCACATTCTTCGGAAAGAGTTTTATAAGGTGTTACAATATCTCTTAAAAAGGTGTTGCCAATGTTTCTCAAATGTTGCTTCGATGTTACCAATATTTCATGAATGAGTATGATATAAAGATGTAATGCTCACAACCAATCACAATGAGTATTTCAACAAACAACCACATGATATATTTCCACAACCAACCACAATGATACATTTCCACTACCACATGAGCCAATATCCGCTCATTATTTTCGTATCATCCATAAATTTTCACATGTCTCATTTGACAATAAAGTATGAATATAATCACAATACACCAATGGTACTTCATTAGCATTTTAACAACACAATACAATTATTCATATGTACTAAAGACTATCAATATCACATAGGACCCCACACGGTCACACATATCACATAATATTTCAATTTCGATAATTACATCACATATAAGCCCTCACATGGGTACAACACATAGATAGTCATTTTTCATGATTAGTTCTCACCCTTAACATGTATTTTGTACCATAATTTACTACCCAACCCAGTCTGAAAGAGTTAAGTCATAACCTACCTCGAAAGCCGAAACTTGTCCGCTACACTTGATCCTGCTATCTTACTTTTCACGAATAGTTTCGAACTCTACAAAAAACATCAAATATAAAATCTATGCATAAAAGAAAACCAACGACACCCATATTGACTACTTTTGGTTCGAGGTCAAAACGAACCCCCGAAACGAGTTTTCGAAAAAGAATGACAAAATCAGAACTTTACTTAAAAAATATGTTTCCCACATTTTTAGGAATCTACAGCTGAAAACCCAAGTCAAATTTAGTAAAAAATGAGGTTCAAATTGAAGAAAATTATTTTTAAGCTTTACCGGGTAAAATCTTAGAAATCTGAGTTAAAATCAAGAATCAGAGTTATTTTGAAGGTTAAATAGATGAAAAACTAGTAATTATAAGATAAAAATATTATTCAAGTGAAAAGGAGTAAAATTTAGGTTTAAAATTATGCCCTAAGATTTTTGAGAAATTAGTCAAGAAATTACTAAGAAATGGGGTGAATTCTTACCTTAAATCCGCAATAAAATCAAGAAATAAGTGTTAATCTAACTTTCCAAGCCCACAAACTTTACTTTTAAGCTCCCACACTATTTTAGGGTTTAACTCTCAAGAGACAAGATGAAAAATGAGCAAAATAGGCTAAAAAGAGGTATTTATATTGCAGAAAAATATGGGATTGCACCAGATTTTTCACTTCAAATTCACCCCGGATTTCAACGGGGTGCCCAGAATTCGTTCGGAGTCTGATACATGCAAACAAATTATGCAACCATACTAAATTCGACGTTTCGGATGCGTTGGCGATATCAATTTTTTTTAAAAAATATTGTTTTCACAAAGTTGACCTCCGAAATTCGAAATCACAATTTTTCAAATCGAGGATCAAAATGAGATTTAAAAGCCGTAAAATCATACCAAATATGCTAACACCCTAAAATCAACATTCTAAATCTGTTGTCGAAGTTGGATTTTCCATCCGAGGTCGTTTCGACCAAATGTGGATCCCACACTTATATTTTCAATTTTTCAACTTTTTGATCAATAGGTCGAAATGAGCTCGGATGCACCGGGACCCAAACCAAAGGTTTACCTAGCCTAAAATCGATATTCCAGAGCTACTGGCATAGTTTGTTTGGCCAACTGTCACACGGATCAAAAGATATCCCCATAAGTCTAAAATAAGGCTCTCAAAGCCATCAAAAACCACAATATCGGATAAATGATATAAAAAATCATGTCAATCACTCTCACACCCCAAAAATACCATAATACAACTACTGAGAGGGGTAAAATAGTTAAATCACACAAAATCACAAATTTCACATATTTCATCAAATTTTTAGGTTATTACATCATTCACCACTAAAAATCTAGTTCGTCCTCAAACTAAGGCAAAGACATACTTGAATCAATGAAAAACTTGGGATAGGAACTACGCATATCAGACTCAAACTCCTAAGAAGCCTCATCTACAGGTCTTTGTCACCACTGAACCTTAAACACAGGGATAACTCTAAAGTGCAACCGCCTAATATCCCTAGCCAAAATGGAAACTGGCTCCCCAATAAAGGAAAACCGCTCATCTAACTGAACTGACTCCCAATGAATGACATGTGACTCATCAGGAATATAGCAATGAAGCATAGAAACATGAAAAACTGGATGAACAACTGATAGATAAGGGGGCAAAGCCAACTCATAAGCCACAACACCAACAGTCTAAAGAATCTCAAATGGACCAATATACCTGGGGCTAAGCTTGCCCTTTTTCCCAAACCTCATCACACCCTTCATGGGTGAAAATTAAAGGAAAATACAATCACCAACACCAAATATCATGGCACGAAGTCTATGATTAGCATAGCACTTCTGCATACTCTGAGCCGCTCTAAGCCAATCCTGAAAGACCCGAACTCTATCCAAAGACTCATGAAGCAAGTCCGTATCTCGAGGTCTCACCTCTAAAACATCGAACCAACCTACTGGGAGCGACAACGCTTACCATACAATGCCTCAAAAGGAGCCATATCAATACTTGAATGGTAATTATTATTATATGCAAACTCTACTAAATCCAATTGCTGCCCCCACTGGCCACCAAAATCCATCGCGCATGCGCAAAACATATCCTCCAAAACCTGTATAGTCCGCTCTGACTGGTATCAATTTGGGCGTGAAACGCTATGCTAAGATCCACTCGAGTACCCAACTCATCCTGAAAAGTTTTTCGAAAGTGAGATGTGAATATAGGACCTCGATCTAAAATAATGGACACCAGTACACCATGAAGATGGATAATCTTACAAATAAAGATAGGAGCTAACCTCTCAGCACTAAATAAGACCCGAACTAGAATAAAATGAGCTGACTTGGTCAATCGATCCACGATGACCCAAGTACTGTCAGAACCATGAGATATACGAGGCAAACCAGTTACAAAGTCCATGGTGATGCGTTCCCATTTCTACTCAGGAATGGGTAATATCTGAAGCAAACCACCAGGTCTCATATGCTCGGCCTTCATCTGCTGACAACATAGGCAACAACACATAAAATCCACTGTATCTCACCTCATACCACCCCTCTAGTAGAGTTGTCTCAAATCACGATACATCTTAGTCACACCTGAATGGATAGAATATCTGGAACAATAGGCCTCCTCCAAGATCAACCTAATCCAATCACCACTCTCAGCACATAAACTCAGCCCCCAATCCTGAAAACTCTATTTGAATCAAGTGAGTCTTTCTTAACCTCCTCACTTAATATCTTATCTCGAATCAAACTCAATCCAACATCGTCAAACTAATGATCTTGAATCTGCTCTATCAAAGAAGATCTAGCCTCTATAAATTCCAAAACACGCCTTGATTTCAAAATATCAAGTTAGCTAAAGACTGATCCTCTAGGGCCAACGGCCTCTCCTATGTCAAAAGATACACCAAGCTACCCATGCTAGTCGACTTCTGGCTCAAGTCATCCACAACTACATTAGCCTTATCCTGATGGTAGAGAATAGTCAAGTCATAATCCTTAAGCAACTCAAGCCAACGACGCTGCCTCATATGAAGATCTAGCTGGTAAGGAAGTACCAAAGGCTACGATGATCTAAGAAGATCTCACAATGGACTCCATACAAGTAGTGCCTCCACAACTTCAAAGCAAACACAACTGCACATCGCTCTAAATCATGGGTAGGATAATTCCTTTTATGAGGCTTTAATCTTGACGAGATGTATACGTAATTACCTTGACCTCCTACATTAACACAACACCTAACCCAATACCTTAAGCATTACAAAAGACAACAAAGCCCACGCCCTCCTTGGGCAAAGCCAATATAGGAGGTAAAGTTAACAAATCCTTGAGCTTTTGAAAACTCGCCTCACAAGCATCAGACCACTGAAAGGAAATCTTCTTCTGAGTCAACTTGGTCGATGGAGCTGAAATGGAAGAGAAACCCTCAATAAAACACTGATAATACCCAGCCAAGACAATAAAACTCCAAAACTTGATTGGCGAAGTAGGTGTAGCCGAATCACGAACCGTTGTAACTTTAGTTGGATCAACCATAATACCTTTCTTAGTCACCACATGACCCAAGAAATAAATAGACTCCAACCAAAACTCACACTTAGAGAACTTAGCATACAATTTCTCATCCCTCAATCTCTAAAGCACAATCTAAAAATGCTCCTCATGCTCTAACTCACTCATGGAATAAACCAAGATATCATCTATAAATACAATAAGAAAGGAGTCAAGATACAGTCAAAACACCTAATTCATCAACTCCATGAATGCGTCAGGGGCATTGTTTAACCCAAAAGATATGAACAATAACTTATAATGACCTTATCAAGTCTGTAAAGCTGTCTTCGGAATATCTGAAGCTCTAATCCTCAATTGGTGATAACCAAACCTTAAATCAGTCTTCAAAAACACTACAACACCTGAACCTAATAAAATAAATCATCAATGCAAGAAAGATGATACTTATTTTTAACCATTACCTTATTCAACTGTCGATAATCAATACACATCAGCATAGACCCATCCTTTTTCTTCAAAACCAAGATAGGCATACTCCAGCAACTCCCGCAAATGATCCTTCAATTTATTTAACTTATTGGGGCCATCCTATAAGGAGAAAAAGAAATGGGCTTGGTGCCCGACTCAACATCAATAGTGAAATTAATATCTCAATCTGAAGGCATACCATACAAGTTTGTAGGGAATACATCCATAAACTCATGGACAATACGGATAGAACTAAGAAAGAAGGCGAAACAACACTGATGTCACAAATATGGGCCAAGTAAAATAACTATCTCCTCTCAACCAATTTACAAGACTGAACATAAGATATAATACTCTTAGGATCCAAATGAAGTTCACCCTTCCAAGCTATTTTTGTCACATAAGCCAAAGCTAAAGTCACAGTCTTAGCAAAATAATCTGAGACAACATGTGTAAGACCCCATAAATTTCCCTAGTCGTTAGAGCTTTTCAAGCATTCCAAGTGAGGCTTAACACTTAGAAAATTTGGCTAAGTGTTCGAATTTCTTCATTTCATTAGTGTAATACCCCGTATATTTCTAATCTAGAAAATGAGTTATTCCTATGTATGAAACCTCCTATCTGTGATTCATATTTAAGTACATAATTTACAATGAGTATCCTAGTGAAAACATATATTATGATGTATTAAGCGTGTTCATAAGAGTCACTTAGAGTAAGAAGAGAGAAGAGCTTTCGAATCCATCAAGTTTTAGTGTTTGATTACACAAGGGTCATATTTGAATGAGCCTAACTTGATGTATATGTTGTGTTTTGGCATATTTAAACCCACCAAATTGTAGAGAATCGAATTATATTTCCAAAGATACCAATTTCGCCAAAATTTGACGCCCGAGCAAGAAGTTATGGCTTTGCAAAGTGAAGTGCGTCGCCTAAAAAATCGCCTAAGGCTACTGGTTTGGGTATGCTATAAGGTGTACGACGCACAACCTAACTTATGCCATAAGGTGTGTGATGCACAACCTAATTTAGCCGATAAGGTGTGCGCCACAGAACCTAGCTTAAGAGATGAGGTGTGCGCCGCATACCTTATGGTCCAAGTGACGTAACACTCTGTTTTGACCTAGATCAAGGGTGTTGAAGTCATCTCACACCCCTAAACCCTCCCTAATCACTTTAAAATGTTTTGTGAGATATTAAATGCACAAACTCCTCTCCTTAAACCCTAAGTAACTCAAAATCGCTCCTCCATTCTCAAGAACAAGCCTAAGGATTTCTTCAAGAACCTTCAAGAAAGAGTCTTATAAGGTATACAGATGTTGATTCTTCGGTTTCTTCCACCCAAGAAGTTCAAGAATCCTTTGTTAAATTCAAATATTATGATTTTTATGAGTTTTTCATGATTTATATGAATTGAAGTTAATGTTCATGTTATTGTTAAGATATAATTCATGCTTTAAAATACAAGTTGCAATCTTAGATCTTGATTCAAGTTGAATTGCATTATGTCCATGTTAAATCCCTGAAAGTGCATATTGATTGATGTATTTATGATAATTAGGTGTAGAAATTGTTGAATAACCAAAGCATTCTCCCCATATATTTGATAAAATGCTTATGTGAAGGAATAAGAGTCATTATAGCATGTTGACTAGAAATCCCCAATTGTGTGTAAGTTTATACATGCCAAGTGTTTGTTGAAAAGTCATAGTGAATGAATTGTGACATGTTAGCATGAAATTCCTCAATTATGTGCTCTTCAATGTATGTTAAGTGTTTGTTGTAAGACCTTGTTGAATGGAGTATGAGCCAATAGCATATCTCCTTATACTATCATATGTTTATGACTTTGAAGTGCTTGAAGAAATGCTTTAATGATTGTAATGGTGAATGAAAGTCTATGGTCATGATTATTTAAGATGGTTATGTTTTACTTTTATGTTATAGAGTCCTGGGGGTATTTATATCCGACAATCTAGCTGCAAGTCTAGAGCCCGTATCAGTTTTCATGATAATCTCAGTCAAGCCACGATTCTTAGAACTCAGTCAGTTATAGAATTCAGTACTCTTAAACAGTTACAGAACTTAAGAAATCTCAGTAATCTAAGTATCAATAGTATTCCAGTTTCAGTTCAGTACTCACCTCAGATCTTACTAGTATTCAAGTATCAAGTTCAAAACGCAGTAGCAATCAAGTAATCAATTCAGAACTTAACAACATTCAATCAGATAACGAACTTCAGTAGTATTCTGTCAGTCTTTAGAACCAAGTAAACTCAGCTCGATCTGTCAAGTAACATGATCAGTAACAGATTCAGCTCAGTCAAGTACAGTTTAAGAAAAAGAATTAGTTAAGTGTCTTTCAGTTGGGATTAGGATTCAGCAATGAGAGAACCCATGGATGGGGGCTCACCCATTAGAGAGGACTGATATTCCTAAGAGTAATCCCTAAATTCTATAACTATATAGCCAGCGTAGGTATAATTTTCCAACTATTAGATAGGACTGGAATACTCAGGGATCACCTGTTAGATAGGACTGATCTCAGGGGTCACCCGTTAGATAGGACTGACTCCACAAAAGTAAAGTTGTCTTTACTCATGGCATGGTACTAACACCCTTCCAGCTGGAATTACAGGTTGGACCCCACAAGTTAAGATTTGGGGCATGTCGGTTGGATGACTACTTTTCACAATTTCAGTTTTAGAATCAGTCTCAATAAAAAAGTTCAGCTCGATAGTACAGATTCAGGACTGTCAAATACAGTCGATCATTCTTAATATCAGCAGATTCAGAGATCACCCACTATATAGGACTGATCTCCAATTTAGTCAAACAGTATCAGTATCATCAGATTTAGAGATCACCCGCTAGATAAGACTAATCTTAGACTATGTCAAATCATCATTATTATCAGTATATTCAGAGATCACCCGCTAGATAGGACTATACTCAGATTCAGTTAAATATTCTCATTATAATATAATTCAAAGATCACCCGCTAGATAGGACTGATCTCAACCTCAGTATTTAGTTATTAATATCAGTAGATTCAGTATCTCAGTATCTCAGTATTAGTAGTGAATTCAGATGTCAGTAAAGCAGTATCTGAGTCTCAGTATTCAGTGTCACAATAATTTTAGTTATGGTTTATGCATTCATGCATATGTCCTCATTCAGTATTCTCATGATTATTCAGTTAAGTAATTGTTCATGCATAAGCCCTTGCATATAGCCTTACCTTATTTTGCATACTCAGTACAATCCTACGTACTGATGCATTCGCGCTATGGTGTTTTACTCTACACCATTGGTTTAGAAGCACGAGATCTAGAGCACCCTTAGCAGCACAGTTTTAGTCAGCAGCAGTAGAACTAGCAGTGAGTCCTCATCATTCGAGGATGGTTCTTATTTTATTTTATTACCAGTTTTAGTATTTCAGTAGTTGGAGTTAGTTGGGGATATCTCCCATCAACTCCACAGTTTGAATAGTTTAGAGGCTTTCAGACTACAGAGTTTTTAGACTATTTATTCAGACAGATGTTTAATTTTGATATTGTCAAAATTTATTCAGTTGTCAAAGTTTTCGCCAGTTTTTTAGATTCATTTTAGTATATTATGCAGTGCTTAATTACAGATATCAGAAAGGGTTAGCTTATGGTCCCTCGAGGTCATGAGCACTATGTAGCATCTGGGGTTTATAAGCCAAAACATTACATACTTGGTATCAGAGCCAGGATCAACAGTGTCTTAGGAAGTCTAAAAGCCGCATCTAGTAGAGTCTTGTGGATGGGTGTGTTTCGCGCCACATTTTTTTTCAGGAGGCTGTGAGATGTTTTTGGAAAAGTTTCCCTTCTTTGATGTCTCAAATCGTGCTATGGAAAGGCTCTCTAAGAAACCTATGTAGATTCTCATTATGCTCCACTCAAGTCAACCCCACCTTTCTTTCAACGTAACAGAAGCAGTGAAGCTCAAAGACCTACGGATAAAGCTTTCTCAGACAATCCCCACAGATAGTTTTGGGATAGTGTTATCTAAAATTTAAGACGATTTTATTTCATCGGGTTAGTTGTATGAAAGGTGAATCAGTAGGCTTGAACAATGCATGCAAGAATATAAGTTTGTTGATTTAAAACTAAGTATGAAGGTGTGTATATGAGTGAGGAGGTGTGATCTTAGTAATATGAAGAAAAAGAAGCAGATGATGTATTTAGTAAGACAAGCGTGTGTTAAAAATAGCGTAAGTACGCGACTATGATTGCAGGAGCTAAAGAAAGTTAAGAGTTGTATCCCAAGTGATAGTATTAGAAGTGAGTTTTATACTTTCAGGTGCAGTCTTTAAAGATGATTTTATCATTTATGCGCATTATTGTACCCCAGACTCTAGAGTAGATTGATTGTGGTTCAGTTCATAGTTTAGTAAAGTGTTCACAGACTTATGATGATGACTTGAAGCTAAAGTGGAGAGTGTAGTTGAGAAAGTGCAGAAGAAGTACTCCAATTAAGCATAAGTTTTTAGCATAAGTTAGTTTGAATAGACAATAAGTTAGTTTAGCAGTCAGGCAGTCAAATTCATATGGTTTATTTTCCCATCTTTTCATCTAACCATACCATCCGAAAACTCAGGAATGTAACTATTCCAAGGTAGAACATCCTAGAAGTTGCGAGTTCAGTCAGTTCATAAGCCATGCATTAGTAAAAATAGGAGAATATTATACCAGGATGGTATCCGCTGTTAGATCGACCTTTGCAGATTTGGTAAAAATAGGAGAATCATTAGAGGAAGGTATTCGAACAAGAAAAATTGCCAAAACCCCGACATCATCTGGAACAACCATGTTTTCTAAGAAGAAGAAGAAAGAGGTAGGTGGGTTTTCTACCAATTCTATTACAAAATTGAAACAACGGTTCAACTCTAGAAATATTTTATCTTCCCCGCCATCACCTAACCTTCCGCACACATTCTACGTCCACCCCCAATACCAAACTCCACTCCCAAACATCTCACCATCATACCAAGCTCCACAGCCAAATATCTTTCCCTAATACCTAGTTCCACCTCCAAATTATCAGTCTTATTTCCAAACTACTCCCCAAATAGCCGAACAAATTTCCAAACACCTCTAAATTACCACTAAGTACCCCCTCCTACAAACCTAAGCCCGTATAACCCCCAGCGTCCAAACCACGAAAAGAAACCTCCCCAAAACTTCACCTCACTAGCTGAAAGTCGTACCCAATTATTTGAAAGATTGAAGAATGATGGTCATTTACAACCAGTACAGCCAAAGCCTATCAATACTAGCTCCCGATTTTATCACCCTGATCAAAATTGTGCCTATCATTCAAGGGCAGCAGGGCATAGTACCGAGGACTGTCTTATCTTGAAACACAGAATCCAAGATCTAATTAATCAAAAGGTCATCATGCTCCAGGCACCTACTCCAAATGTTAGCAGTAATCCACTGCCCAACCATGGGGGACCTACAATTAACATGATTGAAATAGAAGGCGAATGGGCATCTGGTAAGACCATTACCCAGGTGAACTTCAAAAAGCGCAAAAGGGTGAAAGAGGTAGGAAAGATAGAGAAAGTTGTGGCTTCCTTAAGTATCAGCGAGAACTCCCCATTTATAGTGATGACTGCACCGACTCAAGTGTATGCTCCCCCTCCAAAGAAGGAATTTATTGTGCAAACCATCACTGCCCAGGGGATGATGCGATCAGGACGATGTTACATCCCTGAGGAATTAACCAACAAGAAAGATTCACAGAAAAGGCCTATCACAGAAGGAGAGGCTTAGGAATTTTGGAGGCATATGCAACCAAAGAATTACTCAATTGTCAAACACTTGGAGAAAACGCCAGCCCAAATCTCTGTCTTGGCACTATTATTGAGCTCGCAACACCACCAATAGGCTCTGTCGAAGGTCTTGGAGGAAGCGTATGTTCCCGCAGCAATGAGTGTCGAGAATTTGGTTGCGATGATAGGGAACATTGTGGGGAACCATCGCAAATCATTTAGTGACGAAGATTTGCCATTTAAAGAAGCAATACATAACAAATCCATGCATGTCATCGTTATTTGTCAAGATTATGCAATTAATCAGGTATTAATAGACGGCGGATCTGGTGTGAATATTTGTCCCCTCTCCACGTTAGTCCAAATGGGCTATGATCTGGGGAAAATTTATCAAAGTCACGTAAATGTGAGAGCATTCGATGGAGGGCAGAGAGATACCATAGCAGAGATTGATTTGCACATCCAAATGAGGTCTGCTGAGTTTAAGACTAAGTTTCATGTTATGGATATCCATCCTAGCTACAACCTTCTTTTGGGAAGACCATGGATACACGAGGCAAAGGCAATTTTATCACCCCTTCATCAATTATTAAAGTTCATTTGGAAAGATTATGAAGTACTCATCCAAGGAGAAGGAAGTCGAGCGGACCGTCCCAATGGTTATGTGTCGGTGATTGAAGATATTCCAAAAGGTAGCAGTTTCTATACAGTGGAAATTGTAAATGCTGCAGAAAGAGATTCGACACCCAAAATATCAATGCCTTCTGTCTACAAAATAACTGCAACTATGATGTTAAGAAATGGGTTCAAAACTGGTCGAGGCTTGGACAAGAATTTACAAGGAATTATCGAGCCTATTATGATCCTAGAGAGAAGCTCTAAGCACTGGTTAGGGTATCAGCCTACCAGAAAAGATAGGGTTGAGGATGAACCAGAAAAGAGTCTATTTAGGCCCTTGCCACTCCTGTTCCAATCATTTCCCATATGAGAGATATCAGATAATGATAGTCTTGGGGATGGGATAGAAGATTTGTTTGAAAGATGCAATGCTGTACCAGAAGATCTCCCAGAGTCCAGCGAGGTGAAGCAGATTGCGCCAGGGGAGGCTTTGCAAAATTGGATCTCCACTCCACTCATAACCCATCGCCCGTCTTGGTAGATGAAAGGGCAATTACTAATAGTTTTGAAATCGGTGATGATCCAGAGGAGGCCCCGCGATTCACCTTTTATATCTTAAAACTTTATTTTCGTATCTTGCTGCTTTCACAAAAGGCGGGGGCTTGTATTTGTGCAAGTCACAAGCCATAGTTTTGTAATTATTTCTCAAATTTCAATGAAAAGGCCTTCATTTATTTAGAAAACTATATTAGTTCTAAAACTCTCCTAGTTATATGTTTTGTTATTTTCTTATCATCTAACTTAGTTTGTTTGTCAATTACAGTAACAGAAGCTTAAAACCTGCCAATGTTGTGCTATGTCAAAGCCTGAATGAACAAAATGAAGAGGACAATGATGGTTGGAAGGACGATGACGAGGAATGTTTAGTTGAAGATATGGAGGAATTTGTGAATCGCGAAAAACCCAATCTAGAAGAAACTGAAACAGTCAACTTGGGAGATCACGATGAAATCAAAGAGACCAGTATCAATGTCCACCTCATGGTGCCATAAAGGGAAGAGCTCATCCACCTGTTGCGAGAGTATATCGACGTGTTTGCTTGGTCCTATGATGATTTTCCAGGGTTGAGCACCAGCATTGCATCACATAAATTGTCGATAAATTCTAAGTTTGATCCAGTCAAGCAAAAAATGAGAAACTTCAAGCCAGATTTAAGTCTAAAGATCAAGGAAGAAATGACAAAATAAATCTAGTCTAAGGTTGTCGAGGTCACAAAATATCCGACATGGTTGGCCAACATCATCCCTGTGCCAAAGAAGGACGGCAAGATTCGAATTTGTGTTGACTATAGAAACTTTAACAGAGCCAGTCCTAAAGATAATTTTCCATTGCCCAACATCCACATTCTCATCGATAACTGTGCGAGAAATAAAATATTATCATTCGTTGATTGTTTTGCCGGCTATCATCAGATATTGATAGATAAGGAAGATGCAGAAAAAATGGCTTTTATTATGCCCTGGGGTGTTTATCATTATAGTGTAATACCGTTTAGTCTCAAGAATGCAGGTGCGATATATGTGAGGGCCATGACGATAATTTTCCATGATATGATCCATAAGGAGATTGAGGTGTACGTGGATGATGTAATTATCAAATCTCGCGAGAGTTCAGATCATCTAACTCATCTAGAGAAATTCCTCAACAGATTAAGAAGGTATAGTTTGAAGTTAAATCCTACTAAGTATGCTTTTGTTGTGCCATCAGGGAAGTTGTTGGGGTTTATAGTCAGCAGAAGGGGGATGCACCAATAACATGGATGAATATGAAGCTTGCATCCTGGGGCTCAAATTGGCACTTGATATGGGTGTTCATGAATTGCTAGCCATCGGAGATTCAGATTTGTTGATTCACCAGGTGCAGGGAGAATAGGCGGTAAAAAACTCCAAGATTACTCCCTATGTGGAGCTGGTGCAAGAATTATGTGGAAGATTCAAGGATATTGATTACAGACATATCCCACGGATACAAAACGAGTTTGCTGACGCTTTGGCTATGATATCTTCCATGATTCAGCACCCGGATCAGAGTTATATCGATCCTTTAGAAATAAGCCTGAATGAGCAACCCACACATTACATACACGTGGAAGAGGATCCCGATGGAAGGCCTTGGTATTATAACATTAAGAGGTATTTGGAATTTGGAATATATCCTGAAGAGGATAGTAACAACTAAAAGAAGACAATCCGGCGTTTGGCAAAGAATTACTTTCCAAGTGGAGAAATTCTTTTTAGGAAGACTCCTGATTTGGGATTCCTAAGATGCGGCGAAAGCCAATAAGTTGATAAACGAGGTACACACTGGAGTTTGTGGGTCCCACATGAATAGGTTTGTCCTTTCCAGAAAGATCTTGGGAATCGGTTACTTCTGGATGACTATAGAAAATGATTGTAGTAAGTTTGTGTAGAGATGTCCAAAATGTCAAATACACGGAGATCTGATTCGAATGCCTCCATACGAGCTTCACGTAATGAATTCTCCTTGGCCTTTCGTAGCTTGGGGCATGGATGTCATCGGACCAATAGAGCCACTAGCATCGAATGGGCATAGATTTATTTTGGTTGCCATTGATTATTTCACTAAGTGGGTCGAAGCTGCTTCGTACAGAGCCGTCACTAAGAAAGTGGTTGCAGATTTCATCAGGAATAACTTGATTTGCCAATTTGGAGTGCCGGAATTGATTATTACTGATAATGGGGTAAACCTGAATAGTCACTTGATGAAAAAAATTTGTGATCATTTCAAGATTGTGCATCGCAACTCGACGGCGTATCATCCCCAAATGAATGAAGTCGTAGAAGCTGCTAACAAGAATATCAATAAGATCTTGAGAAAGATGGTTGAAAATGATAGATCATGGCACGAGATGTTACCTTACCCCTTTCTAGGGTATCGAACAACAGTTCGAACCTCCACAGGAGCAACTCCCTATTTACTAGTTTACGGGAATGAAGTTGTGATACCCGCTGAGGTCGAAATACCTTCCCTAAGGATTATTCAGGAAGCTGGACTGAGTAACAAAGAATGGGTCCGTGATCGCTATGAACAATTCATGTTAATTGATGAAAAAAGAATGGACGTTGTATGCCATGGTCAGCTATATCAACACAGGATGGTTCGTGCCTTTAACAAGAAGGTAAGAACTCGAGCATTGGAAGTGGGGCAACTGGTTCTCAAAAGAATATTCCCTCAGCAAGTGAAGTACAAGGGCAATTTCGCTCCAAACTGGCAAGGGTCATACATAGTTCGCAAGGTGCTATCTGGAGAAGCTATGATTTTGTCTAAGATGGATGGCATAGAGTGGACCAAGCCAATCAATTCTGATGCGGTAAAGAGATATTATGTTTGAATGACATTCTAGTTTTTGTGTTTTCTTAGTTTGTTTGTAATCACCTTTGTAATAATGTTGTTTGCTAGTGCGTAACTGCCTAGAATCCTTTTCCTTTATGTATGAACTATGTGATGACCTGAATTCCTTATAAAAGGGATACGTAGGTGGCCTATGTCGGCTTTGGTCAACCTCTTAGGATAATTTATCATTTCTCTTTATGTATGAACTACGTGATGACCTGAATTCCCAACAAAAAGGATACGTAGGCGGCCTATGTTGGCTTTGGTCAACCCATTAGATTTTTCTATATATATCCCTAGCGTAGGCCTAAACTACGTTTGACCTGATTCCTACTTCAACGGGATACGTAGGCGCGCCAACGACTTAATCATATAACCCTAGGAAACGGAAACTGGGGCAGAATTTTTGAGAAGAAATCTAAGAAATTCACAAGAGAAGATCGACATCCAACAAAGAGAATGAATATCATCAAAGACTTTATATCCACTCAGATTGGTATTATCTCAAATAAGTTTAAACAAGGCCAGAAATTTTGAGGAAGATCTCAAAATTTCCACCAAATGCCGGAACATATTCCAAATTCCCCAGCACCAGAGGTTAAAGCTTTGGAAACCACCAACTGCAACAAAGGCTAGGTAGACCCAATTTTTGGCTGTAATAGAACTACTTGAAGAAACCCTCCAAAAATAATCATGAATTTTGGAAACCATCCATCGTATATAGTCAGAACCGCGAGGAAGACATTCATTGAGCTAGTACATGACATGACTGGCAAAAATTTTCTAAAATTGTACAAAAGTTTTCAAAATTATTTTCAAAATTTAAGACTATTTTCAAAAATCTTACGACTCACTTACTTAGTACTTGCCTAGACATCATTTGAGATAGAGTGTCAGGGTAAAAGTCTCAATATGGTGGAATGCCCAAGAGATGGCAAGGAGCAAATCAAGGATCAAAGAAGGTCAACATGGAGTACTTTCATTCAACTAATCATTTTTCTGTGGATGCAGGGATCAATACGCAAAATGAGAGTCTCTTTCCAAAATACCCGAGCAAATTGGGAGGCACAACAGATCATTAATGCCCAAGAACGGTATTTTAGGGTAGACCTAAAAATAGGTTTAATGCCCATTTATTGAGGACCTTTTGATTTGTCTATCTCATTTCTTGAGATCGTAGGCGACAAACAAAAGCACTTTGTCTTCTTTACACGTATTGTATTTAGAAGTTTCGTAAAAATAGTTGCTAGTAAAAGCGACTTTGTGTCTACTAACCGTCTACCTTGAGTACAAGTACATGTAGAAAGCAGGACACTGACAAATGAAGCCAGGTAAAATTATTTTATCACTGCCACAATGGCCATTGCATATCATTGCCGCAAAGGCCATCACATATCATTGCCGCAAAGGCCATTACATATCTGTTGATGCACTAGAAACAACACTGGCGTCGAGGATATCATCAGCATTACATATCTGTTGATGCGCTAGACATAACGCTGGCGTCCAGGATATCATCAGCATTACATATCTGTTGACGCGCTAGACACAACGCTGGCGTTGAGGCTATTATCAGCATCCAATATATCTGTCGATATGCTAGACATAACGCTGGCGTAGAGGATATCATCGGCATCAATATATCTGTTGACACGCTAGACACAACGCTGGCATCAAGGATATCATCAGCATTCAATATATCTGTCGATATACTAGACATAATGCTGGCGTCGAGGATATCATCAACATTCAATATATCTGTTGACACGCAGGACATAATGCTGGCATCGAGAATATCATCATCTTTTCAGGATCAGCATCTAAATACATTAAGAGCACACGATTTGGAGGGATACCTTCAGGTTGCTATCTAAGGATGAATGATGTATAAGATTTCCTAGCAATTGACAATTTGAAGGTCATCTATAAGTCATATTATTTGAAATAGGATAGTGTGCAAGATCACCTATGAGTTGATAGCCTGTAGGTCATCCGTAAGCCACAATAACATCCTAACCGGATAGTGTGCAAGATCACCCAAAAGTTGATAGTTCAAAGGTTATCCGTAAGTCACAACTAAATCCTTACTGAAGGATATGCAAGATTGTCAAATTGATACGTCCAAGGGTTCTCTATAAGCCGTGTCATATCCAAGATCGATTATGTGCAGGATTACCTAAAGACGATCAATTTGAGGGGTTATCTATAAGTCATATTATATCCAAGGTCGGATGATGTGCAGGAACACCTGAAAGCTAGCGATATGAGGGATATCTGTAAGTCATCTCTTATCCAAAGTCGGATGATGTGTAGGATTACGTAAAAGCTAAAAATTCAAAGGATATCTGTAAGTCGCCTCATATTCAATATCAAATAATACGCAAGATTATCTGAAGATTGACAATTTAAGAAAAATTTATAAATCGATCATCAGCTACAATCGGAGAGTTTATCATGCCACATACAACAAGTGATATAGGTAACCAAAAGGGCCACCCCACTTTAAGAACATATTCGGTCAACAGATGAGATAATTATACAAAAACCAAGGAGGTTGTTGTGTCTGTTATTGTGAGTTATTTCCCATCAAACAGGTACAATAAAGGATGACTTCGCTTTTCAGGTCACAACTCACATGGAGATATGGTAAAAAATTACTTACCTCTTTCGTGAATTATGTTTAACACTAACACTTTTTGCCTGAAGCATTGTCGAGAGAATCTGAGAGAATGAAAATCTCAAATCAAAACCACAGGTACGAACGACTCCAGAAAGGATACAGCACAACATGGAACTCTTTCTCAGCAGCAAAACGGGACATAGTCTGGATAGGGATGTCAAACTCTCTAGACGCGAGCTAAATGATGATCACCACCACCATTTAACCACGCCTCTATTAGAAGACATGTGGGTATTTTTAAGATAGTCTGGTCTCATCTTTACCTCTGGGATGTTTGTTAACTCATACTAATGGGAACTTTTTTTTTCTTTCAAATTTGGGTGGCAACACACTTAGAGTTTTGGAAATTATATTTACGTAAGTTCTTACCTATGAATATGAAGAGATCCACATTCATGGCTAAGAGGTTACAAGCCTCTTTTTCGCAACTCTATTAACTTATCACTCATCCCAAGTTAAAGATCGTTTAAAATAAAAGACTATTTTTTCTATCGATTGAGTCGAACTACAAGCAGTCTGATTCCCTGAGTCTCGGGGATATGTAGGCTGGACTCTATGTAGAAAACTCGACTGTATTCCAATTTCCCCCCAAATCCCTATATTCAGACTCACAAGGTGCAGTTATGATCCAGTTCATAAATGCCCTATACATCGCCCCAGTATATCAGGAAGTAAGCATTATTAGAGGGACATAGAGTCCCAAGGAGGAGATACCTCATTATTCCCCGATACTTTCATGCCCTTAAACCCACTCAGTTGTATGTTCAGATATTTCTCACAAAGTTAGTATCAATTATCATTGCATATTCAGTCAAGCATTCAAGAGTCAGTTCAGTCATGTATTCATGCATTAGATATGCATGTTCAGTAAACAAGCTCAACTTATCAGTAATTTCAATCGTGCATTTATAAGTCAATATTTCATGCATCAATATGCATGCTCAGTGTAAGAACTTAGTCATGTATCCATGCATCAAACATGCATATTTAGTATTAGATTTCAGTATATCAGTAGTTCCAGTTATATAGATATTTTTCAGATGTTCTCGTTCCTTAAGTAAGTTCAGTCGATCAGTATTCTCAGTCTAGTTAGTCTCATTCGAGGATGAATGTTCCCAAGGGAGAGATAATGTAAGACCCCATAAATTGCACTAGTCGTTAGAGATTTTAAAGCATGCCAAGAGAGGCTTAAGACTTAGAAAATTTGGCTAAGTGTTGGAATTTCTTCATTTCATAAGTGTAATACCCCATATATTTCTAAGCTAGAAAATGAGCCATTGTTCCTACGTATGAAACCTCCTATTCTGTGATTCATATTTGAGTACATGACTTACAATGAGTATACTAGTGAGATGAGAGCTTATGATGTGTTAAGCGTGTTCATAAGAGTCACTTAGTGTAAGTCAAGCTAAGAGCTTTCGAATCCATCAAGTTTTAGTGTTTGATTTCATAAGAGTCATCTTTGAATGAGCATAAGTTGATGTATATATGGTTTTTTGGAATATTTAGACCCACTGATTTGTAGAGAATTGAATTATCTTTCCAAAGATACCAATTTTGCCAAAATCCGACACCCGGGTAAGAAGTTATGGCTTTGCAAAGTGAAGTGCATCGCCTAACAAATCGCCTAAGGCTACTAGTTTGGATATGCTATAAGGTGTGCGACCACAACCTATCTTATGCCATAAGGTGTATGACGCACAACATAATTTAGGCGATAAGGTGCGTACCGCACAACCTAGCTTATGCGATGAGTCGTGCGCCGCATACCTTATGATCCAAGTGACGTAAACACTCCATTTTGACCTAGATCGAGGGTGTTGAAGTTATTTCACATGCCTAAACCATCCCTAATCACTTCAAAACGTTTTGTGAGATATTAAATGCACAAACTCCTCTCCTTAAACCTTAAGTAACTAGTAAGTAACTCAAAATCTCTCCTCCATTCTCAAGAACAAGCCTAAGGATTTCTTCAAGAACCTTCAAGAAAGAGCCTTCTAAGGTATGCAGATGTTGATTCCTCGATTCCTTCCACCCAAGAAGTTCAAGAATCATTTTTTAAATTCAAAGATTACGATTTTTATGAGTTTTTCAAGATTTATGTGAATTTAAGTTATTGTTCATGTTATTGTTGAGATATAATTTATGCTTTAAAATACAAGTTGCAAGCTTAGATCTTGATTCGAGTTGAATTGCATTATGTCCATGTTAAATCACTAAAGGTGCATGTTGATTGATGTATTTATTATAATTAGGTGTAGAAATTGTTGAATAACCAAAGCATTCTCTCCTTATATTTGATAAAATGCTTATGTGAAGGAATTAGAGCCATTATAGCATGTTGACTAGAAATCCCTAATTGTATGTGTTGACACCTAATTTTTGCCCTCCGCAATCCAATTTAATTTCGATTTTCTTTAATTTTAAAATAAAATCACAATAATTATTCTGTTCAAATAAATGCTGGTTTAAATTACTTATTCAATTCGATTTTATCATTTAATTAATGGTTATACATTTTTTGCATTTTTATATATACTAGAGTGTATAAATTTTGTTGTTTAAATGAACATTTTTATCAAAATTTGATTTTTATTGATTGAACTTGAAAATTAATTCAAATGGATAAAATCTTAGTTTTAAATATGATTTGCTCTCAAAATAGTTTATTTGGAGGAATATTTGTTGGATTTTTACCAAATTAAGAAACTCGAGGTTAATTTGTTACTTGATTTGTGTCAGATTGTGATTCAATTTAGCGAACGAATTAAATATGACCTTAATCGAAATCAAATTGGCCCAATTGTGATGTAATTGAGCAATAGACATTCGATTTAGTTGTAATTTAAATAAGTCATTTAAATTGTAATTCAATCTTAATCCCAAAAGTTACCTTTTCTTCATTGGGAGTATTTTCGTTTAGCTCCATAAATTTTGGGATAATAGTACAAACCAGGTACACATTTGGTTGTTTTCTATTGGTTTCGGATGAGAACCCGTTTGGCTCACTTTTAATTGGTCCACCATTTCCAAATTGGTACAGCTGCTGATGAAATGCCAAGCTGGAAAAGGGATTACGAATTTGAAATCCCAGGAGACCCTTTCTTCCAACTTCTATATATAGGAGAGCCTTTGTTTCACCAAAAGAGAGAAAAAAAAAAGGTTGAAACGAGAGGGATTTTTTTCTTTGAAGGGTCGAATTTTTTGGTTTGGAAATTTCTAGAGGTGATTTTTTCTCTCTGGTCACTGTTCATAAGTTTCTAGTTTGAAAGCTAGCATCGATTTTTTGTTTGAAGATTGGGGTTCAAATTTTGTTGGGAATCTTGAAAAAAAAAATTATTTTGTGAAGATCTCCTCGTTCACTTCTTCTTCTTGAGGCTGGTTGATTAACTAGAAATTCTCAAGTCGACAACATCGTCTCTCGGTGATAACATCCTGCTGATAGCTCGAGTCTGGTTTGCTGCTCCTTAAAAGCTGTCGATTGGGTCAGAATTCTTGAATGACTGATTTCTTATGGTGACGACTCCAACAAAAGCCCCAAGTCCCAATTTGCTGCACCTAAAAAGGCTAGTGTCTTTCCTTTTGTTGTTTCTTCTTCACGGTGTGTTTTCCTTTTCTTGTTACCGTTTTTGAAGATTTAGGACAGTAGTCGAATCCTGCATTTGATTGTGATGCCAGTTTTGTTGTTATAGCAGTTAGGTATGGTTATAGCATTACGATTACTGCTTTGATAGTTGAATTTCATAGTTAAATGAGAATGAATGTGGTCTTGTTTGATGTCTTCAATATCAAAAATCCATGTAGTTTGTAAGTTCTTTCTGGAGTTTGGTTTGTGTTCAGGGACTGACTTCTTGGTCTAAAACTCTTAAAAGTTTTGTAAGATCATTTTTTGAGAATTGTTGCATTCGCCTTCATTCTCAAAAAATTGTTATAGATCGAGGAGCCAAGTTTTGTGTGTCATGATGTTTCATGTTTGATTTTAAGCTTGTTGTATCAAATAGTAGATTTTTTTAATTTATTTTTTGGGTTGTCTTATCATCCTCGCGACCTTCAGTAGCTTGGTATTTCTTTGGACAAAAAATGGAAACTTTGAGGGTTTGTCCTGTTTATTTTGGGGTTTTCTGTTTAGCATTTGATTGTATTAATTTAAGCACAACTCGCATGGTCTCTTTGGTATCGCAAGGGGCCTGTGAATTTGTGTAATACCAATCCTGAGGATCTCCAGTATCTTATATTTTCGTTCTTTTGCATTATTTGACAAGAAGGAGGGAGGGATTTGTTCAAATTGTGAAGATCGATTAGTTTTGAATTAGTTTAGGTACGACTCCCCACCCCAAAAGCGATTGCCTAAAATTGCTTTTTTTTTATTCCACTTGTTTCAAATATATTTTTCTTTGTGATGCTTTGATCGAATATTTTTCTTTTTTCTCAATTGTTTGTTTACAAGTTTGTGTCTTTCTTATCATTTTTATCCCTGCCCACTGGAACCTGCAAAATTAGCCTCAAATATCCTTCTGTCTGCTCTCCTTGGCATTTTTGTATCGCAACTTACTGCCTTTATCTCATTTTAGATCATCACGAATTCCTTTTCATCTATTGATCTATTATACTATTTGTTTATATGGTCTTTGATATTCTGGATGTGTATTGATCTTCTTTATCTCTTTCCTTGCATATGAACCCATTTTTGAGTTTTGGTCGAACTTATCCTCTTAGCATTTCTTAATGGACTCACATAGCCCATTTTCTCGAGTTTTACCCGAAGGTTTAAGTCCAAAAGATCGTCTCATGGCATACGGATGCAAGAAGACAAATAAAGAAGGAATGGGTTAAACCCCATTATTTGAAGCGGCAAAGAGATTAAAATCTCTTTTATTCATCTATTTATTCATTCTTATTGTTTTCTTTATCTATTTTATTTGTTTATTTATTTATTTGTTCATTTATTTATTCATTTGGGGGCCTCGAAGCCAAAGTTGTATTTAATACAGGTAGAGTGAAAATCGAGCCAAAAAGGGCTCGGAAACATAGAATTAGGATCGGTGAAAATGGGTCAAAAACCCAACTAGGTTAGGACAGGTTCGACGATTTAGGCTTTAAAGCCTAAATCACTTCTTCTCCCTTTTCCTTTGATTATTTGTTTTACATACTTCTTGCGAACCTAGTTAAATCCCTAACTAAGTCGCTAAAAATTGATTTCGCGAAAACCTTTGCCTTAATCAATTACTTTTTCAACAAACCGATTCTCCAAAGTTAATCAAAAGATGTTTTCAAACAGTCCGGATAATCGCAAGTTAGCGGACGTTTTAGGTGCCTAAGACCTTCCTAAAACGTTAATAAGAACCACTTACTCAGAATCTCTTAACTTAAACGACTTTTCTATTTTGAATCATCTAAGTAAAATAAAAAGGTTTCTTAATTCTTTTCAAAATTAAGTGGCGACTCTCTTCAAAAAGTCAAAATTTTGTCAAAAAAGTGTGTAAGTTCATGCATGCAAAGTGTTTGTTGAAAATTCTTAGTGCATAAATTGGGACATGTTATCATGAAATTTCTCAATTATGTTCCCTTCAATGCTTGTTAAGTGTTTGTTGTAAGACCTTGTTGAATGAAGTATGAGTCAATAGCATGTCTCCCTATACTATCACAAGTTTATGACCTTGAAGTGCTTGAAGAAGTACTTTAATGATTGTAATGGTGAATGAAAGTCCATGGTCATGATTAGTTAAGATGGTTATGTTTTACTTTAATGTTATCGAGTCCTATGGTATTTATACCCGACTCTAGCTATAAGTCTAGAGCCCGTATTAGTTTTCACGATAATCTCAGTCAAGCCATGATTCTTAGGACTCAGTCAGTTACAGAATTCAGTACTCTCAAACAGTTACAGAACTTAAGAAATCTTAGTAATCTAAGTATCAATAGTATTCCAGCTTCAGTTCAGTACTCAACTCAGATCTTAGTAGTATTCAAGTATCCATTTTAGACCTCAGTAGCAATAGAGTAATCAATTCAGAACTTAACAGCTTTCAGTTAGATAACTAACTTCAGTAATATTCTGTCAGTCTTTGTAACCAAATGAACTCAGCTAGATCAGTCAAGTAACATGATCAGTAACAGATTCAGCTCAGTCAAGTACAGTTTAATAAAAAAAATTAGTTAAGTGTCTTTCAGTTGGGAGTAGGATTCAGCACCGAGAGAACTCAGGGATGGGGGCTCACCCGTTAGACAGAACTGAGATCCCTAAGAGCAATCCCTAAGTTTCAAAACTACGCATCTAATGTAGGTATAATTTTCCACCCGTTAGATAGGACTGGCATACTCAGGGATCACCCGATAGATAGGACTGATCTCAAGGGTCACCCGTTAGATAGGACTGACTCTACAAAAGTAAAGATGTCTTTACTCGTGGCATGGTACTAACACCCTTCTAGCTGGGGTTACAGGTTGGACCCCACAAGTTAAGATTCGGGGCATGTTGATTAGATGACTACTTCTCACAGTCTCAGTTTTAGAATCAGAATCAGTAAAAGAACTCAGCTCGGTATTACAGATTCAGGACTGTCAGATATAGTCGATCATTCTTAATATCAGTAGATTCAGGAATCACCCACTATATAGAACTGATCTCTAATTTGGTTAAACAGTATCAGTATTATCAGATTTAGAGATCACTCGCTATATAAGACTGATCTCAGACTAAGTTAAATCATCTTCATTATTAGTATATTCAGAGATCACCAGCTAGATAGAACTGATCTCAGATTCAGTTAAACATTCTCATTATAATATAATTCAGAGACCACCTGCTCGATAGGACTGATCTCAACCTCAGTATTTAGTTATTAGTATCAGTAGATTCAGTTATTCAGTATATCAGTATTAGTAGTGAGTTCAGACGTTAGTAAACCAGTATCCGAGTCTCAGTATTTAGTGTCACTATGATTTCAGTTATGGTTTGTGCATTCATGCATATGTCCTCATTCAATATTCTTATGATTATTTAGTTAAGTAATGTTTCATGCATAAACCCTTGTATTTAGCCTTACCTCATTTTGCATACTCAGTACATTCCCACGTAATAACACATTCGCGCTATAGTGTTTTACTCTACACCATTGGATCAGAAGCATGAGATCCAGAGCACCCTTAGCCGCTCAGTTTTAGTCAGCAGCACTAGACCTAGCAGTGAGTCCTCATCATTTGAGGATGGTTCTTATTTCATTTTACTACCAGTTTCAGTATTTCAGTAGTTGGAGTTAGTTGGGGTTATGTCCCATCAACTCCACAGTTCGGACAGTTTAGAGGCTTTCAGACTACAAAGTTTTTAGACTAGTTATTCAGACAGATGTTTAGTTTGTATATTATTAAACTTTACTCAGTTGTATTTTAATTATTTGACCTTTATGGCAAGTTTCCACTAATTTTCTATATTAATTTCCGTATATTATACAATGCTTAGTTAAAAATATCAGAAAGAGTTAGCTTGTGGTCCCTCGGGGTCATGAGCACCATGTAGCATCTGGGGTTCAAAATCCAGGGCATTACATACTTGGTATCAGAGCTAGGTTTAACAGTGTCCTAGTAAGTTTGAAAGTTGCATCTAGTAAAGTCTTGTGTATGGGTGTGTTTCACGTCACATTTATCTTCAGGAGGCTATGAGATGTTTTTGGAAAAGTTTCCCTTCTTTGATGTCTCATATCGTGCTATGGAAAGGCTCTCTAAGAAACCTATGTAGATTTTTATTATGCTCTACTCATGTCAACCCCACCTTACTGTCAATGTAACAGAAGCAGTGAAGCTCAAAGTCCTACAGATAGAGCTTTCTCAGACAATCCCCACAGATAGTTTTGGTATAGTGTTATCTAAAATTTAAGCCAATTTTATTTCATCGAGTTACTTGTATAAAAGATGAATCAATAGGCTTGAACAATGCATGCAAGAATGTAAGTTTGTTGATTTAAAACTAAGTATGAAGGTGTGTATATGAGTAAGGAGGTGTGACTTTAGTAGTCTATAGACATTTTTCAGATGTTCTCGTTCCTTAAGTAAGTTCAGTCCATCAGTATTCTCAATCTAGTTAGTCCCATTCGAGGATGAATGTTCCCAAGGGGGAGATAATGTAATACCCCATAAATTACCCTAGTTTTTAGAGCTTTTAAAGCATGCCAAGAGAGGCTTAACACTTTGAAAACTTGGCAAAGTGTTGGAATTTTTTCATTTCATAAGTGTAATACCCCGTATATTTCTAAGCTAGAAAATGAGCCATTGTTCCTATGTATGAAACTTTCTATCCTGTAATTCATATTTAAGTACATGACTTACAATGATTATCCTAGTGAGAATAGAGCTTATGATGTGTTAAGCGTGTTCATAAGAGTCACTTAGAGTAAGGCATGCTAAGAGCTTTCGAATCCATCAAGTTTTAGTATTTGATTTCACAAAGGTAATCTTTGAACGAGCATAACTTGATGTATATGTTGTTTTTTGGCATATGTAGACCCACTAAATTGTAGATAATCAAATTATCTTTCCAACGATACCAATTTCACCAAAATCTAACACCCGAGCAAGAAGTTATGGCTTTGCAAAGTGAAGTGTGTCGCTTAACAAATCACCTAAGGCTACTGGTTTGGGTATGCTATAAGGTGTGCGACGCACAACCTAACTTATTCCATAAGGTGTGCGACGCACAACCTAATTTAGGTGATAAGGTGTGCGCCGCACAACCTAGCTTATGCGATGACGTGTGCACCGCATACTTTATGGTCCAAGTGACGTAAACACTTTATTTTGACCTAGATCATGGGTGTTAAAGTCATTTCACACCTCTAAACCGTCCCTAATCACTTCAAAATGTTTTGTGAGATATTAAACGCAAAAACTCCTCTCTTTAAACCCTAAGTCACCAGTAAGTAACTCAAAATATCTCCTCCATTCTCAAGAACAAGCCTAAGGATTTCTTCAAGAACCTTCAAGAAAGAGTCTTCTAAGGTATGCGGACGTTGATTCTTTGGTTCCTTCCACCGAAGAAGTTCAAGAATCCCTTTTTAAATTCAAAGATTATGATTTTTCTGAGTTTTTCATGATTTATGTGAATTGAAGTTAATGTTCATGTTATTGTTGAGATATAATTCATAGTTTAAAATACAAATTGCAAGCTTTGATCTTAATTCGAGTTGAATTGCATTATGTCCATGTTAAATCCCTAAAGGTTCATGTTGATTGATGTATTTATGATAATTTGGTGTAGCAATTGTTGAATAACCAAAGAATTCTCTCCGTATGTTTGATAAAATGCTTATGTGAAGGAATTAGAGCCATTATAGCATGTTGACTAGAAATCCCCAATTGTGTGTAAGTTCATGCATGCCAAGTGTTTATTGAAAAGCCTTAGTGAATGAATTGTGACATGTTAGCATGAAATTACCCAATTATGTGCTCTTCAATGCATGTTAAGTGTTTGTTGTAAGACCTTGTTGAATGGAGTATGAGCCAATAACATATCTCCCTATACTATCACATGTTTATGACTTCGAAGTGCTTTAAGAGATACTTTAATGATTGTAATGGTGAATGAAAGTCCATGGTCATGATTATTTAAGATGGTTATATTTTACTTTTATGTTATCGAGTCCTGGGGGTATTTATACCCAACAATCTGGCTGCAAGTCTAGAGCCTGTATCAGTTTTCACGATAATCTCAGTCAAGCCATGATTCTTAAAACTTAGTCAGTTACAGAATTCAATACTCTCAGACAGTTACAGAGCTTAAGAAATCTCAGTAATCTAAGTATCAATAGTATTCCAGCTTCAGTTTAGTACTCAGCTCAGATCTTAGTAGTATTCAAGTATCAAGTTCAGACCTCAGTAGTATTCAAGTAATTAATTTGAAACTTAACAGCAATCATTCAGATAACGAACTTCAGTAGCATTCCATCAGTCTTCGGAACCAAGTGAACTCAGCTAGATCAGTTAAGTAACATGATCAATAACATATTCAGCTTAGTCAAGTATAGTTTAAGAAAAAGAATCAGTTCAGTGTCTTTCGATTGGGAGTATAATTCAGCACCGAGCGAACCCAGGGATGAAGGCTCACCCGTTAGAGAGGATTGAGATCCCTAGTAGCAATCCCTAAGTTCCAGAACTATGTATCCAGCGTAGGTACGAGATGCCAACCGTTAGATAGGATTGGTATACTCAGGGATCACCGTTAGATAGGACTAATCTCTGGGGTCACCCGTTAAATAGGACTGACTCCACAAAAGTAAAGTTGTCTTTACCCGTGGCATGGTACCGACACCCTTCCAGCTGGAGTTACAGGTTGGACCCCACAAGTTAAGATTTGGGGCATGTCGGTTAGATGACTACTTCCCAAAGTCTTAGTTTCTGAATTAGTCTCAGTAAAAGAACTCAGCTCGGTGGTACAGATTCAGGACTGCCAGATACAGTCGATCATTCTTAATATCAGCAGATTCAGGGATCACCTGCTAGATAGGACTAATCTCTAATTTAGTCAAACAGTATCAGTATCATCAGATTTAGAGATCTCCCGCTAGATAGGACTGATCTCAGACTAAGTCAAATCATTTTCATTATTAGTATATTCAGAGATCACCCGTTAGATAGGACTGATCTCAAATTCAGTTAAGCATTCTCATTATAATACAATTTAGAGATCAGCTGCTAGATAGGACTGATCTCAACCTCAGTATTTAGTTATTAATATCAGTAGATTCAGTTATTCAGTATATAAGTATTAGTAATGAGTTCAGACGTCAGTAAAGCAGTATCCGAGTCTTAGTATTCAGTGTCACGATGATTTTAGTTATGCTTTGTGCATTCATGCATATGTCCTCATTCAGTATTCTCATGATTATTCAGTTAAGTAATTGTTTATGCATAAGCCCTTGCATTTAGCATTACCTCATTTTGCATACTCTGTAAATTCTCACGTACTGACGCATTTGCACTATGGTGTTTTACTTTACACCATAGGTTTAGAAGCACCCTTAGTAGCTCAGTTTCAGTCAGCAGCAGTAGACCTAGCAGTGAGTCCTCATTATTCGAGGATGGTTCTTATTTCATTTTATTACCAGTTTTAGTATTTCAGTAGTTGGAGTAGTTGGGGACATATCCCATCAACTCCACAGTTCAGACAGTTTAGAGGCTTTCAGACTACAGAGTTTTAGACTAGTTATTTAGACAGATGTTTAGTTTTGATATTGTTATACTTTATTCAAATGTATTTTAAGTATTTGACCCTTATGGCAAGTTTCCACCAGTTTTTTGCATTTATTTTAGTATATTATGCAGTGCTTAGTTACAGATATCAGAAAGGGTTAGCTAGTGGTCCCTCGAGGTCATGAGCTTCGTGTAGCATTCGGGGTTCAGAATTTGGGGCGTTACATCATGATAAGGAGCCAACCAATCTATACCCAAAATAACATCAAAATCGACCATATCTAACACAAGCAAGTCTCCCAAAGTCTCATGCCCAACAAAAGTCACAACATAATATCGGTACACTCGATCCATCACTAAAGAATCACCTACCGGGTTAGTTACATGAATAGGCATGGTAAGAGGCTCACTAACAGAATCAAAACTCAAAGCTAAATACACAAACACATAGGAGAAAGTTGATCCAGGATCAAATAATACAGATACAGGTCTGAAATAAATGAGGAAGATACCTGTAATCACAACATCAGAAGCCTCTACCTCAGGTCTGGCTGGTATAGCATAACACTGACCGCGACCACCAACTGCTTGGGTTGCCCCACGACCACCACCACGAGCTCTACCATCTCTACCTCCCGTACCTTTGTTAGAACCCCTACCTCCTACAGATGAAATAAGAGTAGCTCTAAACATACAGCGAGAACAGTCTTTGGCCATATGGCCAATCTCATCACACACATAGCAACTTCTACGATCAGTCTCAACAGAAAAATGCACAACTAAGCTCGAACAGCCACCTTGAACTGTTGAACTAAAAGGTCAAACACCTGAACTCTATAAGGCCACCTACACTGGCCTACACTATTCATGAGAACTACTAAAATCTCTACCATGGGGAGACTGGCCTCTGAACTCACAAAAATAATGCACCTTCTTGGCACTACCCTGAGATACATGAATAATACCCTCTGTCATCTTAGCATAATCTACCACACTCTAAAAGAAAGCCCTAAGCACAACCATCTTCGATAGAGCAAACTAAAGGCAAACATCCAAACCTTTCACAAACTTCTGAGTCTTCTTAGACTCGATGAAAATACTATCATAGGAATATCTGGACAAGGCATGGAAATGTGCCTCATACTCAAAAACTAACATGGAGCCTTGATCCAAATAATTAAACTCGTCCCGATATGATCTCTCAAACTGAAAGGCACTAATCTCTTTAGGAAAACCTCGGTGAACTTATCCCAAGTCATCTTGGGAGAATCACGGGGTATACAACTGAAAAATGACCTCCACCAATCTCTCATTGCATCTCTCAACTGATAAAAGGTATAAGCAACTTCATTCACGCAGAAAGAATGAAATACAACTTAGAACACAAGGTATGAAAGAACTTCGCATGATAAAGAATGAAATAAGGAAAGTTTCCTAAAGACGTCCTATAGCCTTTCAAAGATAGATATAGACGTCTATGTACCGATCCATGAGACTCTATTAGACATCTCGTTCTTACACCATTGAGACTAATGAAACTTGACTGCTTTGATGCCAATTTGTCACGATCCAAAAACGAGGGTCATGATGACACTTGTCGCGGCATACCTTAACAAGTATGCCTATCACCCAAACTGATACAAAAAGAGGAAAAGACAAAAATATCCCAAGGTAACGCTTCTAGAACGAAGCCGACCCATATAAGTAAACATAACAATGCGGAAAGAACTTATCCAAAATACTAATCATTCCCAAAAACAAGTGCCAATAATGTAAGAACTACTAATACAATCCAAGAGTCAAATACATCAGAAAAATAACCACAAAGGAATAATAACTGTCACTGAATACTAATAAAGACATAACTACTATAGAAAGATAGAGGTGAACTTCGGATGCATAAATGTCCAACCGCTACCTTGGAAGCTCCAACAACCTCCCGAGTTAATCAAGCTGAGGCACACTCGAGCTAGGACCTGCACCAAAAGGGTGCAGTTGGCATAAGTACGGTCCACTTGTACTCAATAGGTATCATAGGCCGATAAATCAAAGTAGTAAATTGAGCATACAAAATATACACTAAGGACACGTCACCTAAAATTAGAAAATCTCCCACAACGGTAGCCCACACCACTTGCACTAATAGTTCTAATATATCTCACATATATTACAATATCATACCAGGATAGAATAAAAGTATGTATTATATCATATATAAGAAGAGTAAGGAGGAGGGGAGAATGCGTATATAAGATCATAAAATACAATCAAAAGAAGATACGATAAATACATAGATGACAAGAAAATATACCAATAAAACACAACATAACTCAATAAAGTAAGTACAATGTATATGATGATGATGATGATGACGCGGTCGTTGTACAACCTCCGGGATCATCGCACAATCCTCGTATACACATACGGAGCTAAAGCTTCCCGACGTAGGATCCATAGGGGGTTCGTCAACCCGTATACAATCCACATATCTTATATCTTCTTTTTGGCACATCCCTCGAAAAGGGTTTTATAAGGTGTTGCAATATCTCTTTAAAATGTGTTGCTAGTGTTTCTCAGATGTTGCCACGATGGTACCAATGTTTCATGAATGACTATGATATGAAGATATAATGCTCACAACCAATCATAATGAGTTTTTTCACAAATAGTCACATGATATATTTCTACAACCAACCATAATGATACATTTTCATAACCACATGAGCCAATATCCGCTTATTATTTTTGTATCATCCATGAATTTTCACATATCTCATTTGCCAATAAAGAATGAATATAATCATATTACACCAATGGTACCACATTAGCATTTTAACAACACAATAAAATTATTTATATGTATTCAATGCTATCAATATCACATAGGACCCCATGCGGTCACATATATCACATAATATCTTAATTTCGGTAATTACATCACATATAAGTCCCCACATGGGCACAACACGTAAATAGTTATTTTTCATGATTAGTTCTCACCCTTAACATACATTTTATACCATCATCTACTACCTAACCCAGTCTGAAAGAGTTAAGCCATAACCTATCTCAAAAGCCGAAACTGATTCGCTACACTTGAACCCGCGACCTTACTTTTCACTAATAATCTCAAACTCCACTAAAAATATCAAATATGGAATCTACGCGTCAAAACAAAACCAACGACACTCATATTGACTACTTTTGATTCAGGGTCATAACAGACCCCCAGAATGGATTTTTGAAAAAGAAGGGCAAAATCAAAACTATACTTCAAAAATATATTCCCCATATTTTTCGAAATCCACAGCTGAAAATCTAAGTCAAATCAAGTCAAAAAGAGGTTTAAATTAAAGAAAAACTATTTTTAAGCTTTACTGGGTAAAATCTTGAAAATTCGGGTTAAAATCTAGAATTGGAGTTGTTTTGAAGGTTAAATTGATGAAAAACTAGTAATTATAAGATAAAAATAGTATTCAAATGAAAAGGAGTGAAATTTGGGTTTAAAATCAAACCCTAAGATTTTTGGGGTTTTGAGAAATTAATCAAGAAATTACTAAGAAAAGAGGTGAATTCTTACCTTAAATTCATAATAAAATCAATAAATAAATGTTAATCTAGCTTCCCAAGCTCCCACAAACTTTACTTTTAAACTTTCACACTATTTTAGGGTTTAACTCTCAAGAGAAAAGATGAAAAATAAGCAAAATAGGCCAAAAAGAGGTATTTATATTGTAGAAAATCTGATATTGCACCAGATTTTTCACTTCAAATTCACCCCGGATTTCAATGAGGTGCCCGAAATATTTTTGGAGTCTGATACATGCAAACGAATTATGCAACCATACTAAATTCGACGTTCTGGACGCATTAGCGATATCATATTTTCAAAAAAAATATTATTTTCACAAAGTTGACCTCCAAAAGCCGAAATCACAATTTTCTAAATCGAGGGTCAAAACGAGATTTAAAAGTTGTAAAATCATACCAAACATACTAACACCCTAAAATTGACATTATAAATCTACTGGCAAAGTCGGATTTTCCATCTGAGGTCATTTCGACCAAATGTTGGTCCCACACTCATATTTCTAATTTTTGAACTTTCCGATCAATAGGTCGAAATTAGCTCGGGTGCATCGGGACCTGAACCAAAGGTCTACCTAGCCTAAAATAGATATTATGGAGCTGTTGACGCAGTTCGTTCGGCCATCTGTCGCACGAATCAAAAGATATCCCCATAAATCTAAAATAAGGCTCTCGAAGCTATCAAAAACCACAATATCACATAAATGATATCAAAATGCATCGAAAATCATGTCAATCACTCCCACACCCCAAGAAACCATAATGCAACTATGGAGAGGGATAAAATTGTCAAATCACATAAAATTACAAATTTCACATATTTCATCAAATTTTTAGGTCGTTACATGCATGGTACTACTGGGTGAGTGTCTTATTCCTTATTTCTTATTTAGCTTATTTCTCTTATTTCTTACTTCTCATATTTTTCTTATTTCTACTTGTATAATTTCTTATTTCTGTTATGTCATCCATCCTGTTTCATGTTTCATTGCGATCGTGTTTACTATTCTTTATCTTGAGTCGGGGGTCTATCGAAAATAACCTCTCTACTTCTTCAGAGGTAGCGGTATGGACTGCATACATTTTACCCTCCCCAGACCCCACTTTGTGGGGATACACTGGGTTTTTTCTTGTTGTTGTTGATGTTCATTGAGTTTTAATTTTTCTCATAATTTTAGTGGCAATACTTTTTGCTAATTATATTTTTTGGGGCAAAATTCAGAAATAGCATACTTATCCCCTTAATTATGAGTTTCATAGCAACAGTTTCATAATTACATCATATAGCAAGTTGTATTTTGTATTTTTGCAAACTGTTGCTACAAAAATACATTATATGATTTTTATTGCCCTTATGATCAATATGTATATTTGCAAATTGTTGCTACAAAAATACAAATGCATACAAATACATATGCTACAAAATGTGATTTGATAAAAGTGTTGTTATTTTTTGTAATTTAATACTTAAGTATGCTACTTTATGTATTTTTTTCCTATTTTTTTCATATTATAGAATCATCTGGGAAAAAAAAGTCAATGCTTTCAAGTTTATATTATACTAATAATCATAACGTCAATTAAGTGTCTTCATATAAATTAACATAATAAGAATATATAAGGATATTAAATGATAATTAAACTACATTAATAACTTGCTCCATTTTGTCTATTTACTTATTATGTTTATTTTTTACACGCCCCATACAAGAGTAACCTATTCGTCCCATTTTAATTATTGTTTTATACTTTTTCATGTCCACTACGAGAAACAATAAATACAAGATATTATTTACTATACTATAATATCAAAATGAACCATGGGGTTGTAGTTGAAATCATTGATAGAAAAAGTTAGCTTGAATATTGTTGATTTAAAATAAAATGAGTTTTAATTAAATAGTAATCTAACATGTGGTAAGAAGAAACCAATTATAAAAACCCCAGTGGAATGATCTTAACAAAAAGAATAAAGGCGAAAATGGAAATATGGAATAAAAAATAATGTTAATTATCATGTGGAGTAAATTTATTTCACCAAAAAATTAAAATATTAATAAAACCCTTGCGAGGATTACAAAAATCTCAAGACCCTCTATGCTTTAGTGGTAAAAAAAGATTGTCTTCAAAAGTTGTTTAAATTTTATCATTTTATTTTTTAAAAGACAATTTGACTTATTTTTTAGCTAAACCGTGGTATATAAAATTAGAAATTAGATATTCGAAACTATATGAAAAACAAATATCATAAATTGTAATGATTATATCAACATAATAATATTTTTTTCTTAAAAATATTGATTAAAGTTCATATAATTTGATCTGTAAAAGTGAAATGTAACAAATATTTTAAGACGATGAAGAAAATAATTTAATAAACCAAAACAAATTCAACCAATTACAAAGGTTCATGTGAAAAAATCTTAAAAGGAGAATTACTACAAAGAAATGCCACATGTAAGACTTTCATACTATGAATTTTAATGTGAGGACTATCAAAACTTTTATTCTCCCTTATATATAGTACTAGTTTCATGAGTCCCGTGCTAAGTCCGGGCCCAAACTCAAAATATAAAAAATAATAATTTAAATTTAAATATATAATTTATATTATATTTTTAATTTATAATTAAGATAATCTAATGAGTGGCATATTAAATATATTTGGTTCATAAGTTTTATAATTATTAAAGTTTTTAATTACATAATTAAATAAAATTTTATTTGTACGAACGAAAGTATTATCGAAAAATTAGAATATATTAAAAGGCCACAAGTAATTCAATATTTTATAAAATAACATGATAATATTTTAATAATGACAATTTAATGATGATCAAAAATAGAAAATATTGACATTTTAATGAATTTGTCGGTATGTAATTTCGTAGTTATAGATAAAGATAAATTTGTTTTAATATATATTATTTTATTTTAATCCCATAATTTCACGTGACAAGAGTTTTTGCAAAATTTATTTTTTTCATCTAATACAAATATTTCAATGATTTCAAGTATATAAAAAAATAGTTACAAACTTAATTTAAAAGCTTTACATAAACTAACTTAATAGTGATCTAAAATGATATTAAGTAATAATTAAATTGCATTAACAAATTGTGTCATTCGGTCCATTTACTTGTCGTGTTTTTTTTTTACACACCCTTTAAAAGAATATTCTGTTCATCCTATTTTAATTATTGATTTATCGTTTTTCATGTCCGCTAAGAAAAATAATAAAGGCAATGTACTTTTTATTATTGATTAAGTTACCCTATTTATTATATATTTTTTAAGAAATTGAACAATATTGACTATAAGGGTGTAGCTGAAAATTATTACTAACTTTGATTTTATATCAAAGTTATTTTTGAATAATTTTTTTGAGCAAAAGTGATTATTAATTTAAAATGAAAGGAGTTTTAATTAAAAAGTAATCTATTAAGTGACAAGAAAAGACCAATTACAAAACACAAGCGGGAATGATCTTAACAAAAAACATAAGGGCAAAAATGATAATATTTAACAAAAGAACATCATCAATTTGTCATGTGTATTTTCTTAATTCACTTAGCCAAAGTAAAATACCTAAAATGTCGTTGAGACGACTACCAAAAATGAGATTCTCTCTTATATATATACTAGTTTCATGTGGCCCGTGCTTACTCAAGATAGAATAATAATTTGTAATTTTATCAGATAAGTATAATTAATGTCATATTTTTGAAATACATAATTAATTTAATGTTATTATCGATTATTCATTATTTGTCGATAAATTTTTGTAATTGTTAAAAAATTTTAAAGAAAAACTTATTTTTTGAGGAAATAAATTTAGTAGGAACATTAACAATTACTCCATTAAAAGAGACAATTTTTAGACTATTACATGATAAAATATGATTTTTACAATTCGCCACAGACCATAAGTCGAATAATATTTTTATGGGTTTTGTGAGAAAGCAATTTTTATTAATGGAACATTTTATTTATTAACAATTGTATCTGGTAGTAGAACTCATTTTTAAGATTCTTCATTCGTTTTAATTTGCATATATCTTACTTTTTTTTCTTAATTCACTTCATAAAGTATATTTCTTTTGTTGATGACTCTTTAATTTTAATTTTTCACGTGGCATATTCAGCGTCACAAGTAAGGATGGTCACAGATTGATTTGGATCGATTAATGATCAAAACTGAAACAAAATCAATATAATCAATTTTTAAATTATTAAAAAAATCAAATATAATACATTTATCGCGTGTTCGATTATTAATCGTACATGCAAAAAAATCTGAGATTAAAATATAAAACGGTAACATGACATATATTTAAATAGTTATGAATAAATTTTGATGAAAATATATATAATATATTTAAAATTATTCATAAAAGATAATCTATTGTGTATATATAATTTACTGTTTCAATTCTGTTATTTATTCATTATTTTGAATAAAATCAAAATTAAACTTTTTTTTTCAATTTTTAATAATATAAAATCAAATCAAACCCAATTAAAATCTGTTTAATGATTTGATTTTTTTATTTTGGATCAATTTTTAACAAATAGTGTTAAAAACAGTGAACACTCCTACTCGCAATGTGAGGAGAAATACTTTAAAAAGTTGCACTTTTCAAAAAAAAAAAAAAAAAAAGGAGCAGAATATAACCACCAGTAATAAAAGTTCACGTGTTAGTGAAAAAAAGGAAAAATGAATATGTAAAGTTGAAAAGTCACTTACAGTAGCCACCGCACGCGTGTATCACAAAATCTCAAATTCTTATATAGATCCTTGGATTAAAATTGTGAGGACGACAAAATCGGAAGATCCTTATTTATATATAATAGTAAAGTAGTAATATATTGATTATACTTAATGTTAGTTTTTATTCATAATTCGAAACCTTTGGTCTTATATAAGACTTTTTACCTTCTACTCCTATTAAATGTATTTAATGATATTGATCATTGAAAAAATATTTTAAAATAAGATAAATCTTATATGAGAAAGAAATATAATACATCTAAAAATATAGATCTTTTGGACTACATTCTAATATATAGAAGCGTGAAGGAAAACAGGTGGCGGTCGTTTGCATGCTTCCTCCGTGATTCTATCATATCATTCCTAATTAATTATTATATGTCATTTACGTATTAAAAAATTTATAATATTTAACAAAAATATAAATAGACATTTATGATATGTCTGTTTCAGCTGCTTCAACCATAATTTTACTATTTTATTCCTAATTAATTACTATAGGTCATTTAAGTATTAATCCGTGATTTTACTATATCACCCCTAATTAATTATTATATGTCATTTAGGTATTAAAAATTAATAATATTTAACAAAAAAATAAAATAGACATTTATGACATGTCTGCTTCAGTTGCTTCAGCCGTAATTTTATTATTTCATCTCTAATTAATTACTATAAGTCATTTAAGCATTAAAAAAATTAATAATATTTAATAAAAAAGATAAAATAAAAAAAAATGATAAACATACTATTCAAGTTTTAAATTAACTTGACATCTTCTATAAGACATGTCTAAATTTTTTCCACAACTATTTTTTATATTAATTTTGTTATACCACTTCAAATAAGTTATTTCCTAATTGATTATTATATGTCATTTACGTATTTAAAAATTAATAATATTTAATAAAAAAAAAGTAAAATAGACATTTATGACATCTTTGCTTCAGCTGTTTCAACCGTAATTTTACTATTTTATCCCTAATTAGTTATTATGAGTCATCTAAATAGGAGGCGATCGTCATGCCTTCTTCCTCTATAATTTTACCATATCATCCCTAATTAATTATTATATGTCTTTTACGTATTAAAAAATTATTAATATTTAACAAAAATATAAATAGACATTTATGATATGTCTGTTTCATCTGCTTCAACCGTAATTTTACTATTTCATTCCTAATTAATTACTATAGGTCATTTAAGTATTAATTTGTAATTTTGTTATATCAGCCCTAATTAATTATTATATGTCATTTAAGTATTATAAATTAATAATATTTAATAAAAAATAAAATAGACATTTATGACATGTCTGCTTCAGTTGCTTCAGCCGTAATTTTATTATTTCATCCCTAATTAATTACTATAAGTCATTTAAGTATTAAAAAAATTAATAATATAAAATAAAAAAAAATGATAAACATACTATTGAAGTTTTAAATTAACTTGACATCTTATATAAGACCTGTCTAAATTTTTTTCACAACTATTTTTTATATTAATTTTGTTATACCACTTCTAAAAAGCTATTTCCTAATTGATTACCATATGTCATTTAAGTATTAAAAAATTAATAATATTTGATAAAAAAATAAAATAGACATTTATGGCATGTTTGCTTCAGCTGTTTCAACCGTAATTTTACTATTTTATCCCTAATTAGTTGTTATGAGTCATCTAAATATTAAAAGAATATTTAATAAAAAAAAAAAAAAAAAAATTAACTTGACATCTTATATGAGGCCTGCTTAAATTTTTTTCACAACTTAGTTTTTATAGTTATTTTATTGTATCACTTCTAATAAGTTATTATGAGTCATTTAAGACATGTCTACTTCGCGACTTCAATCATGATATTTGATTGACTCTCGAAATTATATCAGTGTCACTTAAATTGACATAGAAGAAAACATATTATAAATTTCAGTAATTAAAAACTTAAATTATTCTAAAAATATAATAGACTATCAATGCTACATAACTTTGGACAAGGAGAGTATTATAAATTATAATGGCTAACAACTTAAAATAGTAAATTACAATATCAAAAAAACTATTATAAATTACAATAGCTAACAACTTAAAATAGCTAAAAAATATTTAAAAATATAATTAATTATCAAAATTTTATTTGTATGTATAAATTGACATTAAAAAATAACACATATTAGGCCCGTGCTAGCACGGGCCTTCTATATCTAGTAAAGTTATAGAACGCTTTAAATATGAGATTTTAAAAATGATAAATTTTTTGTTGTCGAAAGTCCAATGACATGGCATTCGTAGAAATTTTTCTCTATCTCTATCATGATCGATTCAAAACTTTTTTGCATGTATTTAAAGAAAGTACATACTATTCAAATATAAGTTATCATTACTTAAAATAAATATACACATTAGATTTTATCCATAAAAGCACGGGCCTTCTATATCTAGTAAAATTATAGAACGCTTTAAATATGAAATTTTAAAAATGATAAATTTTTTGTTGTCGAAAATCCAATGACATGTCATTCGTAGAAATCTTTTCTCTATCTCTATCATGATCGATTCAAAACTTTTTTGCATGTATTTAAAGAAAGTACATACTATTCAAACACAAGTTATCATTACTTAAAATAAATATACACATTAGATTTTATCCATAAAAAAAAAAATTATGATGTTAGTGAATAAAAAATAATATCTAATAGCATGTAGATCATTATATAAACTATTATTTTTCTTCATTTATTGTCACTGCAACATGTTAAGTGATTGATTTTCTCTAACAATAAATGTTGTCTTAATTAACTATTTGTGAATGAAAAATAAACTCTTCTTGGAAGTGGAACAAAGAAGAGAAGAACTTTACAGTATTCACATAATAAATATACGGAAAAGACTTAAAAATACCGTTGAACTATCTGAAATAGCTCAAAAACACCCCTCATTAGATTTTTGACTTAAAAATACCTCTTCATTAAATATTTGCCTAAAAAATACACCTCCCTCTAAATGAATTTGAAAAAGGATTAAAAATACCCCTGAACTATCTGAAATGGCTCAAAAATACCCCTCTATTAAATATTTGGCTAAAAAACGCCCCTTCCCTCAACGAAATTCCACCAAGCATGCCACCTAGATAAAAAAAATTACGTGACTATGCCACATTACCATCCACATGTAAAACGTTAGTATTTTTTTAATTATATGACATTTCTTTCTTCTTTATTTTTATTTTTATTTAAAAACGTCAGTGAAACGGACAAAATTTACACGACTTTTTCATTTTTAATCAAAGTAGACAAACGGTGGTTACATAATATTTTTTTTTAAAAAAATTTATTAAATGTAACATCGCTATTATCAAATTCCTTTGATCATCTAAAAAATATTTTTTTTCCTGCTAATATGTTTAAAAGTGTGAAACCCAACAAACAAGTCTTATTAAACTGATAAACTCATTAATTATTAGGCCAGTATAAAAGTTAAAATTAAGATTTACCCATAAAAGTAACAAATTTCAAATTAAACTTCAAATTAGTTACTCAGAAGATGTGTTTGGCTTTGCTAGCTTTTACTTAAAATGCTTATGTTAAAATGATTTAATAAATAACTCATCTAATCTAAAATTAATGAATCTTTGAATATGACACAAATCTTAAAAAAGTTAATGAATGACATAATTAAATAATAATTTATCAATATTAAGTATCATTTTACTTCTTTTCAAACTTGTTCTAAAAATAATAAAATCATTCATCAAAACTGAATTTAGAAAAATGATTTCATTTTGAATGATTAAACAAGTATTAAAAGGAATTCATTTATTTTGAAAAAGAATTTGCATGTAGTAAATTCAACTCAATTATTAGTACATCAACATTTGCCATCTTAAAAGTTAAAATTCTAGCTCCTCCTCCAAGTCAACATCAGATCAAGATCAAACTGTCCCTCATCCCAAATGATAATAACAGATAAAATTTAGAACTTTTAAAACACTAATGAAGTAATTAGCAAAAGATTGGTTTTTTGATTTTTCTGTTTCACTGCTTTGCAAAAAAATAAAAATAAAAATAAAAATAAAAATAAAAATAAAGAAGAAAGGAATGTCATATAATTAAAAAATACTAACATTTTACATGTGGATGGTAATGTGACATAGTCACGTGATTTTTTTTTATCTAGGTGGCATGCTTGGTGAAATTTCGTTAAAGAGAGGGGTATTTTTGAGCCAAATATTTAATAGATGGGTATTTTTAAGCCATTTCAGATAGTTCAGGGGTATTTTTGATTCTTTTTCGAATTCCGTTAGAGAGAGGTGTATTTTTGAGCCAAATATTTAACGGAAAAGTATTTTTGAGCCAAAAATCTAATGAGTGGTATTTTTGAGCTATTTCAGATAATTCAGGGATATTTTTGAACCTTTTTCGATAAATATATCAAATAGTAATATCACAAAAAAATTCATAAGATCTAAAAATAAATGAATGAAAAAGAGCTCCATGAAGAAGAAGAAAAGAGGAAGGAAAATATACTAGTAAATATTTATTACTACTCCACTACAAGTTACAAAAAATGCACCTAATAAAATGAAAAAAAAAAAAAGAGGAAAAACTTAGTGAAGACTGCGTACTTTAATATGGCAAAACGTTATTACCTCCACAATAATATGGTATTGATGTTCAAAATCTCTCTATATAAAAGAGGATCGATCCCCCTTCCGATATCTACGAAGTAGGTATGAATCGGATCGTCCGAGAGGCATGTTGATGTGGCATCCCTTAAAAGCAAGGATTGTGATTTATCTTTTTTGTTTTCAGTTTTTTTTGAGCTTTTTCTTCATTTTAATTTCTTTCTTATAATTTTTTTAATAAATTTATTAATTGTATTTACTATTACATAAATTCATTAATTATGTTTACTGTTACAACCCCCACCCACATCTCTCTACTTTCCCCATTTTTCAGTTGTAAATTCCGCCATGTCAATTGACGGTGGAATACTGGGAGAGAAATTCGGATGAAAGGTCAAAGGAATTGTGATAATTTTTTCTTGGATTTCAATTGAGGAAAGTGAATTGAAGAATTATGTTCATCTTCATGCTTCTGTTGGTTGGAATTCACTGGTGGCTTTTAAAATTGTTCGGGGTATGGAGAAGTATCGTGATGCTGCAATGATTGAGGTTGAAATGCTTTAATAGCTTGGTAAACACGACAATGGTGGCAATCGGTGAGTAATGGCCTGTTAAATCTACTGTTATCTTAACCCGTGAACGTCATTCATGGGATTTTTGTTATTTGTCAAGTGGGTGAACTGGTTTGTTCCTTGCAGTTGCGTACAAATACGAAGCTGGTTTGACTATCGTAATCATATCTGTATTGTAAGTATATGATTGATTTGGATTAAAGTTTTGGATGAACTTAAATGGTGTTAACAGGTCTTTGAGAAGCTTGGAGCAAGCTTATACGATTTTCTTCGGAAAAACAATTACCGTTCATTTCCGATTGATCTTGTCCGTGAGATTGAAAGACAATTGTTGGATTATGTAGCATGTGTGTAAAAAAAGCTTTGTGCACATTTCGTTTCTTTAATCACACATATATAGATATATATAAAGATAGGCTTTAGTGTTGATATAGCGACGTACCTCATGATCGAAGCATGCATTATTTATTAGTACTTTTGTATCATCACGCATACATTCCAATTGTTTTTTCAACTGTTCCATCTTGAAATTGATTATGATTCTGCTTGTCTTGTAGTTATGCATGATTTGCGTCTTATCCATACCGACTTGAAGCCTGAGAACATATTTCTCATCTCCCCTGAATATGTTAAGGTTCCCGACTACAAGGTATGCTCTGGTTCCTTAATATGTGTAAGGTGTAACCTTAGTATTTTGTCTTTGATACTGTTATCTAAACTTATGTTTGTCAATTGTCTCATACAGGTTTCTTTAAGGTCACCAAAAGATGGTTCATACTATAAGAGAATCCCAAAATCAAGTGTTATAAAGGTAATAGATTTTGGTAGCACAACATATGATCGTCTGAATCAGACACATGTTGTGTCAACTCGTCATTACCTTGCACCTGAAGTTATTCTAGGTAAGGAGTTGAAACATCTAGGGTTCTTTGTTGCCCTGCTTTCTTGAATCATCAGTCACTTTATCTGTTCTTTTTAGGTCTTGGATGAACCTACACTTCAGTGTTGGGTGTATCCTTATGGAACTTTGTTCGGTATGCTCTGTTCAAACTGGATGAATTATGGTTTCTTTCAATTTTTGCTTGAATGAAAGAATATGATAGATCAGATGCAATTCGAAATGATATGGCTGCCATAGGAGTTGCTTTGATGGATAGTCCTGAAGGCACTACGTGGAGGCCAGCTATTCCTCTTGCTTTGGAAGAAGAGTAGGTTGCAGCCCCTTGGAATTTCTCACATGTTTAGTTCCACTCTAAACTCCGAAAAGGTTTTCCTTGCCAACATCTTAGAGAAGCAAATTTAGGGCTTTGAGAGTATTTTTGAGCTAAAAATATAAATTTTGGGGTATTTTTAGACTGATAGATGTATGGATGATTTTTTTATCATTTCCTACCAGTATATTTTTTTAGTTTTCACCTTGGTGCTTTACTTACAATTGGTGTTTTATCTTATTCCAACTGTAATGTAAGTTCAAATTAAAATCATTTCTTGATATTGTTAAATGAAAAGGAACCTTCAAGATGATCTGCATTATATTATGGTACAGTTGAGATAATTTGATGATTCAATCATATTGGTTAATCTTTTGATTGTTCTGTCTAGACTAACTTATTTCACAGAAATTTGAAAATAACACATCAATATGGTCAGCCTGGGTAGATAAATGCCATACAACTATTGGATACTATATGAAGGAACCTTCAAGATGATCTGCATTATATTATGGTACAGTTGAGATAATTTGATGATTCAATCATATTGGTTAATCTTTTGATTGTTCTGTCTAGACTAACTTATTTCACAGAAATTTGAAAATAACACATCAATATGGTCAGCCTGGGTAGATAAATGCCATACAACTATTGGATACTATATGAAGGATCACGGATATAGCAGGACCATGACCCTCAAATCCTTTTGACCTAACATATCCCGTTGCTTACTTGACTTTCATAACTCACTATCCCATTGTAACACTAACATATCTGATAAATTCACGTAAGCGGGGTCTGCGGAGGGTCATTATAATCACATAAGTGGGGTTTGCAGAGGGTTATTATAAAGGTCGTATTTTGATGAGACTATACCATGAAAAAAGTGTCACTTGTGCTAGAAGTCTTAACATTATCCCTCTCATTGTTGCTCAACTATGTTAATTTTCTTGATCAGTTTATGGATCATCTTAGTCTAATGGAGGTCTGCGTTAAACTACATTAGAAATTTTGATGGAGGTTATTACCAAAGAGGGATGTAATTTCTACCTTGAAGAAATTGTTGATAGGGAATTTAATTTATGGACCTCTCATTAATTCTGCTTTCTTCTATTTCAATGCAGGATTACAAGGTATGATTTGACTCTTTTCTGTTTCGTTTGGTTTCTACTTAATCGGTTAATACAACAACAACAACAACAACAACAAACCCAGTATATTCCCACAAAGTGGGGTCTGGGGAGGGTAGAGTGTACGCAGTCCATACCTATACCTCTAAAGAGGTAGAGAGGCTGTTTTCGATAGACCCCCGGCTCAAGATTAAAGATAGTATACAAAAGCATCAAAAGCATGGAACATGATAAAATAACATAGGTACGACATCCACAGAAGATTGTACATTGCCAAACAAAGAACACCAAAGTCCACCTAATTACTGGCTACAACTCATCCACACCCTTAGCCCTCTATCCTAATATTTTTCCTCCATACCTTCTTATCCAGGGTTATGTCCTTAGTCAGTTACTGCTCCATGTCAATCACTTCTCTCCAGCATTTCTTTGGTCTACCCCTACCCCGCTTGAAACCTTCCAAGACCAACCTCTCACACCTACGAACTGAGGCATCCGTACCCCTCCTCATCACATGACCAAACCATCTCAACCTCACTTCCCGCATTTTTTCCTCCACAAATACCACTTCCACCTTATCCCGAATAATATCATTACTAACCCTGTCAGCTCTTGTTAAACCACACATCCAATGTAACATCCTCATTTCCGCCACTTTCAATTTCTGGATATGAGAATTCTTAACCGGCCAGCACTCCGCTCCATACAACATAGAAGGTCGGATTGCAATTCTATAGAATTTGCCTTTTAGCTTGTGGGGCACCTTCTTATCGCATAAAATACCTGAAGCGAGCCTCCATTTCATCCAACCAGCCCCAATACGGTGAGAGACATCCTCATCTATCTCTCCATTCCCCTGAATCATAGACCCGAGATACTTAAAACTATCCCCTGAGAATCCAACTTCACTACCACCTCCTCCTCCTCGTGCCTCGAGTCACTAAACTTGCATTCCAAGTACTCCATCTTGCTCCTGCTCAACCGAAAACCTTTAGACTTCAAGGTTTGTCTCCAAACCTCCAGCGTATCATTAACCCCTTGTCGCGACTCATCAATCAAAACTATATCATCCGCGAAAAGCATACACCAAGGCACCTCGCCTTGTATATTCCGCGTCAACACATCCATCACCAAAGCGAATAAAAACAGACTAAGAGTTGATCCCTGGTGCAACCTGTTAAGATCGGGAAATATTCAGAATCTTCTCCCACAGTCCTTACCCAAGTCTTCGCCCCCCATACATGTTCTTAATCGCTCTGATGTACGCCACCGAGACCTCTATGGCCTCCAAGCATCTCCAAAGAACCTCCCTAGGGACCTTGTCATTCGCCTTTTCCAAGTCAATAGACACCATGTAAAGATCCCTCTTTCTTTCTCTATACTGCTCTACCAGTCTCCGCACAAGGTGAATTGCCTCAGTCATAGAGCAACCAGCAACCAGGTATAAAACCAAATTGATTCTCCGAAATAGGCGTAATCTTTCTCAACCTCCGCTCCACCACCCTCTCCCAAATCTTCATCGTGTGACTCAACAACTTAATACTCCGGTAGTTTTTGCAACTCTGAATGTCACCTTTGTTCTAATATAAGGGAATTATCTTGCTCCACTCCACGCCTCAGGCATCTTTGCTGACTTGAAAATATTGTTAAACAAGTTGGTCAGCCACCTTAACCCTGCCCCACCAGAGAACTTCCAAAAATCCACCGAAATCTCATCGAGCCCCGTCGCCCTGCCCCTTCGCATCTTGTGAATAGCCTCACTGACCTCCTCTACCTTAAAACGCTGACAAAATTCAAAGTCGCGACACTCCTCGGAAAGCTCCAACTCCCCTAACACAACACCTCTGTCCCCTTCATCATTCAAGAGCTTATGGAAATACGACTGGCATCTTTTCTTAATGAGGGCGTCTTCTACTAAAACTCTGCCATTCTCCCCCTTAATGCACTTCACCTGGTCCAGATCATGACCCTTCCTCTCCCTAACCTTGGCTAGCCTAAACAACCTCTTCTCCCTGCCTTTCTCCTTTAACCCCTTATACAAACTCTCAAAAGCTGCTGTTTTAGCAGCTGTAACTGCTAGCTTAACCTCCTTTTTAGCTAACTTGTTCTCCTCCCTGCTCACCCGCTTCTCTTCTTTAACTTTGCTCTCAAACAACTTACCGTAAGCTGCCTTCTTCGACTCCACCTTCTTCTTAACATCTTCGTTCCACCACCAATCCCCCTGAAACCAGCCAGGCCAACCCCTCGAAAAACACCTCCCTAGCAGACTCCCTGATGCAACCAGCAACCCTTTCCCACATACTATCTACATCCCCCCGTACTCCTACACCCCCTTCGCCTCCAACTTCGCCCCTATCTCTAAAGCACTATCTGGAGTCAGACTGCCCCACCTAACTCTAGGTCGACCCTTCCCACCCCGCCTCAACTTGCCCTTCTTGATAGCCAAGTCCATCACTAGGATTCTATGCTGGGTCGCAAGATTCTCACTTAGGATTAACTTACAATCCTTGCACAAAGCTCTATCTTCCTTCCTAAGCAGCAGAAAGTCAATCTGGGTCTTGGCTTACCCTACTACTACTTAATCGGTTAATCCTTTATGAAAATAGAGTGGTTCAATTGCTGCTCAATTATGTTAATTTTCGATGATCTTCGTCTAATGAAAACTCCTTTTGTTGCATCCAGATCATCATTTATTTTTCACACAACTCATAAGATCAGTAGTATGAGTCATGAGGTGAGCTTTGTTTCAGGGCAAGTGATAAACAACCTCTTCTTGAAGTGTCTAATAGATTTGGTTCAGAATGAGAATATATCTACGTGTACACCCATATATACATCATTTCTGGTGCAAAATCAATTACTGTTTCGTTTAGCGACCCAAACCTCTATATTGCCTATGAATTTTTCTGTATGTATTTCTTAAGGAGAAGTTTAAGGTTGTATTTACTTGTGAAAGAATTAGAAGTTATATGGTCAAATTTGTCTCTCTAATATGTTGTATCTTGGGTCTAAGTTTCTTATTTATTTATTTCCGAATTTCAAGATTCTTAGAGCAAATCCTTGCCAACTCTTTTGGAGGTTCAGTACTGTAATGGTAAGGTTTCCACTTAATAGAACAATGAATTTAAGGGTGCTTTCGGGTATGGTGGAAATTAGTTACTTTAAGTTATACAAAGTGGTTTCTAAAAAATAAGGGCACAAATCATTTTTCCTTTATCAGCATCCAAATTCTATGCATTTGACCAAGCTAATTTACTTATCTGGAAATCTCTAATAGTAGAAATGTCTCATGAATATATGTCTAATACATTTAGTCTAGAAATTTATGCATCGATATTGTAGGTATGTAACATGTAAGAATTGTTCTAAGTGTCTGTCTAGATGGCAGAAAACAACATGATCCATACGCAGTTTATACTTGTACCTTGTAGGGACTAAAGAGCCTCAGAAAACTACAAAAAACTAGAACAATACAATAGAAATGTCATTGAGGTGAATAAGATAATTCATTATGTAAAGTAATTTTCAAGTAAAATGAGCTGATTCTCATAATAAAGTGAATGCATCCAAGTCTTTTGGTAAGTCAGGATCAACAATAGATATAATATGTTAGACTTATTGTCAGCGCACAATCCCGGTTGGGTTAGTATCACTTTTCCTGTCTGTTTTTATCTCCACTAATAGTAAGATTGAAACGGCGAGTCTCTTAAAAAGAGTTAATCTGAACGACCCTTATTGTTGACTTATACTCTCTCCTAAACTAATGTTTAGGATAAAACTCAAAATCACGTACCTTTGATTGGTGATTCGAAAAAAGTCGGCAGCATCCCACAAAGATCTCAATTTTTCAAGAGTGGTTTTGTTAAGGTTCTAACAAGGAATATGGTGAGACACTTTTCCCTTTTTTAAATTACTTGTGTACTCTCCTCTCTGAATGATGGAAATTTTCTGAGGGTGAAAGTGTAAAATTGTTATGGAGTGACTTTGGTCCTTGCTCTGTCATCAACAATAATGTAATGTCCAAAATTCTTGAGCAATGATGTATTGTTGTTGGACAATTTGAAGATATTTTAAGTGTTTTATAACACGAGTGTGATATTATAACTCCTAATTCGTTGCTTCACTTGTGCTACATCAATGTGCCAATCAGTCTAAAATACCCCCAAATTTATATTTTTAGCTATTCCTCTTGATTTTTTCATGTTGCTCTTAGATATGGTGAACGAACTCACTGGATACTATAAAATAAGGTACCATGCTAATGTTTTGGATAATGAACCGATAGAAATTGATTTCACTCCTCCATTCAAGTATGTAGATATGTGATTGGTTATGTAAAACTTCACCTTCTGACTAGCATCACTTAATGTTTGGAGTCTCTTTTGTTTGATTACAGAAAGAGCAATATCTTGTCGGAGTTGGAGGAAGGGGCTAAGTTTAGTATACCTAGAGATCTTTCCAGTCAAGATGCTAATAAATACTTGCTAGACGTATGTGACGAATTTGATGTACATGTTCTGTCTTCCATTGGAAACCATTTTGTATGGCTTTTAGGAAACATGCGAATGAAATGAACGCAAGTGGTAGTTCTTGTGAATATCTTCTTTGTTGATGTAGCTATTATGAACAAGGATGCTTAAATGGTTGGGACAATGTCGAGATTGAGAAAGTCAAGTTTGGCCTTTTCTAAATAAATGTTATATGGTTGAAACGAATAATTTTTTGGCTTTCTTTGTGGTATGTTCAGCTTTCCTTGCATACCGAGAGGATAGATTCACATTTGAATTGATGTATATTAAGTGTCTGCATACGTATTTACGTCTTTTTAACTATCTTGATTCAAATGTTGGTGTTCACCTGGCTATGCAGCGTTTGGAATTTCTTGGAGATACAGTGCTAGATTATGTCGTTACTGCACATCTCTATTTCAAATATCCCGGACTGACTCCTGGACTAATTGCTGATTTAAGATCTGCCTCCGTGAACAATGAATGTTATGCTCAGTCTGCCGTTAAGGCTGGCCTGCACAAGCACATCCTTCATGCCTCGCAAGATGAGGCAAATATTTAGTACTGTAGAGATTTTGAGAAATTGGATTTTGTGTCCACGTTCGGATGGGAGCCTGAAACCGCTTTCCCAAAGGTAGACATGACATTTTCTACAAAGTGTCAATCTTTTCCATTGTCAAGAGCTTCATCTTAAGATTAGTGCGGATTAATTGTATTGTATATGCTACATGTTTCAACTCTCTTTTCTTTTTTGTTCGCTATAGGTTCTTGGAGATATTATTGAGTCCCTTGGTGGTGCATCTTTGTTGATTCTGGCTTCGACAAAGATACTACATTTCAGTGCATACGACCTATTCTGGAACCATTAGTTACACCTCAGACAGTAAAACCCCATCCAGTAAGAGTGTAAAGTGAACTATGTGACCAAAATGGTTATATAAATAAGAAGGATGTTGTCTCTAGTGACAACGGTGTAGCATATATTACGGTAGAGGTTGAAGCAAATGGTGTTATTCATAAGAGTACGTGCTCGGGACGAGACAAAATAATGGCAAAGACGGTGGCTAGCAAAAATGTGCTCAAGTCACTGAAAGAATGTCTATGTGACCAAAATGGTTATATAAATAAGAAGGATGTTGTCTCTAGTGACAACGGTGTAGCATATATTACGGTAGAGGTTGAAGCAAATGGTGTTATTCATAAGAGTACGTGCTCGGGACGAGACAAAATAATGGCAAAGACGGTGGCTAGCAAAAATGTGCTCAAGTCACTGAAAGAATGTCCATCTAATGCTTAGTAGTAGTTACTTTTCTGCTATTTCAGTTATTGAATTCTCAGAAATGCTTAGTATTTGAAGGGTCATTTGAATGGTTGTCATGTCACCAGGAGTTCACGGGTTCAAGCCTTGAAAATAGTCTCTGACAGAAATGCAAGTTAAGGCTGTGTACTATACATTCTTGTGGTGGGGCCCTTTCCCGGACCTCTGCGCATAGCGGAAGTTTTAGTGCACCAGACTGTCTTTTTTTTTTTAAGTTGGTCAGAATTTTATTGTAATGTACTATTGGATTTTTAAGTTTTTTTATTGTTCTCATCTAAAGTATTGTTTAAGGGTGTGTTTGTCATGAAGGACAATGTTTTTCATGAAAAATATTTTCTTGGAAAAAAAGTTTATTTCTTTTTTCTTTTTTAAGTATATGGTAGGTAAATTAAAAGAATGTTATCTCAGGAGCATTTATATGTAATCTAGCAAAAAATTATAGAGGTGCAGGAGGGGAGGTGGAGTAATGTGTGGCCTCAGAGTAGCGGGGTGGGATGGTCAAGGAGTAGGGGTTGGGGCGTCTGGACATATCCCTAAACAAGAGGATATAGGGATCGAAGATTAGGGTATAGAAGGTCAGTATATGATATAATACAAATGCATTCAAATATATATATATATATATATATATATATATATATATATATATATATATATATATATATATATATATATATATATATATATATGTATGTATGTATGTATGTATGTATATGTATGTATGTATGTATCATATGATTTTTCTTCTTTCCGACTTCTATTTTTGTGATGCAAATTGCAATATTCATATTGAGGTAGTAATAATAAAGTTAATTTGTATATATAAATGAAATAAAATTGTTATTAGAATATATTTTAACTTATTGATAAAGAATATACTATCTATCATTAGAAAATGTTAAATTATTATTTTTTTCTTTCTTACGAAATGAGAACATTCTTCATAATATAATTATAATAACTTATAATTTTACGGTTTGACAATAAATCTAAAGTGGATATAAAAGTGATCGGAAAAAATAATTAATTTTTTTACATTAAATAATTATTTTTTCATATTGTGCGAATTGCGACTAATTTTTCTAGTTATGTATAATTTTGAACTTTTATACGATGCTTGTGCATCGAAACCTCTATTCTTGAATGTAATCAAATTGTGGTTTCTTGAAATGTGCACAATATTTCTTTTCTTTTATTTTATTTACTTCATGTGTGATAAAGATTTGTAATTTGGTATACTATTTTTTGAAAATGCTGAAAAATGGCATGACCCAATAAGTTTTATGTTAGCAACAGAATAATTAGTTGAAGAATTTTTTCTGTCATCGATCCACAGATGACACATCGTAAAATTTAGATTTATCTTAATATATTTGTAAATCATTCAAACTTCTATATTTCACCAAGCTAATTTGGAGTTGAGAACCAAAATATGCCACCAAACTAAAAAAGTTATCAAAATATGTCATATATTTAAAATAGCACCAAAGTAGGCTTAACTCACAAAAAAATGTGAGTTATGCAAAAAATTTTTAACGGAAGTCAATAAACACCGTGAACTATTTTTGGAAAGTATATAACTCACAAAAATTGTGAGTTATCCATTTTTTTTTTTGTACATAACTCATAATTTTTGTGAGTTATACATTTTATTTATTTTAATATAACTCACAAGAATTGTGAGTTATCCATTTTATTTTAACATAACTCACAAAAATTGTGAGTTATCCATTTTTATTTTAACATAACTCACAATTTTTGTGAGTTATCCATTTTTATTTTAACATAACTCACAAAAAAAGTGAGTTAGGTACATAACTCACAAAAATTGCGAGTCATTTTGGTTTAATTTATACATTTTCCCTCTATTATATAACTCCATTCGTAACAAAAAAAAATTCTCCTGGGTAGCAGTTGCAGCTGTCCATAGTAGGTTGTTTAGTCAGACACTTTTGAATGCCCTCTGATAATTCGTCTTTATGTGCCTTAAACAGTAACGGTGATAGGCAAATGAAGCCCTCAGAAATTCAGTCAATAACTCATCGTCACTGATAATCCATTCTCCTTAATTTACCATTCCTTGGGATGAGAAAAAATTTGGATACTGTCCGACTATAAATAAATTAAAATCATTAATTTTTATTTTCATTCTTCTAAAAATTGATTCTACAAATTTTTTGTAACCAATTGAAATTGGATACTTCGTGTTGGACTTGGGGGGACATACTATAATATATTGTTGCATTGAGCAATGTACAATGTCCAAAAGAGAACAACACGAGCTGAAGAAGGTGAATATATATGCCTCCCAACTAAAAAATTATCAAACAGATATATACATCTGTTGCGACATATGTCTCGTCTATTTTAACAAATCAAACAACTGTTCGTAGCGCTTTTATTTATACCAACAGATGACCTATCTGCTACAACAGATGAGTCATATGTTGTAACAGATGGTTCATCCATTGGAAATTATCATACAGGTCTTACTCATGTAGAAATTTATCTCAACAGTTGATTCATTGTTGAAACAGAAATATAATCTGTTTGGGATAATTTAAACTAGGAGGAAGACCTGTTTGATTTGCTAGAATAAATGAGTTATCTTTTTCCATTTTGTTGTATCTTCGTGATTAGCATTGATCAATTCTGACTTTCCAGGTGGATGTAGAAGCTACTGCTGAACAACATTGATAATATGCTACTTTTTTTTTATAGAAATACGGAGAACAGACTGCGCAGAAACCGTACGTAAGCGACAATAAAGATGCACGATAAGCAAAGCTGAATTCCATAGCACCGGATGAAGAACAACTTGTCCATATTGAATAGATCTTTATAGCTTGAGTCTGTCAAAGTAATAACCTCACCCCTCCTTAGAAATCCTTGGCATCAATACTTAAATTGTTGATGTATTTGTTGAGATCTGTACCCATAACAGTTTTTTATATTTCATTTATTACTTGATTTATTTTAGCTAATTTCTGAAGGCTTCGAATTATTTTATTTTGTCTATGAATTTTATTTTTTCCTTAGATTTGAATATATTAATTGAAATGGAATACTGGATTCAAATATTACAATAGATAATGTATCTATTACAATAGACGACACATCTGTTGGACAATATCGAACATATTTAGACATATATTGTAACAGGTAGGTAATCTGTTGGAATTTATCAAACAGGTCTTTCCTCTGTTGCAACAAATAGACTTAGATAGAAATATCAACATAATGCAACAGATGACCAACTTATTACAACAGATAAACTATATGCCAGAACAGGTAGAATACCTGTTACAACAAATGGAGAATCTATTGCATTATAAAAATTCAACTTTCATTGGACATAAAAAATTGCCATTTCATGTAAAAAAGTGAAAGTGAATTGAAGTAAAAAAAGGCGAAACCCATCAAGAGTGTTCAGTTTAAACACCTAAAATAAAATAGGCATCAAGTAGACAGTGTTCATTTTAAACACGTAAAATAAAATAGGCATCAAATGTGTCAGTTTGACACTTTTTGCCTTGTTGGCTACTTGCGTGTTATTCACGCAGCCAAGGCTCATTGAACCCCCATTTTTGCTGACTTGGCGTCTGATTTGGCCCCCAACGGTCATTTCCCCCCCCATTGTCTTATATATTCATCTTCTTCCTAAAATTTAACTCCAAATTCCCAAATCTTCTTCTTCATCATCATCTTTTTTTTTATCTATGTAAATTCTTTAAATTATTTGTATTTGGTATTTCCTTTCTTCATCTTTTTTCATTTTTTCCAGCTGAGCTTGATAATGTCGAGTGTATCTTCACTATATTTTGTGATAAAGATTTTTGATATTGTAAGTGCGGCCATGAAGCTCTATTGAAGACTTTTTGGACTCAACAAAATTTAGGTCATAGGTTTTTTACTTGTAAGATTTTAAAGATAATATTTTTTTTATTAAATTAGTTGATTAATTATTGACTTGTAATTGTTTTATAATTGTGTTCTTGTTTTTATAGAAATTGGGTGGATGCGATTACTTTGATTAGTATGAAGAACGACACCCTTCACAAGTAAATCGTGTAATCTGGGGTTTGTTGAACAAAGTCAAGGCTTTTGAAGAGAAACACAATCGAGAAAGAAGATACTAAATTGTTATTGTTATTGCTGCTGGTTTGGTATTGTTGGGCACATGAATATTTAAGCCTAATTGCTGAAATTTTCATGGTGGTGTATTTGTTACTGGTTTGGTGTTGTTAAGCACATGGATATTCAAGCGTAATTACTGAAAAATATCAAACAGATTTAGGCATATGTTGTAAAATTTAGGTCATCTGTTGGAAATTATCAAACAGGTATTCCCACTATTGCAACAGATTAGACTTAGATTAGATAGAAATAACATCGACATAATGCAACATATGACCAACCTATTGCAACAGATAAACTATCTGCCAGAATAGATAGAACATATTTTATAATAGATTGACAATCTATTGCATTATAAAAAACTCAAATTTCATTAGAAAAAATTATTGCCACTACATATAAAAAATTATTATTTCACAGGCTCTTCTATATATACAGGCTCTAATCGTCCAGTTAGTACCCCATAAGTCCAGACCTCTTGCAGGTTTACCACTGCGTTGTCACATAGAAAGATCGTTGGCTCGGCCATTTCTGTGCCAGTCAGCAAACATTCGATGTGTGCAAGAGTATGCGAGCCACACGCTAAACTGATATTATTTTTTGGAAGGTTAATGCCCTTATTTTGACCTTCAAAATCTCATGATTTCTTCATCAACACTTCCTCTGGAAAATGATTCATCAGTTTACTCTCCCTCAACAAGATGGAGAACAGCTCCATTAGTGGCTGCATGTGAAAAAAAAGATCGATCTCATCGATGTCAGGTTCGTTACAGTCATAAACTTTGATCTTTCCCTCCCCGAGTAGTATCTCAACAATCCAATAATGTATGTTGTCCATGCTCATGACTGTAAGAATCCTCTTTGCCTTGGTCCAGCTCTTGCTGTGTGGACTTGGCCTCTCATCTCTATCATATTATATCATTTATTATTCATCCCAGTCTAACATAAAAACTAACAAATCAAATCCTGCGCCATAGGCTAATGCATCATTATTGAGTTGATCATACTTATCCTTGATCTTCTTGCAGAAGTCGAGGTCCATTATTCTATCGGCAACATCATAAGCTTTTGGGTACGTTAATTTCCTTTTCCCCATGAGGCAGGGAATTTTATCAACATGCTGTGATATAAGAAGTCAATTTTTAAATAGGTTAGTTATTGTAAAGATATAATGGATGGTCCATCTGTTGCATAGGGTTCTTTGAATTAATAATTCAACGAAACTTATGCAACAACAGAACCACTACCAGTTGCACCAGAATACCCAGATATTGTAAGAGATTTCACATCTGTTGCGTAGATTCTTCTTTATAGAGTAGATTAGTTGGCTAGATTAGGAAAAGTAAACTTACCTTCTCCTCGTACCGCATACGTATATCTGCCATAGTCTGGAAGTCTTGGGGGAAAAGGAAGGCCTAGGGTAATCTGGTGCGCCTCGCTTGGCGTTCTTGGCCTGTCGCAGATCCCTCTTCTCTTTGGCACCAAGTTCCGCATATATGCACACCTTCTTAAATGGCCTCTGAACTTTAACATATTTTGGAGGGGAAGAGTTGCATTTTTTTTATTTCCAACTAGAGAGTACATAGCTAATTGCTCTTTTCTTCTTCCTAACCGCCGCTGTAGGAGTGTATGGCTCCCTCACCTTCTTAGATGGTATAACACCCCTCTTGGATTTGAATTCCTCGATAGCTTTAGAGATAGCCTCTACTTTTTCAAAGAGTTTATCCCGACTGTCCTTGCACTCTTCGCATTCGCAATGAGAACACGAGGGTGAAAAGGGGTGAGAGAGACCTGTGTAATGGTGAAAAGGGGTGTTTTCAAACATATTTTTTTTCTTAAGCATCAACATGCTTATCATCACGAGTGGTAGCAGCATCAACATGCCTTCCACCAACACCAAAAACTCCACCAGAAGAAGCTTCCGGATCTGCCTCAGTAGCTTGGTCATGAAGAGCCTCAACATTAGGCTGACCTTGCCTAACTGTTCTTCTTATGGCTGTTGCTCTAGCTAATTCCTTATTTATTAACTCCACAGTTGGGTCTGCTATAGTATCAACATGACTTAGAGTAATATAAGAAGTCATCACCGACTCCTGCTCAGTAGGCATGATCCATGGATGCACAATCTAATAAAAGGAAGATACATTTAAATCATATAATATAATAATTTTCACAGTTGGGTTACATTTTAACAAAGTCAATTTCTACAATAGATTAGCAACATATTACATCAGATTACCAATCTGTTGCATAGTTTGCAGTAGATGGTTAAAATCCATTTGAGTCGGGTTCAGAGAACTAGAGCTACACATGGTTAATTTGATACAAAATATCAATCATATGTCACAATAGATTACCAATCTGTTGCACCAGTTGCACAAGATGGGTAATCTATTGGGTTACATGTTATACAACAGATGATCTGTATGTCACAACAGATTAATAATATGTTACATCAGATTATCCATATGTTTCATAATTTGCAGTAGATAGTTAATCTGTTAGGAGTCGGGTTCAGAGAACTAAAGCAACAGATGGGTAATCTAAACATCCTTGGATGAGAAACCTCATCCAAGTAATCCATTACCTATTTTTGAAGGGGAGGAATGGCTTCAAATGTCCAAGCCTAAAAAATGCAAACAGGAAGCAAGCAAAAAAAGTCATAATAACTATATTCAATATAAATTAATGGATGAGTAAAATAAAAATAGTGATTAATTTTACTATGAAGGCTCAAGGAAAGCCGAATAATATGGTCGTCCCTGAGGATAGCTTTGTCAGTAAATATTGGACAGTCAGGTAGAAGCTGTCATATCCTCAGGGATAATTGTTGAATTTATCAAAATCCTCAGAATGTGCCAACAAATCATATTTTATGACCTTGTGATGTCTCTTGCCAATATAATCGAATGGGCAAACCAAACTAAGCACAATTGCTCCCTGTACTGCTTTGGTATAGTTTTATCTATGAGATACGTCAATAAATTCAATGCTTTGTAGCCACGTCGAGCAATGTCAAACAACCCATCTATTTTTTTCTTGCATTTTCTTGCCTTGAAGATTTTGCGGGGTGTTCCCTTGGCAATAAGTGGTTCTTATGTACGATCGCATCTCAAGCCCGTCACTATGGCAAACTCTTGCAAGCCAAAACAAACCGGCATGCCACAGTAGTTGATCCAGATTTCATCCATCTTTTTTCCCTCCTCATCCGAATCATTATCATCTCCCACGAACTTGATCCTGTGCTTGAGAAGACCATATACCATCCTCATATGGAAACGGGTAGGGGGTCCTCAGGCAGCTCAAGAAAGCGTCTAAAGTAGCCCTTCTTAAAAAGTCCATCTACATTTTCGTTCTTCATAATTTTCCTAAAATAATTAAATATTTTCCCCATTTGGCATTTAAGTACAAGTTCACCACTTAGTTATGCTTTTGGGTTTTTTATTGGCATGGCATCTTAAAACCTGTCAATACTAAAAGTTTTATAGGATCATGCTGGAATGTCGATATTAATTCACGCCCCATTGGTGATCCACTAAAATCATGTTGATGATCATCCTCTTTCTCTTTCTCACTTTCTAATTCCTCCTCTTTCTCACTTTCATTTGCTTTATCACCATCTACAGACCTTTGTCCACCTCCCTCAACGTTGTTTTGATAAATCTCCTCAGCTTTGCTTTTCCCTCACTGAGATTGTTTAGGAAGCTCCTCCAAATCCCTCTGTACTGTAGCCTTTTTTTGGGTGGTCAGACGTTGATCCACTTTCACTTTTTTTTCTTTTGGGAGATATGTTTTACCTACAAACAACAGAAAAATAAAAATTACATTACAATTGATGTATGCATAAATTTTAAAAAATACATTACAAACACCATCAATACCGCCACACCAACAACCACCACTACAAACACCACCAACCAATGCAACAAACAGCACAAATACCAACACCACCGACAGCCACCACAAACACCACCAACCAATGCTACCAACAGACACCACCAGTGCCATTACGATGACCACCAACACCACCATCCAACAATACCACGACAGTCAATGGAACACTGCGATAGAAACTAGGGGTTTCTCGAGTTCTTCCTATAATTTTACCATCAAACTCAAAATTGTAAACCCATTCTCAAAGATAATACAACTAAAAGTTTTATTTATCATCATTAACATAAAAACCCTTATTTTTTAGAAAAAAATAACAAATATAGAACTCTTCTCGAACTCTGTTACCAACAAAGACAGAGAAAACGACTGATACAAGAAAGAATGAAATTGAAAATAACACCTATGTGGTCAAAAATGAAGAAAATTGATCTGTTGTGAAGGGTTGAACAATTTGTTGAGTAATTATTGTCTATACTATATTGTTGAGAAAAAGAAAGAGTGAGAACTCGATATTTGAAATGATAAAACATTTTTATCGCAAATGGATGATTTGTATGGGTTGATTTGTATTTTGAAAAAGAATGACAAGTTTCAAAAATGTTAATTTTGTTCGAATTAATCTTAATTATTTTTTAAAATTATAAAAGATATGCATAATTTTTAGCCCTCTCATCATTCAATTGCCAAAAGACTCAATTGAAGTTGTAGTTGACCCTATGAACTCACCCCTAGTCCTAGATTAATCAATTTAGGTATTAGTTGAACATATGAACTCAAATGAAATTGTATAAAAATAAATGTTCAACCTGTTGCATCAGATTACGCATTTGTTGTAAATTATCAATCAAATTATGTGATTTGTTGTAATAGATTATCCATCTGTTGTAAATTATCAAACAGATTAACTCAAATGTTGTGACCAATTACCCATCTATTGTAAATTATCAAATGGATTAAGTTATTTGTCACAACAAATTACCCATCTGTTGTAAATTATAAAATAGGTTCTGCCATCTGTTGTATTTAACCCCATGAGAACTCACCCCTAGTCCTAGATAAATCAATTAAGGTATTAGTCTAACATATGTGGTAATAACAATGGGTTCATCTCAGAGTGATCGATCGATGACTCTGGTCGGGAGGAATACAATACCGTCTCATAATGCAATTGCCAAAAGACTCAATTGAAATTGTAGTTGACCCTATGAGAACTCACCCCTAGTCCTATATTAATCAATTAAGGTATTAGTCTAACATATGAGGTAATAAGAATGGGTTCAGCTCAAAGTGATCGATTGATGAATCTGGTCGGGAGGAACGCAATAACGTCTCATCATGCAATTGCCAAAAAACTCAATTTAAGTTGTAGTTGACCCTATGAGAACTCAGCCCTAGTCCTAAATTAATAAATTAAGGTATTAGTCTTACATATGAGGTAATAAGAATGGGTTCAGCATAGAGCGATCGATCGACGACTCTGATCGAGAGGAATGCATTACCATCACATCATGCAATTACCAAAAGACTCAATTAAGTTATAGCTGACCCTATGAGAACTCACCCCTAGTCCTAGATTAATCAATTAAGGTATTAGTTGAACATATGAGGTAATAAGAATGGGTTCAACTCGGAGTGATCAATCGATGACTCTGGTCGGGAGGAACGTAATACCGTCTCATCATGCAATTACCAAAAGGCTCAATTGAAGTTGTAGTTGACCCTATGAGAACCCTCCCATATTCCTAGATTAATCTATTAAGGTATTAGTCTAACATATGAGGTAATAAGAATGGGTTCAGCTCAAAGTGATCGATCGACGACTTTGTTCGGGAGGAAATAAATACCATCTCATCATGCAATTGCCAAAAAACTCAATTGAAGTTTTAGTTGACCCTATGAGAACTCACCTTTAGTCTTAGATTAATAAATTAAGGTATTATTCTAACATATGAAATCAATTGAAATTGCATAAAAATAAATGTTCAACCTATTGTAACAGATTAACCATCTGTTGTAAATTATCAAATAGATTAAGTCATTTGTTGTAACATATTATGCATCTGTTGTAAATTATGAAAAAGATTTAGTCATCTGTTGCAACAGATTACCCATTTATTATAAATTATCAAATAAATTAAGTTATATATCATAACAGATTACCCATCTGTTGTAAATTATCAAATAGGCACCACTATCTATTGTAGTTGACCCTATGAGAACTCACCCCTAGTCCTAGATTTATCAATTAAGGTATTAGTTGAATATATGAGGTAATAAGAATGGGTTCATCTAAGAGTTATCGATTGATGACTCTGGTCCGGAGGAACGCAATATCGTCTTATCATGCAATTGCCAAAAGACTCAATTAAAGTTGTAGTTGACCCTATGAGAACTTACCCCTAGTCCTAGATTAATCAATTAAGGTATTAGTTGAACATATGAACTTAATTGAATTTTTTTTTTAAACTATTCAATCTGTTGCAATAGATGTCTTTTCTATTGGATTTTATCAATAAGATTAAGTCACCTGTTGCAACATATTACTCATCTGTTGTAAATTATCAAACAGGTGCTGCCATCTATTGCGTTTAATGACCAAGCTTTGCAAATTTTCAAACAGAAATTGTCATATGTTGTACTTAGATATTTTTAGATCTTTTTTTTAAAGCAATTTAGGTATTTTCTGTCCGAGATAAAAAATTTAAAATACTAAGGTGGTAAAAAATATTACTTGAATAATTCAAAAATCTCCTGAGTGAGTAGCCTTATCTGGCCTTTTCAAAGCCACCATTTGCTCGTGCCGCTCAAAAGTTATTAATGAATATTTATAACCCATATCTAGAATACTCTCTTCTTCTGCCATAAAGTAAGACTCAATTCATCTATCTCTCTTCTTTATTCTCAATTCTCTTTCTTTTTTTCTCCCTCTCTTTCTCTCTTCTTTTGGATGAGGATCCTTTCGGATCTCAACCGATCAATATCTTTTCTAGACTAAACTGGAGGTTCTGATCCTTTTGTCTTTTTGACATTATAGGTATAGTTCACTGTTGTTCTTTTCATATCGTCTTCTTCTTTGTATGTTATTTAAATTAGATATTTACATCTATTGCTATTAATGATTTACCCATTACCACTTTCCTATTTATTGAGAAAATTAAAGGAAAGGTGACTTTTAAGTCTTGAATGAACGAACTGTTGTTTTTATTAAAATATGCAAAAAAGTCATATGTTGGGAGAACTTAAAAAGCCTTGTTGTTAGTATAGTTTTTTTATGTCTTTTGTTCGTTACTTTGGTGGAGCTGTTGTTGGGGGTGGTGCTCGTGTTAGAACATGTGGTGTTTATGTTGTTGATGATGTTGGATCATAGGGTGTTGTTTCTTTGTTGTTGATGTTGTTGTTGTTGGTGTTGCAACAGTTTCCTTAACTGTTGCAACTAATGAATCAACTTTTAGAGCAGATAGAGCAACTGTTTAAAGAAATCAAACTAGTAGCAAGGCTAGTTTGATTTATTCCAATAGATGACCCATCTGTTAAAATATGTCATCCATCTGTTGCAACAGATGCCTCATTGGTTGAATAAATAGGTAATCTATTGTATTATATTGGTCATCTGTTGATTCACTCAATTTTGTGTTACCCTTTTGTACAGACGGAACAACTATTTGAAGAAATTAAACCAGTAGCAAGGCTGGTATGATTTATTCCAATAGATAAACCATCTATTGCAATATGTCATCCATCTATTGCAACAGATGCCTCATCGGTTGAACAGATGGGTAATCTATTACATTATATTGGTTATCTATATATTCACTCAATTTTTTGTTACCCTTTTGTAATGTTCTTTTTGTTCTTCTCTTGTTTGACATCAAATGTATTTCTCTTGTTTGTAGATAAAAGGAAGTGAAACTGGATCCACTTTTGCCCGACCAACATTAAAGGCTAGAGTAAAGATGGGTTTGGAGGAATAAACTACTTGCAGATGGAACCACTTCATATGTGGGAGGTATGTATTACTGATCAACCTTTCGTGTAAACATACATCCAGTACAAAATTTTGTGAATGTTTGTTCTTTACCTATTAGGCGTTAATCCTTCAAACAAGATATGACATTTTATAGTTAAGATTGTTAGGTTCGAACTGGTAAGGCTGAGGGACAAAGTAGGTGGTGTCGATACCCTGTTACAATTTGATGATCATTTATGCTCATGTTTTTATCGGAAATAGCCTTGCTACTTCTTTAGAGGTAGTGGTATGGACTGCATACATCTTACCCTCCCCAGACACCACTATATGGGAATACACTGGGTTTGTTGTTGTTGTTGTTGTTGTTATGCTCATGTTCTTGTGTCAAGTTTGGTGAAGGGTTCAAGTTTTTCGCAACGGTGTAAATATCCAATAGTGGTTGGACTAGTTTTAATGTATCAATGTACTTCTTGAAAGGCTTCCAAAGCCTCGCACTGTAACAAATAACAATGAAACCAATAGATATTCCCCTAGTCCAAATTTATATGGATGGGTTGCTGGAGAGGACTTTTATATAGTAGAAGGTATTTAGGAGAATACCTGTGCAGGAAGGGAGAGGTTGAGAAGGTCATATATCATCTCAGGCCTTGTTTAAGAGGAAACACATGGTAGAAAGGAAAGTGCAGCAAAATTGGCTGATGAAATTAACATGAAAAATGAAAAAACTGGATGAGCTACGAATGTGAAAGTGTATCCAAAAATGAAAATCCACCAGTCATTGAAGAAAAAAAAGAATGGTCAAGAGGACTGGAGCTGGTCACTTTGCTAGAGACTGCAACTAGCGAGCGTGGCCTCAATAAAGACCCATAAAATGCAGGACCAGAACTCTAAGGAAGCAGCTTCATGAGCACAGAAGGTGGTAAGATTTTCGGTCAGAATTAAAACCTGAACCAACTACTCCTGAATTAAAAGTATAGGATCAAGCCAAGGTGGAAATTTCTCAAGTTAAGCTTGCATCCTATGCCTCTTGTTTGTGGCTCTGGTAAGGTCAAAGGCAGTGGAAACAACAAGGCATGAGATTTCTACCCAACTTTAGACCTTTTTATTTCTACTGCCATTGACCTGATCATAGCCACAAACAGAAGACAGGTATGCAAGTTAGACTTCATAAATTGACGCCTTGGCTTCCCCTATTTTTATTTCAGAAGTTGTTGGTTCAGGTTTCAATTCTGACCAACAATCACACCAATTTCCTATACTCATAAAGATTCTTCCTTAGAGTTCTGGTCATACACTTTATGGGATTCTTCATTGAGGCCACGTTCGCTAGTTGCATTCTCAAGCAAAGTGTCCAGCTCCAGTCCTGTTGACCATTCTTCTTTTTCTTCAATGCCTGACGGATTTTTATATTTGGATACAATTCCATGTTTGAAGCTCATCTAGTTTTTTCATTTCTTAAGTCAATTTCATTGGCCAGATTCGCTAGGAGTTCCTTACTTGCTTCCCTATGTTTCCTCTTAAACAAGGTCTGAGATGATATATGGCCTTCTCCACCTCCCCCTTCCTACACAGGTGTTCTCACAAGCACCTTCTGCTATATAAAAGTCTCCTTCAGTAACCCATCGATATAAATTTAAACCAGGGAAATTTTTATTGGTTCCATCATTGTTTGCTACAGTGTGAGGCTTTGGAGGCCTTTTAAGAGGTCTATTGCACCATTAAAATTGGTCCAGTCACTATTGGATATTTACACTGCCGCTAAAAATTTGAAACCTTCCCTAAACTTGACACAAAAACATGAACATAAACCATCATTAAATTGTAATAGGGTATCGACACCACCATCTTAGACTGATCAGTAAAAACCTGCATTCACAAAATTATTGCACTTTATGTGTGTCTGTCATGGTAGACTGATCAATAATACATAACTCCCATACATGAAAGTGGATTCATTGCACGCACCTTATTCTTCCTACCCTATCAAGACATGTCAGACAGTGTTGTTTATTCATCTGCATGCATATTATGACTATTAAAAAAGAGGTGTGAGGAGTCATGACTTTTTATCTTAACAAATTCAAAAAAGCTGATAAATTGAATTCTCTATCTGTTGCAACTGATGAATCAACTGTTAGAAAAAATCAAAGCATCTCCTCCAACATATGGTCCATCTGTTGCAACAGATAATCTATATGTTACAACAGATGTTGCAATAGATGGTAAATTTGTTATGACAGACTAGACAATTTTTATTCATCTGCAAGCATGTGATGACTACTCCCTCCGTTTTGTATTAGTTGGCCTTCTTGCTAAAAATATTTTTTTCAATTTAGTTTTCCTATTTATAAAATAAAGAGAATTTTATTATATTCTTCCAAGATTACCCTTATTATTAAATGAATACATAAAGTATATAATTCATATTTATACTTTCAAAGCATAATTAATAAGGCCAATTTGGTAAAATAAGCGCCTAATTAATATTTTTCTTAATGGGTGTGCCAAGTCTATAAGGGCCAACTAATACCAAATGGAGGGACTATTATAAAAAGGTTAAGAGTCATGAATTTTTATTTAACACATTCAAAATAGCTGATGAACTAAATTCTCCATCTGTTGAAACTGATGAATCGGTTGTTAGAATAAATCAAATCATCTCCTCCAATAGGTGGTTTATCTGTCGCAACAGATAATACATATATTGCAACAAATGTCTCATCTATTGCACATACAAACCGTCTGTTGCAATAGATAGTAAATCTATTTTGACAGACCATCTATTACACATTCATACTATCTATTGCAATAGATGCTAAATCTGTTGCGACAGATGGATGATCTGTTGCAACAACTCAATAATACCAGTTGTTATCAAGTCTCAAACCATTTTAAAAAGGTGAAAAATATTAATGAAAAAGAAAAAGTCACGACTTTTCACAGAAAACAAAATGCCACCAGTTTGAATGTAATTAATACAATGGAGCTGAACAATCGTGCCTTTTGGCTTGACACATCTAGATTCAATCCTCTATAAATAGGTCCCTCCTTAATCTTCATTCTACTCAACTTTATTTATTTCTTACATTTTTCTTTTCGTGTGACATCTTCAACCACTTCTCTTCAAAGAGCATATTCCTTTCTCGTTGAGGTAAGTTTTTTTGATGTAAATTTACCAGTTGGTAGTATACATTGTACTATATTTTAGAATATTTTCTTTATATTTATCAATTCATGCATATTCTAGATATGACTGATCCTATTTGGGACATTGCTATTCTGTGTGACACAGTGCGGGAACTTCAGAGACAGGTTATTGACCTGCAGAGAGAGTTGGTCGCCGTGAGAGCAATGATGTTCAGAGAGATACAGAGGCTGATGAGGGCCCTGCTACTGTGAGTTGATTGGCTGACTTCCATTAATGATGATGATTATAATAATAATAATTAGAATGTGTTTTTTTCTTTTAGCGTATGTATTTTAATTTTTCTATATCGAATATATACCTAATGTATTTTATTTTTTGTTTAATGAAAATTTTATTTTTAGTCGACTTTGGCTTTTTAATTCTTATTCAATTTTCATTCTATCTATTTCTTTTTCTAAACATATATGTTTACATGTCAATGGTTGGACATAAGAAACAATTTTGAATCTAGTAGCAATAACAATTTTGGATTTTGAGTTCTTTCAATAGATGGATGATGTGTTGGAACAGATTGGTCATCAATTGGGTTTCTGTCAACATTATCCATCTATTGGGATAGATTTATCATCTGTTGGAGAAAAATATTTCAGTTTGATGGAACTGTGTTGTGTTCTTTCGGCTAATGTCTATCTGTTGCCACAGATGAGTAATCTGTTGAAAATATTTGTGGTCTGTTGTATTGTTCAAGTAATGCCTCTTTTTATTGATCCACAAGTTATTAAAAATATATTTTATATATAATAAATGATAACATTACGTTCACCACAATGAGTTAAATATATAAAAGTCCACAACAAACAACAACACAAGTTTTTGCAATTACAACGATCATGGTGGATTATGATTCGGGCATGTAGTTCTTTTGTGGCCATCGCACTTACAAATGGAACACTTGTTTCTTCTTGATGAAAATGATTCTCTGACTCCAGGCCTCCTCTTAGATGGCTTTCTTCCCGGTTTGATAGTGCTTGGATCAATATATGGAGGAGATATTAATCTCCCCATAAGTTCTACAGGAACAACCCAAGATTCTTCAGGAGACACCAGAGTAATATGCCCACTATATGCCATTTCATATTTTTCCACTGAATAATATAGAGAGGAGTGCTCGTAAACTTTAGATCCATATTTTGTACTGTATTGAGCTCGAAGTGCTACCATAGCATGTTGATAGGGTATTTTGTCCAAGTCAAAAACTCTGTAAGTACAAGATCTTGTTTGAAGATCGACCGTGGCAACATCACCATGACCGGTTATACTTAATTTGTAATCTGCTATTTTATGAGATAATAACCTATTCCCTAAACTAGTGTTCGTTGATATTATTTTTTCGATTTCTATAATAAATGAGGTTCTTCTTGGACCCTTGAACTGCATACGCCTTTCGTTAAAAAATCGGCCATACTTCTTATTTATTATTTCAAACATAGCCTTGATGGGATATTCTCTTTCATCGCCAAACAATGAATTCACCGATTCAGCTATGTTTAATGTCATAATATTATACCTATACAAAAGAATCACTTAGTACGACATCATACTCAACTTCTAACTAAAATAAGACATTAAATTCATAAGAATGTATCTATCCACTGGACAGAATGCCTGGCTCCATCTCTTGAAACCAAAACGTATGAGAAGTTCTGCTACCTTGGGATTCACATCCGTTATTTGGTTGAAATGTTCAATAAACTCCTCTCTACTATATGCTTTAGCTGCTCTATAAAAAAGGGTCACGACCCTTTCATTATGATAGTTGGTCCAAATGTTCTCTCTAAGATGCCTGATGCAACAATCAAAGTAAGCTAAAGTGAAGAAAAGTGAACCCATATTTAGAATACTTGGATGCCTATCCAAAACAAAAGATAACTCTTCGGTATCTTCGATGTAGCTTCACAATTATTAAAAAAAAAATCCATAAGAGGCATCACATTTCTTTTCCGCTACACAAAAAGCAACAAGAAAGATATGATTCTCCGCATCCTGTGCCACCGCCGCTAGCAGAACTCCATTATACCTGCTCCTCAAGAAGGTACTGTCGACGGCTATGCCTTTTCTCAATAGTCGAAAACCTTGAATACAAGCACCACAGGATACAAAAAAGTACTTGAACCTTCTATTTTTATCAAGATGCAATGCCGTCTTACTTCTGATATTTGTGGACTCAATCATCTAACGGTAGGCATCTAGGTCTGATACCCATGCTCATGTGTCCCCCTAATCAAGTCCTTGGAAATACCCATGGCTGTATATATCTTCCAATAACTGACCAGGACACCTAATTTTTATAAGGAGTTGATTGGCCATAACCCTTGTTGAAGGGCCTTTGCCATCGGGGAAACTACTCCTAAAATATTAACTGAGGACCTTCGCCGTGGCGTGAGGATTTTAGTCCGAGATATGCTTCGAACCACATGTGTGATGTTTTTCATGTTTATGAATGACGAATGTATCAAAACTTGCATGCTTCACCACTCTCAACTACCACTTGCAGTTCGGATTAGCACATTTGAAGCAAAAGACACTTCTCAAATTAATCACCTTCTTTATTCTAAAATATTTTTTCAAGAAAAAAATTAACAAAGTGGTAGATAGTTCATTCTTGTCCTTGAATGACATTCCAATAAAAAATCCAGTCCCATCGTCTTGAAGATTTCCAGACTGTGTCGATTGAGAAGAACTACCCATCGTATTGGTCGCATCAACGAGCGTAGGTGTTTGATCATCATCTGGAATATTTATGTCTGGATCATCCAACCTATCATTAAAGATGTCTTGTTGTTCTTATTCTTCTACGTTCTAGTTCTTATTCTTTCTCATCTTTTCAACCACGTACACCCTTAACACCAGCCTGGATGAATCACTAATATAAGCACACAAATAAACCTGATCGATTATCTTGAAAGGTAGTACCCTCTAATTTTCAAAGGAGTTGTGCATGTAGCTGATGATGAGCTCTTCTGCTTGACAATTCAATCCATAATAACTGATGATTAAGTTCATAAAATCATCATACAAAACATCACTTTGAATTGTCATGGCTATCGTCTCTAGCATTTTACCCTCCTTCCAACGCCATACATATTGATTGCTCTTCTCGATCCATTGACCATGACAATCCACCCCTATTTTTATTGATCCCTCTATTAGTGGTACCTAAATAAAGTCATTTGTTAAAAAAAGTTGATAGTGATTTCATCGTGCCGTAAATGAATCCCAACAGATGTTTAATCTGTTGCAATAGGTAAGTGATCAATCATAATAGATTTCTTACCTGTTGGGATTCATGTTACATTTTTGAAGTTGATTTTAACAGATGAGTCATCTGTTGCAATAGGTGAATCATATGTTGCAACAGACTATATATCTGCTGTAACAGATGAATCACCTTTAAAGCTAATTCCAACAGATGAAGGACATGTTTTAACTGATAATTAACCAGTTATGATAGATGGCTTACCTATTGCAACAAATGATGATCTATTAGAGTCGAGGTCAGGTTCTATCAAAACAGGTTACTAATATGTTGCAACAGATATTTACCATCTGTTGGAATTGAGTTCAGGTTCTATTGAAACAGGTTAATAATTTGTTGCAATAGATATTTACCCTGTTGCAACAGACAACACATTTGTTGGAATTGAGTTCAGGTTCTGTTGTAACGGGTTACTAATTTGTTACAATAGATATTTATCACGTTGCACCAGATAACTAATCTTTGGAACAGATGGGTCATATGTTGCAACAGATGACCCATCTATTCGATTCATGTTATGGCCTATAAAACCATAAACATGAATTCAACATATCAGTCTTCTGTTGAAATAGATGTCTCATCTGTCGCAACAGATGATTTATTAGTTTACACAGATGGCTCTTATGTTGGATTCATGATCAGGTTCTATCCATTGTTGGAAAAACAACATAATAGCAGTTACTCAGATGACAAATTCAACTAAAAATCATAATTTGACTTACCAAAGTCTCCAATGAAGTAATGCCAAAGTGGAAAGTGATGTACAAAACAAAATTTGACCTAAAAAATTAGTCATATAGCAACAGTAGTGGTAACAACAACAACAAAATAATAGTCAACAAAAAGAAGATGAAGATGATAATGAAGTAGAAGATGATAATAATGAAGCAGAAGATGATGAATAAAGTAGCAGCAACAATGAACCACAAAAATCGCTAAGAGAAAGAAAATAATAATGGATGAGAAGAGAGAGAAAAACACTTTTTTTCTCTTCATTTTCCGTTATATTAGGTAAACATTTGGATCAAAGTGTAAATTTAAAAACTTCTAGGCTATTCTCAAACTTACCCAATTTTCTTAATCCATAATAAAGTAATTGTCACCTCCACTCAGTTATTTAGACTTGTGTCACCTACACCTCATTTTAAAACTCTTTTGTCACCTATAACCCAAACCTCCAAGAAACTAAGAGCTCTTCATCATGTGAAAAATGGTTCTAACTCTAATAACTTTCAAACTTCAACTATGGAAAATATGAAAATACAATATTAAAAAAAGAATTAGGGACCTACAAAAAAGAATTGCATGATAATTACCGATCTCTACTAACCTTTTGATGGAATATTTAGAACTTTGTAACATATTTTCATATACAACAGTAACACCAAGCTCTTGCTTCAAAAATTTGAAGTTAAGAGAAATGCTTCCTACAGTGTAATAACACTAATTAATTCTGCATCAACTTGTGCTATATGATATCAGAAACATTGCCATTCAAAGTTCAGAGGTCAAGCGAATCGGCATCACAACCCATGTCAAAAATTTTATCAATGAAATGTCCAGGAGCATCAACGTGTGTACCAATATGAGTAGTAAGCAACAAAGCTTTGTAGAATGGTAGCAACACTTTTTCATATAACTCGCAACAGAGCTTTATCGTCAATATTTCAAGATAGCAATTTCATAGAATCAGGAAATTAAATAGTATTATCCACCAAAAGATAGAATTCCACAGAATTCAAACCTGTGAGTGAAGATTCTCAGTATTATTCACCAACAGTTCAATTTTCTCTCCACGATCTATGACTTGTAAGGGAAAGAATTATAATTAACAAACTGTAATATAGTTCTTGAACTCTCAATGCTTTTTGGTCCTACATCAGGGCACCAAGTGTTTTAAAAACAATACTGTAGTATAAAGGGGATAATGATCTACCTTCTCATTCTGAAACCTGAGCCTTCACCTTTGTAAGCTTGTTGATTTCCTCTGGATGATTAACACAGTACTGTATCTGGTCCTTTATTTCGGGCCCACAGTTACAATCATGGTATTAGGATATCAGCATTCATACTTAAAAAAGGGAGAAGTAGAGAATGAAAAGGAAACCAAAATACCCGAATTCCTTGTTCAAGCTCTTAGAAACAACTGTATCAACTTTGCCTCCACCATTAGGAAGTTGCCCAACCCCTTTTTTAGGACCATAACAATGAATTATGAAATGCTCTATGTTTATGATGATGTTACAAAGAGATAGAAAAGATATCAAAAGGCCATACATGAATTCATATTAAGATATTCAATTACCAAGATAATTATAATGGAAGGCTAAAAGTTGATTAATATAAAGAGATAGAAAGGATACCAAAAGGTCATCCATGAATGCATAATAAGATATTCAATTAAGAAGATAATTATAATGGAAGGTGAAAAGTTTATAATTTGAATCTACATATTTTTTGGCCCAACTAAAATAACATAAATAGATAAATAAAGAGAATAAAATCCAAAAAAGGAGAAAAAAGAGAAATATGAATAGAGGTCATAGAGAGGTGTCACATCACCTCCTCTATGACCTTTATTTATATCATATCTATATTATTAGCCTAATCCGTTCTTCTAAATGCCTTTATTCTAGTTATTATGATCGTGCGGGGGCTTATTTTTCTAATTCAGGCCTTATTTGAGCATTGGTTGTATTTATCTTGATAAAATACCCGAGTTAGGGATTGATATGATATTAATGATGTCTTGTATGCATAGTTGTTCTGATGGTACCTAATTGGAGTTAAAATCATGAATTATAAACTTATTAAGTTGATTTCTAGGCTCACGTGTATATATTTTTTGTGATGGATAGATTGAATATCATTATTTGAGTTTATTGTGAGCATTATATCCTCATTCCATACTACATGTATGAGATACTGGTAGCATTGTAAAACTCTATTTTAGAAAAAAATAAGGCATCTTTATGAATACTCTCTCGGTGAATACGAGCCGGCGATGAGAGTTAAAATTGAGATTGAGATATAAGATACTGTATATGGGTTATGAAACCCCATGGGTCCTACCTATAGCTGTGATTTTGGTGTGTGTATACGAAAAGTCATGCGATGGCTTTCACTATTTATTCCATCCACATTGTGATGCATTGCATATATAACTTATTTGCTTTCGTAGTTTCTTTAAATTGTGTATGGTTTCCATGCATTTTCGTTTTTATATATGTGTTGTTATGGTTTTTAAAACTGTTAGTGGAAACAGTGTGAGCTATCATTTAGGACTTTTCTGTTTGTTGGTGACGTGCTTATAGTACATTTTACTTATTTTATTTTCTACTTTACTCAGTTGGCCTATGATACCTACTAAGTACAAGTGATTCTGTAACTCCTTGAATTTGGTACCCAGAATGCCACACGGTACTCATGACCTCGAATGACCACAAGCTAACCCCTGACTAATATCTGTAACTGAGCACTCTGTAACATACTATATAAATGTGGAATAAAAGGCTGAAAAGCCATAAGGTTCAAAAATCTGTTAAAACTTAACATTTGGAGATACAGTATATCAATACCAAAACAACTGAAATAACTTCCTGAACATACTAGTCTGAAAGCCTCTAAACTGCCTGAATAAGGAGTTGATGGGACATGTCCCCAACTAACTCCAACTGCTGAAATAAACTAAGTACTGAAATAATGAAATAGTCAAATAATAACATCCTCGAATGATGAGGACTCACTTCTAGTCTGTCTGCTAAACGACTAATCTACTAAGGATGCTCTAGAGTTCGTGCTTCTGAACCTATGGTATAAAACACCATAACACAAAAGAAAAGTATGTGTTAGTATCTGAGAATGAACTGGTTCGCTAGTGAGGTAAGTTGAATGCAAAGGTTTATATGCATGAACTATAACTGACTGACATGAACCCGAACATGATTATGTGAGGATACATGCATGAATACATGAACTGTAATTGAAGTCATGATAATACTGAATCTGAATACAGATAACATGAGTTTTGTATTAACTGAGTGACTATGTCTGATAGTCCTGATTCTAATGGAACTAGCTGAGTCTCATGCTGAACTGTGTGACTATATCTGACAGTCCTGAATCTGAAGAACTATCTGAGTTATTTTACTGAGATTGAGGCAGATACTATGGGAGATAGTCGTCTAACCGACATACCCCTAATAAGCTATTATCGCTAAGTTGGGGTCCAATTTATGACCCCAATTGGAAGGGTATCAATACTGCACCACTAGTAAGGACAAGCTATGAGTGACCCTCATATGGAAATGTCCCCAAAGGAGAATGGTGGGACCCTCATCTGGCAATGTTGATCCACATCAGCAACCCTCAACTGACAGTGTTGATGTCTCAACCTATGCTGGCTACATAGTTCCAGAACGCAAGGATTGCTTCTAAGGGTCACACCTTCTATTGTCAGTGTGTGACCTCGTCCTTGGGTTCTCTCGGTGCTGAATCCTACTCCCAACTGAGTAGACACTGAACTGATTATACTGAGATGAACTGGACTGAGTTTATTGAGTTTCGTGGATAGATGGAATGTTACTGAATCTTGTTAATTAACTGAGTTTATGAGATTACTGAGTTTTCCTAAGTCATGTAATTGACTGAATTCTACTGATCATGGCATAAATGAGATTATCATGAAACTGATACTGGCTCTAGGCACACAACTAAATTATTTGGTATAAATACCCATAGGACTCGATAACATAAAAGTAATTCATGGCACAAGTTTGAAAGCACAACAATGACTACACATATATCCATAATTCATTGACTAAAACATTTCATCCAACATATGGGGAGCATACTTTCGTCATACCATCATCAATGCATCTAATTATCATGGTTGCATATATAAATTTACAATTTGAAGGGTTTATCATTAATATTATGTAAATCATCACATATTAGGATCAATCATTGGAACATGTAATTTAAAACATGAATCAAAACCCAATAACAACATGGACATAAATTTGAATTCAACTAAATCATGAACATTCATAAATACACAATCTTTGGAATTTGAAAAGAGATTCTTGAGCTTCATGGGTGAAAGGGACCCATGAATCAACACTTGACATACCCTGATTGTGAGTTTCTTGAAGTTCTTGGACTTGAAGAACTTGAATCTCTTAGTTTCTTGAAGAAGGATTGGGATCTTGTTCTTGCAGATTGATCTTTGAGAGAAACCCTAATTTGGTGTTGTAGATGAATAATAAAGTTATGAGCCCTATTCTGGTATAATTAGGTGTTAAAAATGGTGGAAAAGACCCAAACATCCTTATAAAAATAGCTTTAAATTGCTAGATGGGATCTGTAATGGCTTGGGTGATGGTCCATCGCTGGGTCGACGACCCATATACCTTCCCATCGTACTAGGCTAGAATGTGATCTTTCTGCCTTGGTTGCGATGGTTTAGGGGACGGTCCATCACTAGATCGACGGTTTGTCGTCCATTCCATCATGACTAGACAGAAGGTCAACTCACTGCCTCCTCTTCGACGGTTTGGGAGATGGCTCGTCGCTAGATCAACAGTCCATCGGCCCTTTCCGTCGTACCTGGACGGTTCAGACTGCTTTCTGTATTTTGGCCATAACTTTCTACCCCGATATCGGATTTAGGTGAATTTTGTATTGATGGAAATCTTATTCAATTTTCCATACCACAAAAAGTCAAAATATTGAAAATTCCATGTATATAAAAGTGGATTCATCCTTTAAAGTAAGTCTTTAACATTTTTGGGATGATTTTTAAGCTAAGTAGAAGTACGGGGTATTACAATGTTCTTCGCCTTGACATTTATAACATCTAATAATATAAGGAGAAGAATATTGAGGTATATCATGATTACCTCCATAGGCTTGATCTTCCCCTTTTGTATTGTAATTAGCTTGAATTATTTGACTATCATTTTGGAACATTGGAAGACTTACCATATTGTCACCCATCTCTTGATTTAAAACAACCGCCGTATCGATTATCTCTTCAATCTTCACACCTTTTTCCTTCATCCTTATATTTATATCTACTATCCTATTACTTTTTACATCGCATGCCTTTGTTCGTACTAAGGCATTCAGGTCTTTGCCACCATTCATCAGAGTTAACCCTTTGACATATTTCATTATAAAGAGGGTTTTGATAATAGATATCTTTGTAGGGTACTTGTAGGTAGTGTTGTTGGGTTGGAACATAGGGTACATGCAAGGATTCATATGATACATTGATTTATTTGGAATGTACTTTGAGGGTAGGTTTGGATCCAATTTGATTGGGGGCAATATAGATTGGATTCTTAACCCAAGACCCTTCTTGTTTATTCAATTTAACTTATCATAGAAAACCCTCTTTCCATCATACTATCCATCCTTCTTACCCTTTCCTTCATATCTCCAAGCCTTTCATTTGTTTCAAATACCCTTATATTCATATTGGTCACTCTACTTGACACATTTACATATGTCCCCATGTTGCTCACTGAGCTTCTTCCTCCATTGTTATAAAAAACATGATTAGACATTGTACCTAAAAAAATCCACACATGAGGTTAGTAATAAAATCCTCACATCACTTATATATATCCCACAACTCACTGTACGACTTCTTCCAAGATTGCTTATGAACTAGCTTTGTCCAATTAATTCTAGGTCAGTTATCTTTATGCTGGAGTGGATTCTTGTTATTATTGAAAGAAGGATGAATCAAATAAAGATAAAAGTACTTGTATAAAAAAGTTATCTATGAATTAATATGATAAAAGTAGAAGAAAAGAAGCACGAAAGAAAACGGACTCAAAAAAAAACTAAATAACAAAAGTAAAAAAACCACTTGTGTTGCTCAATTTGATGACACAAAGATGTTATTTGATATTTTAAGAATATTAAAAAAGTGATTAAATATGTTAATTACCTGTTAATTAGATATAAAATTGAAGAAGAAAAGTTTTTGACAAAGAATCACGAAAATCTGATACTTAAAAAATTCATAAGGCCTTAAAGAAGTTCATCACTTTAAAGAATTTGATTTGATGATTAAAACTAGTTAAAAAGTAGTTAAATATATTAATTACTCATGAAATACTTGAAAAATCAAAGAAAAAAAGTGTAGAAGAAAGAATCACGGAGTTTGGACACTTGAAAAAATTTTGGGGTCCCAAAATTTGACTAAGTATTGAGTGCCAAAATTCAGCTCTTTGAATTTGAGCTGCATGCACTGTGCAGGGAATTTGGGGCCAATTTCACAGAGTCAGCTTCCACGTGGTAGGCTGCTGGCTGCTGCGTTAGCAGTTGACTTGTTGCTTGCTGACATGGTCAGTCCAAGTGACAAATCTGATTTTTTTTAAAGTTTCCATAAGTGGACCTACTAACACTTTGAATTCAAAATTTTGAACCAAAGTTGTACTTTTCTATCTTCTTCTCCAAGAACAAGATGAAAAAGCTCAAGAACACCAACAAAAACCTCAATCTTCACATGATCATAGTTTCTTTATTTCAACTCCAAATTCGATGAAATTTTCACTCACATTTTTCTTTTAATGCCACGAACAAACCGAATTAATTTTTGTCCTACAAAACCAAGTCAAAAATAAACTCACTTTTCAAAATACACAAAGTTTCAAAACTTAAAACTCTTCAATGGTATCTTCAAATTTACACCTCCAAATCAACTGAAGTTTGAGATTTAAGATCAAAAATACTAGAGAATCATGATCTAGTGTCAAAATCAACAAATCAATTTTTTTTTTTTTTGAATTTTTGATTTTTTTTTGGATTTTAAAAGAGACCAAAATCCCAGGATTAAGATTTATTTCCACAAATCTTAACCTGCCTCTGATACCAAAATGATATGAATCAAAGGAGGAAGAACAAGAAAAATAGAAGACAAAGAAAAAAAATATGTGGAGTTATCGAGATTTGAATGGATTTACGAGCAATAAATGACTTGATATCTTCACCTCTTGACTAAACCCAATCAAACAACAATAACCCAACTCAATCAAAGATGAGACAACCAAATATCTTTCTATGCCTTTTAGAGTTTTGAACCTCTCGATCTTATGTGGTTACCTTTGCAGGCCATGAGATCTGGGTAGATTTGATTGGCTTAGATATGGTTGATTTTGTTGTTATATTAGGTATGTATTTGTTAGCTCCTTATTATGCTATTTTGGACAGTTATGACAAAACGTTGACCTTAGCTACGTTGGGTGTACCGAGGTTAGCTTAGAAGGGTACTTGTAATTTGGGTCCAATGAGTGTTATATCTTTTTGGCATACTTGTTGCATGATATATATAGGGTGTATGTATTATTAGCTCATATCCATGATACTACTACTACATCACCGCCTCCTATGGATTCCATTTGAGTTTTTCATGAGTTTATGGATGTGGTTTCTATGAATTTGCTTGGTATGCCTCCACACCGTAATATTGATTTTTCTATGATGTAGAATGGGCTCCAAGTCCATTTTTATTCCTCCCTATAGGATGGCCCCTACGTAGTTGAAAGAGCAGTTGAAAGATTTGTTGGGTAATATATTTGTTAGACCTAGTGTATCTCCTTAGGGTGCGTCAGTATTATTTGGGAAGAAGAATAATAGTTCTATGCATATTTGTATCAATTATAGACAGTTGGACAAAGTGAAGGCTAAGAACAAGTATCCTCCTCCTCGCATTAATGATCAATTTGACCAGATTCAGGGTGCTTCGGTGTTTTCCAAGATTGATTTGAGATTTGGATATCATCAGTTAAAGATTAGAGCTTCAGATGTTCCAAAGATAACTTTTCAAATTTGATATGGTCATTATGAGTTCTTGGTCATGGTATTTGTGTTGACCAATTCCCCAACAACGTTCATGTAGTTGATGAATCGAGTATTTTGATTGTATCTCAACTTCATTGTGATTGTATTTTTAAATGACATTTTTGATTGTATCTCGACTCCTTTTAGATGATATCTTGCTTTACTCCAAGAGTGAGGCCGACCATTTGAAGTATTTGAGGATTGTGCTTCAGGATTTGCATGATGATAAGTCATTTGCTAATTTATCTATGTGCAAGTTTTAGTTACTCTATTTCTTTCTTGGGTGATGTGGTCTAAGAATGATATTACAGTTAGTCTGACCAAGATAACGGTTATTCATGATTGTGCTATACCTACTTATCCTATCGAGATTTGGGGCTTCATTGATTTGGCGAGTTGTTATCGGTATTTTATTGATGGTTTCTTGTATATTGCAACCCATTTGACCCATTTTATTAAAAAAAATAGGGTATTTTAGTGGTCGGATAAGTGTGAGAAGAGCTTTCAAAGGCCCAAGGAGTTGTTGACTTCGGCTCTTATTTGACCTTACCCAAGGGTGTATTTTGTAATGCTTCAGGTATTGGTTTGGGTGTGGTCTTAATGCAGGAAGGTAAGGTAATTGCTTATGCCTTTCATAAGTTAAAGCCTCATGCGAGAAATTACCCTACCTATGATTTAGAGTTGGCAGTCGTAGTATTTGTGTTGAAGTTGTGGCAACACTATTTGTACGGGGTGCCTTGTGAGATATTTTTGGACCATCATAGCCTTTAGGACTTCTTCAGACAGTGAGATATTAATTTGAGGCATCAACGTTGGCTCGATTTGCTTAAAGTTTATGACATCATTATTTTGTATCATCTGGATAAGGCTAATGTGGTTGCAGATACCTTGAGTAGGAAGATAACTAGTATGGCAAGTTTGGCTCATATTTTAACCCAGGAGTGGCCTTTAGTATTGGAGGTCAGTATTTAGCTATCCAGATAGTTAGGCTTGATATTTTTGGCACCTCAGCATGTTTTAGCCTTTGTTGATGCTAGGTCTTCCTTGATGGAGCCGATTTAAGCTCACTAGTTTGATGATATTAGTTTGAGAGTGATTCGAGATTAGGCATTAAGTGGCAAAGCTGAGGAAGTCTCTCTTGATTTGATGGTGTATTGAGTATTAATGGCCAAATTTTTATGCTCGGATTCAGAGATTGGGTGAGTGATATAGAAGAGGCTTATTGCTCTAGATATTTTATCTATCCAGGTGTGACCAATATGAATTATGATTTGAAGCAACTTTACTGGTGGGTGGTATGAAGAAGGATGTGGAAAATTTTGTATCTCATTTCTTATATTGTCAGTAGGTAAAGGCAGAGCATTATAGATTGGGCGGTTTGCTTCAAAGGTTTTGTATTTCATAATGGAAATGAGAGCAAATCGCTATAGACTTTGTATTGGGTTGCTGTAAGACCCCGTAAAATCCCAAGCTTAACTCAGTCCGTTAAGGCTTGAAAAGAGGTCCTGGACTTAGAAATTTTAGCTAAGCGTTTACACTTGAATTTATTTTAGCCTTCGTAAGTTGGCAATCTTATTTCACAATTCATACGACCTTTAAATGTCGATCTGTAAGTTGATTCATGATTAGGTATGTCAGTAGGTGTTCTCGGACAAGTTTTGGAATTTTCGGACCTCATTTAGACCATGTTCAATTGACTAAAAAAGTGAGTCGACGCAATGTTGGCTTGTCACGTCGCCAATCATATCGACAGATAAAATATTCCACAGCTTAAGACAATTTCCAATGAACCAACACGATGTCGGCGTGACGCATTGGTTATCACGTTGGTACCCTCAACGTGTCACGTTGGCTATAGCATTTCTGGACACATTTATTTTTTGTCTTTAAGACCCACGTCCATAGGGGTATTTGGGTCATTTTCCCATCCCTATTTAGCTCCATAAACATGGGATTCAACCCTAATTCACCAAAATATACTCTTTCCTCTCAAATCGCTCTCAAGAACTAAAACCTAGAATATCAATTTCAAGAGCAATTATCAAAGGTACTCCATCAATCTTCAAGAATCCAAGTAGCAAGGTATGTTAGATGTTGATTCATGGATCCCTTCCACCCATGGAGTTCAAGAATACTTTTCAAACTATAAAGTCTGTATATTTATGAGTTTTCATGATTTAGTTGATTTAAAGTTCATGTTCATTTTGTTGTTGAGTGTTAATTCATGTTTTAGATTACAAGTGCCAAGATTTGATCCTAATATGTGATGACATATGTGATGTTCATCATAAACCCTTCAAGATGCATGTTGATTGATGTAACCATGTTAATTAGATGTATTGAATGTTGTATGACCAAAGCATACTCCCCATATGTTTGATAAAATGCCTATACGAATGAGATAGAGTCATTTAGCATATTGACAAGAAATCCTCAATTATGTATAAGTTAATGCATGCAAAGTGTTTGTTGAAAGGCCTTAGCGAATAAATTATGATATGTTAGCATGCATTTCTATTCATGTGCAAGCTTATGTCTTTCAAGTGCTTGATGAAATGTCTCATTGATTGTATTGCTAGTGATTGACTATTGTCAGGTTATTTAAAGAATTGCCATGTCTTATTAAATTATGCTATCGAGTCTTGGGGGTATCTAATACCCGAAAATTTAGCTGATTGTCTAGAGCCAGTGTCAGTTTTCAAGATACTCTCAATCAAGTCACGATCCATAGAACCCAGTCAGTCACAGAACTTAGGAAAACTCAGTAATCTCAGTATCAGTCCAGTCCAGCTCAGTAATCAATTCAAAAGTCAGTAGCATTCAGTCAGTCAACAAAATTCAGTAGTATTCCATCAGTAAATGGAACCCAGTGAGATCAGTTAGATCAGTCAGGCAATATGATCAGTAATAGATTTATCCCAGTCTAGCATAATTTAAGAATCAGTTCAGTGTTTATTCAGTTGGGAGTAGGATTCATCACTGAGCGAGAGCAGGGATGGCGGCTTCCCATCAGTTAGGCTGAGTCGTTAGTAGCAGTCCCTATACTCCAGAACTGCGTAGCCAGAGCAGGATGAGGAGTCACCCGTTAGACTAAGCTTGAATACCTCCTAGGGGTGACCCGTTAGATTAGACTTGACTTCTTATTTAGGGTCACCTATCAGATAAGCTTGACCACAGCAGTGTCTTTACCCGTGGCATGGTACTAACACCCTTCCAACTCAGGTTGCAGGTTGAACCCCAAATTAACTAAAAAAGGGCATGTCTGTTAGATGATTACCTCCCACAGTTTCAGTTTCAAATTCAGTCTCAGTAATAGAACCCATTTTAGTGTTATAGAAATTAGGACTGTCAGATACAGTCACTCAACTTAGAAAAGAACTTAGATAGTTCCATAGATTTAGAGGTCACCTGCTAGATAGGCCTGATCTCGAATTCAGTCAATCAGTAGCAGTAGTTTTAGGGATCACCCGCTAGATAGTACTGATCTCAGATATCAGTATCAATAGACTCAGTTATCAAAAATCCAGTTATTAGAATTCAGTATTCAGTGTTACAACGATTTCTGTTATCATTTATGTATTCATGCATGTATCCTCATTCAGTATACTCATGTTATTCAGTTAGTATTGTTCATGCATATGAAACCTTGCATTTAGCCTTACCTCATCTAGCATACCCGTACATTCCCATATACTGACACATACTTTCTTGCGATATGGTGTTTTATACCATAGGTTTAGATGCACGGGATTTCGAGCACCCTTAGCAGTTCAAATTCAGCCAGCAACAGTAGGCTTAGTAGTGAGTCCTCATCATTCGAGGATGTTCTATTATTTCATTATATTACTAGATTCAGTATTTTAATAGATGGAGTTAGTTGGGGGATTGTCCCATCAACTCCACCATTTAGAAAGTTTAGAGGATTTTCAGACTAGAGTATTTTCAGGCAATTGTTTTAGTTTTGGTGTTGTTATACTTTATACAGTTGTATTTCAGTTTTGAACCTTATGACAAGTTTTTTCCAGATTTTTGCATATTTTAGTATTTTTATATAGTTATTATAGAAGATATCAGTTATGGGTTAGGTTGTGGACCTTCGGCATTCTAGCATCGTATAGCGTCCGGGGTTCAAAATTCTGGGCGTTATAATTGCCACATTCTTCTCGATATTCTGACATGATTTGGATCATCAGGGATCGATTAACCAAACAATCCCATTTTGTTCTGATTCAGATTCCCTTCAGTAATAAAAGGTTGAACCGTATCTATGTTTGTGATATAGTAGGTCTTCATGAGGTATCCATGTCTATTATTTCAGACAGAGGCTCAGTGATGTTGGGTAAATTTATGCATTCTAACGCTACTATTCTAGCTTATTTAACCTTGTTTCGAGGATGGTTATTATGATTAATGAGTTAATAATGATATAAATGAGAAATTATTTGTCCAAGTATGTGTTCACAATGTTTAATGGTGTTTCCACACAAGTTTTGATTCAATTCGACCATTTAGACTTCAACCAAGAAAACTAGTGTGACTAGCTTGAGCTAGGTGTTGTCTAGTCTCTTGTGATGGGTTCTAATGTGTATTAATGCATTACTAAGGTTGTTATTATGTATTTATATGTGAAAAAACTTAATTATAATGTTCAAGGGTCAATTGGATCAAGAAAAGAGTGAAAACAATAAGTTAAAGCTCAATGTGAATTTAGCCTATGCTTAGCTCGTGTTTCTAGTTCATCGGTGAGGTTGTTGTGTTGTTTTGAGCTCTTAATTGATGTATTTAATGATTTAGGATGCGTGGTGCATGGATTATGATGATATAGTAAGGATATAAAAGCTTTAAATCAAGTGGAAACAACTCAAGAAGGCTCGAAATGCTCAATAAAAGCACAAGATGCAAGTTGGACGTAATTTGGACCTCTGAAAATTATTAGGCGATTGTAGAGTTTACAGGTGGAAAATGGAGGATTTCAAAATATCACTATATTCAGAGGAAGCCCAAGTTTTTGGAAATATGTCTCGTGTAGCTTAATTTAGAGTTTAAGTAGGCCCCGCGATGCGTTGAAATCGCGAATAGCTAGTGGAATTTGACAGATTTTTTGACAATTTGAATTTGCATGTTTCCACGTCACGCTGATGCCCAAAATTGGGATAATTCTGCCCAGATGAAGTAAAACAGCATGGAAACCCAATCCAAGTCGGTTTATGACTTGTTTACTATAAATATAACGTGTTAAATCATGTTTGAATCATCTGGGGACCTCTTGGAAACCCTAGATCAACTTGGAACATCATTGGAGGATACCACAACTTCTTTTTAGGTTTTATCATTCTTTAATTTAGTTTTTTTTATAGTTTGTTTCATCATTCCAGGGGATTGGATGATGAATATTTTCATTAAAGGCTAAAACCCTCTTTTCAGGGTTTAGGCCAAGAACATGAATACTCTTTAATAATCTTTATTGTAGTTTAATTGTGGATTATCATATGGATTGTTCTTGATTCCTTGAGCTTACTATTTTGATGATTAGCTACCATTAGAATAAATTTATATTTCTATATGAATTCAGGAGGAAAATCATAGGATAGAATGAAAAAATTAAGGAACAAGGTTCTTATTCTTTTATGAAATAAAGTGTTTGAATTAGCATCTAGGATAGGGATATACCTAGAAGCTTTGTTTGATTCAATTGCAAGAAGACAACTTCATAGATTTAGATGAATTTTTTTATCTCTGTGGAAGTTGTAGGTAAATGTTCACTAGATAGAAGATTTGAGGTCGGGAGACTAAAATCGTAGCATAAACATTGCAAATCAACAATCCGATAACCAACTAAACTGTGATAAGAATAGAGATTCGTATGATTGTTCAAAATGCCTCAACCCCGGGCTTTACTCCATTGATTGTCCAAGATTTTATTTTATGCATTAGTTCAAATTCATTTTAACTTTCAAAATTACAACTTTATTTGCTACTCTCCTCAATTGGTTAAACTAGAAGTAGATAGGCGGCGAATGCAAATGTAATACCCCAAAAAAATTTTCGTTGAAATTTTGTGCATAAACGTGTTGGGTTCTATCTTCTAGAATGAATTATAAATTTTTCGTGCGGAATGTCTTAGATTATGACCCACCATTACATATAGTATCGAATAATATTTTTAACGGTATGTGGATCATCCAAAACGGACACCCGAGTGTGAGTTATGAACATTCCGATCGAACCGTGAATAGCAGTGAATAGTAAAATGTGCAGGAAAAGTATTGAGGCCTGGCGTATTATTGATCCAACTTTAAACAATCATAACTCCTTGTACATAATTATCTGGGTGATCTACTATATATCAACAGAAATCTTTGCGAGTCCTCTTTCCAATGAAATTGGTTTCATCCAATTTGTCTATCGAAGCAAAAATTTATGATCGATCTACTTCAGACTATCAAAATAGTCCACCAAAGGACAGATTCAAGAATTATTTGATTTTTAGGGGATTAGTGATGGTAGGCTGAGGGTTGGGTCTTGGAATATAGGGACCCTTCAGGGTAAGTCTATAGAGCTTGTGAAGATTCTTAGGAAAAGGAGGATCAATATCGCGTGTATTCAAGAGACCAAGTGGGTAGGGTCTAAGGCTAGGGATGTGGATGGTTACAAGCTGTGGTACTCTGGGAGCGAGAGGCGGAGGAATGGAGTTGGCATCTTAGTAGATGAAGAGCTTAGAGGCCAGGTTGTAGAGGTGAAGAGGATCAGCGATAGGTTGATGACTATTAAGTTGGTCATTCGGGGGTGTACCCTGAATGTGTGTAGTGCCTATGCACCGCAAGTGGGCTCGGAGGGGGAGGAGAAGTTGCGGTTTTGGGAGGCTTTGGAGGAGGTGCTGAGAGGCGTGCCTAGCTCGGAGAAGATGGTTGTAGCAGGTGATTTCAACGGGCACATCGGGGCGTTACCGGGAGGTTTTGGTGATGTGCATGGTGGGTTTGGCTTTGGGGTGAGAAATGAAGAGGGGGCTACTCTTTTGGAGTTCGCAAGGTCCTTTGGGCTGGTGGTGGTGAACTCGGGCTTCCCGAAGAAGGACGATCACCTCATCACCTTTCGAAGCGCGATAGCCAGGACCCAGATTGACTTCATGTTGATCAGGAAAGGGGATAGGGTGTTGTGTAGGGACTGTAAGGTCATCCCGAGTGAGAATCTTTCGACCCAGCATAGGCTCTTGGTCATGGACTTGGGTATAAAGAAGAATAGTAAGAGGAGGAGTAAGGAGTGTAGACCTAGAATTAAGTGGGGCGGTTTGACGCCAGTGAATGCGTGGGAGATAGGGGAGAAGTTGGCGGGAATGGGGGTGTGGGAGTGTAGGGGGGACGTGGATGATATGTGGGATAGGGCGGCTAGGTGCATCAGGGAGAAGGCTAGTGAGGTGTTAGGTGTTTCTAGGGGCCGGGCTGGGCACCATCAAGGGGATTGGTGGTGGAATGAAGAGGTGGAGATGAAAGTGAGGACCAAGAAAGAGGCGTATGCTAAGTTGGTTGAGAGCAGAGACGAAGAAGAGAAGCGGGTAAACAGGAAAGAGTACAAGCAAGCTCGGAAGGAGGCTAAGTCAGCAGTCACGGCAGCTAAGACGGCCGCGTTTGAGAGCCTGTATGCGGGGTTACAGGGGAAGGGAGGGGAGAAAAAGTTGTTTAGACTCGCAAAGGCTAGGGAGAGGAAGGGCCGTGATCTCGATCAGGTGAGGTGCATTAAGGGGGAGGACGGCAGAGTGTTGATGGAGGACAGCCATATTAAGAATAGATGGAAGTCGTACTTCCATAGGCTCTTGAATGACGAAGGGGATAGAGCTATTGTGTTAGGGGAACTGGAGCGCTCAGAGGAGTGTCGGGAGTTTAGTTATTGTAGACGTTTTAGGGTAGAGGAGGTTAGAGAGGCTGTTCGCAGGATGCGGAGGGGTAGGGCGACGGGGCCGGATGAGATACCGGTGGAGTTTTGGAAGTACGTTGGAGAGGCTGGGGTAAGGTGGTTGACTGGTCTGTTTAACGAAATCTTCAAGACGGCAAAGATGCCCGAGGCATGGAGGTGGAGTACCATAATCCCTCTCTATAAGAATAAGGGTGACATCCAGAGTTGCAATAACTATAGGGGGATTAAGTTATTGAGTCACTCTATGAAGATTTGGGAGAGAGTCGTCGAGGGGAGGCTGAGACGGATAGTGTCTATTTCGGAAAATCAGTTCGGATTTATGCCTGGGCGCTCGACGACGGAGGCAATTCACCTGGTACGGAGGCTGGTGGAACAGTATAGGGAAAGGAAGAAGGACCTGCACATGGTGTTTATCGATCTAGAGAAGGCTTACGACAAAGTCCCCAGGGAGGTGCTTTGGAGATGCTTGGAGGTGAGTCGAGTCCCGATGGCTTATATCAGAGCAGTTAAAGATATGTATGATGGAGCGAAAACTCAGGTGAGGACGGCGGGAGGAGACTCAGAGCATTTTACTGTCTTGACAGGATTGCATCAGGGATCCACCCTTAGTCCTTTTTTGTTTGCTTTGGTGATGGATGTGTTGACGCGGAGTATTCAAGGGGAAGTGCCTTGGTGTATGCTTTTTGCAGACGATGTAGTTCTGATTGACGAGACCCGAAAGGGTGTGAATGACAAATTAGAGGTGTGGAGACAAACTCTTGAGTCTAAAGGGTTCAGGTTGAGCAGAAGCAAGACAGAGTATTTGGAATGCAAGTTTAATGACGTGGGGTTGGAGGATGAGGTGGTAGTGAAGCTGGAATCGCAGGAGGTATGTAAGAGGGATAGTTTCAAGTATCTCGGATCCGTGATTCAGGGTAACGGTGAGATTGACGAGGATATCTCGCACCGTATTGGGGCGGGATGGTTGAAGTGGAAGCTCGCGTCGGGGGTGTTGTGTGATAAGAAGGTGCCGCCCAAGCTTAAAGGCAAATTCTACAGGATGGTAGTCCGTCCGGCCATGTTGTATGGAGCGGAGTGTTGGCCAGTTAAGAACTCCCACATCCAAAAATTGAAGGTGGCGGAAATGCGAATGTTGCGCTGGATGTGTGGGATGACTAGAGGGGACAGAGTTCGGAATGAGACTATCAGGGAGAAGGTTGGGGTGGCTCCAGTGGAGTGCAAGATGCGGGAAGTCCGATTGAGTTGGTTTGGACACGTGAAGAGGAGGGACATGGATGCCCCGGTTCGTAGGTGTGAGAGGCTAGCGTTGGATGGTTTTAGGCGGGGTAGGGGTAGGCCGAAGAAGTACTGGGGAGAGGTGATTAGACGGGACATGGAGCAGCTACAGCTCACCGAGGACATGACCCTAGATAGGAAGGTCTGGAGGGCGAGGATTAGGGCAGAAGACTAGGGCCAGTTTGGGGGCATTATTCCTGTTATTCTTCCTACTCTTATTTTTATTCCTATTCCTATTCTTCTTCTTGTTATGATTTCGGTGTTCCATGTTTTATTATGTATCTGAGTGCTTCCCGATGTTTCCTACTACCTATGCGTTACTTTATATTTATATTTATATTTATATTTATATTTATATTTATATTTATATTTGTGTGGCGACTGTCTTGAGCCGGGGGTCTATCGGAAACAGCCTTTCTACTTCTTCAGAGGTAGAGGTATGGACTGCGTACATCTTACCCCCCCAGACCCCACTAGGTGGGAATACACTGGGTTTGTTGTTGTTGTTGTATATGTTATATTTTATCAAATTCCCTTGAAAAGAAAACCCTAAGCTCCTACATCCAACTTCAAGAACCTCTAAAGTTCACCATTAATTCTGCAAATTTATTCAAGATTCCAAGTTCCTAGTTCAAGAACTCCAAGACCCATCATTCAAAGGCACGATTAACATCTCAAAAAAGACTATCGATCTAAAGTTTATCATTCAAGGTATGTGGGGGTTTTCAACAAGAACTCTCTTTCGTTCTTGTGCCCAAAAGTAATTTTCTTTACAAAGGTATGATTTTTATTTTATTTTTATGAATTTGAAGCATGAACCCATATCTTATGATGATTATTATGAAATCTTAATGTTTATGATTTTGAAAGATGAATTTACATGTGTGGAGATATAAAGCATGAATCTTAAATGATATTTATCATGATTTTGATATTTGGGTTATGAATTCCCATTGAAAATTGTGGTTTTTTAAGAAAGTGTATTATAAGCACGTTGATGTTGAATATTTGAGATATTTTGAATGATTTGACCTTTTGGTCTTAATGGAGTTGTTTTGAACTCGAGTGTGAAAGAAATCTACAACATGGTTGATTTTGATAGATGATAAGCATGATGGATCCCGATATATATTTATATATTATTGAAATTATTTTGTTGTGGATTGTCTTTGAAATAATCTAAGCTAAGTCCGGGAGAAATCTTTAGCACCGAGTGGGAGGTATAAAGCGACCTTACTTCCCTAGAACTACGTGCCCCCGTAGGAGTGAACCTGAGGCTGATTTATATAGTGATCACTAATTTGTGTGGATTTGATATCGATAGTCCTACTCCGATGGCAAGGATAGGATGACTCTCCCCAACGTGGGTTGTACGTTGGACTCCATGTAGCTCACATGGTTTATGTCGGTCATAGGATCTCCCAGTGTGTGTGTGTTTCCTTGTGTCTATGATGAATGGTGAATTGATTTGAAAGTGGAATTGTGAAAGTTATTCTTTTGAAAGATTTAAATGATATTTATATTATGAGAATTGATATTCTTGATGAACTGAAAGTGATTGACAAATTATATGATGACTCACATGTGTTATTGTACTTATTTCATCCTCTCATGATTATGATGATTTTCTTTGGGCTATGTGAGTCTTTCATACATCCTGCATATTTCTTATAAATATTTATGATGATGATGTTTATAAAATTGCATACACCCCCATATACTCGGTTACTTTCCATGGTACTGACCCACATCTTCGGATGTGGGCTACATTTTCTCAAAATGTAGGTTCAGGTGCTCAGTTCCAGGTTCAACAGTGATTCTTCAGGCACGCTGTTCTACATCCTCTATTGTGGTGAGTCCTCATGTTCCGAGGATGTGATGTATGATGTTGGTTTCACAAAATTATTTACATTTGATAACTGAGTGTTAGTCAGTTGGGGCATGTCTCAATGGCTCGCTGGTTTTATTGATTTTCTTAGAGGCTTGTCGGACTAGTGTAGATGTTAGGAGTTGACTAATAAGTCGTAATTTGTTAACTTTCTAAAATTCTTTTATTCTTGAATGATGATTACTCTGTTGATATTTGAGGATTATTTATGAAAACCCCATTGATTTGTGTTGAACTGAATGAAAATTGCTCAAAGGGTTAGCTTGGGGCTACTCATAGCCTCAATCACCGTGTGATGCTCTGGGACCCATTTTCCAAGGCGTTACAAACTTGGTATCAGAGCCTAAGGTTTTAAGGTGTCCTTAGGAGTCTGACAAGCCGCGTTAAGTAGAGTCTTGATCATTAGTGTGTAGCACGCCATATCTATGAGCAATAGGCTATAAGATGTTTTAGGAAAAAGCGTGATTCTTTCTTTCAGAAGTCTATCATACTTAAAGTGTCTCTCTCTGCTATTAATTCATGCTCTCCTCTTTTAGAAATATGCCTTCTCGTCGAACGAGAAGAAATAATGGTGGTCAGCAACCTCAAGACGCTGACCCATTGAATGAAAATGTGTCTCATGCTGAATTTTGGGTAGCCTTTCAGGGGCTGGCCCAAGCTATTACTGCAAATGTTTAGGCCAACCCAGCCCAGCTTTACAGCAGTAGGGAGGTGATTCAGCTGCTGCCAGGATCCGTGACTTTATACGGATGAATCCGCTGGAATTCTATGGGTCCAAGTCTGATGAGGATCCATGGTTGTTTTTATAGGAGGTGCAGAAGATTACTCAGGTGATGCGTGTATCTAAGGAACATAGTATGGAGTTGGCTACGTATAAATTGAAAGACCTTGCTTATGACTGGGTTGTTTCTTAAAGGAAAGGTACACGTGAGGGAGCTGTCCCTATAACTTGGCAAGAGTTCCAGGATGGATTCCTAGATAAGTTTTTCGCTTTGGAGATGAGGGAGGCTAAGGTGGAAGAGTTTATGAACCTGCGACAGGGCTCTATGACTGTTAGGGAGTACTGTCTAAAGTTCAATCAGTTGGCCAAGTATGCTCCTGACTTAGTGGCTGATAATCAGGCTAATATGAGTAAGTTTGTGACTGGAGTATCTAGTTATATGGTTAAGAAGTGTAGGTCTGCTATGCTAAATAGTAAGATGAATCTTTCTAGGCTGATGACTCATGCCCAATAGATTGAGGCAGACAAGATTAAGGAGAGAGATAGAGTTTGGGATTGATCTTCTTCTTGATACTCAGCCCATTTCTATTCCTCCTTATCGTATGACCCCTGCAGAACTTAAGGAGTTGAAAGATCAACTCAAAGATCTACTAGATAAGGGTTTCAAAAGGCCCAGTGTTTCTCCTTGGGGTGCTCCTGTGTTGTTTGTGAGAAAGAAAGATGGCTCTTTGCGTATGTGCATTGATTACCACCAACTGAATAAAGTCACCGTAAAAAATAAGTACCCCCTTCCGAGAATAGATGATTTGTTTGACCAATTGCATGGTGCAAGTTATTTCTCAAAGATAGACCTTTGTTCTGGCTATCATCAACTCAAAGTTAGGGAGTGTGACATCCCAAAAACCACTTTTCAAACTCGTTATGGCCATTTTGAGTTTCTTGTTATGTCTTTCGGGTTAACTAATGCCCCAGCAGCTTTCATGGACCTCATGAATCGAGTGTTCAAATCATATCTAGATATATTTGTCATAGTGTTCATCGATGATATACGGGTGTACTCCCGTAGTGAGGATGAACATTCTGATCATCTTCGAATTGTCTTGCAAACCCTTAGAGATCACAAGTTGTTTGCCAAGTTCAGTAAGTGTGAGTTTTGGATAAGGTTAGTTGCTTTTCTATGTCATATCATTTCTTTCGAGGGTATTAGAGTTGATCCCCAAAAGACCGAAGCTGTTAGAAATTGTCCTAGACCTATTTCTCTGACTAATATCTGAAGTTTCTTGGGTTTAGCTGGCTATTACCACCGTTTTGTTGAGGGTTTCTCCTCTATAGCGTCTCCTATGACTCGGTTGACCCAAAAGAAAGTGAAGTTCTTATTGTCCGAATCTTGTGAGAAGAGTTTTCAAGAGTTGAAGACTCGACTCACTTCAGCCCCTGTTTTGACTTTGCCTGATGGTGTTGATGGTTTTATGATGTACTGTGATGCTTTGAGAGTTGGGTTGGGTTGTGTATTGATGCAGAAGGGTAAGGTGATAGCTTATGCTTCTAGACTGTTGAAACCCCATGGTAAAAATTACCCCACCCATGACCTTGAGTTGGCTGCTGTTGTGTTTGCTTTGAAAATCTGGAGACACTATTTGTATGGTGTCCATGTTGATGTTTTCACTGATCATAAAAGTCTGCAGTATGTGTTTACCCAGAGAGAATTGAATCTTAGGCAGGGACGATGGTTAGAATTGTTAAAGGACTATGATATGAGTGTGCTGTACCATCTGGGAAAGGCCAATGTTGTGGCGGATGCCCTAAGTAGAGTGTCCATGGGTAGTGTTTCGCATGTGGTAGAAGGTAAGAAAGAGTTGGCTCGTGATTTACACATTTGGCTAGATTAGGGGTTAAGTTGTTTGACTCTGCTGAAGGTAGTATAGGGGTTTAGAGTAGTTCCGAATCCTCCTTGGTTTCAGAAGTGAAGGAAAAGCAATACTTAGATGCTAGTTTGGTCAGACTGAAGGAGTCAGTCAAGGACCAAAAAGTAGAGGTTTTCTCCCAAGGGGGAGATGGTGTGTTGAGATTGTAGGGTAGGTTGTGTGTCCCGAATGTTGATGATCTGAGTCAGAGGATAATGGCTGAAGCGCACGGGGTGCGATATTCTATTTATCCTGGTGCCACCAAGATGTACCGAAACTTGTGGGAAATCTATTGGTGGAGTGGCATGAAGAAAGATATAGCAGCGTTTGTAGCTAAGTGTACAACATGCCAACAGGTTAAGGTTGAACACCAAAGACCTGGTGGTATGATGCAAGAGTTTAGTATTCCCACCTGGAAGTGGGAAGAGATAAATATGGACTTCGTGATTGGTTTACCTCCTTCCCAACACCATCATGATTCCATTTGGGTTGTGGTATATAGATTGACTAAGTCTGCTCATTTCTTGCCTGTTCATACTTCATATACTGCTGAGGATTACGATAGATTGTATATTCGAGAGCTAGTCAGACTGCATGGAGTTCTCTTGTCTATCATTTCGGATAGGGGTACTTAGTTCACTTCAAAATTTTGGAAAGCTTTTCAGAAGGGTCTTGGTACCCAAGTGCTTTTGAGTTCTGCTTTTCATCCGCAGACCGATGGTCAGATTGAGCGGACCATCCAGACCTTAGAGGATATATTGAGAGCTTGTGCACTTGACTTTAAGGGAAGTTGGTATAATCACTTACCGTTGATATAATTTGCTTATAATAACAACTTTCACTCTAGTATTGGCATGAATCCATTTGAAGCCTTGTATGAGACGAAGTGCAGATCACCCATAGGTTGGTTCAAGATGGGTAAAGTGGTTGTGAGTGGCCCTGATTTGGTATTTGAGACTATGGAAAAAGTTAAGTTGATTAGGGAAAGGTTGAAAACTGTGCAGAGTCGTCAGAAGTCATACATGGATGTTAGAAGGAGAGACCTTGAGATTGAAGTTGGTGACCTAGTGTATCTGAAAATTTTACCCATGAGGGGTTAAAGAGATTAGAAAAGAAGGGGAAGCTTAGTCCCCGTTATGTTGGTCCTTACAAAATTCTTAGCCATGTTGGTAAGGTAGATTATGAGGTCGAGTTGCCTTCCGAGTTGTCCTCTATTCATCCAATATTCCATGTCTCCGTGCTTAGAAAGCATATTAGCGATGCTGTGGTAGTGGATTCCTCTGTGAGTACTGACATTCAAGAAAATCTTTCTTTTGATGAGATTTCTGTTGAGATTCTTGATTTCAGTATCCGAAGACTAAGGAACAAAGAAGTTCCCTTGGTCAAGGTGTTGTGGCGAAACCAATCTGTTAAGGGTGCAACTTGGGAAGTTGAGGTGGATATGAGATCAAAGTACCCGCACCTATTTTCTGTGAACTCCGATAAAGCCAAAGGTACTGTTCTTTCCTAAATCATGCACTTTTGTTAAAAGTTGGAGCAGTTCAGCTGTCATTTATTATGTGTTCAGCTGTAGTTTCTTGAATTTATGCATTCTATGTTGCATTCGAAGTGAGAAACAATTTGGTGATGATTCTTACAAATGGTTTCAGCTTTATGCTCTATTCTCTATCTAATCTTGGCTTGTCTAGCATCATTCGAGGATGAATGTTTCCAAGGGGGGATGATGTAAAACCCCAGGAAATTTTTCGTTGAAATTTTATGCGTAAACGTGTTGGGTTCTATCTTCTAGAATGAATTATAAATTTTTCGTGTGGAATGTCTTATATTATGACCCACCATTGAGTATAGTATTGAATAAGCTTTCCAACGATATGTGGATCATCCAAAACGGACACCCGAGCAACGAGTTATGAATATTCCGATCGAACTGTAAATAGTAGTGAACAGTAAAACGTGCAGAAAAAAAACTGAGGCCTGGCGTATTTTTGCTCCAACTTTAAATGATCATAACTCCTTGTACATAATGATCTGCATGATCAACTATATATCAACGGAAATTTCTACGAGTCCTCTTTCCAATGAGATTGGTTTCATCTAATTTGTCTATCGGAGCAAAAAGTTATGGTCGATCTACTTCAGACTATCAAAATAGTCCACCAAAGGACAGATTCGAGAATTATTTGATTTTTAGGAGCATTTTGGTCATTCTCCCTCACCCAAAATCCGTCCAAACCCTATATTAAAGCCTATTAGAAGCATTATATGTTATATTTCATCAAATTTCCTCAAAAAGAAAACCCTAAGCTACTACATCCAACTTCAAGAACCTCCAAAGTTCACCATTAATTCTGCAAATTTATTCAAGATTCCAAGTTCCTAGTTCAAGAACTCCAAGAACCATCATTCAAAGGCACGATTAACATCTCAAAAACAAGAACCATAGGGAGGCTTTAGATTAAGAGTATATCCAACCGGTTGTAGAGAAAGTTGTTGATAATTCGAGGAAGTCTGAGTACTCAAAAACTGAAATTATTGAAAGTCTTAAGGAGTTTCTACTGCCACCATATCTACAGTGGCTAAAGGAAGAAGAATATGAGGAGGACATTATCCAACTTGTGGAACAAACACAAGAATCACAGTCACTCAATTGTCATCTTTATCTTGAGGCTGATATTGAGAAGGAGAATAAAAGTGAAGGTGTTGAGGATAGTGTAAATTTTGAAGTAGTATTGGTTGGGCCTCATTCAAAGAACTTTTCTACATTATGTTTAGATGATATCTTGTCTGTGGAATCATTTAAAATAGTAGAAGAGTGTGAAGATGAGGAACAAGAATCCTATATTCTTGATTTTACACTAGAAAAAAAACGTAAAAACACACTTCACATTAAGGCCGAGTGGTTTATCATGATCAATCTATTACTCAGCTTCTTAATTTTTATACCACCTCCATATGATCGAGGCAAAAAGATAGATGGGATATTGGGGGTAAAATTCATATCCTCAAGGTGGAGGATAAAGTTGATTGGGTCGTGACACGACACTAAATTAGGCACTTCTTGGGAGGCAACCCAAGGTAAATAGGTTTTATTTTCAGTTTTTAGTTTTTATTTCACGTAGTTTTTGGTTTTTGGTTGAGTCACAGGTTAATGGGAAGTCTAAGTACAGTAAACTTGAGCTTGAAACATGGTAAAGATGGAGTGTGGTGTTCCATGGATCTTATTCATGTGAAGATGCTACTAGCTAGGCCTAGAGGCCTCAGGGAGTATTTCTATCTCTTACCTTTAAATTCACTTTGGGGACAAAGTAGATTTTTAAGTGTGGGGTGGGGAAATTCCAAATTTTTGGCTCAATTTTAAAAAATTTAGGTTAGAAATTAGTGAGATATTTTTGTTAGCGCTATTTTTGATTATCTGATGCAAGTGGGTTTGTTGGTAAAAGCATGTAATTTTGGAGAATTACTACTTTTTAGACTCTTAGGCTCATGTTTTGTGACTCTAGTATTTGTTGGCTTAATTTTGAATTCATGCTATTGTTTGGTTGGGAGTCTATGATGATCCTATTGAGTTGAGCATGTGCCATGTGCGTATGAGGTATTTTTGTATATTCCTTATTGCATGTGATGTCTAGAACTTGCCTAGTGTATGTGTGAAGCAAAATAAAGAGTGTGGGTTTAGGAGATGATTAGGCATTTCTTTGATAGCCTTGTTTTATACATTCTTTTTACCTACCCTTGTGCATTATCCTAGTTAAACCCCATTGGGCCTTTAGCCTTTTCTTTGGTAGCCTCATATGTAGCCTAATCCCTTCTTTGATAAACCATAAGTTGATCCAAAAGGCTTTTAAGTGCTTTAATTGAAAAAAAAATGAATTTGAGAAAGGAGTTTGAGAAATTGAAGAAGAAAAGGTGAAATTGATGCCCTAAGGTAATAGTTATTGCTGTTTATAATTGAATTGTGATAGATTGATGTGATATAATTGATGTTAGAAATATTTCCATGATAGAAAGGAATGAAAAAAATGATTCATGTGGTAGTAAACTATACGCCCACCGGGTGCTTGTGAAAATTCTTAAAAGAGATGGGGCAAAATAAAAAGATATGGGTGGATAAAAAAATGGCGTAAATTTTTTTGTTGGAGATTGGTTTTAAATGTATAATGTAGTGTATTAAAGAGCTTAGAGAGGTCAGTCACTATTCTTGGCCAAAATAGTTTCTACCTATCCCTTAGCCTACATTACAATCCGAAAAAGTCCTAATTGATCCTAAGTTTTACATTAGAATATTAGTGGAACACTACACTAAGGGAAAGCCTATGGTTCATTATGTGTAACTTGTGAATTCTTTGTGAGAGTGAGCGTAATTTGATTCTTGTACCCATTACATTATAAATTTTATTATTTTAAGTGATTGTGGGTAAATCTCTTATTGTGAGGGGCACATGTTTGATGAATATGGGCGATTTGTAAAATGCCTTTAACTGAATTATGTGCATGCGTTTGCTAATTGTGGAGTCCATTCTTGAAGCTAGGATGTTTTGGAAGTAGGATTCTTGAGCTTTCAATTATACATAACATGCTTAGTGTAGAAACTTGCATTCCATGTAGTCATTGTAGTTCTAGCTTGAGTGCCTTGGATGTAGAAGAAGTGTGGAGTCTCTTCAGCTCATGGTGTTTATAGTTAATAATTGTTCGAGGACGAACAAGGCTTTAAGTGTGGGGTGGTGATGTTGGGTGAATTTATGCATTCTAGCGCTACTATTCTAACTTATTTAGCCTTGTTTTGAGGATGATTATTATGATATATGTGTTAATAATGATATAAATGAGCAATTATGTGTCCAAGTATGTCTTCACAATGTTTAATGGTGTTTCCTCACAAGTTTTGATTCAATTCGACCATTTAGAGTTCAACCAAGAAAACTAGTGTGACTAGCTTGAGCTAGGTGTTGTCTAGTCTATTATGTTGGGTTCTGATATGTCTTAATGAGTTTCTAAGGTTGTTATTATGTATTTATATGTGAAAAAACTTAGTTATAATGTTCAAGGGTCAATTGGATCAAGAAAAGAGTGAAAACAAGGAGTTAAAGCTCAATGTGAATTTAGCCTATGCTTAGCTCGTGTTTCTAGTTCATCGATGAGGTTGTTGTGTTGTTTTGATCTATTAATTGATGTATTTAATGATTTAGGATGCGTGGTGCATGGATTATGATGATATAGTAAGGATATAAAAGCTTCAAATCAAGTGGAAACAACTCAAGAAGGCTCGGAATGCTCAACAAAAGCACAAGATGCAAGTTGGACGTAATTTGGACCTCTGAAAATTATTAGGCGATTGTAGAGTTTACAGGTGGAAAATGGAGGATTTCAAAATATCACTATATTCAGAGGAAGCCCAAGTTTTTGGAAATATGGAGCATGTAGCTTAATTTTGAGTTTAAGGAGGCCCCGCGACGCGTTGAAATTGCAAACAGCTAGTGGAATTTGACAGATTTTTTGACAATTGTGAATTTGCATGTCTCCGCATTGCACCGATGCCCAAAATCGGGATAATTCTACCCAGCTGAAGTAAAACAGTGTGGAAACCCAATCCAAGTCGGTTTATGACTTGTTTACTATAAATATAATGTGTTAAATCACGTTTGAATCATCATGGGACCTCTTGGAAACCCTAGATCAACTTGGAACATCATTGAAGGATGCCACAACTTCTTTTTAGGTTTTATAATTCTTTAATTTTTTTTTTATAGTTTGTATCATCATTCCAAGGGATTGGATGATGAATATTTCCATTAAAGTCTAAAACCCTCTTTCTGGGGTTGAGGTCAAGAACATGAATACTCTTTATTGTAGTTTAATTGTGGATTATCATATGGATTGTTCTTGATTTCTTGAGCTTACTATTTTGATGATTAGCTACCATTAGAATAAATTTATATTTCTATGTGAATCCGGGAGGAGAATCATAGGATAGAATGAAGAAATTAAGGAACAAGGTTCTTACTCTTTTATGAAATAAGGAGTTTGAGTTATCATCTAGGATAGGGATATACCTAGAAACCTTGTTTGATTCAATTGCAAGAAGATAACTTCAAAGATTTAGATGAATTTTTGTATCTTTGCGGGAGTTGTAGGTACAATTTTCACTAGATAGAAGATTTGAGGTCGGGAGACTAAAACCGTAGCATAAACCTTGCGAATCAATAATTCGATAACCAACTAAACTATGATAGGAATAGAGATTTGTATGATTATTCGAAATTCCTCAACCCTGAGCTTTACTCCATTGATTGTCCAAGATTTTATTTTATGAATTAGTTTAGATTAGTTTTAACTTTCAAAATTACAACTTTATTTGCTACTCTCTTCAATTGGTTAAACTAGAAGTAAATGGGCGAGGAGCGCAAGTCCTTGAGAGATCTATACTTGGGCTTCCTTGAAGCCACTATATTACTTGATAAAACCACAACACTTGTATGTGCGTTTGGGCGCTGTCACTCAGTGTTCACTTCTATCTTCTAGCAGACTTTTAGAAGGATTTGGGTATTGGGGTTGAACTCAGCAGAACCTTTCAGCACCAGACTGATGGTCAGTCAGAGTAGATGTAATGCCCCGAGTCTGGTACCCCAAACGCTACACGGTGCTAACAATCCCAAAGGACTACTAGCTAACCCATGACTGGTACCTACTGCAACAACTGTACAATAATACTGAAATATGCGGAATAATGGGCTGAAATGCTATAAGGTTTAAAACTGAACAATACTGAATATAAATGGACATATGGTATAACAATACCAAAACTGAAATAATTGTCTGAACATACTATAGTCTGTAAAAGCCTCTAAAAATTCCTGAATAAGGAGTTGATGGGACATGTCCCCAACTAATCCCAACTACTGAAGTAAACTAAGTACTGAAGTACTGAAATAATGAAAACAATTAGGTTATCCTTGAATGATGAGGAATCACTGCTAATCTACTATTGCTGGAATCTAAAATGCTAAGTATGATCGGGAACCTGAGCGTCTGAACCTATGGAATAAAATACCATAGCACGAGAGAAAAGTATGCGTCAGCACGTGAGAATGTACTGGTACGCAAAGTAAGGTAAGCTGAATACAAGGGTTCATATGTATGAACTATAACTGACTGAATAACATGAACATAATTGCGTGAATATACATGCTTGAATTTGTGGACTGTAACTGAGGTCATGATAATGCTGAATATTAAATATGAATACTAATTAACAGATGTTTAAGTCTACGAATACTGTACAACTGGTAACTGAATGATTGTATCTGATAGTTATGAATTTGTGGAACTATACTAAGTTTACTGATAATATGGATTACTGATAACTGATGTACTGTTAACTGAATGACTTTTTCTGATAGTCCTAATTCTGATGGAACTAGTTGAGTTTTGTACTGAGTTAAGTGACTGTATCTGATAGTTATGAATCTGTGGAACTATCTGAGTTCCTTATTGAAGACTGAGACCAAGACTGTAGGAGGTCATCATCTAACTGACATGCCCCATAACTGAGCTGGTGGGGTCCAACTTGTGACTCTAGCTGGAAGGGTGTCAATATCGTGCCACGGGTAAAGACAAGCTGTGAGTTAACCCTCTGCTGACAGGGAGCTCTTCCGTCAAGCCCTCACTGGTAATAGAACTTGAATGAGATGTATTAACCCTAGACTCATAGTGATATATCTTAACCTACGCTGGCTACATAGTTCTGAAATGTAAGAATTACTTCTAAGGATCACACCCTCTACTGACTGACAGGTGAGCCCTCATTCTTGGGTTCATTCGGTGTTGAATCCTACTCCCAATTGAATAGACACTGAACTGATTTCCTAGTTCTTACTAGGCTTGACTGAGCTGTTATTGATTATACTGTTTAATTGAACTGAGTTTATTGAGTTTCGTTGACTGACAGAATACTACTGAGTTCTATTAACTGACTGAATTTACTGAGGACTGAACTGAATACTAAATGGGACTGAACTGATACTGGATCTACTGAATTTTCTTGAGTCAAGTAACTGACTGAGTTCTACTGAGTTCTGAAACTTGACTGAGAGTACTACTGATCATGGCTTGACTGAGGTTATCTTAAAAACTGATACCAGCTCTAGGCACACAACAAAATTATCGGGTATTAAATATCCCCAGGACTCGATAACATGGATATTTATAGGACATGACACTTCTTGATCATATGACCATAGTCAACGATTCATAATTCGATCATTGAGGGATTTCATGAAGCATTTGATAATCATAATCTTGTACATGAATAGGAATGCATTCTAACATATCATAATTTCACCAATCTAATCTGATGAACATTTCATCAAACAATTACAAGGCATAACTTTAGCATGAGAGTCATTTTGAACATGAGGGTAAAGCATGAGTTCATCATTTAGATCACTAATGAGTCATAATGCACAATTTGGCTCACTTAGGCATTTTAACAAACACATAGGATACATAACTTTAGGCTTAGGCATGAACATTAAACCAATAGAACATAATCACATAAATCAACTCAATTTCATATATTTCAATCAACATACTAACATAATATCATTAAATACGTTAAAGATTCCAACTTGGAAATCATATTAGAACATCAAAATGGTTATAATCAATCCACAACATGGAAATCACAATTCATGATTTTAAAATTGGCTTATTGAGCTCTAAAGATGAAAGGATCCTTGGATGAACACTTAACATCCCTTGGATGGAAATTTCTTGAAGTTTAATAGAGAAATTCTTGAGGTCTTGATTTGAAATTAATCTCCTAGGGTTTTCTTGTTCTTGAAAAATTGTGAAATAATGAATGTATTTAGCCAAAAGAGGGATAAATTTTGTGTTAAGAGGGCTGAAGTTTGGGGGAAAATGACCTGATTACCCTCAGGGATGCGATTATTTAATGACTGAAATTGGCCAACGAGGCATTTGCCGATGCATCGATGCTATATTTGACGCATCGCGCCATGTCACTGGAATTTGACTCTGGTAACTGGAGAAAATATTAACCAATCTGATAGGCGATGCGGCGCACCAAGATCGCATTGCTCCACTATTTTGGGATTCCAAACATGGTCTAAATAAGGTCCAAAAAATCTGAAACTTGTCCCGGAACACCTATTGAACTTCCAGATCATGAATTAATGAAAATATAGACCATTAAAGGATATTAAGGTCGAAAAATGAGATTGCCAACTTTCGAAAGCTAAAATAAACTAAGTTTAGAAACTTAGCTAGAATTTTCTAAGTTTGGGACCCCCTTGACAAGCTTAAAGGACTGAATTAAGCTAGGAATTTTGTAGGGTCTTACAATATTTCCCCCTTAGGAACATTCGTCCTCAAATAAGACTGACTGAACTGAGAGTAATAGTAAACTAAATCCATTTACTAAATCATGAACATCTGGGACATGACTATAGGACTGATATGCTGAATTTCATACTGAACATTCACATCTAATGCATGAATACATCACTGAGCTGATGCATGAATGCATGACTGGGAGTACTGATAAGCTGATCATGCATATCTGATGAATGAATACATGATTGAACTGACTCATGAACAATGACTGGATATGCAATGATATTTGATACCAAGTTTATAATGGAAATTCGGACTTGAAACTGAATGAGTTCAAGGAAGACTGTTACCTTAAAAAGAAAATATGGATGAACCTGAGATTATTTACTAGACATGCATAAGCAGAAACATGAGAACATATTTGAGATTGATATATGACATATGAATTGAACTGAGTCTTTGAATACATGTCTTATGGCTGAGATTCAAATTTAAGGGTCAACCTATGAGTACCTCTTACTCTAGATTAGATTCGTTACATGAAGAGGGAATGGAATGTTTTGAGTCATAAAAGTTTAGGGGATTATAGTGTATATCCCCCTTGGGATAATACATCCACTGATAGATACTAACTTGGCTGAGCTACTGAGAAAAGACTGAAATGATGCACAGGGCATCTATGAACAGAATCGCGATTGCATATCTGGGATCTGGAACCTGTTTGGTCCATTTTAGAATGTTTACACCCATTCATGAGATTTTGGTCAATACGAATAGATGGAAAGATGGGAAACCATATGAACTCATCTGTCTGACTGCTAAATTGGGTTATAGGCTTTACGAATTGACTCATACAATAAACTTATTCTCAATTGGAGATTTTTTTTGACATTCTTTTATAGAGTTCTAGTGGCCTTAGGGAGGGAGGAAAACTTGTCATGGTCTGAATACAGCAGATGAATATAAAAATATCATCCTGGATAAGATTCTGTAATATAAGGTGTGGACTACACATCCTCATCTAGGGTAGGATGACTAAGTCTTATGCACTGTATCTAAAATTTTCAAGCTTAGACATACCCCTCAATTACTCTTTCAACTATACTCTTTTCCTTAGTACAGTACATCACTTGAGACTACTGAAAATATTTACTAGGGTATTGACAACGAACGCATAAATATACTACCTATCTGATTAATTGAATGATTAATAACTGAATATTGGATTTGCAAGGCTGAACTATACTTAGTCTGAATAACTTGACTGAAACTATAGAGTATTATGCATAGAAGGTATTGACTGTCTGGGTAAAATAAGGTCCTGAATGCAAGGCCATGCGTATAACATAGTTTTAAAATATTCTGTAAATTGAGTTATTGAAATACTAATAATTGAGTAACTGATGGCTATATGCTATGGTTGGGAAATCCTAAAACTGAACTGAGTTTCTGATTTGACTACTGGACTAGGACGGGACTAAGATTGCAGCTAAGATGCTAATTGAGACTGTAACTGATACTGAATGCTGGTTTCTGATAACTGAGGTTTAGACTGGTACTGAAGTACTGAATTCTGATGGCTAAGTAACTAATAACTGAAAGCCATGGTCCTATAGGACTATTTGAGTCCTTTACTGAATATTGATTACTGAACTGATACTGTAACTGAGGCCTGAGGGATAGAGCATCAACACCACAAATTCACCGAGAGATCTAAACTGAGGGTATACATGACATCGTCTGAGTTTGGCTGATTACTAAGAGTGAAACAAGAGTCATATGGGTTGAGAATACTATAAAGCATGACATAAGTGTATGAGTCATGAGCTGTATGACCTGAGTCTGAAGTTCCTGTACTCATGGAACATAATTCGTAACACTGAGTAAACTGGAACTCTTTATACTAAGAACTGGAAATGCACATAATTCTATGAAAACTGCATGAATATAAGTTGTATTCATGGAACTGAGATGTAAAACCTACGTAAGTATCATGATGACTGTACCACAAAACTTTGCACTGAGATAGGGATGGGTCAGAAATCATCTTACTTTATCGATTTCCTACACATACTAGCAATACTACTAGAATCTAAAGGCCTGACATTTATGATATATCATAACCGGATGGTTCCTGTATACATACCAGACTATAATAGACTGACCCAATGGGTGGAGACTGACAAAGGTCCTATTAATATTTGGTTTGACCTTAAAGTTAACTGTTATACAAAGAGTTACAAAATATAGAGAAGCTCCTGGATATGATGAGACATAAACACGTAAATGGGAGATTTGTAACATACCAGTGACTGCATCAGGAGAACTTTCCTAATCCTATTAGGACTGAAGTGCATAGAGTCTGTTTGGGCGCTGTCCACTGGTGGCACTGGAAGTGGCACCCTGCTGGTTCAGGTGATCGAACTGAGCTGAAGGACGATTGTGCTAACTTTGTGGCCTGGGATTGGGACATTCTCGGACTCTATGACCCGAATCGCCATATCCAAAACACACATCACTACCGGCTCTACATATATCCTTATAGTGCTTGCCACAAGTCTAATAAAAAGGATAGGTTTGGGTACTACTGACACTACCCTAAGACTTAAAGCCTGGTGCCCTATCTTTGTTAGCATTTCTAAACTTAGGAACTGGAGTACTGGCTGAGGAAGGAGATGGAACTGAAAACTTATAACTATACAGAGAATGGTTACCACCCTCTAACCTTGGTTGGGCAAAACTATAGCTACCTATTTTGGCTCTCTTATTTTCTCTCTCCTTCTTCTTGAGCTTCTACTCCTTAATCTATTGAGCATGGACCATAAGCCTAGATATGTCCATCTGCTTAATCAACATCACAGTCTCGTATTCCTTAACCACTCTACCCGATACCTCAGAAATAAACTTGCTTATTCTAGATCTACTGTCTGCTACTACATGGGGGGTATACCTGGATAGCTGGGTGACCTTGAGGGAATACTCTTTGACACTCATGCTACCTTGCCTGAGTTTGATGAACTCTAACACTTTGGGTTCTTTCATCTCTACGGGAAAGATCAGTCTAGGAAGGCAGTAGAAAACTCTTGCCACTCTATGGGCTCTATATCTATACTCTTGACTACCTTCAATTGCATAAACCACGTATGGGCCACATCTTATAGATGATAGGCGGCTAACTCAACTCTCTTACTGGAAGTCACTCCCATGATATCTATGACTTTCTGAACTTGGTCGAGGAACTCCTATGGATCCTCTTCAAACTTAGAACCCGAGAATAAAGGAGGATTCATTAAGGTGAAGTCCCAAATCCAGGCTACAGTAATATTAGCCACTGGGTTGGTCGGAATAGCAGTTGGCCGTTCATTCTGAGCTATAACTAAATTTGCAAAAGTAGTGAATGCAGTCCTAAATTCTGCATAGGAAACATGCTCATCCAGGGGATTTGGCTGAACGGGCTAAGGTTCTGACTAATTTCTGATTCTTCTTTCATTAGTCCTTTTGGGAGGCATGTTCTATAAATGAAAGAGAGAAGTCGATTAGATGTAGATTTTAACTGGAGCTCATGCTCACTCGCATGACAATAATACTAAAAGAAGGGAAACTGTTTGTAAAATATCTCATAGACTTCTATACAAAAGTGTGGAGTGCAACACACCCATGCACAAGACTCTCTACTAGATGCAACTTTTCAGACTTCCTAGGACACTGTTGAACCCTAGGATCTGATACCAAGTTTGTAATGCCCTAAGTCTTGTACCTCAAATACTACACGATGCTAATAATCCTAAAGGACTACTAGCTAGCCCATGATTGGTACCTGCTGCAACAACTGTACAATAATACTAAAATATGCAAAATAATAGGCTGAAATACCATAAGGTTCAAAACTGAACAATACTGAATATAACTGGACATATGGTATAATAATACCAAAATTAAAATAACTGTCTGAACATACTATAGTCTGTAAAATCCTCTAAAACTACCTGAATAAGGAGTTAATGGGACATGTCCCCAACTAATCCCAACTGCTGAAATAAACTAAGTGCTGAAGTACTAAAATAATGAAAATAATCATGTTATCCTTGAATGATGAGGACTCATTACTAATCTATTGCTGATGGAATCTGAACTGCTAAGTACGATCGAAAACTTGAGCATCCAAACCTATGGTATAAAACACCATAGCGTAAGAGAAAAGTATGCATTAGTACATGAGAATATACTGGTACGCAAAGTGAGGTAAGCTGAATGCAAGGGTCCATATGCATGAACTATAACTGACTGAATAACATGAATATGACTGTATGACAATACATACATGAATACATGGGTTGTAACTAAAGTCGTGATAATGTTGAATACTGAATCTGAATACTGATTAACAGATGTTTAAGTCTATGGATACTGTATAACTGGTAACTGAACGACTGTATCTGACAGTTCTGAATCTATGAAACTATACTAAGTTTATTGATAATATGGATTACTGATAACTGATGTACTGTTAACTAAATGACTATTTTTGACAGTCCTAATTCTGATGGAACTAGCTGAGTTCCATACTGAGTTGAGTGACTATATCTGACAGTTCTGAATCTGTAGAACTATCTGAGTTATTTACTAAATACTGAGAGTGAGACTATTGGAGGTAATCATCTAATTGACATGACCCATAACTGAGCTGGTGGGGTCGAACCTGTGAACATAGTTGCAAAGGTATCAATACCATGCCACGGGTAAAGACAAGTTGTGAGTTAACCCTCTGATGACAGGGAGCTCTTTTGTGAACCTCTCACTGGTAGGAGAACTCAAATGAGATGTTTTAACCCTAGACTCGTAGGGATATATTTCAAACTACGCTGGTACGTAGTTCTAAAATGCAAGGATTGTTTCTAAGGATCATACCCTCTACTATCTAACAGGTGATCCCTCATCCCTGGGTTCACTCGGTGCTGAATCCTACTCCCAACTGAATAGACACTGAACTAATTTCCTAATTCATACTAGCCTTGACTGAGTTGTTACTGATTATACTATTTAACTGAACTGAGTTTATTGAGTTCCATTGACTGACAAAATACTACTGAGTTCTTTTAAGTGACTGAATTTATAGAGGACTGAATTGAATACTGAATGGGACTAATTTTAAAATTGGTTTCTTGATCTCCAAGGATGAAAGGGATCTTTGGATAAACACTTTGCATAACTTGGATGGAAATTTCTTAATGTTTAATGGAGGAATTCTTGAGATTTTGATTTGAAATTAATCTCCTAGGGTTTTCTTGTTCTTGAGAAATTGTGAAATAATGAATGTATTTAGCCAAAAGAGGACTAAATTTTATGTTATAAGGGCTGAAGGTCGGGGGAAAATGACCTAATTACCATCAAGGATGCGGTTATTTAATGACTGAAACTAGCCATCGATGCATTGGCCGACGTGGTGTGTCGATGGCATCGATGCGATATTTGACGCGTTATGCCAAGATCGCACCGTATCACTGGAATTTGACGCTGAAAACTGGGGATAATATTAACCAATGCGATAGGTGACATGGTATGCCAAGATTTCGCTGGTCCACTATTTTGGGATTCTAAACATGGTCTAAACAAGGTTTGAAAAATCTAAAACTTGTATAGGAACACCTATTGACCTCCCTGATCATGAATTAACAAAAATATAGACCATTAAAGGACATTAAGGTCACACAATAAGATTGCCAACTTTTGAAGGCTTAAATAAACTAAGTTTGGAAACTTAGCTAGAATTTTCTAAGTCTGGAACCCCTTGACAAGCTTAAAGGACTTAATTAATCTAGGAATTTTGTGGGGTCTTACAGTTGACTATTCAAATTTTGGAGGATATGCTCTATATATGCGTTATTGATTTATGGGGTCAGTGGGAGCAACGTTTGGCTTTGGCAGAGTTCGCTAATAATAATAGCTACCATTTGAGTAACAAAATATACCCTTTTAAGGCATTGTATAATAGGTATTTTCATTCCCCTATTGGTTGGTATGAGACTTCAGAGGTTAGACTCTGTGGTACTAACTTGCTTGCAAGTCTTTAGATAGAGTTTGGGTCATCTAGAATAGGCTTCGGGAAGCTCAAAGTACGTAAAAAAGTTATGCAGACCATAGACTTTGTTCCATAAATTTCCGTTTTGGTCATAGGGTCTTGTTTCGTGTGTACCCATGAAGGGTATGATGAGGTTTGGAAAAAGGGGCAAGCTTAGCCGCAAGTATATTAGCCCTTTTGAGATTCTTCGGTTAATTGGGGAGGTTACTTATGAGTTAGCCTTACCTTCAGACTTTTCAGACGTTCATCCAATTTCTCATGTATCTATGCTTTCATGTGATTTTTCTAATGAGTCTCATGTTCTTCATTGGAACTCGATTCAGTTGGATGAGGGGTTAACCTTTGTTAAGGAGCCAGTGCCCATTTTATCTAGGGATATGAGAAGTTGCATTCTAGAAACATTCATGTAGTTAAGATTTAGTAGAGACACTGTCTTATTAAGGAGGCTACTTGGGAATTCGACTCTGACATGTGTAGTAGTTACCCTCAACTCTTAATCGACTCAGATATATTCTCGCCTTTAGTTTGTGGATGAACTAGATTTTTAGTGGTAGATGTTGTACTGACCTTGGTTTGTGAATTTTCCATTTCAATGTGATTTAGCCATTTTCTCTCCACTTTAATTGTTGTATATTAATATTGAGGTTCGGGGATGGTTGGCATGATTTCTGAGGCAATTAGGAATGAGTTGAGAGAGTTTGTGGTTTTAGAAGCTTGAGAAGTCATATAGTTGACTTTGGTCAACACTTGGTGTTCTAAGTGTCCGATGGAAAAACATACTACCCTAGCAGATTAGGAATATTGAATTTGAGTTGGTAGTAGGGTTGGATCAATTTTGGGACTTTTATATCCCATTTTGATCCTTCGTTTGAAAATAATAAAGTAGGGTCCTAAGGGTTAATTTTCTAAAAATGACCTTTTTTTAAAAAAAATTGACCTCACCATTAAGTCCAAAATATCGAAATAAGCCTAGTAGAATATATGACTTGTCTCGGTGGGACTCCGATTAAAATGTTAGGATCCGATCAAAACTTAGTAGGCTTATACCAAAGTCAGCATCAACTGATATTTGGTACAGCTTCTTAAGCAACCAAGGTCCGCTTAAGAAATAACTGCTTTAGGGGCCATGCATCGCTTGAGTAGTAGCTGCTTTAGCGGCATGGTACCACTTTAGCGATAGTCGCTTAAACGGCTACTTAACTGCTTAAGCGACTTTCTCTTTGATCAAAACTTGGTAGGCTTGCACAAAATCAGCATCAGCTGATATCTGGTGCAACCCTCAAGTAACCAAGGTCCGCTTAAGCAATAACCTCTTTAGTGGCCATACATCACTTAAGTAGCAACTGCTTTAGCGGTATGGTACCACTTTAGCGGTAGTCGCATAAACGAACACCAAACCACTTAAATGACTTCTGCTGTATATAACTCCCCTTTGTTGATTTTTCCTCTATTTTTGGACCTCCAAACTTCAAAAATGGTAATTTTCAAGGGTTTCAACATTGATTTATGTGTGTTTAACTTCTAAACTCATAATCCCACAATTTTTCAATGACTTTATCTTCAAAAAATACTTTTAAAACATGATTTCAAAATGAAAAATAATTGGGGTTCTAATCAGTATTGTTTTAAAAAGGATTTTTCTTCATTTGAAACTCGATTTTTAACCCATTTTCATATGAGTTTTCTCTTCTAGGCTCTCATAACCTTGGAAAATGTGTTTTTAAAATAAATTTTTGACTTTACCCCTTTCGTTTTTAAATTCATTTTGGCCTTAACCAGAATATGGGTAATATGGGTATCATTAGCTTTCTTTTAATGCATAGATGCTATATTTGAATGTTGTAGTTGATTCTGATGTCGTTCTCGAAGAAAGGCTTTGTATTGAGGCACTTTTAATTGAAATTTATCATTTTGAGGCAGGTTTTGGCTAAACTTCTTATAGATTGAGTTGGGTAGTAAATGCATAAGTAAATTATGCTATGAGTTGGGAAAAATAACTGTGGACTTTATAATTCAAGATTATTTATAATATCTTGTGCCTGTACGGGGACTTATATGTTATTGTTGTTGACTTGTTCTGATAATGTGCGTTGCCCATGGGGAGGATTTATTTAATATCACTAGCCTAAGTTGTGCATCTAAATGTTTTTATTCTACATATGATGCACGTGCGTGGGCTTATTTTGCTAATTTAGGCCTTATTTAAGCATTAGTTATTTTAAATTGATACAATACCCTCGACTCATGGATTGATATGATATTAATAATGTCTTGTATGCATATTTATTCTAATGTTGCCTAATTGGAGTAGAACATCATGAATTATGGACTTATTGAATTGATTTCTAAGCTCACTTGTATATGTATTCTGTGTTGGATGAATTGGATATCATCATTTATGTTAATTGTTAGCATTACATCCTCATTCCATACATATACATTCATGAGTTACTGTTAACACTGATTAACACTATTTTTGAAAGAAAATAAAACATCTTTATGAAGATCTTCTCCGTGAGCATTAGACGAAAAGGGGAGTTGAGATTGAGATTGAGATATGAGATAAAGTATATAGGTTGTGTACCCCCAATGGGTCCTGGCTTATAGTTGTGAGCTCAGTGAGTGTATACAGAAAGTCATGCGATGACTTTCATCATTCATTCCATACTGCATTGGATTGCATACATGTCTTGTTTGCTTTCTTAATTTCTTTAAATTATGAGTGGTTTTTGTGTATGTCCTTATTTATATCTGTGTTGTTACTATTTTTATACACTTATATATATATATATATATATATAAACATACACACACATATTAGAACTGTTAATGAAAATGGTGTGAGCTACCATTTGAGAATTTTTTGTTTGTAGGTGACGTCCTCATAGTACATTTTACTTATTTTATTTTCTACTTTTCTCAGTCACCCTAGGATACTACAGAGTACAAGTGGACCATTCTCACTCTTCAACAACAACAACAACAACAACAAACCCAGTGTATTCCCACCTGGTGGGGTCTGGGGGGGTAAGATGTACGCAGTCCATACCTCTATCTCTAAAGAAGTAGAAAGGCTGTTTCCGATAGACCCCCGGCTCAAGGCACCAGATACCATACAAATACCATGTAGGACCATTCTCACTCTTACTGTGCCTTTTTTACTGCAGATCCTAACATGAGTACGACTCACAGAGGCTGATTTATACAGTAGAGTTGGTGATATTTTGAGGTACTGGCCACTTTAGGTTTATCGGAGTTGACTCCGGGCCTCTTCTATATATGAGTTGTCTTTATTACTATTTTAGAGATGGACTATGTATTTTCAGTTCCTGATATTATATTAGATGCTCTTATGCTGTGACATCATATTTTGGGATTGGATTTTATTGATTCTTTCATGTTTTATTGTAATTATATTTCATGATTGGCTTGACTTCGTTCTAGAATTCTAGCCTAGTTGTTTATTACTGTACTTGAGTTTTCTTTATCAGTTTGGTGATTGACTTACTTATCAAGGCTTATCCACAATAAGTGTCATCTTAACCTAGTTTTTGAGTCCTGACAGTTCATATCTTATTTAAAAAATTTACCACGTGAATCGACAAGAAAAACGAATGAAAGATCTTTGCTAAATATGGTTGTATCATAAAATGATTCCAAGAATTACTAGTAGATTTGGGTAAGACCACTACTGTCTTGTTTCTTTAGTATTAAAAATATATACCAAGAACCTAAGACAATAAGTTACTTTATTTATGATGGTTAACCATCGCTTCAATTCTTTTAGACACTATTCTACAGGAACGCGCCCTACAAACTTTTTTCATAAAAATAAATTCTAAATTCTGATGCATTAAAAAATATTCGAGAGGTCATAGACCCAAAAAGTAAGAATTCACATATTCTTTTTTTTTTGAGGTACTAAGAGCAGATTTGACTAGAATTCTATTAGGAACTAATTACTTGTGATCTAAAAGAAAGAAGTATTGGTGTTTGTCCTGACTTTCTTACCATAATTGGGTTTTTCTTTAGGTACCATAATTGGATTTTCCTTTTCCAAAAAGGAAAACATATTCTCCATATTTGGCTAATCCTTATTCTTGTAGGAAAATGTTATAGACTCTATAAATACAGACTCCTTTCTTCTAGTTTTGTAGCATCCACAATGTAGTCCTAGGGGTTTGAGAGTTTCATTTGGGGGAGACTTTGTGAGACACAAATGTTACGGGATCACTTGTGTGAACCTTTTTTCTATCCTGAGTGAATTCTGTGATGTTGTCTCTCTTGACAATTTGTACTCTCTTTTATATAGTGTATTTCTCATTTATCTTCTTATGTGGCATCTTTCGAGGTTTTCTTTGCTAGATTCCATATGACACCTGATTATTTTGGTCCCAACAAAGTGGTACCAGAGCATTGGTTGTTATTGATTGTTGATTTGAACAATAGAGGAAAATATAAGAAAGATGTTGTGTTTGAATGGTAGTAATTATCACACTTAGAAGGGCAAGATGAAAGGTCTTCTTTTTGTCAAGAAAATGCATTTACCTATATTTGCGTCTACTAAACCTCAATCCATGACAGATGAGGATTGGGAATTTCAGCACTTACAGGTTTATGGCTATATTAGACAATGGGTCAAAGATAATGTTAAAAACTATATTGTGAATGAGACACATGTCAGAAGTTTATGGGAAAAGCTCGATATACTTTATGCTTCAAAGAAGGGTAATAATAAGTTGTTCCAACTTAAGCAATTGATTAATATTAGATATAAAGAGGGCAGTCTTATTTCTGATCATATAAATATTTTTTAGGGTGTCGTTGACCAGCTGTCCGGAATGGGTGTAAAGTTTGATGAAGAAATTCAGGGACTTTGGCTTCTTAATACTCTGCCTTAATCTAGGAAAACTCTTCGAGTTTCTTTGACTAGTTATGCTCTTGGTAGTTTGGTAACTATGGAATATGTTAAGAGTGGTGTCTTGAATGAAGAGATGAGAAGAAGATCTCAGGCCTCATCTTCTTCATCTTCACTTTCTGATATTTTAGCTACTGAAGAAAGGGGGAGAAACAAGTCTAGAGGTCCGAATGATAGAGATAAAAGTTAAAGCAAGTCGAGGTCCAAATTCAAGAATGTTACATGTGACTATTGCGACAAAAAGAGGCATATCATGAAATATTTCTATAAGCATAAGAGAGATATAAGATGACAAAGAAATAAGATAATAATGAAAATCGTGTTGTTGTTGTTGCTAATAATGATCTTCTTGTTGCTTATGGTGAGAATTCCATTAATCTTGTCAGTTATGAGTCTAGCTAGTTTGTGGATTCTGGTGCTACTTCTCAAGTTACACCAAAGAAGGAATTATTTTTTTCTTATACTCCAGGTAATTTTGGGATGTTGAAAATGGGAAACAATGATAAAGTTAAAGTACTTGACATTGACACTGTTTGCTTGGAAAGTAACAATGGTCCCAAACTAGTTCTGAATAATGTCAAGCATGCTCTAAATGTTTTCCTGAATTCGATTTCTATAGGAAACCTTGATGATAAGGGTTATATTAAGACCTTTGGTGCTGACCAGTGGAAGCTTACTAGAGGTTCGATGATTGTGGCTTGAGGTGACAAGTTGTCTAACCTGCATGTATTTCAGGGCTCTACTTCTAGATGGTTGATAAACTTAGTGGAGAATGATACTTCATTAGAGTTATGGCTTAGAAGGTTAAGTTATATAAGTGAGAAGGGGATTGATAGTTTGGCTAAGAAAAATTTGCTTTCTGGAGTGAAACAAGCAAAGTTGAAGAAGTGTGTTCATTTCTTAACCGATAAATAGAAAAGAGTTTCTTTTCAAAGTCATCCGCCTTTAAGAAGCTTAATTTGCTGGAGTTGGTACATTCTGATTTATGTGGTCCTTTTTAAGTAAGGTCTCATGGTGGTGCACTTCACTTTTTGACTTTTATTGATGATCATTCTCGCAAACTCTGGGTATTTTCTTTGAAGTCGAAAGATCAAGTACTTGATGCGTTCAAGGATTTTTAGGCCTTAGTTGAGAGACAGACAGGAAAGAAATTGAAATGCATTCTCTCAGATAATGTGGTGAGTATATTGGTCCTTATGATTAATATTGTAGAGAGCAGGGTATTCGGCATCAGAAAACTCCTTCAAAAACTCCTCAGTTGAATGGTTTATCAGAGAGGATGAATAGAACTCTAGTTAAGAGGGTTAGATGTATGCTTAAGGATGCTAAGATACCAAATTCCTTTTGGGCAGAAGCACTTAATACTACTGCTTATGTTATCAATTTATCTACTACTGTTGCTTTAGATAGTGATGTCCCTAACAGAGTTCGGTATGGTAAGAATGTTTCTTATGATGATCTTAGAGTCTTTGGTTGTAAAGTTTTTGTGCATGTTCCCGAGGATGAAAGATCAAAGTTGGATGTTAAAACTAGGCAGTTTATCATCATTAGTTATGGTCAAGATGAATTTGGCTATCGTTTCTATGACCCAGTTGAGAAGAAATTTATTAGAATCCATGATGTTGTGTTCTTTGAAGACTAAACAATTGAAGATTTTGACAAAACTGAGAAGGTTGATTCTCAGAGTAGTGAGAGCCTAGTTGATTTTGATTCAGTTTCTTTGACTATTTCTCCTAAAGAAAATCTTCATGATGATGAAAATCAAGTTGATAATGAAGATGATGATCATGTTTAGAATGACCAGCAAGATGTTGATTCTCCAGTGCAAGTTGATATGGTTGATCAGCAACCTATTATTGATGCTCCAGAGTTGTCTCAGATGATCTACTAGAGAGAGAATACCTTCATCTTGTTATTCTCCCAGTGAGTATGTACTCTTGAATGACGGGGGAGAACCTGAGAGTCTTGATGAGGCCATGGAAAGTGAATAAAAAAATTTGGTTTGATGCTATGAAAGATAAAATTAAATCTTTGCATGATAATCATACCTTTGATTTGGTTAAACTGCCTAAAGACAGAAAAGTTTTGAAAAATAGTTGGGTTTTTCGGGTGAAGCATGAAGATGGTAACCCAATTCTATGGTACAAGGCTAGATTGGATGTGAAGGGATTTAACTAGAAATAGGGAGTTGATTTTGATGAGATATTTTCTCCAATTGTGAAGATGTCATCCATTCGTATGGTTCTAGATTTAGCTACAAGTCTAGATTTAGAGGTTGAGCAAATGGATGTTAAAACTACTTTTCTCCATGGTGACTTAGATGAAGAAATTTATATGGAGCAGCCTGAAGGTTTTAAAGTCAAGGGAAAAGAGAATTATGTTTGCAAATTGAAGAAGAGCTTCTATGGGTTGAAATAAGATCCTAGGCAGTGGTACAGAAAGTTTGGTTCCTTTATGAGTCAACAGGGCTTCAAGAAGACTACTTCAGACTATTGTATTTTTATGCAAAAATTCTCTGATGGTGACTTTATTATTGTGTTTCCTTATATTGATGACATGTTTGTTGTTGGTCATAATGCTTTCAGGATTCAAAAGTTGAAGCAAGAGTTGAGTAAGTCCTTTTCTATGAAAGACTTAGGACCAGCAAAGCAGATTCTTGGCATGCAGATTGTCCGTGACAAAAAGGCCAAGAAGTTGTGGTTATCACAAGGGAACTACATTCAAAAAGTTCTTCAAAGGGTCAACATGGATAAGGCTAAGGTTGTCAATACATCTTTAGCTATGCACTTCAAATTGAACACGGAGCAGGGTCCTTCCAGTGATGATGAGAAAGAATATATGAAGAAAGTTCCTTATGCTTCAACCATTGGTTGTTTGATGTATGAAATGGTTTGTGCAAGACCGGATATTTCTCATGTTGTTGGTGTTGTTAGCCATTTTCTTTCTAATCCGGGAAGAGAACATTGGAATGCTGTAAAGTGGATTATGAGATATCTTTGGGGAACTTCTGGTCTGAGTTTGTGTTTTAGTATAGAGAAGCCTATTCTTTGTGATTATACTGATTCAGACATGGCAGGTGATGTTGATACTCGCAAGTCTACTTCATGGTATTTGGTTACCTTGGTAGGGGGAGTTGTGTCTTGGCAATCTAGGTTGCAAAAATGTGTATCTTTATGTACTGCAGAAGTTGAGCTTATTGTTGTTGTTGAAGCTTGTAAAGAATTGATTTGGATGAAGAGATTCTTGGGGGAACTTCGTGTTGCTCAAGAGAGGTATGTGCTTTATTGTGACAGTCAAAGTGTCATACATCTTGGCAAGAATTTTATGTTTCATGGTCGGTCTAAACACATTGATGTGAGATACCATTGGATTCGAGATGTGTTAGATTCTAAGTTGCTTAAACTTGAAAAGATTCATATGGATGATAATGGTTCTGACGTGATGAATAAATCTTTTCCAAGAGGGAAGTTTGAAGATTGTTGCATGATCACCGAGATGGCGGTCTCCTCCACATAGTCGGGAGGGGGAGAATTATTGGGATATGGGTCTTTTTTTCCTTCCTATGTGGATAAATAAAGTCCAACTTGGACCAATCCACTTTTGACCATAGGATCATTACCATGGGGCATATATATAGGTCTTTTTTAGGTCTTATTCACCATCACAAAAGAGAGTTTTAGCAGCCACAAAAGAGAGAAGAGTACAGATTTTCGGCCAAAAAATTCTGCCACAGCTGTCAACTTCAAATTGCGATTCCCACTTCGTTTCTTTTTAAGTTGAGCGTATTTTTTCATAGATTGTTCCTCTCATCTCAACATTTGATTAGGAACTGACGGAGGTAGATTTTGTGTCCTGTAGCTCCTGTTTTTCATTCCCGAACAGTAGCTGCATTTTTTATATTTGTGCTCCTTTTGATTCTCTAGTTTTGGTGCTATCTTGTTGTGTTGTTGCTCGTTGTTTGGCACTTTTTTTGTGTCCATTTTGGAGAATAATAGTATAACTCTTTGGTGATTATAGTGGAGGTTTTGGTCCCGTGTTTTTTCACTCTCCACATTGAAGGGTTTTCCATGTAAATTTGGTATTCTCTGTGATTGGTTTATTTTGTCTTGTCTTATTCATTTGGTTGATTTATTTGCTGCCTATTATCATTGTTTGTTTGGATTTTCTTGTATCCTCTTGGTTCAAATTGAAAGAAAAAGTTTAGATTTGGGTATTCTTCCGCTGCTACCCTATTGGGCATTTTGAATGTGTCCTTGCCTTTCCCAACAAAGTGGTATCAGAGAGAGGTTAAAAATGGGTGTTCATCTTGACGGATTCAGTTCTAGTCCCAATCTATTTGACGATAATGAAGATTTTGGTTTGAGAAATTTTATCAGAGTGTTACTCTGTGTAGAGACAAAAATTTAATGGAGGAGATTTTGGAGATGGAGATTGAACTTATTAAAGACTACATGAAGAAGGTGAAGCAAATTTTTTTTATCAAAAATTCAGGCCAAAGGGGAGAATTGTTGGTGTTTGTTCTGACTTTCTTACCATAATTGGGTTTTTGTTTAGGTACCATAATGGGGTTTTCCTTTTTGGAAAAGGAAAACATATTCTCCATATTTGGTTAATCCTTATTCTAGTAGGAAAAGGTTATAGAATCTGTAAATACAGAATCCTTTCTTCTGGTTTTGTAGCATCCACAATGTAGTCCTAGGGGTTTGAGTGTTTTTTTTTGGAAAAACTTTGTGAGACACAAGTGTTGCGGGATCACTTGTGTGAACCTCTTTTTTATTCTGAATGAATTCTGTGAGGTTGTCTCTCTTGGCAGTTTATACTCTCTTTTATATAGTTGATTGCTCATCTCTTTTTGTGGATGTAGGTCGATCGACCAAACCACATTAAATTCTTGTCTCTTTTTGTGTATTTCTCGTTTATATTCTTATGTGGCATCTTTAGGGGTTTACTTTTCTATCTTCCGCATGACACCTGATTATTTTGGTCCTAACAAGAAGACCACTAGGAAAGAAATCCATTAGAATATATAGTGAGACAACCCAATGAGTCCTTTTACTAATTTCTTGCATCGAATATACATAGTGAAAGAAAACATAATACTCCTGAGACATCTATGTTCCCATTAGGATGGCCAAGAAAGACACTCACTTTATACCTTTTGTTAAGGAATAAAAGGATATTAAGTTAACATGTCACTTTCATAAGACAAAACAACATATATATATGCCTTTCTTTTGTCTAGTTAATTAAGAATTAGGCCAAATCCATCTCTGCAATTTACTTTTTTCAAAAAGAAAAGAAAATAAAGACTAAACACAGAAACAAAATTGTTGTGAAATTACTTCTAATAATAGGAGACTCTTTCCAAAAATATTTTCAAGATAGAACAATGGAGATTAGGAATAAAACACGGGCTCTAATGCCAATGATGAAAAAAATCAATCGAGAATACGAAATTCATCTCAAGAACCATTCTATTTGTTTCACTAGTAGATGGTGTAATCATATGTAATAAACACGAACTATACCTTAAATATTCACAATCTAAGTCTTACCTATTACAAAATATAGCTCCAGTGTTTGGTGAAGATCGTTGTCATCTTCACAGGTGTAGACACGTAATTTTGTCCCTCCGCAAAAATATTTATTACCATTATTACCCTCATCTTACTACGTTCCTTCACTCATTCTACACTTTTCACAAAATGATAAAATAATAACCAATTTTAAATAAACATTATCCCTAATTTCCCACATAATCCTAATTTGAACAAACTAACAACCCCTCCCTATCAAATTTTGACACATCACCACCCTACCCCCTACCCCTACAAACCATATATACCATACCACTACCCTACCCACACATTCCCCACCTCCCTAACAAACCCACCAGATTCCCATAAGAGGGGAAGATTTTCTATTTTAGGTACAATACAAAATACGCACAGTAGAGACACATCAAAAAAGGGAATTTTCCATTTTTGGGGAACACACATCACTTACAAATCTCTCTCATAATGGAATTCATATACACACGCATACTCTCCATCTCTGAAAGATACTCACACAGAAATAAAAATTCATGCATAAGAGGGCAACCAAAATACTCACAGACACCAATCGATAAACCATCGCACATACACCATACACGCACACACTCACCGGATCCACACTCACCTCACCACATACACATACATTAATTAAAGAGAGAGGGATAGAAAAGAGGAGAGATTGTGAAAGATATAGAAATTGAAACAGATATAGGATCAAAATAAAGGAATTAAACATCGGGGGTTAATAGTTCCGGCAAAAACTCGCCAAAAAACATCATTGATGCTTTGAATTTGGGCCATTCTCTATTTTTTTAGGTTGTCCGAACTGTCCAAAAATTCGACGGATGAAAGCAGTGAGTTTGACTACGAAACCTATTGTAAAGCAGACAAAATAGATCCATTAGGCGTGCGAAACTAGATTGGAGCTGGGTTCGAAATTGGCAATTTAAGGTTCAAATTGAGATTTTTTCTTCTTCTGCCTTTTAAATCAATTTGGGGTTGAATTCTATACTGAGTTGGACTTATTCATGATCGGTGTCTAAATTGGAGTTCTTCAGACTCAGTTCAATCTTCAATATATTGAAAGCTCCAATTGAGGTCCATTCTTCTTACTTTCGTTCTTTTCTATTATCTTGAATTTTAATTATTTGTGTTGTGAATGATCAATGTGCTTAGTATGTTTTGATTATGTATGGTGTGTATGCCGTTGATGTTTGATTTGGATTTTGAAACTCAAAAAGGGGAAACTTTGAATTAATAATTGAGAACTTGTTAATCATGGGGTTGAGAATGAAATTGGGGACGTGGATTGAAAATTGAGATAGGATAAGTATTAATTAATTTTGATGTGTTGATGATATTGAATGTGATAGAATTATGATATGTTTAAACGGATAGGCAAATAGTAGGTTTGGGTAGGTAAATTTAGAACTTGTGGATTGTCGAATGTTGAAAAATGTTTGTTGAATAATTTTATTTTATGAATTTGGATCAATTGTACTCATTTGGCCGAAAAATTCCCCAAGAGATTTGCATTATTTTTTTTGACAAATGTCTCGAAGTATCATGTACGCAAAGGAGGCTCGTGATCAAGACCTGAGGCATCGGGTAAAGAATTGGAGCGTAGTTTAGGACTAGTGTAGGTTAGCGTAGGTTTACATTTCAGTACCTTTTATTTTGGGTCTGTAAGAAATTAGACTGGACACTAATTTTTATTTTGTTTGTTTTGTGTTTATGTATTTATTAGTTTATACATTCATAGTGTTGTACTAGCTGATATAGTTCATGGAGCGACTATGGTCAAGCCACGGGATCGAGGGGTGCCTAACACCTTTCCCTCGGTCAATAGAATTCCTTAACCAGAATCTCTGTTCGCAGATCAATTTAAAAGAATCAAAATCATTTTTGAAAAAGGATTTCTAAAGGAGACTTGGCACACCAGATTTATGCCAAGTGGCGGCTCTGAGTTAATTGTAAAATGAATCCTTTGCAAAACAACTTTACTTTTTGTCACTTAATAGTAAAAGCCCTTTCAAACTTAAAATATATCTTTTTGGTTAAAAAGAGGTATGACTGCTTTGGCGACTCTGTTGGGGAATTTTCAAAATTCTAGCTTATTTTTTGGATTTATATCGACTTAGTTTGACATTATGGATGTATAAACATTGTTTGTGTTATCATTTGTGTTATTTTATCATTATTGAGTGCCTACATGCTACGTGTTTATAGTTTTTTTATCTTATGTATTACTGCTTTATATCTGGCATCATGTGCATAACCAGAGTCATTCTTTCTACAACAAGTCCATAGTACACGTGTGTACACGACCTCTAGTTGAGTCGCCCTTATTTGAAGAGGGGGAGCCATTGGGAGTATGGAGTAGGTAGAAAGTTGTTGCAGCTACTATCGATCATATGCTCCCTCCAAATAGCCTTGTTAGTGAACTCCAGCCAAGGTCAGCCTTTAGGTCATGCTTATTTGCATCATATTGAGACCTAGCGGGATCCACTTGGTCCTTTGTAAGAGACTTACCCGTAAAGCATCCTTACGTGCTAATTATTGCATTTTAAGGGTAATGGGGTTATTTGACAGTCTGATTTGGGAAAAAGCATGTGCTAGAATTAAAGAAGGGGTATAGGCAAGGAAAAATTGAGAAAAAGAGAAAAAAAGTGAGTAAAGAAGAAAGAGAGTTTCGTAGTTTTTCGAGTTTTTATGGCTTTTGTTTTTCATGAAACAAAAATTCAAAAAGATTTTTTTACCTTTTGCACTTATTGTTCTCAAAGTATAAAAAAATGTCAAAAAGATTTTTTTTTGTTCTCTTTAGCAAGCATTTATAATTTGAAAATTCAACAAAAGATTTTTTTCAATACAACAAAAATACCAAAAGATTTTTCTTTCATAGTTATTGGGGTCATTTTTATGGGATTTTTCAAATTAAAAACTCCAAAAAGATTTTATTGACGTTTTTCATTGTCTGTCTTTAGTCGTGTCTCTTAAGTTAGGGTTCTGTTTTTAATTGTCCAATCTGAACAAACTACACACACCTGATTCTCCTCTCTCAAGAGTAAGATACGTAGGTAGCCCTTCTTAGGTTCGGTGATCTTTTTAAAAAAGCAAAAAAGAAGAAAAGGTTTTGAGAAAATGTTGAACTCTAACGCATTTGTTATCTCTTGTTCAGTTAGTTTAAGGTGGTTGGTTTGTGGCATTTTGGTTGGTCCTCAACATTGCACCAAGTCAGACAGAAAGTTATGGCCAACAAGGATACAGAGGCTATTGTCACTAATCAGATAGAGGGTTAGAGAATGAGAATTTAGAAGCTAATAAAGAGATTCGGAACTTAAGGCAACAAATGATAGAAATGCATCGAGCTTGGGATAATGGGTTGCCGCCTCCTCCATTTCCCACTGATAAGATGGAATATCATTCTAGCTTACCTCTCGTGTTAAATGCATAATTTCCCATTTTTGTTGACACGCCACAATATGCATCAGGGTCTGCTCTGGGTCAACACTATTCAAACACTTTCGATATTCATTTCCTCACTCCTCAACACAAAACTACCGCATACTCAGCTCCACCTACTATTCATGTTTTTGCATCCCCACCCTCACCTGAAGCTCCTACTTTTGATGTTCATGCACCGGTTGTGCTTCCCTACTCTGCGGAGATCATGTATTGAATATTTTTGGTGATCAGCATTATGCTTCCGAGCCCACATTTAAGTCGACTGGTCCTTATGGCTACACTCAACCGCCTGAATTACCTCAACACTGAGAAGCCTATTAGGATAGAAGAATAAGAGGAATTGACCAAAAAATTAAGAAGTTTAGAACTGGCTATGAAGAACTTCCAAGGACTCGGGGGTTACAAAAGTGTCTCATATAAATATCTCTGTATGTTTCTAGGTGTTAATCTCCCTCTTAGTTTTAAAATACCAAAGTTTGAGAAATATGACGGGTACGGTGACCCAGCGGCACATTTGAGGCATTATTGTAACTAATTAAGGATTCCTGGAGGGAAGGAAGAATTACTCATGACTTATTTCGGTGAGAGTATTTCAAGTCTAACTTCAGAATAGTTGTTAATCAAGACATTAACAAGTGGAATAGTTGGGATGACCTGGCTAATGAATTCGTGCAACAATTTCAATACAATGTGGAGTTGATACCTGATAAGAAATCCCTAGCTAATATGAAGAAGAAGAGTACTGAAAGTTTCACGAAGTATGCGATTAGATGGCGTGAACAAGCTGTATGGGTGAAACTGCCAATGAAAAAAAGTAAGATAGTGGAGATGTTCATTCAAGCATAGGACGAAGCATATTATCAACACATGTTACCTTCATTAGGCAAGCTATTTATTGAGGTTATTAAAATGGGGGAGATAATATTAGATGAAATTAAGACCAGTCGCATTATCAGTTTTACAACATTGAAAATGACTACTCAAGCAATTCAAAAGGGTATAGGAAGTGTTGGAGGGAAGAAGAATGAGGAATATGCATATGCTATTGTAGTTGGACAGCGACCACGATCAAGAAGACCACGTCTTCGTCGCTCTCAGGTTCAAGACCAAGTTCATGCCCAAGCTTAACATAATCACTCTCAAAACCCATTATACTCTATCCCCCCACCTCCATATCTAATATATAATGCATAACCACATGGTCAACCCCTCCTAAGCTACAATGGAACACAACAACTCCTCAGAGTCCTCCTCTAACTCCACAAACATAACAAAGCCCTTATAGGCCCGATTTTCAATCCAATCCAATCCAAACAATGAAATAATTTAGAAGTCTAGAGATAGTTTCACACCAATTGGAGAGTCGTATGCCAGTTTATTTCAAAGATTGGTCCAGCAGAGCATGATCACTTCTCTCCTTGGGCGCACTCTTAATCTGCATTTGAGAAATTTTAATCCTAATGTATGATGTTCGTATCATTCTGATGCTCAGGGTCATAGTATTGGAGATTGTTGGGATTTGAAAAGCAAAATTAAAAAGATAATTCAAGATAGATCAATTATGGTGCAAAACATCAACAGAGAGAAAAGCTCTAGTCATGTTAATATGCAAACCAGTGGCTAAAATGCCAAGCTCAACAATTGGGAAGTCACTCATCTCCATGCTAGGATGGATATTTAGTAGTTTTTTTTTTGTTATACGAATTATTTCAGGATTGTAGTTTGGGATCTATCTTGTTTTGTCCCTCTGTGATTTATGTTCAAACCCTTCTATCTTTTATTTCAACTAAATAGAGTGTCCTTTTTTTCATTTGTATTTTAAATATGTGTTGTTTATTTATTTTCTTTACACAGTACATTTTATGTCGGTTCTAGTGATATGGCATGCTGGCGGAATTTTCAGCCAGATCTTAAAATCCAGTTTAAGCATAAACTTTGAATCAGAGGGACAAAGTTAGAAAAAAGTATCTGAGAAAATAAGTGGAGCGCTAAGACATTTGGTGACAAGTTGAAGCCTTCTAAAAATTAAGGCAATTATTTTGAGAATCACAAGAATAACTTGGTCATCAACTGAAAGGCATGTCTTAATTAGGTGAAACAGTGGATGCGTGATCCTATATCAAGAGGAACAGAAAGGAAATTAGCTATACGAAATCATGAGTCATTCAATGTGAGGAATATACAACAAAAGTGGAGTTGTATGCTGAACAAGCATAGAAGAAGTAGTGACACACATGTTCAGTTGAAGTTATTACTGTAAAAAAAGGTCACAAATGATCTTCATCATTCATTTTCATAGTACATGCTATATACTTGCATTTTTAAGGATTGATATGATGAAAACATTTCATTTTGCTATCCAAACATTGTGTTATTCTTTGTTTACCCCATTTGGGCTTTAGTTTTATTTTCTTTCATTTTCCTTTTTTGGAATTAACATAGAATCAAAAAAAATTCAAAAGAAAAGGTGTTGAGTAAAATAATAGAGTCAAAAAAGTTTCAAAAAGAAAAAAAAAGAGAAAAAGTATGTCCAAAAAGAAAGAAAAAGAAGAGTGTCAAGAAAAATAGAGTCAAAAAAAGTTTCAAAGAGAAAAAATCAATAAAAGAGTAAAAAGAAGAAATCAGAATCAAGAAAAAAAACAAGTTGTTGGAACTACGTGTGACCTGATTCTCCTCTCTCGGGAGTGAGATACGTAGGCTGCCCTACTCGAGGCTTAGTCTAACCAAATAAACAATTCAGAATCACCCAGCCAAAAGAAACTGGGGCATGAGTTAATCCTCATTGTTTGTGTCAATTTCAAAAATTGTAAGTCCTACCCCACTTCAAGTATCGTTTGGGCCTCTTGTCATCTTTTCTTTCTAACCTTATCCAAAAGCCAAGTTACAACCAAAGAAAGACCTTCTGATCAATCTTTGAGAATGATAAGGTTGAGCATGCAATGCATATAATGATATATTTTGGGAACTACTTGTCTTCCTCGGCATAAGGAATCAGAAGAAAAATAAAAATGAGAGAGTCTTATTGGTGAAAACCCCCACGGGTATCGTAAGATGAGGTAAGTTGAGAGAGATAAAAATGAGACAAGTCTTATTGGTGAAAACCCTCACGGGAACTATAAGATGATGTTATTTGAGAGAAATGAAAATAAGAGTCTCATTGAGGAAAAAACCCCACGAATACTATAAGTCAATGGTGATGTAAGAAAAAGAAAATAAGAGAGGCTTGTTAGTGAAAACCCTTACAGTCCCCAATAGCCGATTGAGGTCTCTGAATGCAATTGACCTAAGGAAGCAACTCAGTTTCAAGGCCATTAACTCAACAACAATTGGTAGAAAGTTTGGATGGAAAGATCAGGCAGCTTAATCCAAAATGCATGGTATAATCATTAGAGTTGACTATCATTTTTAGATAAATTTTTTATTTCTTTGTTTTAAATGGGGACATTTATTGTCTTTTCTTTCTTATCTTTATTTTTATTTTATTTCTTGAGTCAGTTATCCAAATAAAAAATCATTGTCATTTTTTTTCTCTTGTCTTTGAGTCAAGTCCATTTCAAAACAAGTGAGAAAAAATTTCAAAACTGGCTACCAATTTTTTCAATTGTACAAAGCAAGACAGAAAAGCCAACAAATAAAAGAGACATGATTGTGAGCTGAAATAAGGCATGCAGAAAGTTTTGTCAACAGATAAGTCTGAAAACTCATGGAAATACCAAGGTTCAAATGATTTATCTGAGAAATATAGCAAAGCAGAGATTTTGTGTTTGTTTTAGAGTCACTCTTAATATTCTAAGTTTGGATCAATGGTGAAACAAGGCAATGGAAAATGCTAATGATTGGAAGCAAGGTCTAAATGTGATGAGTGCAAGAGAAATTGCCTCAAAAGCCAAGGCCACAAACCAACCACTATGTTTAAACTCACAAACTTTCTTCGATGAAATAGGAAACTTGTTACCTTCAAATCATGGACTTCAGAGCATAAAAATCAAGGGTTACAATGCCTCACTTCTAAAATACAAGAAGCAATGTTGTTGCACAGGTTTGATAATCAAATCATGGTAAAATTCATTATCCTATATCCCTCAGAGACACACTTCCTTGTCTAGGTATTTCAATTTTCAATTGCTAGCTGATACACTTCTTAAATTGAACCTTCACTCCTAGAAGATGTACTTTTTGGTCGAGTTATTCCCTTTGATTCCTAGAAGATGTACTTGCTAGTCGAGTTAGTTCCCTTGACTCCTAGAAAATGTACCTTTCGGTCGATTCGTTCCCCTTGATCCCTAGGAGACGTACCTTCCGGCCGAGTTGTTCCCCTTGACTCCTAGAAGTCGTACCTTCTGATCGATTCATTCCCCTTAACCCCTAGAAGATTTACCACCTAGTTGAGTTATTCCCTTTGATTCCTAGAAGATGTACTTCCTGGTCGAGTCATTCTCCTTGATTCCTAGAAGATGTACTTCCTAGTCGAGTCAGTCCCCTTGATTCCTGAAAGATGTACTTCCTAGTCGAGTCAGTCCCCTTTATTCCTAGAAGATGTACTTCTTGGTCAAGTCATTCTCCTTGATTCCTAGAAGATGTACTTCCTGGTCAAGCCATTCCCCTTGATTACTAAAATCAAGCAACAAGGCGAAAAAGTTGAAAGTCAAGAAACAAGATGAAGAAGTTGAAAGTCATACAACAAGGTGAAGAAATTGAAATTCAACAGATTAAAAAGTAGCAAGTCAGGAGCCCGCCTGAAGAACAGGATAAAGAAATTAAAAACCAAGCAACAAGTTGAAGAAATTGCAAGTCAGGAGCCCACCTGAAGAATAGGGTGATGGAATAGCAAGTCAAGAGTCAAGGAAAGCTGCATAGATAGGACTTTTGTAATTTTATTTATATTTTCTTGACTTGTAATTTTGATTTTTGATGTAATAACAGTGTCGCGGACCGGAACCTCGACGTGACCTTACTCGACTCTCCAACTCGGTTATCCTTCTTCCTTTTGTTTCTTCCTTTGAATAATGGTAGGGTCAAAATTCTGTTTCGTTGTCTACTTCTTTATATGAAAACACTTTGTGTTTACATTCAAAGAGGGGCATGATGTAGACACGTAATTTTGTCCCTCCTCGAAATCATTTTTACCATTTTTACCCTATCTTACCACTCACCCTCACACATTCTACATTTTCCACAAAATTATAAAATAATAACCAACTTTAAAAAAAATTTATCCCTAATTTCCTACATAATCCCAATTTAAAATAACTAACAACCCTTTCCTATAAAATTTTGACACATCAACACCCCACCTCCTACCCCCACATACCCTATCCTACCCCTACCCTACCCACGTGTTCCCCACCTCTCTAACAAACCCATTAAATTTCCACACGAGAGGAGGATTTTCCATTTTGGGTATAATACAAAATACGCACAGTAGAGACAAATTAAAATGGGGAATTTTCCATTTTTTTGGAACACACATCACTCATAGACCTCTCTCATAATGGAATTCATCTAGACACACATACTCTCCATCTCTAAAGGACACTTACATAGAAACAAAAATTCATGCACAAGAGGGCAACCAAAATACTCACAGACCCCAATCGATACACCATCGCACATACACCATACACACACACTCATCAGATTCATACTCATCTCACCATACACACAGAGTAATTAGAGAGAGAGGGTTAAAAAAGAGGAGATATTGAGAAAGAGATAGAAATTAAAATAGATATGGGATCGAGAGAGAGGATTTAAATATTGGGGGTTAACAGTTCCAGCAAAAACTCACCGAAAAACATCATTGTTGCTTTGAATTTAGGCCATTCTCCATTTTTTGAGGCTGTCCAAGCTCTCTAAAAATCCGACAAGATGGAAGTAGTAAGTTCGACTCCGTAACCCATTGTAAAGCAGACAAAATAAATCTGTTTGGCGTGAGAAACTAGATAGGAGCTGGGTCTAAAATTGGTGATTTAAGGTCTGAATTGAGTTTTTTTCTTCTTCTACCTTTTAAATTAGTTTGGGGTTGAATTTTATAATGACTTGGACTTATTCGTGATTGGGGTCTGAATCAGAGTTATTCGGACGCAGTTCTATTTTCAATATATTAAAAGCTCCAATTGAGGTCCATTCTTCTGAAAGCTCTAATTGAGGTCCATTCTTCTTACTCCCGTTCTTTTCTGTTATCTTAAATTTTAATTATTTGTGTTGAGAATGATCGATGTGCTTATTATGTTTTAATTTCGTGTGGTGTGTATGTCGTTGATGTTTGATTTGGATTTTGAAACTCAAAAAGGGAAACTTTGAATTAATAATTGAGAACTTGTTAATCATGGGGTTGAGAATGAAATTGGGGATGTGGATTAAAAATTGAGATAGGATAAGTATTGATTAATTTTGATGTGTTGATGATATTGAACGTGATAGAATTATGATATGTTGAAACGGATAGGCAAATAGTAGGTTCGGGTAGTCAAATTTAGAACTTATGGATTGTTGAATGTTGAAAAATGTTTGTTGAATGGTTTTATTTTATGAATTTGGATCAATTGTACTCATTTGGTCGGGGAATGCCCCGAGGGATTTGTATTGATTTACTTGGAGAATTCTCCGAAGTATCATGTACACAAAGGAGGCTCGAGATCAAAGGCCGAAGTATCGGGTAAAGCATTGGAGTGTAGTTTAGGACTAGTGTAGATTAGCGTAGGTTTAAATTTTAGTACCTTTTATTTTGGGTCTGTAATAAACTAAACTGGACACTAATTTTGGTTTTGTTTGTTTGATTATTTGTTTCGTGTTTATGTGTTTGTTGGTTTATTTATTCATAGTGTCGTACTAGCCGATATAGTTCATGGAGCGACCGTGGTCGAACCACAGGATAGAGGAGTGCCTAACACCATTTCCTCAGTCAACAGAATTCCTTAATTGAAATCTCTATTCGCGGATCAGATTAAAAGAGTCAAAATCATTTTCAAAAAAGAATTTCAAAGGTGACTTGGCACACCAGATTTATGCCAAGTGACGGCTCTTAGTTAATTGTAAAATGAATCCTTTTCGAAATAACTTTACTTTTTTTTTTACTTTATAGTAAAACCCTTTTTAAACTTAAAATATATTCTTTTTGGTTAAAAAAGGGTGTGACAACAGGAACATCGTAGTTCCTCACAAAGAAGAATAGAATTTGTTTTTCTTCACGTTATGGAAGAGAGAGCAGAACTTACATACCTTTTTCTTCTGGTAAAGAGTTACTAATAAATAGGATTCTTTATATTTCTTAAGTGACACAACCCTTCAGAGTTGACACAATCCTTCAGAAAATACGTGTCTTTTCTCTCATTTTATTATTAATACTAGTGATAATGGTCGCGCTTCGCGCGGTTAGAAATAACATTAGTAAATTTATATTAATAGATATTGTTGTAAATTATTATAAAGAAAATGATATATTTTTATCATACACTTGTGATATAAGAAAAATAAAAATTATTCAACATATTTAGAAGAAAATATAACAATTATCTTCCATCCTCTTTCATAGTTATAAAGTTGGGTTTGTATTTTAAAGTGTGTGTGTGTATGTGTGTGATCAGTAACTTTTTTAATAACTATTAAATTCTTAATAGTAGTGGTGGAAATATAAAAGTTGAACTCATCAAATTCAAAACCTGGATCTGCCTGGGATCGTATTCCATATAAAGATCAAGAGCTTTAAAGAGTACTAATTTCCATGATTAAAAAGCATTTGATTAAAGTATATACTGAAAATAAGTAGTTGCACTTACCAATGATCTGCAACTCTTGGAAATGTAGAAGCCACATTTGTCTAAAGTATATACTAAAATTAAGTAGCTACACTTACCAATGATTTGCAACTCCTGAAAATGCACAAGCCAGATATTTAAGAATTGCATGACTGCAAACACATACAATCAATTAGCTTGCTTTAAACTTATCTAAGTTATAAAATACTTCACATGAAACTAAGGAAAAGATAACATTGTCCTATCTCCACATGCATTGTCCACAGTAGTTACTTGTGCCGACATTACGCTAGCACACTACATACAAATCTTTACAGAAAATGTTCTAAACTTAACAGAATGAGTATTTTCTGATTTTGGCTCTTGTAGTATACATTGGCAGGTGAACACATCAAACTACGAACTTCTAGAAGATAAATAACTAAATGTAAAGCTTTAATATATGTGCAAGTACAACATAGACAGCGAATAATAGACGTCAACAACAGTGTGATATTAGAAAATGCTAAATTTTCTGTTCAAGATGAACATTACCTTTAGGAAAGCTTAAATCTTTCATCCATTATAGCTGGTACTTATTTCATGGGGTTAACTTTTGAAGACAAATACAGAGGAAACTGTTGAAATTATCTTAAAACAAAGAAACACATATTACATCAAAACCATTTTTCTAGCGAAAAATGGAGTTAATAAAAAAGATAAACCTTTAAATTCGGAAGACAATGACAGCTCGTCCAGCAGAAGATGATAGAAAGCCGATGTCCCAGCTCTACCAGATAAATGTGACTTTTCTGGATTATACGAGTTGAATAAGAAGGCATTTGGTGTAAGTGTATCAAAACTACACCTTAATGCACTGCAGGATATCAGATCAATCAAAATTAATTAAAAAAATTTAGAAAAAATAAATACAAATTCTAGCCTAAGAGACGTGACATTTTGCTACTCGTATTCTCTATTGTCCACAATTATGTGAACATATAAATAAGAAAAAAAAAAAAAAGAGGCCAAAAAAATTTAGAAAAAATAAATACAAATTCTAGCCTAAGAGACGTGACATTATCACTTCTTGAATTCTCCATTGTCCGCAATTATGTGATCATGTAAATATAGCTATAGATTCCTGTAAATAACAACCTCCGAAGAAATAAAACTTAAATCTTATCTTGTATTGGAAACCCTTGCCTCAATATTCACTCTACATAGTTATCAATCCATTCCCGACATATGGATTATACTAGCACCCTGCTTTGAATGAAAAAGAATGTATCTGTCTCCCCACCTCAACGTCTCCAATGTTTGCACATGCCAAAAGAGCACTTGTGAAGCTCGAATCGCTTGGAATGTTTCCACCTTCACATACCCATTAATCATCGCGTTCCAAGACGCAACATTTCTCTCACCCATTTCATCAAACATCTTTCGTGCACTCATAAAATCATCAATCCCCAAATACCCACTCAACATCGCATTATAAGACACGACATTCTTCTCAGGCATTGCTTCAAAACACATCAATAGAATCATAAAACCTTCCATTTTTCGCATACCCAGATAACATCGAAGTCTAAGTCCTAATATCGAAATTTATCCAGGATTAAAATTGGAATGTCATTCACACTGTTTCTCAAGATTGACTTGGAAACATCCTGTAATTGTCCATATATACAATATTGTGAACGTCTAAGAATGGAGAACTTGAAAAGGCAAAAGTCTCCATTCTTAAATATTTTGTATTTGCCTTCATTGCGCAGTAAAGTTGAAACCGAAATGGGTTATTTTTAATTTTGCAAAGCTTTTTTTTAAAGAGAAAAATGCAAAACAATGTGGTAAAAGCTCAAAAAAAAAATGAGAAATTAGATAAATAGTAATGTTGCATTTTAAGATATGCCACATCATGTCTCTAATACTCCTTTATATATAGAGAGATTTTAAATACATAATAAATATATATTTATCTACTTGGACATGAATCCTGATTTCACCCACACAGGTGATCCAATTCCAATTCCCAACGATAAGCTAGGATGGCACCAACAAAGAATTATAGGGAGTCTTTGGACAACGGAATGGTGAAGCTTAACTTTTAGAAGACAATTTAGTGACTGAGAAATATAAATAATGACCAAATCTTTTAGTTCAATAGACCATTTAAGTGGACTTAAAGATTATAATAATGACCTATGGTGGTGTCATGGCAGTATAAAAGCTCTTTCAAGTTAAATAACGTTTATAGGGAGATGAACCATTTTAATCAACAACAAATCAATTGACCTTGAAAACACATTTGGAAAACCAAAATGCCTCATAAAATAGCATGTTTTGTATGACTTCTAAGGACAATTCTTATACAAGACATTCTAATAAGGATTAGGATATCTTTATGTCCCAGATATTGTTTTCGTGGTGAAAAAGAAGATAAAGCTAATCACCTATTTATACACCATAATATTACAAAACAACTATAGAAATTATTAGTAAATCTTAAAGAAATTTCATGATAGATGCTTGAAAAGACTACAAAGAAACTTCAGAGTTGGAAAGAAGATAAGTAGGATTGTAGGTTAATTAATAGAAGCAAATAGAGAATTATCCCTGCATCTGGTGGACAATGTGAAAGGAATTTTTTTTTAGATATTTTGAGAATATTGAAAACAATATGCCACAAATTAAGTTAAATTTAATCTTTATTTTGTAGTTTTGGTGTAATTAGATATTTTCAATGATCATGTTTTTATTATTAATGTTTTAGACTCATTACATACATAGGATCATAAACTTTTAAATTTTTATTGTAGATATGATTTCAATAATTTCGATGTGTTGATGTTCCTATGAAATATATAAACAAACACCATTTTAGGAAAAAAAAAAATCAACACTCAGAAGTTGTTGCAAACTTACTGAAATTGTTGTTTCAACACTATCAAGGTTATTGCAACAACTTACTGAAGTTGGTCTTTTTATTGGGTTCTAAAGTGGAAGGAGCAAGAGGAGGAGGAACGAAAGAGGGGAAAAGAAATAGAGGTAGGGATTTTATGTAAACAAGAAAAATTTGAGATTTTAAAAATATGTCATTAGCAGTAATTTCAAGATAGTTATTGGTACAGTTTCTGATAATAAATAAAATGGCCTAAAAGCCACTAAAAAATATTCATTTATTTCTTTTAAAAAAGAAAGACACTTGAACAAAAACTTAAGTCACTTTCCTCAAGTAAAAAGATCCACAGTTCCCTTTTGTTTCTCAGAGTCTTAATACTATGGATAACATATGGTTTAACTTTGCCAAATTCTGAATAAAGACGACAATAACTTTGTCAGTATTAGTATTTAAAAGGGAAATGATATGGGCTAGTGTTTTTCAGAAATATTGACCACTGTTTAGGCCGATAGACTGGCCCATCGTCCCTTTTTAATTTCAGTTTTTAGCCATCGGTATAAAAGGCCAAAAATAAAGTCATTTAATAGTAATGACAGTCATACAGAGCATTCTTTTCTTTTCTGATCTCTTTTCCAAAATTCTCTCTCTATCAATCAACTCCCAAAAATCGATTCTAATGCAAAATTATTTGCAGTTTTCTGGTGCACTATACTCCGCATGAGTATTTTTTACTTGAATTCGAAAGTTGTGAAAGAGAAAATCAAAACGAGGTTTAGATTAAAGTTAGCTAGTAGGAATATTAATTTGACCCAAAATTTGTTGCTATTGTTGATGATGATTTCACTAATCATCCACAGATGGACACCTTCGTGGTAATTCTCCATATACAAGAAGGCATATGCATGCATACACAATCCCTATACCAAACTAATACAATGCTTATATCATATTGATATACTTTTTCAAGAGAGATGGAACCTATGCATGCATATATAATTACTACATCAAAATGATACCACGCCTATACCACATTGATATACTATTTCAAAAGAGAGGGAATCTACACATGCATATACAGTCCCTATATCAAACTGATACAGTGCTTATACCACTTTGATATGCTTTATCAAAAGAGAGAAAATATATGCATATACAGTTCCTATATCAAATTGATACAAAGCTTATACCATATTGATACAGTTTTTCAAAGAAAAGATAACCTATGCATGCATGTACAATTCTTATACCAAACTTATATAATGCTTTACCACATTGATACACTTTTTCTAAAGAGAGAAAACCTATGCATGTATATACACTCTCTATACCAAACTGGGACAGTGCTTATACCACATTGATACACTTTTTCAAAAGAGAGGACACATATGCATACATATACAGTCCCTATGTCAAATTGATACAACAGTTATATCAGATTAATACACTTTTTAAAGTAGAGTCATACCTTGATGTTGATGATCTATTGATCTTAAATTGAAATTTCTCTCATATTGCTTAATGCCTCATCACACTGATTATTGTATTTTTATTCCAATACAATTGCATTTCTTCTATATCTCTGAGAAGAGGATCTATTATTATAGACTTTGACTCTTCATTCATTTTTTTCTCAGAAAAATTATCTTCAATATTAGAAATCGATCTACTTCAATAGGTTGTATAATATATGTGTAGAACTATACAATTATTATATAGAATATTTTTTTTTGTATATGATATGTATAGAAATTGTATCATTATTATATAGATTATGTATGAGTTATAAGATGTGTATCTTTATATTGTAAAAGAAAAGAAATAAGAAAAATGCACATGTAAGAATAATTATAGTACTACGTGCTAAAATAATTGACATTAAAAATTATACAATAAAATAAGGAAAGGACCAGGAAAAAAGAGAAGGCAGTAGCAGCGACAGAAAATAGGGATGGCAATGGGGCGGTGCGGGTGCAAAGCGGTGCGAATTTTAGATTATGTGGGTGCGGTGCAGGTGTGGGACGGGTTTAAGTAATTTTTTTTTAAATAGAGCGGTGAAGGACGGTTGCGGGTATATGCGGGTTTAAACTAAAAAAATTAAAAATTAGTATTATTCTAGTAAATCTACCTAAAATCATATTTATTCTTCACTTAAATTTTTATGATACTTAAAACAACATGTATAACACTAAAAATATTAATCTTAGTGAAGAGTGATATAATGATACTTTTTGATAATTTCTTAGTGAAGAGTGATATAATAGAAATTGGTAGTTACTATTTCCTAGTATTGAAAATATTATGGTTTTCAGTGGAGTTAAAAATTTTCAAAAAAGAAAAATACAAAAATGTGGGGCGGTGCGGTGCGGGTATGAGTATGGAATGGGTTTATGCGGGTTTAAAGGTGATGCGGGGCGGGGCGGTTTTAAAATTCACGGGTTTAGAAAAAATTCGCATCGCACTATTGACACCCCTAACAAAAAAGCCTAAATGACTACCTTTTGAAATTGCAAAATCAGTGGCTATTTTCAATGAAAATAAGTTTGGGCAAAATAACATTTGTGTCCTTTTCCCGTATTTAAAATTGTAGGCCGATTTATAAAATATCAAATATTACTATAGCTTAGAAAAGAGTCGCATTACAAGAATATGATATAAACAGCTAACTTTAACGCAAAATTAATCAATCTAGCAACTTCACATCAGGGGCGGACTTAGGGTTAGGTGGGAATTTTCGAAAATGCAGTAACTTTCGTACGAATCTTGTATTTATATTCAGAAATCTAGTACATATATATATATATATATATATATATATATATATATATATATATATATTATATGTTGGAAACCTATAAATGAAGTGTGTTATTGGTTTTGTGATAGAGAATGTGGGGGCTTTGAGTTGTAGGTGACAAAAGAGTTTGAAAATGAGATGTAGATGACTCAAGTCTTAATAATTGAGTGGAGGTGACAATTATATTATTATGGATTAAGAAAGTTGGAGAAATTTGAAAATAACTCGCAAGTTTTTAAATTTATACTTTGATCCAAATGTTAGTTAATATAATGGAAAACAGAGGAAAAAGGGCGTGTTTCTTTCTCTTCTCGTCCGTTGTTGTTTTCTCTCTCTTCACGATTTTTGTTTTTCATTGTTGTTGCTGCTTTATTCATCATTTTCTACTTCATTATCATCATCTTCTACTTCATTATCATCATCATCTTCTTCTTGTCGGCCATTGTTGTTATTTTTATCACTACTGCTACTTTACTTGACCAATTTTTTAGGTGAAATTTTATTCCGTAGATCACTTTGCACTTTGACATTACTTCATAGGGGACTTTGGTAAGTAAAAATATGATTTTTAGTTGAATTTTTCATCTGGGTACACTGCTACTACTGTTTTTTCAACAATGGATAGAACTCATTCATAAATACAACATAAGAGCCCACAATTTAAACAGATCACTCAGTCTGTTGCAACAAATACATATTCTGTTGCAATAGAAGACGCATATGTTGGATTCATGTTTATGGTTCTTTAGTGCCCGTAACATGAATCAAATAGATGGTTAGTCTGTTACAACAAACGTGTTATTTGTTGCAACAGATAATTATTCTGTTGTAACAAATAATTATTTGTTGCAACAGACGATAAATCTGTCACAACAGAATTTTTATTTGTTGCAACAGACTATTTATCTAGTGCAACATATCTTTATTTTGTTGCAACAGATGAGTAATGTGTTTGGAACAACACAACACAGCTCCTGCCACAAACCCAACAAATAACCCATATGTTTCAACTCTTGCTATTGTTACTGGATTCAAATTATTTCTTAATCGTCGACATGTTTGTTGAAAAGAAGAAATAGCCATCAACAGATCATTTATCGACCTTTCACAATTTACCAACATTGGACAATATACCTATATTCTCTAATACTACCATAATTTTAAAAACTCATCATCGATACTTACTAGTTAATGAAAATTAAATAAGAATTAAAACGTCAAAGTCGATCAAGCAAAAATTTTTTAATAAATAAAAAATAAAAATACATAGTCTAAAAAAAATTACTGTCACGAGGTAGGGGGTTAAGGTCTGGGGATACACCACCCTACTAGATCCCACTTGTGGGATTACACTAGGTATGTTGTAGTTTTTATTTTCTTATTTTTATTTGATCAACTTTAATAATTTACTAAGCGCTTAATTAATATGATCTAATAGAGATTTATACTTGAGTATTAATGTATGTATTGAGTCAAGTTTTAAGTTTCAACTCTTGCTATTGCTACTGAATTCATATTATTCATTAATCGTCGACATGTTTGTTGAGAAGAAAAATAGACAAAATGAAAAATAAATAAGAATTAAAACGTCAAAGTTGATCAAATATAGATTTTTTATTAAACCAAAACAAATAAAAATACATAGGCTAAAAGAAAAAAAAATTAATTATTATTATCTTCATTATTGTAAGTCAGTCAATCTTCAACTGGCATCAGCCTCTTTAACCTCCGGATCTCCCGGAGTATCCTGGTTTTCATTGCAGAAAACTCCCATTGAAGGTCATGAACCTGAGTTTGAAGCTCCCGCATGGAGTCTTGTAAAATAACAACATCCCACACTAGATCAGTCATATCTAAAACAGGAATGAATTGACAAAAAACGTTAAAACAAAAGTAAAGAAAAGAATCCGAATGTAATACAACTTACATTACCAATTGGGTATATTTACACAAAAAATAAGAAAAAAACTTACCTGAGTCAGGGAAGAGAAAGTGATTGAAGGTGTAATTTGAAAGACAAGATGCAAGAAATAAATTTAGTAGAATGAACGAGTTAGGAGAGACCTATTTATAGAGGAATGAATTTGAATGAGTTAGGTAAAAAGGGGTCTTGTAAAATAGCAACGTCCTACACTAGATCAGTCATATCTAAAACAGGAATGAATTGACAAAAAACGTTAAAACAAAATTAAAGAAAAGAATCCGAATGTAATACAACTTACATTACCAATTTGGTATATTTACACAAAAAATAAGAAAAAAACTTACCTGAGTCAGGGAAGAGAAAGTGATTGAAGGTGTAATATGAAAGACAAGATGCAAGAAATAAATTTAGTAGAATGAACGAGTTAGGAGAGACCAATTTATAGAGGAATGAATTTGAATGAGTTAGGTAAAAAGGGGGCGACTATTCACCTCCATTTATTAATTACATACAAACTGGTAATTTTTCGATTACTTTAAAAAGTTATAACTAAATTAAATAAAGTTGTTGACTGACTTTTAGATTATTGTGATAAGTCATGACTTTTCAGCTTATTATTAGTAATTAGTTTTTTCAGTAGCCGTTTTTATTGAGTTGTGGCAACATATTCTATATATGTTGCATTAGATAACACATCTGCGACAACAGATAGACCATTAGCTGCATTAGATAATCCATCTGTGACAACAAATATACCATTTGTTGCAACAAATCGACAACTTGTTGTATCAGATAATCTATCTGTTGCAATATATAATCTATTTTTTTTTAATAATCATCATATCATTAATCCAAGTTTTTTATTATATAAATTTAAAAACAAAAATGACGAAAAGTCACTACTTGTCGCCTATTTTATATTAACATTAATTATTCAAATTAAATAACCAGTTTTTTACTATTATAAATTGTGTTTATCATTTATTTTCGTATTATTTTTTGTGAAAATAATTGACTTAATTAAATCAAGCTGTAAGTTTTTATAAAAAGTCACGACTATTCATCTTTTTTTAACAATCATCATATACCTTAGTTAATCCAATGTTGTGACTTTTTTATTATATAATAAATAAATAATTTAAAAATAAAAATGGTGAAAAGTCACGATCAGTTATTAAAATTACATAACCGTTATTTTACGGTTATAAATTGTGTTTATCATTTATTTCTTTATTATTTATTTACAAACTATTTTCATATTAAATAATCGAAAAGTCATAACTTTCACCGTCAATAACAACAATAATTCTTTTTTTATTAATAACAACATGTTGCAACATATTATCCATATGTCGCAACAGATTAACCATCTGTTGCAATATATGATTCATCCATTGCCACAAACACTCAATCCCTACCTCCAACCATCGACATATTGAGAATAAAGAATAGATAGAATAAAAAGTAAATATTAAATAAGAATTATAAATCCAATGTCGACCAAACATAGACTTTTGAATCCATTATATACAAATATATATAATAAAAAAATTTAAACTTGGGTAGATCTGATATAATAAAAGAAAAAAACATAACCTAATTGTTGTTGTTGTTGTTGTTGTTATTATTATTATTATTATTATTATTATTATTATTATTATTATTATTATCATCATCATCATCATCATCATCATTATTGTCAACCAACCCATCATCATTCAGCAGCAGCCGGGCCCTCCTCAGCCTTGCTCTCATGTCGCCCAACTCCCACCGAAGTTCATGAATCTGCCTTTCAAGTTCCCGCAAGGAGTCGCGCAAGATCACCTTGTCCAAATCTGGATCAGCTATATCTAGAAGTGGAGTTTTGTATAAATACATCCCTTAATTAAATAAAACTGGTGACTTTATGAATATGTAAATTTAAAAAACTGGTCTAAATACAATATTTTATCCATTATTGTATTTCAAAAAGAAAAAAAATTCTTTAAAATAAATCTAACAGATGGGTAATGTGTTGCAAAATATATTATATCTATTTGAAAATTAACAACATATTGACAATCTGTTGCAACAAATGGATTTATCTGTTTGATTTTTCTAACAGATAAGTCATATGTTGCAACAGATTGATCAACTGTCATAACAGATGTCTGTAATTGTTTGATAATTTTAACAGATGTGTCATCTGTTGCAACAAGTTAGTCATCTGTTTATTCAAATCAAGCCATAGATAGGCTAGGAAGAATAAGGTGTGTGCAGATGGATGGATCCACTTTCATGTGTGGGAGTAATGTATTACTAATAAGGTCATCGAGACAACACACATAAAGTACAATAATTTTGTGAATGCAGTTTTTACCCGATTAGGCATTGATCATTCAAACAAGATCCTATATTGTACAGTTTAGTTTGATAGGTTCGAATTGATGAGGCCGAGGGCCCCATAAAGATGGTGCTGATACCCTGTTACGAATTAATGATAGTTGTTGCTCATATCTATGCATGTCAAGTTTTGAAAAGGGATCAATATTTATTGTCATTGTAGAGATCCAATAGCGATTAAACTTAACTTTAAGTGTGCATTGGACTCTGAGAAGGCCTTCGAAGCATCGCACTGCATCAAACAAGAACGGGATACCAATAAAAATTGCCCTCGTCCAAATTTATATGGAACGAAAGGAACCGTAGGAGAATAATTGCGAGAGAAAAGGGGAGTTGATGAAAACCTATATCATCTAAGAGCTAATTGAAGAGGAAAACATAGGGTATCAAGGAACTTCTAGCGAATCTGGTCGATGTAGTTGAATTAGAACAAGAGAAATCTGAATCAAGTGCAAATATGAAAGTGTATCCAGTACTGAAAATTCGTCTGTTGTCTCTCTGAAAGAAAATTAGTGCAGCAGGGCACTTTGCTGGGGATCTGTGACTAGGCAGCATGGTAGGGATGTTCTGTTATTTTTGAATTAGGTGATCATCCTAACCACACTACCTAGTTGCGGCTCCCCAGAAAAGTGCCCAGCTGCACTAATTTTCTTCCAGAGAGATAGCAGACGAATTTTCAGTACTAGATACACTTTCATATTTGCACTTGATTCAAATTTCTCATGTTCTAATTCATCTACATCGGCCATATTCACTAGAAGTTCCTTGCTACCCTATATTTTCCTCTTCAATTATCTCTTAGATGATATAGGCTTTCATCAACTCCCTTTTTTTCTCGCAAGTATTCTCCTATGGCTCCTTCTGGCGTATAATCATCACCCTGAACAACCCAACCATATAAATTTGGGATAGGGCAATAAATATATTAATTTTCATTCTTGATTGAAGCAGTGGGAGGCTTCGAAGGCCATCTCAGAGTCCAATACACCCTGAAAGTTAGTCAAATCGCTATCGAATCATTTTATAAGGCCACAAAAACTTGATCATTTCACAAAGCTTGACCCATAGAAACGAGCAACAACCGTCATTAAATCTTAACAGGGTATCAGAACCATATTCATGGTACCTCAGCCTTATCAATTCTAACCTATAAAACTTAGCTGTAAAATTATAGATATCTTGTTTGAATGAGCAATGCCTATTCGGTAAAAAACAACACTCACAAAATCAGTGTACTCTATGTGTGTCTTCACGATAACATTATCAGTAATACATACCTCACATATATGAAGTGGTTCCATCTGCAAGCAGCTTATTCCTCCGAACCCATCTTTACTGTAGCCTCTTGTGTTGCTCAGGCCAAGTTGATCAATATTCCTTTCCTTATATCTTCAAACAATATAAAAATAATTCATGTTAAATACAGGGAAAACAGAAAGAACATTATCCATTTGCTGCAACAGATAACCAATTTATTGCAACATGATCCACATCTGTTGCAACTACTTCTCATTTTTTCAACATATTATAAATCTATTGTAACAAATGAATAAGCTGTTGCAATAGATATGAAGTCTGTTACAACAGATGTGTAAACTATTAAAATACATCAAACCAGCCTTGGTAGTGGTTTGATTTGTTCCAACAGTCAACAACAACATCAACAACAAATAAAGAAACAACATCAACAACAAAGAAACAACATCATTTGTTCCAACACCAATACCATCAACAACAACACACTATAAGTTCTAACAACACCAACCCCGCTAACAACATCAATAACACCACCAACAACAACACACCACAAGTTCTAACAACACCAACCCCACCACCAACATTAATAATATCATTAACAAAAACACACCACAAGTTCTAACAATACCAACCCCTCCAACAACATTAATAACACCATTAACAATAAAGAAATAAACAAAATACAAGCCCAAAAAATTGCACCAACAATGCTCTTAAACTTCTCCAAACAGATGACTTTTTTGCATATTTTAATAATAGCAACGGTTCGTTCATTCAAGACATAAAAGTAACCTTTTCTTTAAATTTTTTAAATAAATATTATATGGGTAGAGGGTAATTAAATTAATAAATAGATGTAAATAAATGATTTAAATAACTTGCAAGGAAGAAGACGAGAATGAAGGAGCAACGGTGAATCATACCTGCAATGTCAAAAGCAAGGTGATCCAAATAACAATTTCAGTCGAGAAAAGATATAGTCGGTTGAGATCTGAAAGGATCCTTATAAGAAAGAGGAGAGAAAGGAGAGAGAAAAAAGAGAAGGTTGTGATAACCCAAATGAGGAGAGAAAGAAAAAGAAAAGAGATAAATAAATTTAGGGCTGAAAGAGAGATAATTCTAGATATAGGTTTAAATGTTCATTAATATTCATTAATAACTTGAGGGGCTCAAGGAAGACGGGTGACATTGAAAAGACAAGATAAGACTACTCAAGGAGGAGATTTTTGAGTTATCGAAGAAATATTTTTTACCGCTTTAGTAGTATTAAAATTTTAAAAAAAGATTCCAAACAGATATGTTATCTGTTGCAACAGATATTAATATTTGTTTGAAATTTTCCAACAGCTCAGTCATCTGTCGCAACAGATGTAAATGTTTATTTGATAATTAAATCAAATAGGTAATCTATCGCAACAGATATCTCTTTATCTGTTTGAAAAATTCCAACAACTCAGTCAACTGTTGCAACAAATGCAAATGTCTGTTGAAGATTTTCAATAGCTCGCTTTGAAAACTTAATTTGGAGAATACAACTTTATAAAAAATATAATACGATTTCTTTTTATATATATTAATTTTTCAAATATTTATTAAAATCATTTAAGAAATTCAAACTTTTTTCTCTCCTCAAATCCCCTTCTTCTCCATATTTTTCTTGAAATTTTTTGAAAAAAGCTTTATAAAAAATATAATACGGTTACTTTTTATATATATTAATTTTTCAAATATTTATTAAAATCATTTAAGAAATTCAAAATTTTTTCTCTCCTCAAATCCCCTTCTTCTCCGTGTTTTTCTTGATATTTTTTGAAAAAAAAATTTGGGTCGAGTCTTGCTTCTCAAGTCAAAATTTTTCAGTTTCTCTTTCTCAGGTAAGTTTAATCTTCCTTCCCGGTCAGTTTAGATCCATTTTAGTATTTTTTTTTTGTTTTCACTTTGTGTTGGGCTTGTTTTTGTAAAAATTTGAGTTTTTTTAGTTAACATTGTCGATTCTGCATGTTTAATCGTGTTTTGCTTTGGATAATGACTAGAAAAATTTTGTATTTATATTGCGTATTGATTTTGAATTTGTTGTATTCAATTGGACCCATTTGAATGGTGTTCTTGTTGTTGTGAATTGCACTGCCAATATCTGAAGAAATTGAAACTTGATTTGCATGTTCGATCCGAGGTGATTTTTTATTTTTCTTAATAGACCAGTAGTTGATAGATTGACCACTGCAGATTTATTTTTGCTGTATTGTTTTATTTTTATTAATAGACCAGTGGTCCATAAATCGACCACTACAGATTCATTTTTGGTAGTAGATCATAAATGGTGAGAGTTCATAAAGTAGTTAAAAGGTCTGCTTCCACTGCTTCGAGCAGTAGGAAGCGAAAAGATAAAGAAGTTTCTAAAACTTTGAAGAGGAAAAAATCTATAGTCGATGAATTCGAGTCGGAAACTGAATAAAAAATCCTTGTTGATTTTTTCAAATATGAAGAAAGTAGTGCACATGAGAGTGACGATGTTGAGGATAGTGAATAGAAAAGGGAAGGGGAAAGCAAAGAAGTAAGTGAAAGTTATAGCGGTGAAGATGAGGACAAAAGAGATAGTGGAGACGGGGAGGAGGATGATCCCCTATCCTTGCCAATTTGTGCGAGAGATATCTCCATTGAGTCATACATCCTAACAACTTGGATGAATGAGGTAGTTTCTTTTCCAGCAAAGATTTTCGTAAGAGCAAGAATGGTGGTCTATCGAGAGTTTAGAAGGATTTTTGTTGAACAAAAGTTGTAAGCTGATTTTAAGAAGACTTGTTTTGGATACTTGAGGCATATGTCGGAATATTTTAAGTTTAATAGAAAGACGGTCCATTATGTGTTACTGCAACGTATCAAAAATAATAAAAAAACTGCATGAAATTTGGTTCTATGTGAATGGTAAGACAACTTATTTTGGCTTAAAGAAATTTGCTCTGATTACGGGACTGAATTGTTGAGCATATCCCCGTGAATTAAAAATAAACAAAGTTCTCCAAAATAGGGAAAACTTTCATTTTAAGGTGACGAAGAACAAGAGCATTACTGCCTCAAGGTTGGTTAGCCTGATCAAAGGTAATAGGTTGACTAATCAACAAAAGTTGAAGTGCGCTTTGGTTTGGTTTGTGCACTCGATGCTGCTGGCAAAGGACCCGTCAAAGAAGGTGGATTCAGACCACATCAAGATGGCGGCTGATTTAGATTTCTTCGGGGGTATTCATGGGTAAAAGAGTTATTTGGACTGACATTGAGCTATTTGAAAAAGAAAATTGATTTGACCAAGCAGAAAGAAGCCTTTGTGAAGAGAAATAATGCAACGTACGTGTTATATGACTTTCCCTGGGCGTTTCTGGTACTTATAATTTACCATCTTATTGATTTATTATGTCATTCCTCATCTGGGAAGGTACATTGGTAAGTCGTTGGATACTCCTTTGCCTATTCCCCATCTTCTTAGATGGCATACGCTGAAGTGTGACAACATAATGGAAGGCGACCCATTTAAGTACAAAGGAGACGGCTCAAATATAAAATTATACTTATTATAATATGATAATAATATTATTATATTAGTGAATTCATGTAATTTATATTATTTTTTATAGATTGTGCACCCGTACCTTACCACTATCGTCCGTGAGATAGAGCAAAGATACATGAAAATATTTAAGCCATACATGGACAAAGTTAAGGATACGTCCATCGATGCCTTAAAAGCGCAACTAAAAGGCGTAACTTCCTGGCTTCATCAATGGAGGTCGTAGACGAAGACGAAGATTTGGGTGGCCACAATTATGTTCCAAGTCCAGCACGTGCTTGTGATTATGCTAGTTCAAGTGGACTTAAAACTACACCCGACACTTCTAATGATGATGACCTGTGTAAGCGTGTTGCTGTGCTCAAGAAAAGTGCTCTGAATACTGCTTTTTTTGTTAGAGATGAGAGGTTGAGGAGAATCGAGAAGAATAAGAAGAAGCATCAAGATGAAGGTAAACTAATTTATTTTTTGCTCTTTTGATTTAATTTTCTTGCATAATTTTTGTAATCCTTTCAAAACAAAGCAGTGCATATCGACAGTCCCCCTCGTAGCTGAAATCAAGTAAACCTTGAAGAACTTACAGTCGTAGTGATTGACATTGTTGTAGCAGGTGAAAAAGCTAAAGAAGAGAAGAAAGAAGAAGAAATGGAAGAGGAAAAGGCAGCAGATAAAGAAGATGAGAAAAAAGAAGAAGAAAAAGAAAAAGATGAGAAGAGGACAGCTGAAAAAGAAGCAGAAAATGAGGAGAAAACAGAAGAAGAAGAAGAAGAAGAAGAAGAAGAAGAAGAAAGAAGAAGAAGAAGAAGAAAGAAGAAGAAGAAGAAGAAGAAGAAGAAGAAGAAGAGAAAAACAAGAAGACAGTTGATGAAGAAGGAGTGGCTGAACAGGAGGACGAAAATATTGAAGAAGAGAAGAAATTAAAAGAAGAAGAAAAAGAAGAAGAAAAGACAGAAAATGAGAAGAAAGAAGTATAAGAAGAGGAGAAAAATATGAAGAAAATGAAGTAGATGTGATGGGCATTGTTAAGGAACTCAATGATGATAACATGTAGTTCGGTGGTTTGGAACAAACAATTCTCTTAATACTTTTGTTGTTTTTAATGATTTTTGTTTTATGGATAATTGAATTACATATACTTGGCATGTCAATGATGACATTTACTGATGAAATTATGTTCAGTTATTCCATTGTTTTGTTAGATTAAATAGTTGATTGCATTGTGTTACCAGTTCAGCTATTGTCCTAATTTATAGAGGTCGATGACAAATATTATAGAAGTTGTTATCTATAATTTTAAGATTGAACGCATGATCGATTGAATAAATCACATATTTACAATGACAACAAACAAGATTACCGTTATATGTTGCATTGTTTCACCAATTCAGTAACTATCATGGTTTATAGAGTTCCATCGATTGTGTCTAGTGTAAATCATAGACGCAAAGTCTTGTCATTAATATATCGTATTAATTTGTTGCCCTTAGTAGCATAGTAGGAAAAAAAGGAATAATTAGTTAATAAAATAATTAATTGAATTTTATGCAATCAAATGAGCATAAACAAGTCATGTGATCCTATGAGAGTCACGTAAATTGTAGAAGGTGATCAAAGATGTGTGATGATGGGTAGTGATCGTACAACCAATATCCTTAGGGTAATGTTTACCCAAAGCACATGTATGTTGTGGGAAATTCATTTATTCAACCACAACTCATCATTTGTTCAACAACAAGTCATCACCTCACGCATCTTTGATCACCACCTTCATTTACATGGACTCTCATACGAGCACATGACTTGTTTAAATTCATTTAATTACATAAAATTCAATTATATATTATTTTATTAATTAAATAATCTTTTTCAAAATATGTGCTAGTCATGGTCTATAAATAAATATCTTCGTCTAGTTATTTAACTATGAAAGTAGTTCCCTAGATTATATAAGGTCGAGTAAATGACTACGCATAGTCTAGCATAAACTACGGACAACTTCATTAATAAATGCACTAGACGAGGATACATATTCATAGACCATGACTAGCACATAGTTTGAAAAGAATTATTTAATTAATAAAGTAATATATAATTGGATTTTGTGCAATTAAATAAGCCTAAACAAGTCATGTGATCGTATGAGAGTCCACGTAAATTGAAAGTAGTGATCAAACATGTGTGAGGTGATGACTTGTGGTTGAACAACCAACATCCTTAGGGCAATGTTTACCAAAGCAAAAGTACGTTGTGAGGAATTCATTTGTTCATCCACTACCCATCTGCACACATCTTTGATCAACTTCTCTATTTTACTTGAACTCGTATACGATCATATAACTTGTTCAAGCTCCTTTAATTTCATAGAATGTAATTATTTATTATTTTATTAATTAATTATTCTTATTTTTTCAAATTTTCTACTAAGAGCAATAAACCAATGGGGTATATTATTGACAAGGCTTTAGGTCTAGGATTCACAATGGACACAATATATGGCCCTCAAATCACTTTCACTTATTTAATTATTTATATCTTTGACTATGTACTAATATTTTTTGGACCGTTGCACCAACCCGTATATACCTTAGCATTGACCGAGTGTGAATCTATACGGTTTAGATCTACCCAACGCATGAGAAGGCATCAATTTTATTACGGTCTATGTAAGAGGTCTAGCAGTATGGTCTATTAGTGACAAAGCTTGTAGTCTGTGATTTACAATCGACACAATTATATTTATTTAATTATTTATATTTCATGAACCTACATAATGGAATCCATCAATTACATAGACAGTCACGCGTAGTTATTGATTTCGGTTAATCATATACTATATTGAACTTGTAATTAATTTTGTAGAAATCCATATAATCGTTGATAGACCAGATTTATTATCCATTAGCATATATGAATTTGTATATATATATAAAAGATAGACTATTAGTTTTAATGTCTAACAACTGTTTCATTCATCTTTTAACAAGGAATTGCAAAATTTCAACCAAGAACATAATTGTATAATTAATGTAGAGACAAACAGAAAGGGCATTACAATAAAATTTCAAACACTTATTTCATAAGTTCATTGCAACAATGGTTTAAGACCATATTTATAGAAAAATATGAGCAAAAAGGGCAAAAGAAAGAAGCTTTCATCTAATAAATTCCCTAGCCATGAAAGCTTCTTTGCAATGAACTTACAACTATAACTACAACAATAATTAAAACCTAAACTAAGGGGATGGTGGGGGGTGATGAACTCCTCAGGCTGCATGTTCAACCTCTCCACGATCGCTTGTAAAAATTAGGCGATACGCCAGAGTTCACGGTGGAGGTTCTCCCTATCCTGACCTAGATTGTAGAAGAGACGGTCTAGGTCATTTCGGAGGAGGAGAATGTCATGGCTACACTGGAAACAAACCCTCCTTCATGGTATGAGTAGAATTCTCGGCATCTGGTTGTATTTATTAATTTTTTGGGTTGAAAAAGATGAATATTATATATAGTTGATGGTTGTTTATATAGACCAAAATAAAGATGTAATGCCCTAAAAATGGGTCCCGAAGCGTCACACGGTGCTTAAGGCTACAAGTAGCCCCAAGCTAACCCTTTGAGCCTGCTAATTCACATAATAGCTTGCTTAGAGATGAAATAGATAAATCACGGGCACTGTTATATCAAATTATAAGAAATACTATGAAAATACTTTGTCCGAACAACCATAATACTACAAATCTTGACATACTAACAATCTGATAACTAGTTTGAAAAAGCCCCTACTACTCAAGAACTAGAGAGCCATTGGGACAGGTCCCCAACTAACTCACACTCAATTGAAAAGACATGAAAAACTACTAGATAAACTGAATATCTGAATATAACCATTCCTCAAACCATGAGGACTCAACACTGTGGGTATGTAGATAAAGACACTCGGGGATCACTAACGAGGCTAGGACGGAGCACCTGAACCTACATTATGAGATAATGTAGCACACAAACATATATGTGGATCAGTACTTTGGGAATGTACTGAGCATGTGGGGGTGTATGAAAATAAATAATCAGTATCACAAGTCTTAATAGAAAACATGCATTCTATAATAGATGACTCACATAACTTGAATAAAATTCTCATAAGTTGTGGTTAGGAAATAGATAATATAAATCGCGTGAGTCATTTCACTTTATTCTGGATTACATTCTTTCTTTGTTCTCAACTTGTAAATTAGATGAAATCTTTAAATATCAACTTTCAGGACATAAACTATAATCTCATGAAAGCAAGAAACTTCCTAGGAACTTAATAATCATGACACTTGAAAACTTTAGGAATCATAGGGTCATAGCCTTCAAAATCAATATACCTTCAAACTTGCACTTTTAGCTTAAGGATGGTAAAACTTCTTTAAAACTCAAGAACTTGATACTTTAGGAACTTTAAGACTTGAGACCCTAGAAAACTTAAGAGACTTTGGGACACTTGAGACTCGGGATTATATAACTTTGTGAGTTTCTTCTAACCAACATAAATCATGTGAGCTACATGGAGTACAACATCTTGACCACGTTAGGGAGAGCTATTCTATCCTTGCCATCAGAGTAAAACCTTTAACTTTTAGTGATCACTAGCTTAACCCACTTGGGATAAATTAGAAACCTACGGCTGCATGTAGTTCTGGGGCATAAGACCTTGGAATCAAGCCCAACTCGGTGCTAAATACTACTCTCTTACTTAGCTTAGAAATTTAAGAAAATCCACCTTAAACAATTCAACAATACGTAATGGGAGCCAATATGCTTCCCCTTTATCTCAAATCAAACAAATGATGTGGATTTCTTTCTTAGCTTAGGATCAAAACTCAATTCTTTACTTGAAATCTTGATAGACTTTTCATCAAAGTTTTAAAATCTCAACAACATAGAAATATAAGTACACTTCTTAGAGTATCAATAATTCATCCTCAAAGACTCATAATTTCACAATAAAATTCAACTCATGATAAGAACTCATGGAAATTCTTGGAAACATGATATCAATATAGGATTGTACAATTTATATCATGAACTCTCAATTCAGATCATAATTGAACAAAATAATCATGTAATTCAAGACTTGAACAATTCCATAATCTCATAAACTTGAAATATAGCAAAATAATATGAATTCATCTTGAAAATACAAAAATCTTTAAGAAAATCTAAAACTTTTGGGCACAAGAACGAAAGAGTGTTCTTGTTTAAACCCCACATACCTTGAAATTAAAACTTTGAGTGAGTTCTTGACTTTGGGTTGCTATTCTTGAAACTAATGGTGCTTCTTGTAGCCCTCAGAATGGGGATTCTAATTCTCAAAAAATTATTGAAAACTGACGATTAACTTTTGAGTTCTCTTGAAGTTTGTGTAGAAACCCTAAGCTATGTTCTTGGTGGTTTTTGATGAAAGTATGAATAATATGGTATTTTTGGGGTGTAATCTCATGTTAAGGATGATAAAGGAGTGGTAAAATATCAACTTTACCCTTAATGAGATGGAGAAAAAAAGCTGAAAACTGGACACAAAGGCTATGGCCTGGGCGGCGCCTTGCCCAGAGCCTTAGCTAAGCTGGGGGGCGCCCCTTAATAGCCTTTAGCTACTAGTTTGGCACCAAAATATCCCCTAAATGGATTCCAAAAATTCCAAAACTCACCCGAGATACCTTACGACTTTGCCCTATCGCAACGCAATAACAAAATTAAGAAACGGAGGTCGGGAAGGTCGCAAAATAATTCATCAAAGTTCGAGGGCTCAAAAATGAACTAAGTGTTGGAACACATAGCTAAACTTCTAAGTCTTAAGCTTATTTTAACTTTCTTCAAAGGCTTTGACGACGAGGAAACTTTACGGGGTCTTACAAAAAGCCTTTGGTCTTCCTGATCAGTTGTAGGTAGATGCGTGCGTCGGTGGAATTCGAGGAGATAGCGTATACCCAATTGACGTAGGGTGTGAGTGGATGTGCAGCTGTTTTTTTAATATGTCATAAATGCTCGACTGTTCATCTGTTCATTTGAATAATTAGATTTTTTAATAAACTTGAAATAGAATTGATAATAAATTATCTGGTATATAAAGAATAATCCCAATAGTCTGGACACACAATATATCCCAATAAACTATGTGTGTGCTCGGGTTGTATATAAGAAGTGATGATGTCAACCTAGTGTCTAAATACTTAATTTTTCAAAACTTGCGTCAAAAACCCTAAAAAAGTTTTCAATGTGTCTATTTTGCAAAATGAAGTTATCCAAGAAATATTTTTTACCGCCTTAGTAGTATTTTATCTGTATTCATTTGGAAAGAAGATTGCTTTACAATAAAAAAAAAGATTTTCAAATAGATATGTCATCTAGTGCAATAGATATCAATATCTGTTTGAAAATTTCCAACAGTTCAGTCATCTGTCGCAATTGATTTTAAAAAATAATTATGATCAATTCAGACCAAATTAACAATTTCAAAACTTGTCATTCTTTTCTAAAAAGTACAAATCAACCCAATACAACTCATCCATTTGCAGGAAAAATATTTCATCACTTCAAATATCGAGTTCTCACTCTTTTCTTTCTCTCTCTATAATACATACAACAACTACTCAGTATATTTCTCAACCCTTCAAAACAGATCAATTTTCTTTCCATTTTTGACCACATAGTTGTTATTTTTGACTTTATTCTCACTTGTACCCGTCGTTTTTGCTGTCTTCGTAGGTAACAAAGTTAGAGAAGAGTCTACATCTATTTATTATTATGGAAATTAGGACTTTTTAGATTATTATGAAAAAGAGGAATTTTAGTTGTATTACCTTCGAGAATGGGTTAAGAATTTTGAGTTTTGATGCTAAATAACGTAGAAAGAACCCATGAAAACCCTAGTTTTTATCGCAGTATTTCATTGACTGGCGTGGTATTATTGGATAGTATTTGTGGTATTATTGTTGGCTTTTGGTGGTTGTGTCAGTATTGGTGGTAGTGTTCGTGGTCTTGGTATTGGTATTGGTGGAATTAGTGGTGGTGTTGGCTGTCTTGGTGGTTTTGATGTAGGTATTAGTGGCATGGTGATATTGGTGGTGGTGGTGGTGGTGGTGGCCTTGGTTGTGGTCTTGGTGCTCTTGGTGGTGGTCTTGGTGGCATTGGTGGTAGTCTTGGTGGTTCATCCATTGCAATAGGTGGAACATCTTTTGGGAGGTATTAAATAGGTTTTCAAACAGATTTCCCATCTGTTCCAACTGATAGGTTATCCGTTGGAGTATTTTTTTTGTAATGTGGCGTATAATAATTTATTGAAATTTATCTTACCTTTTTTTAAAAATTTATGCAGATATCAAATGTAATATATTTTTTATTTTTCAGTTGTTTGTAGTTAAAAGATATCTCTCAAAAGAACAAAAACTGAAAGTGGATCAACTTCTGACCACCCAAAAAAAAAGGCTAGAGTACAGATGGATTAGGAGGAATTTTCTGAACAATCTTAGTCAGGAAAAAATGAAGCCGAGGAAAGTTATGAAAAGAGAGGTGGAGAATGGTATATAGAGGCTAGTGAGGAAAATAAAAGTGAGGAAGAAGTAGAAAGTGAGAAAGAGAATGTTGATCAACATGATGATAAACAAAAAGAGGAAGAAGTAGAAAGTAAGAAAGAGGACGATGGTCAACATGTTGATAATGCATCACCAATAGGGCATGAATTAAGATCGAAATCCCAGCATGAGGCTATCAAAACTATTAGTATTGACAGGTTTCAAGTTGCGATGCTAATAGATGACCCTACAGAACTAATTGGTGATCTTGTACTTAAATGTCAGTTGGGAAAACCTTTTGATGAATTTAGGAATACTATGAAGAATGAAAACATAGACGGACTTTTTAAGAAGAGTTGCTTTGGACACTTTCTTGAGCTACCTAAGGACCACACTGTTCATTTCCAAATGAGCATGGTATATAGTCTTCTCAAGCGCATGATCAAGTACGTGGGGGATGATAAAGATTCGAAGGAAGGGAAAAAAAGATGGATAAAATTGGATCAATTACTGTGGCATGCCAGTTTGTTTTGGCAAAGAGTTTGCCATAGTGACGGGCTTAAGATACGATCGTCCAGAAGAATCTCTCACCAAGGAAATACCCCGCATAAGGTCCAAGGCAAGCAGAACATCCAAACCACTACCACCATCAGATAGAAGGAAGGCATTGTCCAAGCAATCACCCACCAAAACCAACAAACTCTTGGAAAAAATAGATGGTTGTTGGACATTGTTGATGTAGCTACAAAGCAGCGGATTTGAAAGAAGATCTCAAGGATAAAACCATACCAAATCAGTACAGGAAACAATTGTGCTTGGTTTGGTTTGCCCATTCCATTATATTAGCAAGGGACGTCAAGAAAGTTATAAAAGATGATTTGTTGGCGCTTGCTGATGATTTTGAGAAATTCAATGGTTATCCCTAGGATATGACAACTATAACTTGACTGTCAAATATTTACTGACAAAACTATCCCCAAAGACGATCACATTATACGACTTTTCTTTGGCTTTTATGGTAAATTTAATCACTATTTGTTTACTCATCCATTAATTTATATTGAATAATTATTTGCTTGGCTCCTGTTTGCATTTTTTAGGTTTGGGCATTTGAAGCCATACATCACCTCTGAAAGCAGGTCAAGGATTACCTGGATGAGGTTTCTCGTCCAAGGATCCTTAGGTGGTTAGCTGTAAAGAACAATATAAGAGTTAAGGAGGCTGATCTCTTTAAACCCGGATGATGCAGTACATCTTCTTTCGAGTAAAATAACTTGTTTCAAAGAAAGATATTAAAACAACTATGTTATCTGTTGTAATAGATGAGTCGTCTATTTTATCAGATTACCCATATACTGTAACTGGTGCAACAGATAAGTGATCTGTTGTGACAGACATTCCATATTTTGCAATAGATTAACCATCTGTTGCTCTGGTTCTCTAAACCTGACTCAACAGATAACCCATATACTGTAAATTATGCAATAAATGGGTAATCTGATGCAATATATTACCCATCTATTGCGACATACAGATCAGTTATTACAATAGATAGATCATCTACTGCATAAATTAACTGTGTAAACATGTAACCCAATTAACTGCAAATTATTATTATACGATTTAAATATATCTGTCTTTTTATAGGTTGTGCATCCTTGGATCGTTCCTATTGAGCAGGAGTTGGTGATGACTTCTTTTATTACTCTAGGTTTTGTTAATACAATAGCAGACCCAATTGTGGAGTTAATATGGAAGAAATTAGCTGGAGAAACATCCATAAGAAGAGCAGTTAGGCAAGGTCAGCCTAATGTTGAAGCTATTCATGACCAACCTACTGCAACAGATCCGGGTGCTTCTTCTGGGGGTACTGCTGGTAGAGTTGTTGATATTGGTGGCAGCCATCCTGATGTTGATGCTGCTGCCAGTCATGTAGATGATCAAGTTGTTGCTCGAGAAAAAATAAATATGTTTGAAATCACCCCTTACACAGGTCCCTCTCACCCTTACACCGGTCCCTTCTACCCTTACAGTGGTACCTCTCACCCCTTTTTACCCTCATGTTCTTATTGAAAATGCAAAGTATGCAAGGACAGATGGGATAAACTTCTTGAAAAATGAGAGGCTATCTCTGAAGCTATCGAGGAATTGGAATCCAAGAGGGATGTCATACCATCCAAGAAGGTGAGGAAGCCATACACTCCTACAATGGCGGTTAGGAGGAAGAAAAGAAAAAATTAGCCAAATACTCTCCAGTCTAAAAATAAAAAAGATTGCAAATCCTTCCTCTCCAAGAGTTATTAAAGTTTCGAGGCCACTAAAGAAGTGGACATATAAACGGTACTTGGTGACCAAGATATAACACAACTGTGAAATGCCAAGTATCCCAAGAAGAAGAAACCTGCAGAAGAATACACCATGCATATGCTTGAATACCAAGACTTCAGGAGTATGACAGTTATGCTATGTGGTATGTGGATAAGGCAAGTTTACTTTTCCTAACCTGGCCTTCTAATCTACTCCATGAAGAAGAAGCTATACAATAGATGTGCTATCTGTTGGAACAGTTGGGTATTCTGGAGCAACTGGTGGTTTTTCTGTTGCGACATATTAAACATTTGTTGTATAAGTTGTGTTAGCTGGGTAATCTGTGAACAGATTCAGAGAATTCTCTACAACAGATGTACCATCCGTTGCATCTTTCCATGATGTTTTTCGTCTTTGCAATTACTAACCTATTTAAAAAATTTCTTCTTATATCACAGTATGTTGATGAAATTCTCTGCCTCATGAGGGGAAGGTAATTAGCATATACGGATGCTTATGATGCTGCCGATAGGATAATGGGACCTCAACTTTTACAATAATTTTAAGAATAGGTACAATGGGCTCAGGGATCTAGCTAAAACTCTCGGTGTCTTGGGATTTGATTGGTTAGTTTCTACATACGAATGAGAGGAAGATATGATTAACTATGTTAGAGGGAAGAAGTCATATCCACACGGTAAGAGTTGGATCAAGGAAAAGAGAATTCTTGCAGTCATGAATGTAGGAGTCAAATATTTTCTTGTTGTTAAGATACTTCTCGATGAGGGAAAGATTAAAGTTTATGACTGCGACTTACCTATCTTCAACGACATTGTTTTTTTTATCCACATGCAGCCACTATTGTAGTTGCCCCCATCTTTTTGAGGCAAAGTAAACTGATGGATCATTTTCTAGTGGAAGTCTTGATAAAGAAAGCATGGGATTTTTAAGGTCAAAACAAGGGCATGGACCTTCGAAAAAATAAATCTGGTGCCACGTGCGGGTTTTACATACTTTCATACATTGAATGTTTGCTGACCAGCACAAAAATGTCCGATCTGTGCGACGCCATTGTGGAAAAGATGTAAGAGTTCTAGTCTTATGAGGTACTAACTAAATGCTTGGAGTCTGTATATAAAGAAAAAGATGTACAAAGACAAACACTATAACAATTTTTTATGTTTGATGAAAGTTGATTTTCTTATAATGCAACAGATTATATATCTGTCATAACAGATAGTATATCTGTTGTGATAGATTGATTATCTGTTGTAATAGGTTGATCATTTGTTGCATTATGCAGATGTCTCAGTATCTCTGTCGTAACAGATATAGAATTTGTTGCAACATATAGTCTATCTGTTACAACTGATCGGTAATCTATTGGAACAAATCAAAAAGTAGGAAGACTTGTTTGATAATTTCCAACAGATAACCTACATATTACAACATATGTCTAAATCTATTTGATAATTTCCAAGAAATATGTCGTCTATTGCAACAAATGTATTATCTACTGTGATATTTGAATCTAGTATTTCATTTCAATTAATAAGTTCAAAACTAAGGATTAAATTTTCATTTCAATTAATAAGTTCAAAACTAAGGATTAAATTATATTCATAGACAACATAAAATAAATTGAAGCTTCAGAAATTATATGAAATAACTCAACGAATAAATAAAATGTAAAAAAATCATTATGGGTACAAATGATCTACTCTACAAATAAATCAACAATTTAACCTTTGGTGCCAACAATTACCAAGGAGAGGTTATTACTTTGACCGACTCAAGCTATAAATATCTACTCAATATGGAAAAGTTGTTCTTCATCTAGTGCTATGGAATTCAGCTTTGGTCGCCGTGGATCTTTAATGTCGCTTGCGTACGATTTTTGAGCTTTCATTTCTCCGTATTTCCATAAAAGAGCAGCATATCTTTTGCGGAGTAATTTGTCATCAAGTCCATCATTTAGTACCTGTAATCCATCGCCCAAATACTCGGCATAAGTGGCAACAAAAAGACCGCAATCCCTGAGTTTTAAAAAAATAGAAAATCCATATTTTGCAGCTCATATAAGCATTGTGAAATTTATGAAATGAAACTAAATCATGATACATACAGGATACCAATGGGTTGTTGAGCAATTCCTTCAATATATTCTACATTAAATAGATTATCCATTTTATCCCGGTATGCTTCAATCGTCGACCAATCAGTACGAACCTTTTGGTCCAAAAAGCCACTCATATTAAGGTAAGTAGGCAATATTTTGTCCAATTTTTGTATCTCACATGATGGCTCGAAATGTCTCCTCTGCGACATCGAGTCATAAACTTAGATGTGCCTCTCTTTTATAATGACGACAGCCAACACCCAATGGAATTCATCACCACAATTAATTGGGATATACACTTCGTCGATCAAATGCCAAGGTAAGCCATTTGAAATTCTAAAACCTTTGATGATGTTAATTAAGTATTCCTTATTTCGGGAAACTTTTGGATGTTGTTGACAAAACCTATCGTTGGCATTATTGATGTAAACTTTGTATAAATAATTGTCTGTCGTGTATCTGTATTGTTCTTTTGCTTGCAACTTGGCCTTCTTTCGGAGGTAGTAAAAAATGACATTGACGTGCTGCACATATTAATAAATATTTCAGATTATGTGACAGTAAAATTAATACACAGATATAATTAAATAAAGTATTAATTAACAGTAATATGTATGAGATTTAAACCACATCATTCCAACAAGTTTGGGGCTGTGACATCAAATAGAATCAATTCTTCATTTCGGGATGTGCAACAACAAAGTCAAACATATCAAAATCAAGACTTGATTTGTTCATTGTGTAGTGTTCATCATTTTTTTTATACATGATTTATATGTATTAATGTCATATTTTTACAACAAAAATTGTATAAAATCAATATCTTTAAAAAAGATTTATGTACCTGCCGGAGTGATACTTTAACAACCCATCGGCAATCCATTCTGAATAGTCATTATCAACTTTATTAGTTTTTTTAGAGCCTCGTTGATGATAGGCGAATTTACACGCCTATAGTACTATATTTTACCCATATTTTAGCTAAGTTTTGAGGACAAATTATATAATTCATGCACTTTTAGTCCTTTTTCCTGTAAGTGAGCTAACGAACATGATTAGCAAGTTTTCAGGTATAAATGATGCAGAATTCAGCATTTTATGGATAACTTGACGCCAAAGAAAGCTTCACAAAGGAAGGAAGGAGAATTTGGACGCCAAGGACCAAAAGTGGCACATGGAAAATCTGTCCCGAGCAAAAACAGCAATTCTGAAGACTTTGGGGACTAGCAATAACTTATTAGGATTAGGATAATGATACATTAACCAAGTAGTATTGGGTTAAGTAATTCATTAGCTTAGTAGGAATAGGATATGGGTATTATAAATACCCTATTCTGCTAGAGATTTTTAATCATTCTTCCATTAGTTACAATCAATTCTTCTACAACTCTTCTTCTAATCATTCCTCATTAATTCTATTTTTTATTCTTCTTCTATTCATCTATTCAATTCTTAATTTCCACAACAAGAGAAACGTTACTCAGCAAGGAATTCACGCCATTCTTACCCCTATACCTAACGTGAGATCTTTATTGTGGTACAATGATAATGTCTATTGTGATTTCCTTCGCACTCATGGGTAACTAAACTTCTCTGTTGGGGTTATGGAAGCCTTATGAGATACTATATAAGGCTATGAGTTTGTGAATTCGTGACACGTGTGTTGCTTATATCATTATTCTCTTCATCTTAATGCAAATTCTTGTGGCTGCAGACGCATAGAATAACGCCAGTATAGCATTAACTTGTTCGAAAGAAAAGTTATATGTCTGGAAAAGAGATAATGTCAATGTAATAGGGTCCCATCCCCTATTAAAAAGTTAGTACCGTAACTGGATTAACCTCTTGGAGAATTTGTACCGTTAGATACGCTGTAACCTCGAAAGAGTTACAGTGAAATAGTCCTTGTTTAGGTCGAAAGACGCTTGGATTTACCATCGAATACAATTCTCTATAAGCACATGCATGTCTGAATTCCGCACAACTCATAGCCAATAGAGACGTACAACTCAGAAGGTGGACATAACCCCAACTTCTCAATTCTCATTGTTTTACATCTTACTAAACATTGTTTCTTTTTACTTTGCTATTTTCTGTTTTTACTTTATTATTTTGATTACATTATTTGCACATTAAAATCCCCCCTTTTACGAGACTTGCACCAAAAGTCTAATAATCTTTGCTTACTTAGTGACCGGCTATTCCCTGTGGGATCGATACCCAACCCAGTTGGGTTATATATTTGACAGCGACCGCTTTACACTCCTACGAGAGCTGTAGATTGAGCGTTATCAAAAATTGGCGCCGTTGCCGGGGAATACGGTTGTCAACTAAGTTTGTGATAGTTACTAGACCCTTTGGCCAGAGATTCTCGTACTTTTACTTTTAGTTGTTGTTTTTGTTTTATTTAGGTTTGCTCAGTGCATCAATGGATGCACAACGTGAAATTGAAAGGATGGCTGCTCAAGTGCACCAACAAAATATTGATAACCCAGGTCGTGCAACAAATCCTGATGATGAGGACCTGGGCGATGAGGAGCTACTAAACCCACAACATACTGCTGAGATGGCGGCACCCATGCAGAGAAGAGATCGTCAAGCGCGATTGAGGCCTGATCGCCAAGCTGTACAGATTCCTTTTGATGACGATGATGACGATCTGGACGAAGCTGGTGCCACAAGAGCCATTATTCTGCCGCCATTGGCACCCGGAGCAAAGTTTAACATCACAAGCACTATGATTCAGTTATTGCAACTCAAGGGATTATTTGGTGGACTAGAAGGCGATGATCCGAATATGCATCTCATCAACTTTATTTCTACATACAAGTCATTTGATAATCCTGGCGTGGGTCAGAATGCAATTCGATTACGTCTATTTCCATTGTCTCTGTCTGGGGAGGCAACTCTATGGTTGATTGGGCTAACTCCTGATTCTATTACAAATTGGAGGCAATTGAAAGACGCTTTCCTAGAAAGATTCTTTCCGCCATCCAAGAAAGCACAGTTGAGAGATGAGATCAGCAATTTTCGACAGCTTCCAACTGAAGCCCTCCACGAAACATGGGAGAGGTTCAAGATGAAGCTTATGCGGTGCCCAAATCACCATATGACCAATGTCCACTTGATGGAGATATTATACAGGGCTTTGAATTCGGTGACTAAGCCAGTGGTTGATAATGCTGCGGGTGGGTCATTTATGGACCTTACTTTTAATGAGGCAAGTGGTATGCTAGATCGTATGACAAAGTAGAGTAGAGCTTGGCATACCAGGGATTCTAAGGTAGCAAGCTCTACTATATCTATTGGCATGACTGCAGAACAGAGGCGTAGACAAAAGAAGCGTGATCAAGATATGACGCACATGAAAACACAAATGGATCTTCTTACAAAGCATCTATTATTAGGGAAGACCGAAAAAGTCAAAGCTATTGCGTTAAAAAAAAGAGACGAATCTGATTCGGAAGAAGAAGCCAACTACTTGAACAATCAGGGGGGTTTCTGAGTCAATGACCAAGAAAACCAAGGTCGGAACTATTATGATAAATCTGGATACAAGGACCGCAATCAAGGTAGTTGGAAGAATAATTCGGACAGGAGTGGTTTTTATATTCCTCCTAGAAATCATGAGGCTGTGGCGTCTGACTCCGAAAAGATGTCTATGGAAGATATGATGGCCAATTTGCTGAAAGGAGTAGAGGCAACCAATATGGACGTAACTGAGGTGAAGAACGATTTGTCTTCGATGAATCAATTGGTTAATTCGCATTCCACTTCAATAAAGCAGCTGTAGCAACAATTGAGTCAATTATCTGCGGTATTCAACCAAAGGAAAGCTGGAACGCTACCTAGCAACACAATGCAAAATTCAAGGAATGATGCATCGTGTATGGCTATTACTACCCGGAGTGGTATAGTGTTGGACAGTCCATCCAAAGGCAAGCAGGTAGTTGAAGATATAGCGGATAATGTTATTGATGCAGAATGTGAAGAGGCCGAAGAAGCTGAAGAGTGTGTTCATGACGTCACCCCTAGACGTCTGCAGCATGAAAAGATTGATAGTCAAAAGCAAGATGAAAAGAAAGTGGTGAAGAAAACAATTCCCCTTCCACCACCACCTTTTCCGCAGAGGCCAAAAAAGAGGGATGATGACACTAGGTTCAGCAAATTCATGACGATGTTGAAGAAGCTGACCATTAATGTTCCTTTGGTGGAAGCGCTAGAGAAGATTCCCGGGTACGCGAAATTTATGAAGGATCTCTTGACAAAGAAGCGGGCTGCAAGTTACAATCCGGCAGATAACGTTCATCATTGCAGTGCGATTTCTACGAGATCGTTAGTTCAAAAGAAGGCAGACCCTGGTGCTTTCACTATTCCTTGCATGGTGGGATCTATGAATTTTGCTAAGGCATTGTGCGATTTGGGAGCAAGCATCAATTTGATGCCACTATCCGTCTACAGGAAATTGGGGTTAGGCGATCCGACACCAACCAATATGAGGCTCATGATGGCTGATAGGTCGGTAAAACGACCTGTGGGTATCTTGAATGATGTGTTGGTAAAGTTTTCTTCATTCATCTTTCCTGCAGATTTCGTTATTCTGGATTGTGAGGTGGATTCTGAAGTTCCCATAATCTTGGGACGTCCTTTCCTTGCAACTGGAAGTGTGCTTATTGACATGAGAGCTAATGAGCTTCTGTTTCGGTTGAATGACGAAGTGGTCTGCTTTGATATATGCAAAGCAATGAAGCAACCCAGCGATATGGATGTGTTCTCCGTAGCTTATGAGGATAAGAAAGCATTATCTGTAGAAAAGCCGCTTATTGTTGATTCACTATCTGATGTGCTGTTGAATTTTGAGCGTGAGGAGGCTGAAAATCATAAAGAAACCGTTTGTGCTCTAACAGGAACAAAATCATATTCTCATGCTCCTAGGAAGTTGGACCTTGATCTTACAAATCAACCTTCACAAACAGCGAAGACTTTCATTGAAGAGCCACCAGAGCTAAAATCAAAAGAGCTCACCAATTATCTAAAGCATGCATGCTTGGAAAGTGGAAATACACTACCGGTAAGCGTGGCGGATGATTTCAGTGAACAGCACGTAGAGGCGCTAATCTCTGCTCTGAAGAGATACAAGAGAGCTATGGGTTGGACTATTGATGATATAATTGGTATCCCTCCTGGGATATGTATGCACAAGAGTCATATCAACGAAGATTGCATGCCTACAAGTAAGCCTCATTGTCGTCTGAATCCATTCAGAAAACGATCCACCATCTATCTCGATGAAGTCTAAGTAATCGAGATAGATATGTCGTGCCGCGACAATAAATCAAGCGCTAAATGGGAGGCAACCCATCATTTTTCAATTTTTTTTGTTCTTTCGTTCTATTAAGTGTGTGACTTTGATAAATAAAAATCCAAAAAGAAGAGTCGTGCCACGACCAAAACTAAGGCGCTTGATGGGAGGCAACCCATCGTTCTAATCTTCTTTGTTGTTTTTGAGTAAATATAGGTGCAAAGAGGTGTAAAACGAGGAGGTCGGTTTCAAATTTTGATTTGGACGTATTGCATGTTAAAGGTGGTAAGTTAGGAATGGAGAAGCAAAAGGCTATGGATTGAGCATTGCTCATGAAAATATAGGCATCGAACAAGGCTAGGCCTAGGTAAAACTAGGCCACGAACAAGGCAAGGCCTATACTATGGCCTAAGGTCTCAGAATCTAGTGTGCCATAGCATAGGCGCCGCCCATGCCCAAGTATGCCATAGCATAGGCGTCGCCTATGCTAATGTCTTTTGTCTCTGAATCTCATATGTCATGCTAAAGGCGCTGCCTATGCCTAGGAATGCCATGGCATAGGCGCTGCCTATGCTAGACAATGCTTTGCAAAAGGCGCCGCCTATGCCAAAGCAAAAGGCGCCGCCTATGGTCACTTCTTGTCTCCAAATCCGATTTTAAATGGGTCAAAACCCGACCCAACCTTCTCCTATAAATATGAGACTTAGTCTTGAACCAAAAACACATTGGAAACCTAGCTTAAGCACCGCCTATAGTCCCCAAATCCTCTAAAAAAATTTCCTTTTGCTCTCTTACTTCACAAGAACATCATCCAAAGGCATCAATCAAGTAAGTACTACTTTGTTCTTCATTTATATTCCGTAAGTACTACACTACTACGCCTATTATGAATTGTTAAATCTTGAAGTAGTATTGATGATTTGAACGTGATTGAATTGTTGTGATACAACCAAGTGAGTGAACGTATACGTAAGGATGATCTTAACTTGTTCCCAACTTGTATTTGATTTTGATGCACTGTCATACTTTTGCGGAATCAACATGGTCACAAAAATTGCATAATCTTGTCAATAGAAAGCTTACATGTTGGAATAACTTGTTCATCAAGATGAGAATTATGGTTGACTACCAACATAGGAGGTTGTGATTATTTCTAGATGCTATACCTTGATTCAATCCCTATGTAGTAGTCTTGATATATCAAACATGAAAGTATTGCTAAGAATACAAGAAGTATGACTGCACTTATTATATTGTTGGAATATAGCGCCTAAAACGTATATCGATGAAGTCTGAGTAATCGACAAACTTTCACTTCACTAGTTGATGCCAACAAACTAAGTGTGGGGTGGTGCCACTACTGCCTGTTTATTGATTGTATCCACCGAGATGATGCTAAATTGACTATCGTTATAATCTCAGGTACAATGGCACCCAAAGCAAGACAAGGAAAAGAAAAAGCGCCCACCACACAGAAAGGTAAGAAAAGAGGAAGAAAAGAGCAAACCGAATCCTCCTCGCTACAAATACCTCAAACGCACTTTTGGATCAAGTGGGGTACAATTTGAAGAAACTCTGAGGATGAAGACTCTGATGATAATTCCGATGCAGGGGGTATGACCCCAGACATAGAGGAGGAGTCCGACTATCCAGGTTCTTCTTATTTATTTTCCACTGAGGGCAGTGTGTCCCGTCTAAGTGTGGGGTGCTGGTATTTGCATGCTATACTTCTTGATCTGCATTTGCATTTATTTATGTTTGTTTGTTTTTTTAGTGGTTAAATTTTTTTGAAATAATTCTGATAGGCAGCATGGTATTGTGACAAGAGTCTGTGATAAAATCATTACTATTGAGACGTTTAGGCTCTAATTGTGACTCACTATGTGATATTTATATGGTTTAATTCCTTCAACTGTTGGGACAAGAGTCTATACTACTCCCAATAAAGTCGACCATGTGCCTTGTGTGTGTGAGGATATAGTATATTCTGTGTTTGTGGCTGATGCTAGAACTTGCCTGGTATGTATGTAAAGCGAAAATAAGGAGTGCAAGTCTAGGAGATGATTTAGGCATTTCTTTGACAACCTATACTTGTTTACCTTCTTTTTACCTACCCATGGACATTATCCTAGTTAACCCCTTTGAGCCTTTAGCCTATTTTCTTTGACAACCTCATATGTAAGCCTAATCCATTTTTTCAAGACCATAATTCGATCCAAATTCCTAAGTGCTTTAAAGTGTAAAGTCATGTGACAAAATAAGAGAAAATTGGGTGAGTATGATGCTTTAGAATGTAATGGTGCTTGAATTTGTTATGAAAAAGAATTGCTATCATAAGAGGTGTTATGAAAAGAAAAAAAAAGAGAAAGGAAAACTGAAAAGTTAGTTATGTTTAAAATTGAAAAACAAAGGTGGAAAAAAGGGGTGGTAGAATAAAAGAAAGTAGAAAGGTTGCTTGAAAGAAAAGTATTAATGGCATAATGTGATGTATTAAAGCACTTAGGAACATAGTCACTATTTCTGGCCAAAATAGTCCTACCCGTCCCTTAGCCTACATTACAACCATCAAAAGACCTATTTGATCCTAAGCTTAGCATTCTGACATTTAGTGGAGCATTACACTAAGGGCAAGCCTATGGTCATCAGTTGCAACATATGAATTCTTTGTGAGAGTGAGAGCAAGGATAATCCTACACCCATGTTCGAAATATATACAATACTTGTGAGTGATTATGGGTAACATATGGTGAGACACACATGGTTGATGAGTCTTGGGTAGTCGTGTATGATTCTTTGTGCCTTAACTTTTGAATATGAGTTGACCATCATCACGAGTCTATGTTGGAGGTTAAATTGTTTCTACTAATGATTGGAAAACTACTCTTTGTTGATAATTGTTGTGCTTGTCTTGATGAATATTTTGTGTTGTTACTGTGAAATCCTAAGTAGATGTTTAGATGGACATGATAGTTTGTTCGAGGACGAACAAAGCTTTAAGTGTGGGGTGTTGATGATAGGCGAATTTACACGCCTAAAGTACTATATTTTACCCATATTTTAGCTAAGTTTTGAGGACAAATTATATAATTCATGCACTTTTAGTCCTTTTTCCTGTAAGTGAGCTAACGAACATGATTAGCAAGTTTTCAGGTATAAATGATGCAGAATTCAGCATTTTATGGATAACTTGACGCCAAAGAAAGCTTCACAAAGGAAGGAAGGAGAATTTGGACGCCAAGGACCAAAAGTGGCGCATGGAAAATCTGTCCCGGGCAAAAACAGCAATTCTGAAGACTTTGGGGACTAGCAATAACTTATTAGGATTAGGATAATGATACATTAACCAAGTAGTATTGGGTTAAGTAATTCATTAGCTTAGTAGGAATAGGATATGGGTATTATAAATACCCTATTCTGCTAGAGATTTTTAATCATTCTTCCATTAGTTACAATCAATTCTTCTACAACTCTTCTTCTAATCATTCCTCATTAATTCTATTTTTTATTCTTCTTCTATTCATCTATTCAATTCTTAATTTCCACAACAAGAGAAACGTTACTCAGCAAGGAATTCACGCCATTCTTACCCCTATACCTAACGTGAGATCTTTATTGTGGTACAATGATAATGTCTATTGTGATTTCCTTCGCACTCATGGGTAACTAAACTTCTCTGTTGGGGTTATGGAAGCCTTATGAGATACTATATAAGGCTATGAGTTTGTGAATTCGTGACACGTGTGTTGCTTATATCATTATTCTCTTCATCTTAATGCAAATTCTTGTGGCTGCAGACGCATAGAATAACGCCAGTATAGCATTAACTTGTTCGAAAGAAAAGTTATATGTCTGGAAAAGAGATAATGTCAATGTAATAGGGTCCCATCCCCTATTAAAAAGTTAGTACCGTAACTGGATTAACCTCTTGGAGAATTTGTACCGTTAGATACGCTGTAACCTCGAAAGAGTTACAGTGAAATAGTCCTTGTTTAGGTCGAAAGACGCTTGGATTTACCATCGAATACAATTCTCTATAAGCACATGCATGTCTGAATTCCGCACAACTCATAGCCAATAGAGACGTACAACTCAGAAGGTGGACATAACCCCAACTTCTCAATTCTCATTGTTTTACATCTTACTAAACATTCTTTCTTTTTACTTTGCTATTTTCTGTTTTTACTTTATTATTTTGATTACATTATTTGCACATTAAAATCCCCCCTTTTACGAGACTTGCACCAAAAGTCTAATAATCTTTGCTTACTTAGTGACCGGCTATTCCCTGTGGGATCGATACCCAACCCAGTTGGGTTATATATTTGACAGCGACCGCTTTACACTCCTACGAGAGCTGTAGATTGAGCGTTATCAAAAATTGGCGCCGTTGCCGGGGAATACGGTTGTCAACTAAGTTTGTGATAGTTACTAGACCCTTTGGCCAGAGATTCTCGTACTTTTACTTTTAGTTGTTGTTTTTGTTTTATTTAGGTTTGCTCAGTGCATCAATGGATGCACAACGTGAAATTGAAAGGATGGCTGCTCAAGTGCACCAACAAAATATTGATAACCCAGGTCGTGCAACAAATCCTGATGATGAGGACCTGGGCGATGAGGAGCTACTAAACCCACAACATACTGCTGAGATGGCGGCACCCATGCAGAGAAGAGATCGTCAAGCGCGATTGAGGCCTGATCGCCAAGCTGTACAGATTCCTTTTGATGACGATGATGACGATCTGGACGAAGCTGGTGCCACAAGAGCCATTATTCTGCCGCCATTGGCACCCGGAGCAAAGTTTAACATCACAAGCACTATGATTCAGTTATTGCAACTCAAGGGATTATTTGGTGGACTAGAAGGCGATGATCCGAATATGCATCTCATCAACTTTATTTCTACATACAAGTCATTTGATAATCCTGGCGTGGGTCAGAATGCAATTCGATTACGTCTATTTCCATTGTCTCTGTCTGGGGAGGCAACTCTATGGTTGATTGGGCTAACTCCTGATTCTATTACAAATTGGAGGCAATTGAAAGACGCTTTCCTAGAAAGATTCTTTCCGCCATCCAAGAAAGCACAGTTGAGAGATGAGATCAGCAATTTTCGACAGCTTCCAACTGAAGCCCTCCACGAAACATGGGAGAGGTTCAAGATGAAGCTTATGCGGTGCCCAAATCACCATATGACCAATGTCCACTTGATGGAGATATTATACAGGGCTTTGAATTCGGTGACTAAGCCAGTGGTTGATAATGCTGCGGGTGGGTCATTTATGGACCTTACTTTTAATGAGGCAAGTGGTATGCTAGATCGTATGACAAAGTAGAGTAGAGCTTGGCATACCAGGGATTCTAAGGTAGCAAGCTCTACTATATCAATTGGCATGACTGCAGAACAGAGGCGTAGACAAAAGAAGCGTGATCAAGATATGACGCACATGAAAACACAAATGGATCTTCTTACAAAGCATCTATTATTAGGGAAGACCGAAAAAGTCAAAGCTATTGCGTTAAAAAAAAGAGACGAATCTGATTCGGAAGAAGAAGCCAACTACTTGAACAATCAGGGGGGTTTCTGAGTCAATGACCAAGAAAACCAAGGTCGGAACTATTATGATAAATCTGGATACAAGGACCGCAATCAAGGTAGTTGGAAGAATAATTCGGACAGGAGTGGTTTTTATATTCCTCCTAGAAATCATGAGGCTGTGGCGTCTGACTCCGAAAAGATGTCTATGGAAGATATGATGGCCAATTTGCTGAAAGGAGTAGAGGCAACCAATATGGACGTAATTGAGGTGAAGAACGATTTGTCTTCGATGAATCAATTGGTTAATTCGCATTCCACTTCAATAAAGCAGCTGTAGCAACAATTGAGTCAATTATCTGCGGTATTCAACCAAAGGAAAGCTGGAACGCTACCTAGCAACACAATGCAAAATTCAAGGAATGATGCATCGTGTATGGCTATTACTACCCGGAGTGGTATAGTGTTGGACAGTCCATCCAAAGGCAAGCAGGTAGTTGAAGATATAGCGGATAATGTTATTGATGCAGAATGTGAAGAGGCCGAAGAAGCTGAAGAGTGTGTTCATGACGTCACCCCTAGACGTCTGCAGCATGAAAAGATTGATAGTCAAAAGCAAGATGAAAAGAAAGTGGTGAAGAAAACAATTCCCCTTCCACCACCACCTTTTCCGCAGAGGCCAAAAAAGAGGGATGATGACACTAGGTTCAGCAAATTCATGACGATGTTGAAGAAGCTGACCATTAATGTTCCTTTGGTGGAAGCGCTAGAGAAGATTCCCGGGTACGCGAAATTTATGAAGGATCTCTTGACAAAGAAGCGGGCTGCAAGTTACAATCCGGCAGATAACGTTCATCATTGCAGTGCGATTTCTACGAGATCGTTAGTTCAAAAGAAGGCAGACCCTGGTGCTTTCACTATTCCTTGCATGGTGGGATCTATGAATTTTGCTAAGGCATTGTGCGATTTGGGAGCAAGCATCAATTTGATGCCACTATCCGTCTACAGGAAATTGGGGTTAGGCGATCCGACACCAACCAATATGAGGCTCATGATGGCTGATAGGTCGGTAAAACGACCTGTGGGTATCTTGAATGATGTGTTGGTAAAGTTTTCTTCATTCATCTTTCCTGCAGATTTCGTTATTCTGGATTGTGAGGTGGATTCTGAAGTTCCCATAATCTTGGGACGTCCTTTCCTTGCAACTGGAAGTGTGCTTATTGACATGAGAGCTAATGAGCTTCTGTTTCGGTTGAATGACGAAGTGGTCTGCTTTGATATATGCAAAGCAATGAAGCAACCCAGCGATATGGATGTGTTCTCCGTAGCTTATGAGGATAAGAAAGCATTATCTGTAGAAAAGCCGCTTATTGTTGATTCACTATCTGATGTGCTGTTGAATTTTGAGCGTGAGGAGGCTGAAAATCATAAAGAAACCGTTTGTGCTCTAACAGGAACAAAATCATATTCTCATGCTCCTAGGAAGTTGGACCTTGATCTTACAAATCAACCTTCACAAACAGCGAAGACTTTCATTGAAGAGCCACCAGAGCTAAAATCAAAAGAGCTCACCAATTATCTAAAGCATGCATGCTTGGAAAGTGGAAATACACTACCGGTAAGCGTGGCGGATGATTTCAGTGAACAGCACGTAGAGGCGCTAATCTCTGCTCTGAAGAGATACAAGAGAGCTATGGGTTGGACTATTGATGATATAATTGGTATCCCTCCTGGGATATGTATGCACAAGAGTCATATCAACGAAGATTGCATGCCTACAAGTAAGCCTCATTGTCGTCTGAATCCATTCAGAAAACGATCCACCATCTATCTCGATGAAGTCTAAGTAATCGAGATAGATATGTCGTGCCGCGACAATAAATCAAGCGCTAAATGGGAGGCAACCCATCATTTTTCAATTTTTTTTGTTCTTTCGTTCTATTAAGTGTGTGACTTTGATAAATAAAAATCCAAAAAGAAGAGTCGTGCCACGACCAAAACTAAGGCGCTTGATGGGAGGCAACCCATCGTTCTAATCTTCTTTGTTGTTTTTGAGTAAATATAGGTGCAAAGAGGTGTAAAACGAGGAGGTCGGTTTCAAATTTTGATTTGGACGTATTGCATGTTAAAGGTGGTAAGTTAGGAATGGAGAAGCAAAAGGCTATGGATTGAGCATTGCTCATGAAAATATAGGCATCGAACAAGGCTAGGCCTAGGTAAAACTAGGCCACGAACAAGGCAAGGCCTATACTATGGCCTAAGGTCTCAGAATCTAGTGTGCCATAGCATAGGCGCCGCCCATGCCCAAGTATGCCATAGCATAGGCGCCGCCTATGCTAATGTCTTTTGTCTCTGAATCTCATATGTCATGCTAAAGGCGCTGCCTATGCCTAGGAATGCCATGGCATAGGCGCTGCCTATGCTAGACAATGCTTTGCAAAAGGCGCCGCCTATGCCAAAGCAAAAGGCGCCGCCTATGGTCACTTCTTGTCTCCAAATCCGATTTTAAATGGGTCAAAACCCGACCCAACCTTCTCCTATAAATATGAGACTTAGTCTTGAACCAAAAACACATTGGAAACCTAGCTTAAGCACCGCCTATAGTCCCCAAATCCTCTAAAAAAATTTCCTTTTGCTCTCTTACTTCACAAGAACATCATCCAAAGGCATCAATCAAGTAAGTACTACTTTGTTCTTCATTTATATTCCGTAAGTACTACACTACTACGCCTATTATGAATTGTTAAATCTTGAAGTAGTATTGATGATTTGAACGTGATTGAATTGTTGTGATACAACCAAGTGAGTGAACGTATACGTAAGGATGATCTTAACTTGTTCCCAACTTGTATTTGATTTTGATGCACTGTCATACTTTTGCGGAATCAACATGGTCACAAAAATTGCATAATCTTGTCAATAGAAAGCTTACATGTTGGAATAACTTGTTCATCAAGATGAGAATTATGGTTGACTACCAACATAGGAGGTTGTGATTATTTCTAGATGCTATACCTTGATTCAATCCCTATGTAGTAGTCTTGATATATCAAACATGAAAGTATTGCTAAGAATACAAGAAGTATGACTGCACTTATTATATTGTTGGAATATAGCGCCTAAAACGTATATCGATGAAGTCTGAGTAATCGACAAACTTTCACTTCACTAGTTGATGCCAACAAACTAAGTGTGGGGTGGTGCCACTACTGCCTGTTTATTGATTGTATCCACCGAGATGATGCTAAATTGACTATCGTTATAATCTCAGGTACAATGGCACCCAAAGCAAGACAAGGAAAAGAAAAAGCGCCCACCACACAGAAAGGTAAGAAAAGAGGAAGAAAAGAGCAAACCGAATCCTCCTCGCTACAAATACCTCAAACGCACTTTTGGATCAAGTGGGGTACAATTTGAAGAAACTCTGAGGATGAAGACTCTGATGATAATTCCGATGCAGGGGGTATGACCCCAGACATAGAGGAGGAGTCCGACTATCCAGGTTCTTCTTATTTATTTTCCACTGAGGGCAGTGTGTCCCGTCTAAGTGTGGGGTGCTGGTATTTGCATGCTATACTTCTTGATCTGCATTTGCATTTATTTATGTTTGTTTGTTTTTTTAGTGGTTAAATTTTTTTGAAATAATTCTGATAGGCAGCATGGTATTGTGACAAGAGTCTGTGATAAAATCATTACTATTGAGACGTTTAGGCTCTAATTGTGACTCACTATGTGATATTTATATGGTTTAATTCCTTCAACTGTTGGGACAAGAGTCTATACTACTCCCAATAAAGTCGACCATGTGCCTTGTGTGTGTGAGGATATAGTATATTCTGTGTTTGTGGCTGATGCTAGAACTTGCCTGGTATGTATGTAAAGCGAAAATAAGGAGTGCAAGTCTAGGAGATGATTTAGGCATTTCTTTGACAACCTATACTTGTTTACCTTCTTTTTACCTACCCATGGACATTATCCTAGTTAACCCCTTTGAGCCTTTAGCCTATTTTCTTTGACAACCTCATATGTAAGCCTAATCCATTTTTTCAAGACCATAATTCGATCCAAATTCCTAAGTGCTTTAAAGTGTAAAGTCATGTGACAAAATAAGAGAAAATTGGGTGAGTATGATGCTTTAGAATGTAATGGTGCTTGAATTTGTTATGAAAAAGAATTGCTATCATAAGAGGTGTTATGAAAAGAAAAAAAAAGAGAAAGGAAAACTGAAAAGTTAGTTATGTTTAAAATTGAAAAACAAAGGTGGAAAAAAGGGGTGGTAGAATAAAAGAAAGTAGAAAGGTTGCTTGAAAGAAAAGTATTAATGGCATAATGTGATGTATTAAAGCACTTAGGAACATAGTCACTATTTCTGGCCAAAATAGTCCTACCCGTCCCTTAGCCTACATTACAACCATCAAAAGACCTATTTGATCCTAAGCTTAGCATTCTGACATTTAGTGGAGCATTACACTAAGGGCAAGCCTATGGTCATCAGTTGCAACATATGAATTCTTTGTGAGAGTGAGAGCAAGGATAATCCTACACCCATGTTCGAAATATATACAATACTTGTGAGTGATTATGGGTAACATATGGTGAGACACACATGGTTGATGAGTCTTGGGTAGTCGTGTATGATTCTTTGTGCCTTAACTTTTGAATATGAGTTGACCATCATCACGAGTCTATGTTGGAGGTTAAATTGTTTCTACTAATGATTGGAAAACTACTCTTTGTTGATAATTGTTGTGCTTGTCTTGATGAATATTTTGTGTTGTTACTGTGAAATCCTAAGTAGATGTTTAGATGGACATGATAGTTTGTTCGAGGACGAACAAAGCTTTAAGTGTGGGGTGTTGATGATAGGCGAATTTACACGCCTAAAGTACTATATTTTACCCATATTTTAGCTAAGTTTTGAGGACAAATTATATAATTCATGCACTTTTAGTCCTTTTTCCTGTAAGTGAGCTAACGAACATGATTAGCAAGTTTTCAGGTATAAATGATGCAGAATTCAGCATTTTATGGATAACTTGACGCCAAAGAAAGCTTCACAAAGGAAGGAAGGAGAATTTGGACGCCAAGGACCAAAAGTGGCGCATGGAAAATCTGTCCCGGGCAAAAACAGCAATTCTGAAGACTTTGGGGACTAGCAATAACTTATTAGGATTAGGATAATGATACATTAACCAAGTAGTATTGGGTTAAGTAATTCATTAGCTTAGTAGGAATAGGATATGGGTATTATAAATACCCTATTCTGCTAGAGATTTTTAATCATTCTTCCATTAGTTACAATCAATTCTTCTACAACTCTTCTTCTAATCATTCCTCATTAATTCTATTTTTTATTCTTCTTCTATTCATCTATTCAATTCTTAATTTCCACAACAAGAGAAACGTTACTCAGCAAGGAATTCACGCCATTCTTACCCCTATACCTAACGTGAGATCTTTATTGTGGTACAATGATAATGTCTATTGTGATTTCCTTCGCACTCATGGGTAACTAAACTTCTCTGTTGGGGTTATGGAAGCCTTATGAGATACTATATAAGGCTATGAGTTTGTGAATTCGTGACACGTGTGTTGCTTATATCATTATTCTCTTCATCTTAATGCAAATTCTTGTGGCTGCAGACGCATAGAATAACGCCAGTATAGCATTAACTTGTTCGAAAGAAAAGTTATATGTCTGGAAAAGAGATAATGTCAATGTAATAGGGTCCCATCCCCTATTAAAAAGTTAGTACCGTAACTGGATTAACCTCTTGGAGAATTTGTACCGTTAGATACGCTGTAACCTCGAAAGAGTTACAGTGAAATAGTCCTTGTTTAGGTCGAAAGACGCTTGGATTTACCATCGAATACAATTCTCTATAAGCACATGCATGTCTGAATTCCGCACAACTCATAGCCAATAGAGACGTACAACTCAGAAGGTGGACATAACCCCAACTTCTCAATTCTCATTGTTTTACATCTTACTAAACATTCTTTCTTTTTACTTTGTTATTTTCTGTTTTTACTTTATTATTTTGATTACATTATTTGCACATTAAAATCCCCCCTTTTACGAGACTTGCACCAAAAGTCTAATAATCTTTGCTTACTTAGTGACCGGCTATTCCCTGTGGGATCGATACCCAACCCAGTTGGGTTATATATTTGACAGCGACCGCTTTACACTCCTACGAGAGCTGTAGATTGAGCGTTATCAAAAATTGGCGCCGTTGCCGGGGAATACGGTTGTCAACTAAGTTTGTGATAGTTACTAGACCCTTTGGCCAGAGATTCTCGTACTTTTACTTTTAGTTGTTGTTTTTGTTTTATTTAGGTTTGCTCAGTGCATCAATGGATGCACAACGTGAAATTGAAAGGATGGCTGCTCAAGTGCACCAACAAAATATTGATAACCCAGGTCGTGCAACAAATCCTGATGATGAGGACCTGGGCGATGAGGAGCTACTAAACCCACAACATACTGCTGAGATGGCGGCACCCATGCAGAGAAGAGATCGTCAAGCGCGATTGAGGCCTGATCGCCAAGCTGTACAGATTCCTTTTGATGACGATGATGACGATCTGGACGAAGCTGGTGCCACAAGAGCCATTATTCTGCCGCCATTGGCACCCGGAGCAAAGTTTAACATCACAAGCACTATGATTCAGTTATTGCAACTCAAGGGATTATTTGGTGGACTAGAAGGCGATGATCCGAATATGCATCTCATCAACTTTATTTCTACATACAAGTCATTTGATAATCCTGGCGTGGGTCAGAATGCAATTCGATTACGTCTATTTCCATTGTCTCTGTCTGGGGAGGCAACTCTATGGTTGATTGGGCTAACTCCTGATTCTATTACAAATTGGAGGCAATTGAAAGACGCTTTCCTAGAAAGATTCTTTCCGCCATCCAAGAAAGCACAGTTGAGAGATGAGATCAGCAATTTTCGACAGCTTCCAACTGAAGCCCTCCACGAAACATGGGAGAGGTTCAAGATGAAGCTTATGCGGTGCCCAAATCACCATATGACCAATGTCCACTTGATGGAGATATTATACAGGGCTTTGAATTCGGTGACTAAGCCAGTGGTTGATAATGCTGCGGGTGGGTCATTTATGGACCTTACTTTTAATGAGGCAAGTGGTATGCTAGATCGTATGACAAAGTAGAGTAGAGCTTGGCATACCAGGGATTCTAAGGTAGCAAGCTCTACTATATCTATTGGCATGACTGCAGAACAGAGGCGTAGACAAAAGAAGCGTGATCAAGATATGACGCACATGAAAACACAAATGGATCTTCTTACAAAGCATCTATTATTAGGGAAGACCGAAAAAGTCAAAGCTATTGCGTTAAAAAAAAGAGACGAATCTGATTCGGAAGAAGAAGCCAACTACTTGAACAATCAGGGGGGTTTCTGAGTCAATGACCAAGAAAACCAAGGTCGGAACTATTATGATAAATCTGGATACAAGGACCGCAATCAAGGTAGTTGGAAGAATAATTCGGACAGGAGTGGTTTTTATATTCCTCCTAGAAATCATGAGGCTGTGGCGTCTGACTCCGAAAAGATGTCTATGGAAGATATGATGGCCAATTTGCTGAAAGGAGTAGAGGCAACCAATATGGACGTAACTGAGGTGAAGAACGATTTGTCTTCGATGAATCAATTGGTTAATTCGCATTCCACTTCAATAAAGCAGCTGTAGCAACAATTGAGTCAATTATCTGCGGTATTCAACCAAAGGAAAGCTGGAACGCTACCTAGCAACACAATGCAAAATTCAAGGAATGATGCATCGTGTATGGCTATTACTACCCGGAGTGGTATAGTGTTGGACAGTCCATCCAAAGGCAAGCAGGTAGTTGAAGATATAGCGGATAATGTTATTGATGCAGAATGTGAAGAGGCCGAAGAAGCTGAAGAGTGTGTTCATGACGTCACCCCTAGACGTCTGCAGCATGAAAAGATTGATAGTCAAAAGCAAGATGAAAAGAAAGTGGTGAAGAAAACAATTCCCCTTCCACCACCACCTTTTCCGCAGAGGCCAAAAAAGAGGGATGATGACACTAGGTTCAGCAAATTCATGACGATGTTGAAGAAGCTGACCATTAATGTTCCTTTGGTGGAAGCGCTAGAGAAGATTCCCGGGTACGCGAAATTTATGAAGGATCTCTTGACAAAGAAGCGGGCTGCAAGTTACAATCCGGCAGATAACGTTCATCATTGCAGTGCGATTTCTACGAGATCGTTAGTTCAAAAGAAGGCAGACCCTGGTGCTTTCACTATTCCTTGCATGGTGGGATCTATGAATTTTGCTAAGGCATTGTGCGATTTGGGAGCAAGCATCAATTTGATGCCACTATCCGTCTACAGGAAATTGGGGTTAGGCGATCCGACACCAACCAATATGAGGCTCATGATGGCTGATAGGTCGGTAAAACGACCTGTGGGTATCTTGAATGATGTGTTGGTAAAGTTTTCTTCATTCATCTTTCCTGCAGATTTCGTTATTCTGGATTGTGAGGTGGATTCTGAAGTTCCCATAATCTTGGGACGTCCTTTCCTTGCAACTGGAAGTGTGCTTATTGACATGAGAGCTAATGAGCTTCTGTTTCGGTTGAATGACGAAGTGGTCTGCTTTGATATATGCAAAGCAATGAAGCAACCCAGCGATATGGATGTGTTCTCCGTAGCTTATGAGGATAAGAAAGCATTATCTGTAGAAAAGTCGCTTATTGTTGATTCACTATCTGATGTGCTGTTGAATTTTGAGCGTGAGGAGGCTGAAAATCATAAAGAAACCGTTTGTGCTCTAACAGGAACAAAATCATATTCTCATGCTCCTAGGAAGTTGGACCTTGATCTTACAAATCAACCTTCACAAACAGCGAAGACTTTCATTGAAGAGCCACCAGAGCTAAAATCAAAAGAGCTCACCAATTATCTAAAGCATGCATGCTTGGAAAGTGGAAATACACTACCGGTAAGCGTGGCGGATGATTTCAGTGAACAGCACGTAGAGGCGCTAATCTCTGCTCTGAAGAGATACAAGAGAGCTATGGGTTGGACTATTGATGATATAATTGGTATCCCTCCTGGGATATGTATGCACAAGAGTCATATCAACGAAGATTGCATGCCTACAAGTAAGCCTCATTGTCGTCTGAATCCATTCAGAAAACGATCCACCATCTATCTCGATGAAGTCTAAGTAATCGAGATAGATATGTCGTGCCGCGACAATAAATCAAGCGCTAAATGGGAGGCAACCCATCATTTTTCAATTTTTTTTGTTCTTTCGTTCTATTAAGTGTGTGACTTTGATAAATAAAAATCCAAAAAGAAGAGTCGTGCCACGACCAAAACTAAGGCGCTTGATGGGAGGCAACCCATCGTTCTAATCTTCTTTGTTGTTTTTGAGTAAATATAGGTGCAAAGAGGTGTAAAACGAGGAGGTCGGTTTCAAATTTTGATTTGGACGTATTGCATGTTAAAGGTGGTAAGTTAGGAATGGAGAAGCAAAAGGCTATGGATTGAGCATTGCTCATGAAAATATAGGCATCGAACAAGGCTAGGCCTAGGTAAAACTAGGCCACGAACAAGGCAAGGCCTATACTATGGCCTAAGGTCTCAGAATCTAGTGTGCCATAGCATAGGCGCCGCCCATGCCCAAGTATGCCATAGCATAGGCGCCGCCTATGCTAATGTCTTTTGTCTCTGAATCTCATATGTCATGCTAAAGGCGCTGCCTATGCCTAGGAATGCCATGGCATAGGCGCTGCCTATGCTAGACAATGCTTTGCAAAAGGCGCCGCCTATGCCAAAGCAAAAGGCGCCGCCTATGGTCACTTCTTGTCTCCAAATCCGATTTTAAATGGGTCAAAACCCGACCCAACCTTCTCCTATAAATATGAGACTTAGTCTTGAACCAAAAACACATTGGAAACCTAGCTTAAGCACCGCCTATAGTCCCCAAATCCTCTAAAAAAATTTCCTTTTGCTCTCTTACTTCACAAGAACATCATCCAAAGGCATCAATCAAGTAAGTACTACTTTGTTCTTCATTTATATTCCGTAAGTACTACACTACTACGCCTATTATGAATTGTTAAATCTTGAAGTAGTATTGATGATTTGAACGTGATTGAATTGTTGTGATACAACCAAGTGAGTGAACGTATACGTAAGGATGATCTTAACTTGTTCCCAACTTGTATTTGATTTTGATGCACTGTCATACTTTTGCGGAATCAACATGGTCACAAAAATTGCATAATCTTGTCAATAGAAAGCTTACATGTTGGAATAACTTGTTCATCAAGATGAGAATTATGGTTGACTACCAACATAGGAGGTTGTGATTATTTCTAGATGCTATACCTTGATTCAATCCCTATGTAGTAGTCTTGATATATCAAACATGAAAGTATTGCTAAGAATACAAGAAGTATGACTGCACTTATTATATTGTTGGAATATAGCGCCTAAAACGTATATCGATGAAGTCTGAGTAATCGACAAACTTTCACTTCACTAGTTGATGCCAACAAACTAAGTGTGGGGTGGTGCCACTACTGCCTGTTTATTGATTGTATCCACCGAGATGATGCTAAATTGACTATCGTTATAATCTCAGGTACAATGGCACCCAAAGCAAGACAAGGAAAAGAAAAAGCGCCCACCACACAGAAAGGTAAGAAAAGAGGAAGAAAAGAGCAAACCGAATCCTCCTCGCTACAAATACCTCAAACGCACTTTTGGATCAAGTGGGGTACAATTTGAAGAAACTCTGAGGATGAAGACTCTGATGATAATTCCGATGCAGGGGGTATGACCCCAGACATAGAGGAGGAGTCCGACTATCCAGGTTCTTCTTATTTATTTTCCACTGAGGGCAGTGTGTCCCGTCTAAGTGTGGGGTGCTGGTATTTGCATGCTATACTTCTTGATCTGCATTTGCATTTATTTATGTTTGTTTGTTTTTTTAGTGGTTAAATTTTTTTGAAATAATTCTGATAGGCAGCATGGTATTGTGACAAGAGTCTGTGATAAAATCATTACTATTGAGACGTTTAGGCTCTAATTGTGACTCACTATGTGATATTTATATGGTTTAATTCCTTCAACTGTTGGGACAAGAGTCTATACTACTCCCAATAAAGTCGACCATGTGCCTTGTGTGTGTGAGGATATAGTATATTCTGTGTTTGTGGCTGATGCTAGAACTTGCCTGGTATGTATGTAAAGCGAAAATAAGGAGTGCAAGTCTAGGAGATGATTTAGGCATTTCTTTGACAACCTATACTTGTTTACCTTCTTTTTACCTACCCATGGACATTATCCTAGTTAACCCCTTTGAGCCTTTAGCCTATTTTCTTTGACAACCTCATATGTAAGCCTAATCCATTTTTTCAAGACCATAATTCGATCCAAATTCCTAAGTGCTTTAAAGTGTAAAGTCATGTGACAAAATAAGAGAAAATTGGGTGAGTATGATGCTTTAGAATGTAATGGTGCTTGAATTTGTTATGAAAAAGAATTGCTATCATAAGAGGTGTTATGAAAAGAAAAAAAAAGAGAAAGGAAAACTGAAAAGTTAGTTATGTTTAAAATTGAAAAACAAAGGTGGAAAAAAGGGGTGGTAGAATAAAAGAAAGTAGAAAGGTTGCTTGAAAGAAAAGTATTAATGGCATAATGTGATGTATTAAAGCACTTAGGAACATAGTCACTATTTCTGGCCAAAATAGTCCTACCCGTCCCTTAGCCTACATTACAACCATCAAAAGACCTATTTGATCCTAAGCTTAGCATTCTGACATTTAGTGGAGCATTACACTAAGGGCAAGCCTATGGTCATCAGTTGCAACATATGAATTCTTTGTGAGAGTGAGAGCAAGGATAATCCTACACCCATGTTCGAAATATATACAATACTTGTGAGTGATTATGGGTAACATATGGTGAGACACACATGGTTGATGAGTCTTGGGTAGTCGTGTATGATTCTTTGTGCCTTAACTTTTGAATATGAGTTGACCATCATCACGAGTCTATGTTGGAGGTTAAATTGTTTCTACTAATGATTGGAAAACTACTCTTTGTTGATAATTGTTGTGCTTGTCTTGATGAATATTTTGTGTTGTTACTGTGAAATCCTAAGTAGATGTTTAGATGGACATGATAGTTTGTTCGAGGACGAACAAAGCTTTAAGTGTGGGGTGTTGATGATAGGCGAATTTACACGCCTAAAGTACTATATTTTACCCATATTTTAGCTAAGTTTTGAGGACAAATTATATAATTCATGCACTTTTAGTCCTTTTTCCTGTAAGTGAGCTAACGAACATGATTAGCAAGTTTTCAGGTATAAATGATGCAGAATTCAGCATTTTATGGATAACTTGACGCCAAAGAAAGCTTCACAAAGGAAGGAAGGAGAATTTGGACGCCAAGGACCAAAAGTGGCGCATGGAAAATCTGTCCCGGGCAAAAACAGCAATTCTGAAGACTTTGGGGACTAGCAATAACTTATTAGGATTAGGATAATGATACATTAACCAAGTAGTATTGGGTTAAGTAATTCATTAGCTTAGTAGGAATAGGATATGGGTATTATAAATACCCTATTCTGCTAGAGATTTTTATTCATTCTTCCATTAGTTACAATCAATTCTTCTACAACTCTTCTTCTAATCATTCCTCATTAATTCTATTTTTTATTCTTCTTCTATTCATGTATTCAATTCTTAATTTCCACAACAAGAGAAACGTTACTCAGCAAGGAATTCACGCCATTCTTACCCCTATACCTAACGTGAGATCTTTATTGTGGTACAATGATAATGTCTATTGTGATTTCCTTCGCACTCATGGGTAACTAAACTTCTCTGTTGGGGTTATGGAAGCCTTATGAGATACTATATAAGGCTATGAGTTTGTGAATTCGTGACACGTGTGTTGCTTATATCATTATTCTCTTCATCTTAATGCAAATTCTTGTGGCTGCAGACGCATAGAATAACGCCAGTATAGCATTAACTTGTTCGAAAGAAAAGTTATATGTCTGGAAAAGAGATAATGTCAATGTAATAGGGTCCCATCCCCTATTAAAAAGTTAGTGCCGTAACTGGATTAACCTCTTGGAGAATTTGAACCGTTAGATACGCTGTAACCTCGAAAGAGTTACAGTGAAATAGTCCTTGTTTAGGTCGAAAGACGCTTGGATTTACCAACGAATACAATTCTCTATAAGCACATGCATGTCTGAATTCCGCACAACTCATAGCCAATAGAGACGTCCAACTCAGAAGGTGGACATAACCCCAACTTCTCAATTCTGATTGTTTTATATCTTACTAAACATTCTTTCTTTTTACTTTGCTATTTTCTGTTTTTACTTTATTATTTTGATTACATTATTTGCACATTAAAATCCCCCCTTTCACGAGACTTGTAACAAAAGTCTAATAATCTTTGCTTACTTAGTGACCGGTTATTCCCTGTGGGATCGATACCCAACCCAGTTGGGTTATATATTTGACAGCGACCGCTTTACACTCCTACAAGAGCTGTAGATTGAGCGTTATCACTCGTCCGTGATGTTGAACCCTTCAAATGGGTAATTCTTCCGTTCTTCCGAGATGATAGGCTCTACTTTTTATTCTTCCATGAAAGCAGTTGATGGATTATCAACTTCGATATTATGTTGTTAAGCAGTAGCTTCTACTATGACATCCACCTGAAAGCCAGAATTGTCAATGCTAATCACAGATATACAATAGATTATTTATCTGTTACATCATATGGATCATCTGTTGGGACAAACTCGAACAGGTAAAATAGAGTTGTACGATAATTTTGAACAGATGACCTATCTGTTGCAACATATGACTCATCTATTGGTACAAATTAAAATAGTACTAAGACCTGTTTGATTTGCTGAAACAGACGGACATATGTTGCAACAGATAACACATCTGATACAACAAGTTATACGACAGTTGCAATAGATGTATATATCTGTTTGATAATTTTCAGCAGATGTATAATTTATTAAAACAGACGTGTCTGTTTGTTTATTGGAATAGATGATATACATTTACCTTCTTTAGCTCATGCTTCTCTCCATTGCCCCTTGTACATTCATCAAAGGTTCAAGAAAAAGACAGAGGATTTACAATTTTGCTTTTTTCAATGCTTGATGATGCCTTGGAAATTTCTTTCCTTCTCCTCTTAGCCACCTTGGTCTCTAGTGGAGTGTATGGATATGAAATTCTCTTTGATGAAATGATACCCCTCTTAGATGTCATTTTCTTTACATAAACAGTTAATGCATTAATGACATTAATCACTCCATCAAGTTTCGCCTTGCAGACTTGACATTTGTATGCAGAACATTTGCTAGAAGTGGAAAAATTTGTATAACCAGTATGATCATAATCATAATGGTTTGTTGTTTCAAAAACTATAAGAGGAGCACCACTACCACTACCATCATCAACAACAACAAGCCCACCCTCCAAAATTGTTGTTCTTGTAATGGTTGTTGCTCCAAATAATTTCTTCTTTATTCTATCAATGACCTTAGGGTTCGATAAAGTTTACACAGACTGCAAAGTGAGAAAAAATGATATCTTCAACTCTCGATTGGTCGGAACAAGCCACGGATAGATAATTTAAAATAAACCAGTAAATATATTAGAATGATGATGAAATTATTTTTAAAAAATCATTAATTAAAACAAAAACTTAATTAGAATTAGACTTACTTCTTCTTCGGGGAGGTGAAGAAATCAAGAAATTTTGCATTTTAATTAGTTTTGGCCGACAACCATCTCAGAATTCTTGGACATAAAACTTCTTCCTGGTAGTTTCACTTGTTGTCTCAAATAAGGAATGGCTTCAAATGCCCAAGCCTATAAAATAACGCCAATAAACCAAAAGCATTATTGAATAAAAAAAAAACATGTCATAATAAAAGAAATATTTATCATGAAAGCCCATGGAAAGCCATCTAAGTTGATTGTCCTTGGCGTTAACGGAGTCAACAAATATTTGACAGTTATTTTAAAGTTTTGATAAACCCAAGGATAGTTGTTAAATGCCTCAAGATCCTCGGAGAGTTTTATCAAACCAAGTGATACATTGTTATTAACGTCTCTCACCCAAAGAACATTATGTAAAAACTAAACCAAGCACAATGATTGCTTGTGCTTCTTTGAAAGTCTTTTACTTTTCAACGCTTCTATCAAAATTTATGTTTTTGAAGCTTGCACCAACAAGGGATACCAGGTCATCACGATCACTCAACTTGCCTTTACCTTTTTTGGGTGTGCGAAATGCTTTTTTAGGTTAGAATAGGTATAACTTGAGAAGGAGAAAGAGGATAACATTTTAATCCAGTAACTATGGCAAACTCCTTCCAACCAAAACAAACAGGCATGCCACAGTAATTTATCCACACCTGATCCATCTTATCTTTGTTTTTACACATAAATCTACGCTTGAGAAGATTATATACCATTTTCATTTGAAAATAAGCATTGTTGTCCTCCAGCAAATCAAGATATTGCCCAAAGCAGCTGTCCCTAAAATAAGCATCCAATTTTTGTTCTCAAAGTATTTTTCTGAAGGCGTCGAAAGATTTTTCTATGGCTGACTTAACCACAAAATCACCCGTTAAATCTGTTGCACCATCGCACTATATTCTCACATGATAATAATCAATGCTGATGGTTTTGACCAACTCTTTGGTGAAATGGCTATTAGCATTTGGATCTTCTCTTTTGAAACATTCCTCCTTTCCATGTTCATCATCTTCTGCTCCTAATTGAAATAACACTTGCAAAGCAAGCTCATAAAGTGGTGGATATAGCCTAGCTGTTTCACTTGTTTCTTTACTTGGATTTTATTCGGGTTTTTTTTCTTTTAGGAGCCATATTATCTAAAATTTTCAGGAACATAAAACAGATTATAATTGATTAATGCATCATTAAAAAGGATAATAGTAAATCAAATATGTACAATAGTAAAATAATAGTTCCAACAGATCACATATCTGTTGCACCAGGTAGGATATCTATTGCAACATATAACCAACCTGTTGCAGCGGATGAGTAATTCGTTGGAAATAATAAAAATAGATCACTAATCTGTTGCACTAGGTAGGTTATCTATTGCAGCATATAACCAACCTATTACAGCGGATGAGTAATCCGTTGGAAATAATAAAAACAGATCACTAATCTGTTGCACTAGGTAGGTTAGCTGTTACAACCTATAAGCAACCTGTTATAGCGGATAAGTAATCCGTTGAAAATAATAAAAATAGGTCACACATCTGTTGCACCAGGTAGTTTATCTGCTGCAGCATATAACCAACCTATTGCAAAGGATGAGTAATCTGTTGGAAATAATAAAAATAGGCCCCACATCTGTTGCATCGGGTAGGATATATTTTGCAACATATAACCAACCTGTTGCAGCAGATGAGTAATTCATTGGAAATAATAAAAATAGATCACTGATTTGCTGCACTAGGTAGGTTATTTATTGCAACATATAACCAACCTATTGCAGCAAATGAGCAATTCATAGGAAAAAATAAAAATAGGCCACACATCGGTTGCTCTAGATAGGTTATTTGTTGCAGCATATAACTTGTTGCAAGGGATGAGCAATTTACTGGAAATAATAAAAACAGGCCACACATCTGTTGCACTAGGTAGGATATCTGTTGCAGCATATAACTAACCTGTTGCAGTGGATGAGTAATCCGTTAGAAATAATAAAAACAGACCATACATATGTTGCACTAGGTAGGCTATCTGTTGCAGCATATAACCAACCTGTTGCAAGGAATGAGTAATCTGTTGGAAATAATAAAAACAGGCAACACACCTGTTGCATCAGGTAGATATCTGTTGCAGCATATAACCAACCTGTTGCAAGGGATGAGTAATCCGTTGGAAACAATAAAAACAGACCACACATTTGTTGCACTAGGTAAGATATCTATTGCAGCATATAACCAACTTATTGTAGCGGATGAGTAATCCTTTGAAAAAATAAAAATAGATCACTCATCTGTTGCCAAATGAGTTATCTATTGGATCAATATTATTTAGATTTCTTTCAAACAGAAGAGTCGCCTGTCGCAATAGATGAAAAATCTGTTATGTTCATCTGTTGCATTAGATATTTAATTTGTTGCATCAGATATTTTATCTTTTGCAACAGATGATTTATCTGTTGAATCAGATGGTTAATCTGTTGTATCAGATGATTAATCCGTTGCATCAGATGATTTATCTATTGCATCAACTAATTTATCTGTTGCATCAGATGGTTAATCTATTGCGTCAGATGGTTCATCTATTGCGTCAGATGGTTCATCTGTTGTAACACCATTCTTACCAAAAAAAATAACAAATCAACCCAGCAACACCAACACAACACACACACTAAGAAAATCAACGATGACAAAAAATCACCAACAAATCGAATCAACGGTAACAAGAACTACAATAACAACAAAAAATTATATTTCACACCAGAAAGAGTAGAGAAGAAATGCCAGAAATTAGGGTTTTATTCAGTTCACATTTCAAATTTAAGCAAAAAATATTGAAATTGTTAATCGATACTAGAAGAGAAGTTGGCTCAAGTTCCTCTGTTTCTTCATTACTAAAATACATAATTTTTTACCTGTGAAAGAAGAAATGGGACGACGAAGAACTCGAAGTTGTTGTCGCCGGAGAACACTGCTTGTCACGTCGATTGACGGTTGAAAGTCGAAAAGAAACTCTCCCAGCTATTTGTCGAAGTAGTTGAGAGAGACTGTCGAGAGAGGGGGGAGAGAAACGGTTGATTTGGAAAGGAGAGGGGTGTGGGTTGATTTGTATATTTAAAAAGATTAGAAAGTTTTGAAAATATTAATCAAGTCCACAATTAATTTAATCAAAATTTCTAATTATGTTTGATCCTTTAAGTTGGTCAACGTCACCAATCCTTCATTCAAGACTTAAAAGACACTTTTCCTTCAATTTTCTCGAGAATGTGCTTGTTAAAGCTTTGTTTTTGGCCTCTTGATCGTGGGTTCAAATCCCCTCAATTGCTATACGGGATTTTTATTTTGCCAAAAACCCACAAACTTTAAATTTTAAATTCACCTCTGCTTCACATCACTTTTTTAAAAATTTACTCCATCTCCTTCGCAATCCTGTCAAGTCCAATTCATTTTACTAATTTAGTTTACAAGCTCTCTCTTTGTTTCCAAGATTTTATCGTTTTCTTTATTGCATTCTTTAGTTACTTCTCTGTATTTACTTGATTTAATTTAGTCTATGATAGCACTCTTTAGTTACTTCTCTGTATTTACTTGATTTAATTTAGTCTATTCATTCTCAAACACCTCTCTTTAACATCAAAATTGTGACTACACAGGAAATTACAATTGTGGAATGTGATATAACTCCCAACACTTTCACTAGTTAATGAAACCTTTCACTGTCACAAGTCATAACTATAGCCATAAAAGTGCATCTTCTTAATTGGTAACTATAGCCATAAAAGTTTTTCCGATACACAAAGACAAACGTGGTGATCCTAAGACAGCTTATGCAAGAGGTGGCTTATAGGAGTTGAACAACACCAAAACTAGCATGTGTTTTCCAGCAACTTACTCACTACCCCTAGACTAGGTGTTTGGTAAGCTAGATAGGATGAGGTTAAGTAAAGTAACTCAAGGTTGGGGCTATGGCCAGCCTCGCCCCCTTTATTTTCGTGTTGTACATTTCCTTGGTAATAAAATATGTTGTTGCCAAACAAAAACTATAGCCATAAAAGTACAGCTTCCTTTTTATTTATCTACTCCTTCCGTTTCTAAAATACATTTCATCCTCGCTAAAAGTCAATAATCCAAAATATCTTCTCCTTTCATCTTTACTTGTCTATTATACTGAAAATAGATGTCTAACAATACTTGTTTAGTTTGAAAAATCAATAAATTATTTACTCATTTCTATCTATTTTACTCTTTGAATACGATTCGTTATTCAATGCATTTTTCAAAGCATTAAGTTTATTATATTCAAAAGGTAATGCAATAAAATTATCTATATCATTTACTATTTCTTAAACTGTGTCAAATTAATAGTGGACAGCTACTGATGAACGAAGAAAATACTTGTTAGTTTAAAAAATCAAGTTATAATTAGTTGTTTGTTTCCACCTTTAACTTTAGTCATACTAGATACATGTGCTCGTGCAAGTCACAGATATTTTGACTACACTAATGTGCAAAAGAGATCCAACTTTGGGAAAGATTATTTCCTACTTGTTTTAATTGTTAGTATAGGAGTAAAAAAAAAAAATGTAGTACAATGAACCAATGTTAACATAATATATACATTCAATGTGGAACAAAATTGAGCTTACTAAACTGGTCCAATCAATACGAAAGTGATTATATAAGTGGATAAAAATCTAGTTAGATTGTTGCAACTACAGTTGGCGGCACGTCTTTCTTTTGGATATTTGTGAAAAAGTACATGATGCACGTGTCATTTGAAAGCTTCAAATATATAAGTTGAGGAGACATACCTCGATTTTGAAATATTTATTGCACCATAAAATTATCGAAATTCCTTTGGTAGTCATTTAATAAGGAACAAAAAGATATTTATAAAAAATTACTACCATGTATAATTCAATTACAAAGGTCTAAATAAAAATATTATTAAAATAATACATGAGGACAAAACTGATAAATATAAGAAAAAAAATAATATGCATGTGTAACCATTTTATTGCACCATAAAAATGAGGACAAAATTAATAAATATAAAAAATAAGCAATATGAATGCGTAACCATTTTGTTGCACCATAAAATTACCAAAATACTCTTGGGATATAAAAAATAAGTAATTTAATGAGGAACAAAGAGATATTTATAAAAAATTACTACCATGTATAATTCAATTACAAAGGTTTAAATTAAAATATTATTAAAATAATACATGAGAACAAAACTAATAAATATAAGAAAAAAATAATATGCATATATAACCATTTTATTGCACCATAAAAATGAGGACAAACTAATAAATATAAAGAAAAACAATATGCATGTGTAAGCATTTTATTGCAACATAAAATTATCGAAATACCCTTGGTAGTCATTTAGTAAGAACAAAAAAATATTTATACAAAAATAGTACCATGTATAATTCAATTATAAAGGTTTAAATAAAAATATTATTAAAATAATACATAACGACAAAACTAATAAATATAAGAAAAAAATTATACGCATGTGTAACCATTTTGTTACACCATAAAAATAAGGACAAAACTAATAAATATAAGGAAAGGCAATATGCATGTGCAACTATTTTATTGCATCATAAAATTATCAAAATACAATTGGTAATCATTTAATAAGGAACAAAAAGATATTTATAAAAAAATAGTACCATTGATAATTCAATCACAAAGGTCTAAATAAAATATTATTAAAATAATACAAAACTAATAAATATAAGAAAAAAACAATATGCATGTATAATTTTATTGCACAATATAAATGAGTAGATTAAGCGCAACTGGATGTATCAGTTGATTGCTCACTTAACAATAGAGCTGTAACTCCTTGGTATATAAATACAATGTAGTAGTAGAACAAGAACAAGAACAAGAAGAACAACCACAACCACAACCACAACCACCACAACGACAACGACAACCACAACCACAACCACAACCACAACCACAACCCCAACCCCACCAACACCAACACCAACACCAACCCCAACCCCAACCCCACCACCACCACCACCAGCAACAACAATAGTAATAGTAGTAATAGTAATATTATGGGTCACTAAAATTACCTAAATACCATTGATAATCACCCCAATCTTCACTTATTTATAGTACTGTCCGTGCTCGCACGGGCCCAACATCTAAATTTTGAAAGTAATTGTCGTTTTGAATGCTTTGCATAGTTATTTGATGATGAAAGGACAATCAAGAACAAAGAAAAAATAGAAGGAAAAACTGCATGATGGGAAAACACTAAAACTAAAATTGCATTAAGCTTACATGCTTCATTTAGTTGCAAGGCAACACAAGCAATAAAGTATTGTATTCAAGCTACCAACAAATCCACAATAGTATTTGATCCCTCCATCGCCCAAAAGATATTAATTGTGATAAAATATGTATATTACATGAGAAAGATCATCAATGAGTGTACTCTAACCACAACTCCAAACCAGAAAAAGATAAGAAAAAGGAGACGAGAAAAAAAAAGCATGAAGAGAAAAGTATGGCATGGAAGTGTCAAACACCGATTGTTTCTTTACATACAACTTTGGCAAGAAGCTTAAAGGTAAAAACAAGTTAAATCCTATTAGATTATAAAGAAGAACACCTGGATGTCCCTTCTCCAATCAACAAAATCACTGACGACAAAGACTCTCTATACTCTCTGTGAGCACGGATCATTGCTCAAAGTTATATGCTCAGACTTGCTATTCAGATTACCATCCTGCTTGTCTGCCCATTTTTTATATTGTTCCAATGGGTCAATGTTGACAAAATAAGATGCATACTCATCCACGAAGATAACATTTCAGAAATTTAAAGCATAGCAGTATATCACTGTTGAAATTGTTAATGATTTGAAGAATGCACTCTCAACATACATTCATAAAGTGCAAAACCAGGGAGCTTACTTAAAGCCATATTCAGACATCACTTCAGTAGGTCCTCCTTTTCCAACAACAACAACAATCTCATTCTCAAATCTGTTAACATGAATTTAACTTGTTAAGCCAGCCAAAGGAAATTTTTATTTTTCAAACTTGATTTCTAACTAATGTAAACAACTATAATTCTAGCAGATCCATTGTAACCCCATTGTGCATCCTGCAATCTATATCTATAGTACATATTACACTGTGTTCCCACAATTGGGTTCGGGGAGGGTGGGGTGTACACAAGATCAAATATTCGAACTTAAATGACAAGTTTTAAATGAAAATAAATTCTCAAGAAGAGGCGAATTCAAGATCATAAACCAATTGCTGTTATTGTCTTCTACTAATTCATCTTACACAACATTAGTCCCTTTCTAGTCTGTTTCTATAAGGATGACCACTTTGCAAAAATCTTCAGTTTGAACTTCTCATTTTGCGTTTTATCAAAAACTCTCATAGGAATGTAGGCAAGTCTAAAGTACTTTTAGTAAGTTTTTATTTTTGACTTTTAAACTATAGGTCGAGTCAAATGATGTCACATCAATTGAATGGAACAAGAGTAGTATTTTGCGACAGTGATTTGCTATTACAATATAATTATACATCTCGAAATCCAACTTAAATGGTCCAGACACAAATGTTACTCAAATATACAACTTACGAAACAGAAAAAAGAAGAGAGAAGTATACCCAATTTTCCAAACAGTAAAAACAGAGTTATACCCATTTCAAGATCTTAAATAAGTAGCAGTTATTATATCCTCTTTTCCATTTTACACTATTCTATCCCTTTTAAGTTTGATCCTAAAATAATGTTAGTTTGAACTTCTTATTTTCCGCTTAATGCCGTGTTCTTATAGGCATATAAATATCATATTTAAGACGACAAGTCTAATGTACTTCCAATATGCCCTTAAATTTTTCCTTTTTTCTTTAAATTATGTATCAGGTCATATAACGTCATATAAAATGAATTGGAACAAGAGTAGAACTATGCGACAGGGAACACAATAACAATATAAACATACTTTTCTAAAAGAAAAATGATTCAAAGATAAATGCTACTCAAATACTACATCCACCCTTATCTTCAATGAAGAATTACAATCAATACATAGTAAAACCAGTTTTTGAAAAGAAAAAATGGACTAATCATAAGTTACAACATACCAAGTATACTCCCACAAGTTGGGTCTGAGGCGGGCGGGTGTATGCAGTCCTTATACCTACCTTTCTGGGATCTAATTGTAATTTAGACGGCAAAAAATGGCAATCGGAAAGAAATATGCGCTCAAATTTTCACACAGTTAAAACAGCACAGAGAAGAAGCCAAAATGAACTGATTAAAACATAAATGCTACTCAAATAGTACATCAACTCTTATCTTCATGGAATAAATATAATCAATGCACAAAAAAACAGATTTTGGAAAGCAAAAGAAAGTGAACAGACTAAAACACTTAGACTAAACCAACAACATAACCAGAGTAATTCCACAAATGGCTTGAAGAAGGTGTTGTGTATGCAGTCTTTATCCCTACCCTGTGAAGAAGGTGGAGAGGCTATTTCTGATAACGTCATAACCAATGTAATCCCACAAATGATTAGACTAGGGTGGTGTGTGGGCAACCTTACACCCCTACACTGTGAAGGTAGAGAGGCTATTTTTGATAATACTTGAACTAAACCAACAACAACATACCCAGTGTAATCTCTCACAAGTGAAATTGGGAAGGGTGGCGTGTCCGCAGTCTTACCACTACCTATGAAGATATAGAGAGGTTGTTTCCGATCACACTTGGAGTAAACGACTATCACACCTAGGGGTGGACATATTTTGGTTTAAACCGAAAAAAACAAAAAAAACAAACCGAAATTTAATTTTGGTTTCGGTTTTTCGGATCGGATTCGATTTGTAATTTTAGAATTTCGATTTTTCGGTTCAATTTTCAGTTTTAAAAAAAAAAATTGGTTTAAACCGAAAAATCAAAATTTTATAAATAAATAAATAATATATATATTTTATTATATATATATATAATATTATATTATATTATATATATATATATATAGTAATTCACATTCACAATTAACATTTAATAGCAAATTCACATACGCCTGTTTTAGTGACTCAAATATTTTAAGGACTATTTTGGTGACTTTGGACTGTTTTATGAACTATTTATGCAGAAAATATGTTATTTCATAGACTATTTTTACGAGTTTTGTGTTATTTTGTAGATTATTTATGCAAGGTTATATTATATGTAATGATTAATGACGTTATGTATTATGTTAAGCTTATGATTACTCCATTTCATTTCATTCATGTTGAGTTATTTATAATTATTTATATTTGGGAATGAAAAATAGATTTGAAAAAAATAATTTTTCTAAAAAAATTCATCAATTTTAAATGCTCAATTATGAAAAAGAGAGGTTAACTACTTTAATATTTCAAATCAAAATAAAAATCTGAAATAACCGAACCGAATTTATAAAAATCGAACCAAACCGAATATATTTCAGTTTGGTTATGAATGTCATTTTTGTCAATTCGAAAATCGATAAATCGAACCGCTATTAAACAATCAGACCAAACCAACCGAACACCCATCCCTAATCACACCAAATTCGACCCATCAAGAGAACTATAACGAAACAGAAAGGAAAAGAAAACATTACCAAGATTTTGACGAGCTGGAGGAAGGAGGATACCGGTCGTCATCTAGAATCGGAATCACAATGAAATTGAATACTCCCATTTTGGCAAATCAACTAATTAAACTTCACAGAAACTTCCAGCGCTTGGAAAATTATTGAAATCGAAAAGAAACCCAAATCAGCAGCTTCGTCTCAGAGATTCTGGATACAGATATATACAAATTAAGAAAACAGATTATGGAAAGCAAAACAGAAAAAGGACTAATCATAATTGGCACACAAAATGGTATTAACAACTTAAGTAAAAACATAGATATACATTCAGTTTTCTTAACAGTTACTAAATGGAGCAAAAAAGAAACAAAAACGAACCGACTTAAAAAACAAAAAATTCTAGAATAGTTACTGATCAATTTGAAGATAACATGCAACTGCAAGGAAATTTTGAAGAGAGAATTGCAATAATTTTGAAGAGCTATCGAGAAGTGGAATCAACAGTGTAATCAAACACTCCCATTTTGCAAAATCAACTAATTAAACTTTCATCACTTGAAATTTTTTTGAAACCCCCCCACACACAAGAGGAGATACGTAAATAAAGGAAACAGATTTGGAAAGCAGAATAAAAAAGGACTGAACAATTTTTGAAGACGATGAAGGAGAATATGGGTAATCATAAAGAATTGGAATCGACTAATTAAAGTCACAGAAACTTCAACACTCGAAAATTTTTGAAACTGAAAGAAACCCAAATCAGCAACTTCCTCTACAAATTCTAGAATAGAGGAACTGAACCGTCATCGATTTGCCCCATGAAGAAAACTTCAATCAAAACAGATAACAATAAATTGACAAGGATCGAAAGATAAAAGTAGAAGATGATATTACCAAGATTTTGAATAGAAATAGGAAGGGGAACATGGGTCGTCATCGGGAATAACAGAGAGAGAGAGAGGAGATAAATACATATACACCCAATTTGCCTAAAAAGGAGCAAAAAACATTCCTGTACATCTAACTCGAAATAGGAGAAAATTTATGTGCACTTTAAAAATCAGCTCTAGAAGATTAATTACATGGATAACATTTGCTAAGCTTTTCCTATTCTTATTTTTTTTTCAAATAAGAGAACCATTTTGTAAACTGTAGTTATATTATTATTCATAAGTAATCAATTTATGAAAGACCTGCTTGTACTTCTATCAGCTAAGCTATGTCCTACATTAAAATATATGGTGTTGGCATACTGGTAGGTGGTAATCACGCCACGTGCTTTTTAAGTGCTTCCAAAGTTGACTTCTATTAATGAAGAAGGCACATCCTTTGCCTGCATTTGATAGAAGAACACTTGCACAAAGCCAATACCTATCTTTTATTTTTCCACTAAAATTTTTTAATGATATTTGAATGGGGAGAGTGAGGTATGAGATCTAACAAACAAAAAATTACCTTCTCATCAACTGTTTGAATGGTGTATGTCCCTGTATAACCTGCAGATTCATTCAAGTAAGTAAAACACACGAGAGGCTTAAAGATACAGAGCAAGTAGCACATCATAGAACTACCAACTTCTATAAAGATCCAATTATTGAAGAAAAAAAGGAGATTATGATCAAGACAACTCTATTTTTGGATAATCAGGAAAAACTTCACCACAATGTCTTTCACAAATTATATACCTGTAGAGGTAGGATGTTAACATCCAACAATCTGCCCAACTCATTTGCTCTTTTAGATTCAGGAACACCACCTCCTATTGAGTGTTAGAGACAACATTAAGTTCCTTTCTTCTAAAAGTAACAGGCTCTCAAAATGCACTCCTACTACTTCAAAGTTTAGAACAGTAGGTTACAATAAGATGGTCTCAACGAGATACAGACGAAAAACAAATTACTTAAATAGTAGAGCAACTCTAGGATGGATGAATATTTACTGTGATTCTACTAAGCGAAAGAAGCCACTCCACCTATTTGGCATTATTTTTCACTCAGTCTCTATCATTAGATCCAATAAAAGAGATCAATCATTAACAATAACAACATATCCAATGTAATCCACAAGTAGGGCTGCTCGAACAGTAAAGCTAATTATTTTTTTAAAAAAAAATAAGTTCATCATTAGACCTAGTTTATGTTCACCTGATGCATAAAAACATTTTTAAAAAACTAAAGGCACATCATTTTTTTATTACACTCAAATTTGTTAGGCATAAAAAGTGGAAACCCAAGACAAGATGAACGCCAAGGAAAAACCAACATGGGAGTTGATTGACTTTGGAATGTCTTCATTTAAGAGAACTTTCTGAAGCAAACCCCGCCCCCATCTCCCCATGATATTACAAACCAAAATACTAACAGATGATAGTATGACACTGGGTTTTATATATTTATAGAACTGTCAAGATATTTTCATTGTGGAGATAACTAATATCCTATGAATCATCAATGGTTTAGTGGATATTTTGAATCGAGGATTTCAACAACCTAAAAGTTTCCTTCTACTGGACCAACTTATCTCAATTCAACAACGATTCTTACCACCCACATATTACTGTTAAGCATAAAGGTTTGGAAAAAGATAGGTCAGTGAAACCCCAGTTAACATTACAGGTCATTAGATGCTTATATACCTCAGTACATGTTTCTGACAATGGATAAGTCCAGGAAATGTTCATCCTCAGGCAACATTTTGTAATCACATATAATATTACAACACGTTCTCGGAGCATAAGACCAACTGGCATGAAAAAGATAGTATACTGAGTTAATGTCTTGAGATATATGTATCTTCAAATGACATGATCCATCCTATTCCAAAACTTGTAATATATAACTTAGATAATTACATTTACGAAGTTGTTACTTCAAGTAACTAAAGAAGTTGCAATGCCACCAAATGGATGTTGGATAAGAACATGTTACATCAACTACTCACCATTGGTCAAAAATACATAGGGAACCTTCAGAGTACTTGCAAAATCAAAAGACAGTGTAAAGTTAACCTCCCTAACCATGGTTACCAGCAAAAATTACCTATACAGCTCCTAAGACATGCCCTCACATTCGAGAACAACACAAACATGTTTCCAGCAGATGTGTGTGTCTTCTATAAGGGTGAATGATACTGATCAAGGTAGTGGGAAACGATGAAGTGGAAACCATCTATAAGGAAGCAACAAAAAAATTGACACAAGAACAGGACAAACAACTTCAAGAACTTTCATGGTATCAAGCAAATCAAGCCACCAGAAGGATAGTGTGCACAAAATGCCATTCCCTGAAAAACACTTTTTTCTAACCAAAATTTGGTCACAAAAAATTAGAAATGGCCATCGGATGCTTTGGCTTCTAGAAGAACTGGGCATCCTACTTTTATATGTACAAGGTTCATTAGGGTGAGCAAGGTTCGTTCAGGTGGCTCTACTTTTCCTAATAACAATTCAGAGAAGAATTTGTTTAAAGGAAATATAATATGAACAAGGTCATGTGGAGTAGATTTTATGTCTTTACATTGTAAGACTCTTAAAAGATAGTATTGTGGACGAATTAAGTTGCAGTGAATGCAATTAATGCATCTAAAATTCAAATATATTCACCATGATATGCACTACATTCTCTATATTGTGAACCTTGAATCCTTGGCAATCAGGTAGCATACCTGTCATGGGCTTTCCCAATCAAATGCCATTGGCCAAGCACCAAACCATACTCCACTAACAACTCCATGAGCAAGTAGACAGATCATATAGTCTGTGGACTCATTTACCCTACAAGAACAAACATACTAAATAAGGTCTAGGATAGCTCTAATATACAAATATCAAATGCCCACGGATGAAAAAATGGAAATTACTTTATTCTAGCAAAAATTTTGTGCCAATTAGTCCATGATGAGCCAAAAACACAAACCGCTGGTAAAAATTGTCAAACCAACAATATGAAAGCACAATATGAATCCTAAATCCTGCACATAGCAGTAGCTTTAGTGCAACCGGATGTCTTTTTTACTTTCAGTGTGTTTTTTCTTAGATGTTACTTAGTGCACATTGTGTCCAAAAGGTGAAACTTTAGGGTTTATTAATCATTTGGACCATTATGTACACTATTCTCTTCTCTTCTTTTTTCTTCTCATAATTTATCATACTCTCTTCCTTACCCACACATACTTCAACATAGCTTAGAATCTACAAGGAACACTTCTAGAAAAAAACTCCAAAGTCTAAGAAATTGGTATTATTTAACTTCTAGGTGTATTGGAAGGGATAAAGTTCTATCAGATCGATCTTAACTATATCAACATACACGGATTATATTCTCCCATTTTTTGCATCATCATCTTGGCATGGAGATGCTCACATAATGTGTACAAGTATTTATGACAAGGCAAGAATGATGTAAGTGTATAGCCAATGCATAAACAGGTCACATACAATAGTTTAAGAGGATGCGGGAAACTATCTCTATGATGTTGCTCACACAATGTCGGATGAATCACAAGTTAAAGCTAACCCCATAAAATGTCATTCCCTGAAAAACTCTTTTTCTAACCAAAATTTGGTCACAAAAAATTAGAAATGGCCATCGGATGCTTTGGCTTCTAGAAGAACTGGGCATCCTAATTTTATATGTACAAGGTTCATTAGGGTGGCAAGGTTCGTTCAGGTGGCTCTACTTTTCTTTAAACAAATTCAGAGAAGAATTTGTTTAAAGGGATTATAATATGAACAAGGTCATGTGGAGTAGATTTTATGTCTTTCTATTGTAAGACTCTTAAAAAATAGTATTGTTGACGACTTAAGTTGTAGTGAATGCAATTAATGCATCTAAAATTGAAATATATTCACCATGATATGCACTACATTCTCTATATTGTGAACCTTGAATCCTTGGTAATCAGGTAGCGTACCTATCATGGGCTTTCCCAATCAAATGTCATTGGCCAAGCACCAAAGCATACTCCATTAACAACTCCATGATCAAGTAGACAGATCATATAGTCTGTTGACTCATTTACCCTACAAGAACAAACATTCTAAATAAGGTCTAGGATAGCTCTAACATACAAATATCAAATACCCATGGATGAGAAAATGGAAATTACTTTGTTCTAGCAAAAATTTTGTGTCAATCAGTCCATGATAAGCCAAAAACACAAACCGCTGGTAAAAACTGCCAAACCAACATTATGAAAGAACAATATGAATTTTAAATCCTGCACATTGCAGAAGTTTTAGTGCAACTGAATGTCTTTTTTACTTTCAGTGTGTTTTTTCTTTAGATGTTACTTATTGCACATTTTGTCCAAAAGGTGAAACTTTAGGGTTTATTAATCATTTGGACCATCATGTACATTATTCTCTTCTCTTCTTTTTTTCTTCTCATTATTTATCATACTCTCTCCCTTACCCACACATACTTCAACATAGCTTAGAATCAACAAGCAACACTTCCAGAAAAAACTCCAAAGTTTAATAAATCGATATTATTTAACTTCTAGGTGTATTGGAAGGTATAAAGTTCTATCAGATCGATCTTAAATATATCAACATACATATATTATATTCTCCCATTTTTTGCATCATCATCTTGACATAGAGATGCTAAGATAATGTGCACAAGTATTTATGTCAAGGCAAGAATAATGTAAGTGTATAGCCAATGCATAAACAGGTCACACGCAATAGTTTAAGAAGATGTGGGAAACTGTCTCTATGATGTTGCTCACACAATGTCGGATGAATCACAAGTTAAAGATAAGCCCATAAAATTTAACTCCTTCAATGAAATACCTTAATTATTCCTAATGCAATAATTTAAACATTTTGATGTTCAGCAGCAAAACCCCTATTTCCCTTACCATAAAATTGAATCAATAACTAAAAGTTTTTATTGTTTAATTAGCGAAAGAAAACTTACATCGCAGTCATAATAGAGGAAAACACCAACATGAAGAAGCATGATAGCAAGGAGGACTTCAAGAAATGTTTCACATGGCAATACTATTTTGGGAAAAGGCTCAAATATTCCACTGAACTATCAGAAATGGCTCATTTATGTCATCCGTTAAAAGTTGGGCTCATTCATGTCATCGCTGTAACAAATCCGGCCCATCTATGCCATTACTTTTTAACAGATGATTTTTAAAAATAGTCTTGCCACGTGGCATCATTTTAAACAAAAAAAAAATTAAAAATAAATTTTTTTTTGTTCCTTTCAAAAGAATCCACGCAACTTTTTGCTCCATTGAAAATTAGTTTGATCTATGCTTTTAAAATTTGATTAATTTTTCATGAATATATTCTTAAAATAATCTCGTTCTATTCGTTTTTTTGTCATTTTTGACATATTAAGATTGTTTTCATATTTTACCTTTAATATTAATTATTTTTTCTTCAAATTAATTTCAAATACAATAGTAAACATCATTTAATAAATATATTATAATAAAATAGCTATTTTAATTGACACAAGAACAGGACAAACAACTTCAAGAACTTTCATGGTATCAAGCAAATCAAGCCACCAGAAGGATAGTGTGCACAAAATGCCATTCCCTGAAAAACTCTTTTTTCTAACCAAAATTTGGTCACAAAAAATTAGAAATGGCCATCGGATGCTTTGGCTTCTAGAAGAACTGGGCATCCTAATTTTATATGTACAAGGTTCATTAGGGTGGCAAGGTTCGTTCAGGTGGCTCTACTTTTCTTAAAAATAATTCAGAGAAGAATTTGTTTAAAGGAAATATAATATGAACAAGGTCATGTGGAGTAGATTTTATGTCTTTCCATTGTAAGACTCTTAAAAGATAGTATTGTGGACGACTTAAGTTGCAGTGAATGCAATTAATGCATCTTAAATTCAAATATATTCACCATGATATGCACTACATTCTCTATATTGTGAACCTAGAATCCTTGGCAATCAGGTAGCATTTCTGTCATGGGCTTTTCCAATCAAATTCCATTGGCCAAGCACCAAACCATACTCCACTAATAACTCCATGAGCAAGTAGACAGATCATATATTTTGTGGACTCATTTGCCCTACAAGAACAAACATACTAAATAAGGTCTAGGATAGCTCTAACATACAAATATCAAATGCCCACGAATGAGAAAATGGAAATTACTTTGTTATAGAAAAAATTTTGTGTCAATCAGTCCATGATGAGCCAAAAACACAAACCGCTGGTAAAAACTGCCAAACCAACATTATGAAAGCACAATATGAATCCTAAATCCTGCACATAGCAGGAGTTTTAGTGCAACCGGATGTCTTTTTTACTTCCAGTGTATTTTTTCTTTAGATTTTACTTATTGCACATTGTGTCCAAAAGGTCAAAATTTACGGTTTATTAATTATTTTGACCATTATGTACACTATTGTCTTCTCTTCCTTTTTTCTTCTCATTATTTATCATACTCTCTCCCTTACCCACACATACATTAACATAGCTTAGAATCAACAAGGAACATTTCCAGAAAAAACTCCAAAGTTTAAGAAATTGATATTATTTAACTTCTAGGTGTATTGGAAGGGATAACGTTCTATCAGATCGATCTTAAATATATCAACATACACAGATTATATTCTCCCATTTTTTGCATCATCATCTTGGCATGGAGATGCTTAGATAATGTACCCAAGTATTTATGTCCAAGCAAGAATAATGTAAGTGTATAGCCAATGCATAAACAGGTCACACATAATAGTTTAAGAGGATGCGGGAAACTATCTCTATGATGTTGCTCACACAATGTTAGAAGAATCACAAGTTAAAGATTAGCCCATAAAATGCCATTTCCTGAAAAACTGTCTCTACGATGTTTCTCACAAAATGTCATTCCCTGAAAAACTCTTTTTTCTAACCAAAATTTGGTCACAAAAAATTAGAATGGGCTTTCCCAATCAAATGCCATTAGCCAAGCACCAAACCATACTCCACTAACAACTCCATGAGCAAGTAGATAAATCATATAGTCTGTTGACTCATTTACTCTACAAGAACAAATATACTAAATAAGGTCTAGGATATCTCTAACATACAAATATCAAATACCAACGAATGAGAAAATGGAAATTACTTTGTTCTAGAAAAAATTTTGTGCCAATTAGTCCATGATGAGCCAAAAACACAAACCGCTGGTAAAAATTGTCAAACCAACAATATGAAAGCACAATATGAATCCTAAATCCTGCACATAGCAGTAGCTTTAGTGCAACCGGATGTCTTTTTTACTTTCAGTGTGTTTTTTCTTAGATGTTACTTAGTGCACATTGTGTCCAAAAGGTGAAACTTTAGGGTTTATTAATCATTTGGACCATTATGTACACTATTCTCTTCTCTTCTTTTTTCTTCTCATAATTTATCATACTCTCTCCCTTACCCACACAAACTTCAACATAGCTTAGAATCAACAAGGAACACTTCCAGAAAAAATCCAAAGTTTAAGAAATTGATAGTATTTAACTTCTAGGTGTATTGTGATAACGCTCAATCTACAGCTCTCGTGGGAGTGTAAAGCGATCGTTAGCAAATATAGAACCCAACCTGGGTTGGGTGTCGATCCCACAGGGAATATCTTGGCCAACAAGTAAGTAAAATTACTAGACTTTTAGTGCAAGTCTCGTAAAAAGGGGGGATTGTAATGTGTAACCAAAACAATAAAGTAAAAGCTGAAAATAGCAAAGTAAAAAGAGAAAGATTGTTACGTAAGTTGTAAACAATGAGAATTGAAGCGTTGGGGTTATGTCCACCTTCTGAGGTATACGTCTCTATCGGCTATGAGTGTGTAGAGTCTTGACATGCAATTGCTTACAGAGAATTGTGGTCGATGGTAAATCCAAGCGTCTCGCGACCTAAACAAGGACTATTTCACTTTAACTCTCGCGAGCTTAAAGTGTGTCTAACGGTACGAATTCTCCAAGAGGTTAGTCCAGTTACGGCACTAGCTTTTTAATAGGAAAGGGTGTCCTACTACCTTGACATTATCTCTTTTCCAGACAAATAACCTTTTTCACGAACAAGTTAAATGTTAGACTGGCGTATTCTTGCGTTTGCAACCACAAAGAATGTAGATTAAGATGAAGAGAATAATGATATAAGCAATATACGTGTCTTGAACTCACAAACTCATAGCAATAGATAGTAACTCATTCGGCTTCCATAACCCCAACTAAGAGGTTTAGTTACCCATGAATGCGAAGGATATCACGATTTACATGGTTGATGGCGTGAGAAGTAGGTGATAGGCGTGTGGTTTTGGTGATTCCCTAGCAAGTAACGATTCTCTTGTTGTGGAATTTAAGAATAGAAGAGTAGATTAGAAGTGTTTGTGGTGGAAAATGAGAGGGATGGAAGAAAATTAATTGTTGAATTAAGTGAAGAATGAATAAAAATCTCTAACATGATAGGGTATTTATAATACTCCTATCCTACTCCTACTAAGCTAATGAAATAAATAGCCAAATCCTACTATACTAATGAAATCCTTGACCCAAATATACTAGGGTAAGGTTACAATATCATAATCCAAATAGAATAGTGAAATACATAACCTAATTGTATTAGGTTAATGTATCTTTGTAAAAGTCCAGCTTTGTGTCTGTAAGTCCCCAAAGTCTTCAGAAATGTTGTTTTAGCCCGGGACAGATTTTCCATGCAGCAGATTTGGTCCTTAGGCGTCCAACTCCCTTCTACTTCGTTTGTGAGCTTTCTTTTGCGTCAAGTAAGCCATAAAATGCTGTATTTTGCATCATTTATATCTGAAACTTTCCTAATCATGTTTGTTAGCTCATTTACAGGAAAAAGGACTAAAAGTGCATGAAATATATAATTTGTTCTCAAAACTAGGCTAAAATATGGGCAAAATATATTGATATAGGCGCGTAATTTCGCCTATCATCATATTGGTAGGGATAAAGTTCTATCATATCGATCTTAACTATATCAACATACACAAATTTTATTCTCTCATTTTTTGCATCATCATCTTGGCATGGACATGCTCAAATAATGTGCACAAGTATTTATGTCAAGGCAAGAATGATGTAAGTGTATAGCCAATGCATAAATAGGTCGCACACAATAATTTAAGAGGATGCGGGAAACTATCCCTATGATGTTGCTCACACAATGTCGGATGAATCACAAGTTAAAGATAATCCCATAAAATGCCATTCCTTGAAAAACTGTCTCTACGATGTTGCTCACAAAATGCCATTCCCTGAAAAACTCTTTTTTCTAACCAAAATTTGGTCAAAAAAAAATTAGAAATGGCCATCGGATGCTTTGGCTTCTAGAAGAACTGGGCATCCTACTTTTATATGTACAAGGTTAATTAGGGTGAGCAAAGTTCGTTGAGGTGGCTCTACTTTTCTTAAAAACAATTCAGAGAAGAATTTGTTTAAAGAGAATATAATATGAACAAGGTCATGTGGAGTAGATTTTATGTCTTTACATTGTAAGACTCTTAAAAGATAGTATTGTGGACGACTTAAGTTGCAATGAATACAATTAATGCATCTTAAATTCAAATATATTCACCATGATATGCACTACATTCTCTATATTGTGAACCTAGAATCCTTGGCAATCAGGTAGCATTTCTGTCATGGGCTTTCCCAATCAAATTCCATTGGCCAAGCACCAAACCATACTCCACTAACAACTCCATGAGTAAGTAGACAGATCATATATTTTGTGGACTCATTTGCCCTACAAGAACAAACGTACTAAATAAGGTCTAGGATAGCTCTAACATACAAATATCAAATGCCCACGAATGAGAAAATGGAAATTACTTTGTTATAGCAAAAATTTTGTGTCAATCAGTCCATGATGAGCCAAAAACACAAACCGCTGGTAAAAACTGCCAAACCAACATTATGAAAGCACAATATGAATCCTAAATCCTGCACATAGCAGGAGTTTTAGTGCAACCGGATGTCTTTTTTACTTCCAGTGTATTTTTTCTTTAGATTTTACTTATTGCACATTGTGTCCAAAAGGTCAAAATTTACGGTTTATTAATTATTTTGACCATTATGTACACTATTGTCTTCTCTTCCTTTTTTCTTCTCATTATTTATCATACTCTCTCCCTTACCCACACATACATTAACATAGCTTAGAATCAACAAGGAACATTTCCAGAAAAAACTCCAAAGTTTAAGAAATTGATATTATTTAACTTCTAGGTGTATTGGAAGGGATAAAGTTCTATCAGATCGATCTTAAATATATCAACATACACGGATTATATTCTCCCATTTTTTGCATCATCATCTTGGCATGGAGATGCTTAGATAATGTACCCAAGTATTTATGTCCAGGCAAGAATAATGTAAGTGTATAGCCAATGCATGAACAGGTCACACATAATAGTTTAAGAGGATGCGGGAAACTATCTCTATGATGTTGCTCACACAATGTTAGAAGAATCACAAGTTAAAGATTAGCCCATAAAATGCCATTTCCTGAAAAACTGTCTCTACGATGTTTCTCACAAAATGTCATTCCCTGAAAAACTCTTTTTTCTAACCAAAATTTGGTCACGAAAAATTAGAATGGGCTTTCCCAATCAAATGCCATTAGCCAAGCACCAAATCATACTCCACTAACAACTCCATGAGCAAGTAGATAAATCATATAGTCTGTTGACTCATTTACTCTACAAGAACAAATATACTAAATAAGGTCTAGGATATCTCTAACATACAAATATCAAATACCGATGGATGAGAAAATGGAAATTACTTTGTTCTAGAAAAAATTTTGTGCCAATCAGTTCATGATGAGCCAAAAATACAAATCGCTGGTAAAAATTGCCAAACTAACATTATGAAAGCACAATATGAATGCTAAATCCTGCACATAGCAGTAGTTTTAGTGCAACCGGATGTCTTTTTTACTTCTAGTGTGTTTTTTCTTTATATGTAACTTATTGCACATTGTGTCCAAAAGGTGAAACTTTAGGGTTTATTAATCATTTGGACCATCATGTACACTATTCTATTCTCTTCTTTTTTTCTTCTCATTATTTATCATACTCTCTCCCTTACCCACACAAACTTCAACATAGCTTAGAATCAACAAGGAACACTTCCAGAAAAAAATCCAAAGTTTAAGAAATTGATATTATTTAACTTCTAGGTGTATTGGTAGGGATAAAGTTCTATCAGATCGATCTTAACTATATCAACATACACAAATTTTATTCTCTCATTTTTTTCATCATCATCTTGGCATGGACATGCTCAAATAATGTGCACAAGTATTTATGTCAAGGCAAGAATGATGTAAGTGTATAGCCAATGCATAAATAGGTCGCACACAATAATTTAAGAGGATGCGGGAAGCTATCCCTATGATGTTGCTCACACAATGTCGGATGAATCACAAGTTAAAGATAATCCCATAAAATGCCATTCCTTGAAAAACTGTCTCTACGATGTTGCTCACAAAATGCCATTCCCTGAAAAACTCTTTTTTCTAACCAAAATTTGGTCAAAAAAAATTAGAAATGGCCATCGGATGCTTTGGCTTCTAGAAGAACTGGGCATCCTACTTTTATATGTACAAGGTTAATTAGGGTGAGCAAAGTTCGTTGAGGTGGCTCTACTTTTCTTAAAAACAATTCAGAGAAGAATTTGTTTAAAGAGAATATAATATGAACAAGGTCATGTGGAGTAGATTTTATGTCTTTACATTGTAAGACTCTTAAAAGATAGTATTGTGGACGACTTAAGTTGCAGTGAATGCAATTAATGCATCTTAAATTCAAATATATTCACCATGATATGCACTACATTCTCTATATTGTGAACCTAGAATCCTTGGCAATCAGGTAGCATTTCTGTCATGGGCTTTCCCAATCAAATTCCATTGGCCAAGCACCAAACCATACTCCACTAACAACTCCATGAGCAAGTAGACAGATCATATATTTTGTGGACTCATTTGCCCTACAAGAACAAACGTACTAAATAAGGTCTAGGATAGCTCTAACATACAAATATCAAATGCCCACGAATGAGAAAATGGAAATTACTTTGTTATAGCAAAAATTTTGTGTCAATCAGTCCATGATGAGCCAAAAACACAAACCGCTGGTAAAAACTGCCAAACCAACATTATGAAAGCACAATATGAATCCTAAATCCTGCACGTAGCAGGAGTTTTAGTGCAACCGGATGTCTTTTTTACTTCCAGTGTATTTTTTCTTTAGATTTTACTTATTGCACATTGTGTCCAAAAGGTCAAAATTTACGGTTTATTAATTATTTTGACCATTATGTACACTATTGTCTTCTCTTCCTTTTTTCTTCTCATTATTTATCATACTCTCTCCCTTACCCCCACATACATTAACATAGCTTAGAATCAACAAGGAACATTTCCAGATAAAACTCCAAAGTTTAAGAAATTGATATTATTTAACTTCTAGGTGTATTGGAAGGGATAAAGTTCTATCAGATCGATCTTAAATATATCAACATACACGGATTATATTCTCCCATTTTTTGCATCATCATCTTGGCATGGAGATGCTTAGATAATGTACCCAAGTATTTATGTCCAGGCAAGAATAATGTAAGTGTATAGCCAATGCATAAACAGGTCACACATAATAGTTTAAGAGGATGCGGGAAACTATCTCTATGATGTTGCTCACACAATGTTAGAAGAATCACAAGTTAAAGATTAGCCCATAAAATGCCCTTTCCTGAAAAACTGTCTCTACGATGTTTCTCACAAAATGTCATTCCCTGAAAAACTCTTTTTTCTAACCAAAATTTGGTCACAAAAAATTAGAATGGGCTTTCCCAATCAAATGCCATTAGCCAAGCACCAAATCATACTCCACTAACAACTCCATGAGCAAGTAGATAAATCATATAGTCTGTTGACTCATTTACTCTACAAGAACAAATATACTAAATAAGGTCTAGGATATCTCTAACATACAAATATCAAATACCGATGGATGAGAAAATGGAAATTACTTTGTTCTAGAAAAAATTTTGTGTCAATCAGTTCATGATGAGCCAAAAATACAAATCGCTGGTAAAAATTGCCAAACTAACATTATGAAAGCACAATATGAATGCTAAATCCTGCACATAGCAGTAGTTTTAGTGCAACCGGATGTCTTTTTTACTTCTAGTGTGTTTTTTCTTTATATGTAACTTATTGCACATTGTGTCCAAAAGGTGAAACTTTAGGGTTTATTAATCATTTGGACCATCATGTACACTATTCTATTCTCTTCTTTTTTTCTTCTCATTATTTATCATACTCTCTCCCTTACCCACACAAACTTCAACATAGCTTAGAATCAACAAGGAACACTTCCAGAAAAAAATCCAAAGTTTAAGAAATTGATATTATTTAACTTCTAGGTGTATTGGTAGGGATAAAGTTCTATCAGATCGATCTTAACTATATCAACATACACAAATTTTATTCTCTCATTTTTTTCATCATCATCTTGGCATGGACATGCTCAAATAATGTGCACAAGTATTTATGTCAAGGCAAGAATGATGTAAGTGTATAGCCAATGCATAAATAGGTCGCACACAATAATTTAAGAGGATGCGGGAAACTATCCCCATGATGTTGCTCACACAATGTCGGATGAATCACAAGTTAAAGATAATCCCATAAAATGCCATTCCTTGAAAAACTGTCTCTACGATGTTGCTCACAAAATGCCATTCCCTGAAAGACTCTTTTTTCTAACCAAAATTTGGTCAAAAAAAATTAGAAATGGCCATCGGATGCTTTGGCTTCTAGAAGAATTGGGCATCCTACTTTTATATGTACAAGGTTAATTAGGGTGAGCAAAGTTCGTTGAGGTGGCTCTACTTTTCTTAAAAACAATTCAGAGAAGAATTTGTTTAAAGAGAATATAATATGAACAAGGTCATGTGGAGTAGATTTTATGTCTTTACATTGTAAGACTCTTAAAAGATAGTATTGTGGACGACTTAAGTTGCAGTGAATGCAATTAATGCATCTTAAATTCAAATATATTCACCATGATATGCACTACATTCTCTATATTGTGAACCTAGAATCCTTGGCAATCAGGTAGCATTTCTGTCATGGGCTTTCCCAATCAAATTCCATTGGCCAAGCACCAAACCATACTCCACTAACAACTCCATGAGCAAGTAGACAGATCATATATTTTGTGGACTCATTTGCCCTACAAGAACAAACGTACTAAATAAGGTCTAGGATAGCTCTAACATACAAATATCAAATGCCCACGAATGAGAAAATGGAAATTACTTTGTTATAGCAAAAATTTTGTGTCAATCAGTCCATGATGAGCCAAAAACACAAACCGCTGGTAAAAACTGCCAAACCAACATTATGAAAGCACAATATGAATCCTAAATCCTGCACATAGCAGGAGTTTTAGTGCAACCGGATGTCTTTTTTACTTCCAGTGTATTTTTTCTTTAGATTTTACTTATTGCACATTGTGTCCAAAAGGTCAAAATTTACGGTTTATTAATTATTTTGACCATTATGTACACTATTGTCTTCTCTTCCTTTTTTCTTCTCATTATTTATCATACTCTCTCCCTTACCCACACATACATTAACATAGCTTAGAATCAACAAGGAACATTTCCAGAAAAAACTCCAAAGTTTAAGAAATTGATATTATTTAACTTCTAGGTGTATTGGAAGGGATAAAGTTCTATCAGATCGATCTTAAATATATCAACATACACGGATTATATTCTCCCATTTTTTGCATCATCATCTTGGCATGGAGATGCTTAGATAATGTACCCAAGTATTTATGTCCAGGCAAGAATAATGTAAGTGTATAGCCAATGCATAAAAAGGTCACACATAATAGTTTAAGAGGATGCGGGAAACTATCTCTATGATGTTGCTCACACAATGTTAGAAGAATCACAAGTTAAAGATTAGCCCATAAAATGCCATTTCCTGAAAAACTGTCTCTACGATGTTTCTCACAAAATGTCATTCCCTGAAAAACTCTTTTTTCTAATCAAATGCCATTAGCCAAAATGGTAGAAATTAAAAAAGAAAGTTAATGGAGGAAAGATAACAATTGTTAGATCTAAGTAAGTAGTAGATGAGAACATGGTGGAAATTCAAAAGAAAGTTAATGGAAGTTGTAATTTGAATGTTGAAGTAGAAGATGAAGATGAGAACATGGTGAGAATTCAAAATGAGTGAGTTGAGAAAATCATGCGATATATTTCATGATTTTTGGGCTTGATTTACGGCATAATAAGGGGATGTGGGTAGGTTTTCTAGATGTATCAGAAAAGAGGCAACTATTTTAAGTAAAAGAGAATTTTTGTAATTAGTTTAGTTGGATGAGATTTTAAGTTATAATAAAAATTTAAGTTACAATTATAAGTAATTTATCCTAAATTTTATGCAATAACAATATGTGCTTTACACCATCGAATAAAAGAAATTTATATCTAACCTAAACTGGAATATCTGTTTTTTATGAGTTAATGTGGACGAAATCTCTGCTTTAAATACTCGTTAAATAAGCCAAAGTGTAGATTTCTAATAACTCAGTGACAGATTTCAATCTCCAAAGAAACATTACACAGAGATCATGTATAAATGCTCCATCCTCTTAGACAGCTGCGTAGTCCGTAAGCCTCAATTTAGCCTCTTTGCGCAAACATTATAGCCAGCGAGTGAACAACTTTTCATTAATACCCCTTAGGCAATCAAAATAGCCTGTACATTTTAATATACTTCATAGCCCCCTGTAGACTTTAATATACTTCATAGCTCCTTAGGCAATCTGCATATAGCCCTGGTGACGCAGGCATAATTCCTGTAACTAACCACAGTACCCTGCAGGCAATAACAAACAATCAAATAGCTCAAGCGTGACAATAATCAAAGTTAAACAGCCCCAAATGTGAGCAAGATAAGCAACAAGGGACCTATACAAGTAATCTAAGTCGTGTCTAGCACCAAGTCACTATCTATATAATAAGGGGTTGTTTGGTAGGAGGAATACAGATAACTAATTCCTAAATTTATTTAGAAGAGGAACTTATTTCATGTTTGATTGAAACAAAATACATAAGATAACTCATTTCGGGATTAGTTGTTTTGAAATTGTAATATTTTTCTTATTCCTCCTTGAAGGAATAACTAATTCTGAGATTACTAACTAATCTCGGAATAACTTATTTTCAAACCAAACATCCTCTAAGAGTCCACACAAAGGATAATATATCCACTAGGCAGCCAACAAAATCAACCACTATGGCTAGAAAAAGGTCGTCTATCTATACTAGTCATACTGCTCGTAGGCTCTAAGGAAGGATAGCTTTAACTTTTCCCGATGAACCCCTCTAACTTGCGCACTTCTAATTGTACTCCCACATCAGTAAAATTTAGGGGGTGTCAAAATGAGCTTAAAGTGAGCTGATCCGCTCAACCTGTCCAATACTTAATAGATTGAGTTCAAGATAATTTACTACTAAAATTTAAATATATATATATATATATATATATATATATATATATATATATATATATATATATATATATATATACAAACTAAAGTTATCTTATTACATTAAATATCAATTTTATAAAGTATTTACACAAATCTCAAACTAATTACATAAATTCCCTTTTTTGTTACTTTCTCTTCACAAATCTTATACATCTAAAACACTATATTTTCTTCCGCATTTTGCTCCCCATCTGCTCCCATTACACCCGATTTTTTTTCCACATTTGAAAACCCTTTTTTCATGGCAAAATTCAAGTAATCTACTTGGAGGTTATCAATTTGTAAGTTTTGAAGCTTTAATTGATTTTATTGATTTACTCTTTTTTTTCAACTTTACCAATTTAGGATTTGTTTCGTTTATTCTATGAATGCATGTTCGTTTCTATGAAATTACTGTATTTTGTAAGTATATTCAAATTTCGTAGTTTGATTTTTTCGTTTTACTTCATATACTACAAGTTAGATTTTTTATTTTCTTGGTTTGTACTTTCTTTTGCTTAATCGATATAGTGTAAAATTGGTAATGGATTCTTGTCCTAACTTTAGTTTAGGACTTAGTCTGTTAGATTCTCAAAAACAAGATATTTTCGTTGGGTTTGTTCCTGGTACATTTGATTGCGAAGAACCCAATTTCGCAGAGAATTGTTCAAAGCATCGAAATGAACCGGCAGCAATGCAGAAATTGAAGGAAGTGGCTAGTTCTAGATCGAAGAAGTCAGGTTCTAAAGCGGCAAGTAAGAAAAGTTTCATTATTCCGATCGACCACGTCTTCCGAGGATATTGATTATGAGTTTATGTATAAGTTGACATATGTATAATAAGACATTATACATTAGCTATTTCATCCCACTAATGTATAATGTAGGTATTCTGAAATATATTTCTATAGGTTATACATTGGCAGTTATGAAAAAATAAATCGTTATAAAGTATTAATTTTGTATAAGGTGACATTAAACATTACAACAGTTTACTTTTTAAATGTGTAAGCTACCCTCATACATGTATATTTGTTGCTTAATTAGGTTTGATATTAATTTTGAGATGTGTAGGTTACCCTCATACAAGTGTAATTGTTGTTTATTTAGGATCTGATATAAATTGTTAGATGTATAAATAACCATCATACATTTGTATCTGTTGTTTAATTATGGTCCTGATTTAAATTTTTAGATGTATAAGTTACCTTCATACAGGTTTAACTGTTATTTTTAGATTGCAATGAGCAAAGTACATGGAAACTTGCTTCAAATTATCAACTTTTAAATATTGATGAGAATGTGAAGGAGTTGTGTTTGGATTATGATACTTATTATTCTTCATCTAAAGTTTTGGTTAGGAAATGTGTTGGCTTAGATGAAAAAAGTATTGATAATTCTCAAACTCAATGGTTCAAGTTTGTGTCAGCCAATATTTAGTAGGGTTCAAGAGATTTTTTCGATAGGAGCCCATATGTAAAATTGCATTGAGTATGCTGTTGTATTGACATGAATAGAATTGCAACTTATTATATTTTTTACATAATTTTTGAATATATAATTTTAGTAATATTGAGTTGATCTTATCTGTTTAATTGACTCCCGGGAAGCAACAATATCACTTAACTTGAAGCCGATTAAGTAAATAATAGGTCACAATTTGAAGCGATCTACATGATATACAAATATAGATTATAGTCTTATTTATTACTAGTCCATACCAATCTACTATCTGTTAATTAGGACTCTAAAAGAGAATGTGTATCTTGTGAAATAAGTCATACTACAAATTTAACAGGTTATAGTTAACCATTTATTTTGTTTTTCAACCAACTTTACATATTATGGAAAATTATGGATAATTTATCTTTTATGTGACCTAATTGGATACAAATTAAGAGATGGTGTATATTTGGCCCAAAAAATACTACAAACTTTTTACGTTATAGTAAATTACCTACATTTTGTTTCAACTAGCTTTACCTATTGTGATAAATTAAGTATAGTCTTTTACATAACCTGATAGGATACAAATTCTTTTAAGCTATTACCACTTATAATTCGAACAGAACTCTCCTCAATAGATCAGATAAAGATAATTTTTTTTTTGTTCGATCACATCAATATTAGCTACTGTTATCTATATACGAGATCAATCAATTCTTTTCGTTCAACATAACCAACTTTATTTCATAAGTGTAATTGCTATTTCTGATGGACACTCTGCTTATATTCTTCGATACTCTTCGGATAAAAACATGGTGAAATTAGCCACAATATTTATTTTTCTTTACTTTTTTTCAACTTTTTCTCATTGTTTACCATTATCAACAAGTTCTAGATGTATAGTAAATGATGCAACTGGTGAAAGAGTAAAATTAGTTTGTGGCAATTGGCCTGGACATATAGAGACCATGTTACCAGAAGGCCTAGATCTACAGCCCATTAGCCATATTTTTAGGCACATTTTCGATTCACTCATAGAAGACGTCTTCAAGATCCACTTGCAGTCTTTGTTACGACAACTCAGTACATAGCTTTAATTTTTTTAAACTGAGTCAATGTATTAAACAAAAGTATTAAATATATATATATATATATATATATATATATATATATATATATATATATATATATATGGACAAAATGCAATTTCTGGCACTGTCCCAGTTTTCATTATCCATTTGTCCGAATGTATAATCAAATATTATACATTCGTAATTTAATTATTCAACTATACAAAACCCAACCATAAAACGCAAACTACTTCAGAATGTTTAAAATCATATTACCATACATTTCTTGGACTGGAACGATTTTATTATACAATCGTACCTCTATGAGCTTCAGCAACACAGAACCCAACTTTAGAACATAAACTTCTTCAAAACCTCTAAAACCATATTACCATAGATTATAAGAGCAACAAAAAAAATCGATACACAATACAACACCTGTTTCTTTATCAAACTGTATTTCCTTATTGGATTTGTCGAAATTGAAAATATAAAGCAGAAAATTAATCAATCCAGAAAATTATTTCTTCAACTCTACGTAAACCTTCACTCCATTGTCGTTCCTTATAACAATTGGAGAAGAATTTCCTCCAACCATATATTTAACTTCAATTTTTTTACGTACTTCGTCGATATCCAATTTCATGGTGATCGTAGCAACCAATTTCAAGAAAGTTATACTTTTCGAAACAATTATTGCGTCACTTTTGTATGACTGATAACTAATTTTTGACTCCCAAATATCAGAATATCGCAATAATATGGGAATATTCATATTGATTTTAGTAGTATTGAAGAACGTATGTAGAATAAATTGGTTATTTTTGGCTTTCCAGATCGTGATTCCCAGAAAAAAATAAAAAAAAATTGATGTTTAAGAAATTTTTTGAAATTCAAACACCAGTTACTAGTTTTATCCATAAACGAGTTAATGTTAGCTAATTATTGCCGTTAATTAAGAAACTGTAAAATAATTTATGATTTCTCTTACCTTAAATTTAGGATTAATTGTTTCATCATGCATTCGACCAATGTATAATAGAAGGCCAAATGTATGAGTATCTTTGCAAAAATCGGGAGAGAGAAAATAAGAAGGGATTTTGTGTAATTAGTTTCATTAACTGGGGGATTTATGTTGTTTACACAATTTACTATTGGGTAAATCTCAATCCATCAAGTCCCAGTCCATTTTTAAATGGAAAAATTTCAGAAATAACAACTATAGAGTCTTAATTGTAACTTTTATAGCAACAGTTTCATAACTACGGAAAATAGCAAATTGTATTTTATATTTAAGTAAACTGTTGCTATACAAATACATATACAACAAGATTTACTGTCCTTGTTTTACTCAAATTAGTTGAGTTAAATTAGAAATAATTATCCAATCTAATTAAATTTTCATAAATTACTCTTATTTAAATTAGTAGATTTCTTTTCCAAATTAAACTCAAATATGAAGATTATAATTTCCACGAACTTCAAAATTTCAAAATATCATTCTCTTATATATCTCTAACTATTTTTTATTGTTATTTTTTTTTCATTTTTTTAATCTTAATTTCTTTTTCTTTTCTATTTTTTTCTTTCCACTTTATTTTCTCTCTTCTACTTTTCTTTTTTTCCCTTTTTTTTTTCTTTTTTCTTTTTCTTTTTTTTCTTTTCTCATATGTTTTTTGTTTTCTTCTTTTTTAAAAAAAAAAAATTTCGCTTTTGTTTTTTACACTTCTATTTCTAGTTTCTATTTTTCTTTCTTTTTTTCTTTTTTCTTTTTTCTTTTTTTTTTAATTTTTATTATTCGTTTTTGTTTTTTCTTTTTTTTTTACTCTTCTATGTCTATCTTTTATTTTTAAAAGACAATTATCTATATCATATATACATAATAAAAAATATACAAAATAAATAGACATACAGATCTGCATATGTATTTACGGTAAAAAACATACATGTATATCTGCATATGTATTTACAGAAATACATATTTGACTCACATGTATATATAAACATATAGGAGACAAAATCTCTATAACAAAAATGACAATTATATACATATACATATAGGTAATAAAAAATACATGATACATATCTTAAACAGTAAAAGAAAATAAATAAGTACATATGTTATCCTCTAAAATGACATAGTATGTATAGTTCAAAGACAAATTCAACACCGTATAAAATAAATATTGCTCTACAAATGTATTTACAGAACACATACCTGATTCATATGTATATACTTATTTTATATGAGTCATCTTTGTATTTCGCAAATACATATGAAGATATATAGTATAGTTATGTTTGTTACTGTTTAATATGAATATGATATGTATTTCGTAAATACATATGTATGTTTTGTACTGATATACATATCCAAATCTGTATGGCTATGTATTTTGTATGTTTTTTGAATATGCGTATGTGATAAACATAGTTGTCTTTTCAAAATAAAAGTTAGAAATAGAAGAGTAAAAAAACAAAACAAAAAAAAAAATATAAAAAGAAAAAAAGAGAAGTGAAAAAGAAAAAAAAGGAAGAAAGAGAAATAAAAGTATAAAAAAAAAAGAAAAAAAAAAGAAACAAAATAAAATAGAAAAAAAAGAATAAAACGAAAATAGAAAAAAAAAAGATATGAGAAAGGAAAAAAAAGTAAAAAAAAAGTAAAAAAAAAGAGAAACAAAAGAGAGAAAATAAAGTGGAAAGAAAAAAATGAAAAAGAAAAGAAATCAAAATAAAAAATAAAATGATAAAAAAATGAAATAATAAAAAAATAAGATTAAAAAAATAATAAGAAAAAAAAAGGTAGAGATATAAGAGAGTGAAAGACAGTAATGATGTTTTATATTGAAATCTTGAAGATCATGAAGATAATTATCTTCAAATATGAAAAAAAAGAGAAAAAAAAAGAAAATAAAAAATAAAAAAAATTAAAAATAAAAAAAGGAAGAGAGAAAATAAAGTGGAAATAAAAAAAATGAAAATAAAATAAAAAAATAAAATGATAAAAAAATAAGATAAAAAAAAGGAGTAAAAAATAGAAAAACTTACAGAAACTAGCATTCTTAAGATTATAATTACAATAAATAACAACACTTTTCAAAATTACAACTTATAGCAAAAGTAGCAATATTTTACCCACTTCATAGTAATAGAAGAATATGTATTTTTCAGTTGTACATATGTATTTATGAGTAGTACATATATATTTGTATATGTATTTATATAACAACATTTTACTTAAATACAAATACAATTTGATATTTTTCGTAATTATGAAACTGTTGCTATAAAAGTTATAATTAAGGCTACAGAATTGCTATTTCTGAAATTTTCCCTAAAAAAATATGGCTATATTTGGGGGAGGTGAAATAGTGGAGTGAAAATAAAAAAATGTAAAGTAGTGAGAGTAAAACATGCAGTTGCCTAATTAATGAATAAAATAATGCTACTCTCGCTATAAACTGTAATTTTACAAAAGTGTTACTATTTATTGTAATTATAGTTTTAAGTATGTTATTTTATATAATTTTTTCTTTTTAAATTGGTTCAAATTAACCCAATTCAATCTCCATGTCAACCCGTTCAATGAAAAAATAATTTTCTGAATCAAAGTAGAAAAAATAAGTGACAATTTGTCCTCTCACTCTCAAAATCAACCACTTCACCTCACCCTAACCCCACCACACCCCCAACTTACCCTACCGATTCTACCTCCATTAAATAAATTATTTTTATTTCTTAAAAAAACATTTTATAAAGTTTTTGCACCCACCCCACCTCATCCCCATCCACCCTCCCTACCCCGAACCCCCACCCCAAAAAATTATTTTTTAATTTCTTTTAAAAATTAAAAATCTTTTCTTACCCCAGGTCAAAATCCTACCTTCCCCCTTTACCCGGATCCCCTACCACTCTCCAAAAAATATATTTTTAAAAAATAAATAAATAATTTTTTAAAAGAATTTTTTTTTACCCCACCCCCAGCTCCCCCTCCCCCCTCCCCTCTACGACATACCCCCTCTCCAAAAAGATATTTTCTTAAAAAAAGTTAAATTTCTTTTTTTTGAAAAAAAAACTCTTACTTCAACCCCAATCCCTTCCTTAACCCCCACACTCCACATCCCCACCGCTTTCAAATTTTCTTTTTTAAAAGAATTTTTTTCTTTTAAATAACTCTTACCCCAACCCACATCACCCCTCCCCCCACCTCACCCCCACGGCATATCCCTCCCCCAAACAATTATTTTTTATAAAAACAATTGTTAAAAAATGAATTTTCAAGAAAATTAAAATTTTTAAAAATTATTCTTACCCCACCCTCACTCCCTACCCAGCCACCCAACTTCCCAATTGCATCCAAACTTATTTTTTTATGTTGAATTTACAAAGGGTAAATATCAATGTGTTAATATTTTTTAGATTAAGTGGGTCAAGACTCAACTCGATTTTAATTCATTTCAACTCAAAGTAAATTTAAGTGAGTCCTGACCCAACTCAATACCTAATTCAACACATTTAATATCTTTAATTTCAACCCAATCCACCTATTTAACACTCCTATGTCCCTACTAAAATCAATGTGGAAACTCAGTCAACAAGAAGAGTAAGAAGTGCTATGAAAATCGAACAAAAGTTACAGATTTTCCCTGTAAAATACTATTCGGGGTCAAAAGTAGATAAGCCTATAAAAGAAAGTTCTTATCTTGCTATACACCCAGAACTCTGTCATGAAGTCACCACCCAGGTAGGATTTCGCTGTCATAACATCCACGAAGATACACCACAAAATTGGCAGGCAAACTATTGTTAGGATATACTATAAATTATGTATTTTGATATAGTATTATTAATTGAATGATTTCTTATTTATTATTTATTTAATTTAATAAATTGTTACAGTAAATAGATAATTGTCATATATGTGTACTCAATTTATATAGTAAATGATTTAGTGTATAGAGTTTAGCTTACACACAGAAGATTAAGTCATCGGTTCTTATAAGTTAAAGTTATAGTTCACAATCGTAGATAAAAATTTGGACAAACAATCATAATGATTGTAGCACGAGATTAAATATAATCTATTTTGATTACGAGAATGGTATAGTTCTAACGTCTCGTTCTAGTGCATTTTGTATGTATTGAACAAGATCGAGTAGAGATAATTGTTTTAGACTGATTGATAAAAGTATATTCTCTAAACTATTAAATATACTTATATTCTCAATCTTGATATAACTATGATGAACTATATATAATATTTATCGTAGTGATTTATTAAAAGGTGAGATTTTGAGATGTGTCAATATTCCTAGCAGATTAGATGATAACAATATATATAGGTGAAATAATAAGTTAGCTGATGGAATCCATGTCTTGGTATAGAGATTGATTACACGTATTTTATGAGAAAATTATAAGTTTTCATGTGTAAACTCGACCGGTGAATTTATTAATCCAACATATCAAATAAGTTAGTATCGCTCTAAAGGAAATTAATCATTATATTAAATTTATCAATAACTTAGTTTATTAATTAGTATATGTAGTCTTAACATGGGAATCACATAAGTGTTTAATGGAAATTTTTAAAATAAAACTAGAAGAGTGCAATTATGAATTTTTAGTGGAATGATTTGTAATTTATTATCATGATAATAATTCAAATTACTATTTTGAATTATTTTCATGATAGGGATTCTTATTAATTTTGTGGTTCCTACCGTGTCCATATTAAACAAAATGTCAGATTCTATTTTATATGAAAAAAGGAGAAGTCATTACCTTTTTCAGCTGTGTGTTTTTCTTTTCTTCTTTGACTGGGAGAGTTGTCTATAAATAGGGATTACCTAACTTAAATATTAGTTTTCTATTTTGCATTTGCCCTTGAGAGAGTTCAGCTATATATTTGAGATCACTATAGAAGACTGTAGATTTGAAAACAGACTTACTTCAAAATATTTGTTCACGCTTCAAGAGGCATTTCTTGGTTAATTTTAAGTAAGCTTTGTGTGAGCTATATATTTATGTTTGTTATTTATAATTCATGTAAGCAGTGTGATTCTGGTATACTTTCGTTGTTTATTATTTTTCAACAATTGACATCACGAGCTTAGTTTACATTTTTATAGACGATTTAGACAAAAGGTATATGTGTGCGGTAAACTCCGATTAAAGTTTTTTTTTTTTTTTTTTTTTTTTTTTTTTTTTTTTTATGAAAATTGTTTGAGAATTAATACCGTGTCGTGAGACATCGGTTGTGATAAACAACACCATGATATGGTAAACTTGAAATTTAGCCCAATTCTTACATTATTTAATAATGAAAAAAAGAAGGTTGGATTTTTGTTGTTCACGTGTTCGGCTTTGGTGGTTTAATTAGCATAATATGAACTATTTCTTCTTTTTTATTGTTGAAGGAGTATTTTCTTTTATCTTTCAGAAGAATTTTATTCAAAAAAAATTGAAAACTGAGCTTGTTGATGTCGGCTACATCATGGAAACCATATCAAGTTCTGTGAAAATTCTTTTTGCTTGTTCTCTGTGAAGAGTAAAATCAAGACTTGGGTTTTAGTTTTCTTGTTTCACATGTATATGGTGGCTACACTATGTATGGAATCTTTTACTCATAAAAAAGGAAATTTTATTATTTTATTGTTAATGAAACAAATGGTTCATAAGATCTTTATTCTCCCCAAACTTTACTTGTAGCTGAAAATTTCTTTTAAGCGATTCCTTGGTTGAGATCACGTGAATGGCAAGAGCAATAATCCATGATTCTTGAAATTACAGAATTCTCTACATTATGTATTATTTTCTCACGCGTATGAAATTGTATATATGTCTGTGAGATGGTATTTTGTATGAATTAGATTTTTCTAGAAAAAATTTAGTATAAAATTTGAGAGAAAAATTATTTGGTAATAAGGGCTCTTCACATAATTACTATGATTAAATAGTAATGAAGTATTGAGTTTATGTGTTGACTTAGACCTTCCTTCCTATCGAATATATTTAATACAAGTCATTATATATTTAATTGCTAGTTTGATAATTTGTATTAGATCTCTTAAACTGAGTAATATATTATTGAATCAATGTAACTAAGATCTGATTTTCACTTGACTTAAACTAACTGTAGACTCTCCGTCTAAGTTGGGTCTGTAAAAGTTCATAGAGTGAATAATTAGTCATTATATATACATGTATTGAATGAGTAATTCTCTAATCCCATCGATTGACTATTTGAGAGGCATATATATATATATATATATATATATATATATATATATATATATATATATATATATGTATGCATGTATGTATATATATATATACATATTTAAGTTTGAATGTAACTATTCAATGTTTATATGACTATTTTAATGATCTATGTAATGTTTCAAATCTCAGATTCAATATGCCTGCTTTTACATCTTTTAGCATTGTTTTGGGTCAAAATAAACTTCAGAATCATAGTGTAGTTGAGAAAATTTCTACTTCTAAATTGAAAGGTGGAAAAAAGGAAGAAAATGAAGCACAATACTAAGGAATTGGTAGCTCCAGCTGGTGGCATGAAAAAGCCTAAAGGCAAGTGTCTTCATTGCAAAATGTCAGGCCATTGGAAAACACATTGTCAAGTTTCCCTAGCCAAGCAGAAAACAAGCAAGCTTAACTTTCAGTTCTCGTTGAAATGTGTTTAGCAGTTGTTTCTACCGCATCGTTTTGTGTAGATTCAGGAGCCACTGATCACATCTGCACTACTTTGCAGGAATTTTAAGAAATGCCCAAGTTGAATATAGGTAAAGTTAGTATTTTTCAAGCTAATGGTTCAGTAGCTCCAGCTTTAGCATTAAAAAATATCAGTATTTCGTTTAGTAGTGATAGCATTTTAATTTTAAAAGACACATTATATGTACCTGTTGTTAGAAAAAATTTAATTTAAGTTTCTAAAGCCTTGAGAAATTGATATGGTGTTATTTTTTGTTATAATGATTGTGTTATTAGCTATAATAAATATTTTATCTTTATTGGTACATTGATTGATGCTCTTTTTATTATTAGTGTCTCTCCTGAATTGTAACAAACTATGGAACACATAATGTTACCCTTTCAAGTAAAAGAAAACGTTTTTTTGAATTTAATAAGACTTATTTATGATATTAGCATCTATGTCCCATAAATTTAGACAAAATTTGAAGGTTTGTTTGGGATTGACTTTTAGATTCATTAAAAGTGGAGGCACCACCAAAATGTGAATTCTGTTTAAAAGGAAAAATAAATAAGAGACCTTTTTCCTCAAAAGAAAATAGAGCAAATGCTAAAATAAAGTTAATTCATTCTGATTTGTGTGACCCAATGAACATTCAAGCGAGAGGTGGTTACGAGTATTTTATGACTTTCATTAGTGATTACTCAAATATGGATATATTTATTTGTTTCCTCATAAATCTCGATAGTTCAAAAAATTTAAAAATTGAAGACAAAAATAAAAAAACTACATGAGAAATATATTAATTCCTTACGATCTGATCGTGGTAGTGAATACCTCTCCAATGAATTTTAATTACTTATCAGAATAAGGAATTACATCGCAAAGGTCTGCACCTACAACTCCACAGTAAAATGAGGTAGCGAAAAAAAATCAGGATATTTTAGAAATGGTTAGATTTATGATGAGTTACTTTTGTTTGCCTTCTTTATTTTAGGGTTGTGTACTAAAAACTGCAAACTATATTTTAAACTTAGTTCCTTCCAAGTAGATACATGTGACACCCATAGAACTGTCAACTTGACATAAACCTAATCTAAAACATGTTTGGATTTGAGAATGTCCAACATATATGCTGAAAGAGAAAGCAAAAAAGTTAGAACCTAGATCAGAAATATGTGTTTTAATTGGGTACCCTAAAGGAACAAAAGATGGTTTGTCTTACAATCCTATAGAAAAGAAGGTCTTTGTAAGTATTAACCCCAAGTTTTGAGAATTTTTTTTTTATGACAAACCACATTCTCAGAAGTAAACTAGTTTTACGGGAATGAAGCAAAGAGGTAACAAAACAATCTATTGATGATAATAAAGATCAAATCCAAAATTCAAATGCTAGAGTTAACATACCACTATATTTTAGTAGTGATAGAGATGTTAATAGACATACAATTCCACAAGTACAAGTTTCTGAAAATTCATTGCATCAATGTTGTAAGAGTGCACTAGAGAAAGAAGTCATTGATGTCCCAACATTGCAAGATGATGAGGATAAAATAGAAACTCAAAATCCAGTAAATGATGTGGTTCAACAACAAGATCATAATAGTCTAATTGCCTTTATATTGATCCTAACAATTGAAGTGTCTCATCATAAAGGGAGAGAGAAAACAAAATCATCTCAGTATTTACTCGTAGAAGAGTTTTTGACAAAATTTCTGAAGAGTTGAATACCGAGCCTGTGAATTACGATGAAGCACTCGAGGATAATCATGTAGACAAATACACTTTTTCTATGAAATAAAAAATGGAGTTCATGTACTCCAATAAAGTCTGGGATATTTTTGTAAGACCCCGCAAAATTCTAAGCTCAACACAGTCTTTTAAGCTTGCTAAGGGGTCCCCAAACATAGAAAATTCTAGCTAAGAATTCAGACTTAGTATTATTTTGGCCTTCATAGGTTGACAACTCTATTTCACGACTCTTATGACCTTAAAGTATCGATCTTTAGATTGATTCATGATCAGGAATGTCAGTAGGTGCTTTCCGATGAGTTTTGAATTTTTCAGACGTTGTTTGAACGATGTTTGGGAATCCAAAATAGTGCATCGATGCGATCATGACGAGGCGCGGTGGCTATCGCGTCGATCAATATTTTTCCTTAGCTCCAGTGGCAATTTCCAGTGAATTGACGCGGTGCGTTGGCCATTGCATCGATGCCAACGACGTGGCGCATTGATCTGCACGTCGATTGTTCAGTTTTCATTCATTAAAAAGCCGCGTTCTTAGGGTTATTTGGGTATTTTTCCACCTATTTCAGCCCCCCAAAATATGAAATTTAGCCTTCTATTTGCAACATACACTAATTATTTCACAAATTACTCAAGACCAAAAACCCTAGGTGATTGAATTTCAAATTCAAGGCTCAAGATTCCACCATTAATCTTCAAGAATTTAGCAACCTAGGTATGTCAAGTTTCTTTCCACCGTTGGAGTCCAAGAAACTCTTTTAAACTTCAAGTAGCTTGATTTCATGCTTTCCATAATTTGAATTCAATTGTATTCATGATTATAATGTTGATTGAATTTCTATTCCATGATTAAGTGCCAGATTTGTGTAAAAACAACTATTATGTATGTAGTATCTTGTAAACTCCTGTTAAAGCCTTGAAATTGTGATGCTCATGTGTTGATTAGTACTATGTGCATATACAATACCTTTCAAGTGTTTGATGAGTTGTTCATGAGAATTAAATAATGAAATTATATCATGTTAGCATGTATTCAAGTTCATGGCATGCAAGTGTTTGCTAGAATGTCCTAATGAATGAATGATGATCAAGTAGTTATTTATCATGTTTCAATATTGTGCCATGTCTTATAATTTATGATATCGAGTCCTGGGGGTATTTAATACCCAATAATTTAGCTGATTACCTAGAGCCATGGTCAGTTTCAGAATAGTATCAGTCATGTCATAATCAATAGTACTCTCAGTCAGTTACAGAACTCAGGAAAAACTCAGTAGACTCAGTATCAGTTCAGTTCAGTATTCAGTTTGGACATCAGTAAATTCAGCCAGTTAACAGAATTTAGTAGTATTTTCTCAGTTAACAGAACTCAGTAAACTCAGTAACAGTTCAGTCAAGCCAAGTATGAACTAGAAAAATCAGTTTAGTGTCTATTCAGTAAGGAGTAAGATTCAGCACCGAGCTAGCCCAGGGATAGGGGCATTTCTGCCAGCAGAGGGTTTGACCCTTAGTAGCAATCCCAGTGTTACAGAACAACGTAGCCAACGTAGGTTGAGATATCTTCCTGCCAGAATTATAAGGGTTGATACATCTCATTCAAGTTTTCTTGCCAGTGAGGGTTGATGAAAGAGCTTCCTATTAGAGAGGGTTAAATCATAGCTTGTATTTACCCATGGCACAATATTGACACCCTTCCAATTGGGTTATAGGTTGGACCCCAATTTATTCAGAAAGGGGCATATCAGTTAGATGATTACCTCCTACAGTATCAGTTTTAGATTCAGTCTCAGTATAAAACTCAGTTTAGTACTACAGATTTAGGACTGTCAGAAACAGTCACTTAATTTAGTACAGAACTCAGTAGTTCCACAGGATCAAGACTTTCAGATACAGTCACTCAGTTATCATCTACAAAGTATTAGTAAACTTAGATACCAGTAATTCTGTATCAGTATACTCAGATATTAGTTAACCAGTATTCAAACTCAGTATCTATTATTGTCACTATCTCAGTTACAGTACACATTTTCATACATGTACTCTCATCCAGTTATACTCATGTCATTCAATAAGTATTATTCACATATGAACCCATGCATTTCAGCCTACCTCACTTAGTATACCAGTATATTTAAAGTACTGATGCATACTTTTCTCTTGCACTATGATGTCTTATATCATAGGTTCAGATGCATGAGCTCTCAATCATCCTTAGCAATTACAGATTTTCAAAAGTCAGAGTTGGTGGTGAGTCCTCATAGTTCGAGGACATGATTGCTATTTTAGTATTTTATTTTATTTCAGTTGCTGGAGTTAGTTAGGGACTTGTCCCATCAACTCCACATTTCAAACAGTTTAGAGGCTTTTCAGACTAGAGTATTTTCAGACAAATGTTTCAGTTTTGGAATTGTTATACCTTATTCAGTTTTAATTCAGTATTGAACTTTATGGCAAGTTTTCGCCTAATTTCTGTATATTATAGTATTATTATTCAATTATTACAGTAGGTACTAGTCATGGGTTAGCTTGTGGTCCTTTGGGATTATGAGCACCATGTAGCATCCAGGGTACAGACTTAGAGCGTTACAAACTTGGTATCAGAGCCTAAGGTTCAACAGAGTCCTAGAAAGTCTGAAATCCGCATCTAGTAAAATCTTGTGCATGGGTGTGTAGCGCACCACACTTATAGACACGAGGCTGCAAGGTGTTTTAGGAAAAATTCCCTTCTTTCAGTATTTATGTCGTGCGAGTGAGCATGAGCTCCAGTTAAACTCCCTGTCTAATCCAAATTTCTCTTCCATTTATAGAATATACCTCCAAAGAGGACTAAGGTAAGAGGAATAGGAGACTAGCCAGAACCCTAGCCCGTCTATCCAAATCTTCTGGATGAACATGTCTCCCATGCTGAGTTTGAGAAGCTTTCACTACCCTAGCTCATTCCATGGTAGCCCAAAATGAACGTCCAACTGTTGTTCCATCTAACCTAGTGGCCAATAGTACTGCTGCCAGGATTCAAGACTTCACCTGAATGAACCCTCCATCTTTTACTGGGTTAAGTCAGATGAGGACCTTCAAAGGTTTCTTGATCAGGTGTAGAAAGTTACAGATAATATGGGATTCACTGCTGTTGAGAGCGCTGAGTTAGCTCCATATCAATTACAGGATGTGGTACACTCATGGTTTAAACAGTGGAAGGCAAAAAGGGCCACAGATGTAGGTCCCCTAGAATGGGAGAAATTTGTTGTTACTTTTCTGGATAGGTTCTTCCCGCTAGAGTTGAGGGAAACAAAGGTTTTGGAGTTTATAAATCTGAAGCAGAGCAACATGATTGTACAATAGGATTCTTCTAAGTTTTCTCAATTAGCCAGATAAGCTCATCATGTGGTCGCAAATAACAGATCTAAGATAACTAAGTTTGTGTCTGGCGTGTCTAATAGTGTGGTCAAAGAGTGTAGGACCGCAATGCTGATTAAGGAGATAGGCATATCCAGGCTCATGGTCTATGCTCAGTAGATAAAAGAGGCTAAGAATAAAGAGAAGGAGAGAGAGAACAAGAAAATGAGAATAGGTAGTTTCAACTTCGCTCAGCCTAATTCAGAGGGTGGGAATTATTCTCAGTTCTGCTTGAAATCCTCAGTTCCATCTCCGTACTCATCCAGTGCTCCAGTGCCAAAATTCATAGACGGTAACAGAGATAGGGCATTATTACCTAAACCCTAGGGTAGTGTTAGTAGTGCCCGAACCAATCTCCTTTGTCAAAAGTATGGTAGAAACCACCAGGGTTTCTATAAAGCTGGCAGTAATATATGTTTTAGATATGGCAAGCCAGGCCACAGGGTTAGATAGTGTCCTCAGGTGGGTCCTCAGAGTCAGTATAACCTTCTCCCATCTCAGTCCAATCGCCCGAATCAGTAGGGTGCCATATCTAATGCCACCAGTGGGCAACACCCAAACAGTATCTACGCCCTTCAATCCCTATAGAATTAGGAGAGTTCTCCTGATGTGGTCACTGGTATGTTACAAGTTTTTCATTTACATGTTTATGTTTTGCTAGATCCAGGAGATTTATTATCCTTTATTACTCTATATATAGCCGTTGATTTCAGAGTCAGTCCCAAAATTCTAGCAGAGCCTTTCTCAGTCTTTACCTAAGTGGGTAAATCTATCATATCCTGATGGGTATACAGGAACTGTTCGATTATGATATCTCAGAAAGTTACTTCAGCAGACTTAGTCAAATTAAAGATGACTGATTTTGATGTCATTCTCGACATGGATTGGCTTCATTCTTGCTATTCCTCAATCGACTGCAAAAATAGAATTGTCCAATTTCAATTTCTGAATGAACCCGCCCTTGAGTGGAAGGGTAGTACTTCAGTACTTAGGGGTCAACTTGTTTCTTACCTAAGGGAAAGAAAAATGATATCTAAGGGATGTGTCTATCATCTTATTTGAGTCCAGTACTCTAGTTCAAAAACCCCTACTCTTGAATCAGTGTCAGTAGCATGTGAATTCCCAGATGTATTTCCCAAAGATCTTCTTAGATTTCCTCCCGAAAGAAAAATCAACTTTGGAATAGACCTTCTTCTAGATACTCAGCCTATATATATTCTGCCATATAAAATGGTTCCAGCAGAACTCAGAGAATTAAAAGAACAGTTAAAAGATCTTTTAGATAAAGGATTTATCAAACCCAATGTGTCCCCATAGGGTGTACCAATTTTATTCATGCGTAAGAAAGACGATTCTCTCAGAATGTGTATTGATTACCATTAACTAAATAAAGTCATGGTCAAGGCAACTAACCCCTTCCCAGAATCGATGACTTGTTTGACCAACTTTAGGGTGCCAGTTACTTCTCTAAGATAGACCTCGGCTATCATCAGCTCAGGCTCAGTGTGTTACATCCCAAAAATAACCTTCAGAACTCGATATGGTCACTTCAAATTCTTAGTCATGTCCTTTGGTCTTACCAATGCCCCAATAGCTTTCATGAACTTGATGAATCATGTGTTCAAGCAGTACTTTGACATATTCGTCATAGTCTTCATAGATGACATTCTTGTCTACACCCACAGTAAGCATGATCATGTAAACCATCTTAGAATAGTATTGCAAACTCTCAGAAACCATCAGCTATTCACCAAATTTAGTAAGTGCAAATTTTGGCTAAGTTCAATATCCTTTCTTGGCCATATCATTTTCGGTGATGGCATTAGTGTTGATCCCCAAAAGACTAAAATAGTAAGAAACTCATCTATACCCATCTCTTCATCAGATATCAGGAGTTTCTTAGGCTTGGCTGGCTATTACTGATGGTTTGTTAGGGGATTTTCATCTATTGTATCCCCTATATCCAGATTGACTCAGAAGAAAGTCAAATTATAATGGTTAGATTCTTATAAAATGAGTTTTTAGGAGTTAAAGACTCGACTCACTACAGCTCCATTTTGGACCCTATCAGATGGTTCAGATGGGTTTGTGGTATATTGTGATGCCTCCAGAGTCAGTTTGGGGTGTGTTTTGATACAGAGAGATAAGGTCATAGCCTACGCCTCTAGACAGCTGAAGCCCCATGAAAAGAACTATCCTACTCATGATCTTGAGTTAGAAGTAGTAGTATTTTCCTTAAAAATTTAGAGGCACTATTTGTATAGGGTGCGCGTTGATGTGTTCACTGACCATAAGAGCCTACAGTATGTGTTCTCTTAGAAAGATTTAAACCTCTATCAGAGAAGGTGGTTGGAGTTATTGAAAGACTATAACATGAGCATCCTGTATCATTCGGGTAAAGCCAATATAGTGGTTGATGCTCTCAGTAGGATGTCTATGTGTAGTATTGCTCATGTAGAGGATGGTAAGAAAAAGTTAGTTCAGGAAGTTCATCAGCTTGCCCAACTAGGTATTCTCTTAATCAATTCATCAGAAGGTAGTGTATGGGTGCAGAATAGTTCAGAATTATCCCTGGTTTCAGAGGTAAAGAAAAAATAGGATAGGGATCTCAGTTTAGTCAAGTTGAAGAAATCTGTCATAGATCAAAAAGTAAAGGTCTTCTCCCAAAAGGGAGATGGTGTTTTGAGTTGTCAGGGTCGACTATGCGTGCTAGATATAGATGATCTGAGGCAACGATTTCTTATAGAGGTGCATGGTATAAACTACTCTATTCATCCAGGGGCCACTAAGATGTACCGTGACTTACGGGAGATCTATTTGTAGAGTGGGATGAAGAAAGATATTGCAGAGTTTGTGGCTAAGTGCTTAATATGTCAGTAGGTTAAGATTGAGCATCAGAAGCCTAGTGGGTCTATGCAGGAGTTTAGCATTCCCACCTGGAAATGGGAAGAAGTGAACATAGACTTTGCGATGGGTTTGCCTCGTACCCGTCGTCAGCATGATTCAGTTTGGGTCATTGTAGATAGGATGACCAAATCTGCTCATTTTCTGCCGGTCCATACCTCTTATTCAGTTGAGGATTATGCCAAACTCTATATTAAGGAGTTGGTCAGATTTCACGGTGTTCCGTTATACATTATCTCAGATAGAGGTACCCAATTCACTTCTCTTTTTTGGAAGGCATTCCAAAAGGGTCTTGGTACCCGAGTTTACCTCAGTACAACCTTTCATCCTCAAACAGATGGTCAAATAGAAAGGACCATTCAGACTTTAGAAGATATGCTGCGAGCGTGTACGATAGAATTTAAAGTTAGGTGGGATGACCACTTTCCTTTTATTGAATTTGCATATAACACCAACTATCATAACAACATTCAGATGGCTCGTTTGAGGCACTTTATAGGAGAAGGTGTAGATCTCTTATTGGTTAGTTTGAAGTAGGTGAGATAGTAGTGGTAGGGCCTAAGTTAGTATTTGATACCTTAGAGAAAGTTTAGTTGATCAGGGAAAGGCTTAAGATACCTTAGAGCCAACAAAAATCATACACAAATATACGTAGAAAGGATCTCGAGTTTGAGATTGGGGATTTTATGTATTTGAAAATCTATCCTATGAAAGAAGTGAAGAGGTTTGGCAAGAAGAGGAAACTCGGTCCTCGATATGTCAGTCCTTACCGAATTCTCAGCCGTTTCCAAAAGGTAGCTTACGAGCTTGAGTTGCCTTCAGACTTAGCTTTAGTGCATCTAGTGTTTCATTTCTCCTTGCTTAATAAATGCATAGGTGACCCAGCATTCATAGTCCCTATAGAGGGCATAGATATTCAGAACATCCTCTCTTATGAAGAGACTCTCGTCGAAATCCTTGATTATTAGATTCACAGACTGAGGAACAAAGAAGTACCTATAGTCAAAGTACTTTGGCAGAATCAGTCCATTGAGGGAGATACTTGGGAAGTAGAAGCAGGCATGCAAACCAAGTATCCTCATCTTTTCTCCGCAAACTATAACTCAACCCAAGGTAACAGATTTTCTTTGAATTTACTCAGTCTCATATTTAGATATAGCTACCAACTTGGTATCAATTAATGTTGCATACTCAGTCATGCATTCACGAATCAGTTTAGTCATGTACTCATGCATCAGACATGAATGTCCAGTATATAAGCCCAACTTATCAGTAATCCCAGTCATTTATTCATGAATCATGTTCAGCTATGTACTCATGCATCAGATATGCATATTTAGTATGATAATTCAGTATATCTGTAATTTCAATCATGAAATCATGCTTCAGTTGTGCATGTCTAGTATATAAATTCAGTCTATCAGTATTCTTAGTTTACTCAGTCTTATTCAAGGATGAATTTTCCCAAGGGGGAGATATTGTAACACCTCGCAAAATCCTAAACTCAACTCAGTATTTTAAGCTTGCTAAGGGGTCCCTAGACTTAAAAAATTCTAGCTAAGTATTCAGACTTAGTATTATTTTGGCCATCGTAGGTTGGAAACTCTATTTAATGACTCTTATAAAATTAAAGTATCGATATTTAGATTGATTCATGATCAGGAATATCAGTAGGTATTCCCAGACGAGTTTTAAATTTTTCAGACCTTATTTGAATCTTGTTTTGGAATTCAAAATAGTGCATCGATGCGATCTCAGCATGGTGTATCGGCTATTGCACCGATTAATAATTTTTCTTGACTCCAGTGGCAATTTCCAGTGAATCGATGCAGACTCAACGTGGTACGTTGGACATCGCATCAATGCCAACAACACGGCGCGTCGATCTGCGCATCGATAGTTTAATTTTTAGTGATTAAAAAGTCGCATCCTTAGGGGTATTTAGGTCTTTTTCCACGTCCTTCATCCCCCCAAAACACAAAATTTGGCCTTTTATTTGCAACATACACTCATTATTTCATAAATTGCTCAAGAACAAAAACCCTAGGTGATTGAATTTCAAATTCAAGGATCATGATTGCACCATTAATCTTCAAGAATTTAGCAACCAAGGTTTGTCAAGTGTTTATCCAAGGGTTCCTTCCACCCATGGAGTCCAAGAAACTCTTTTAAACTTCAAGTAGCTTGATTTCATGCTTTCCATGATTTAGATTCAAGTGTATTCATCATTATAATGTTGATTGGATTTCTATTCCATGATTAAGTGCAAGATTTATGTAAAAATAACTATTATGTATATAGTATCATGTGAATTCATGTTAAAGCATTGAAATTATAATGCTCATGTGTTGATTAGTACTGTGTGTATACACTTCCTTCCAAGTGTTTGATGAGTTGTTCATGAGAAATAAATAATGAAATTATATCACGTTAGCATGTATTCAAGTTCATGGCACGCAGGTGTCTGCTAGAATGTCCCAATGAATAAATGATGATCAAGTAGTTATTTATCATGTTTCAAGATTATGCCATGTCTTATAATTTATGCTATCGAGTTCTGGGGGTATTTAATACCCAATAATTTAGCTGATTACCTAGAGCCATGGTCAATCTCAGGATAGTATCAGTCATGTCACGATCAATAGTATGCTCAGTTAGTTACAGAACTCAAGAAAAAACTCAGTAGACTTAGTATCAGTCCAGTCCAGATAGTATTCAGTTTGGACCTTAGTAAATTTAGCTAGTTAACAAAATTCAGTAGTATTCCATCCATTAGCGGAACCTAGTAAACTTGGTAACAGTTCAGTCAAGCCTAGTATGAACTAGGAAAATCAGTTCAATGTCTATTCAGTTGGGAGTAGGATTTAGCACCAAGCTAACCCAGGGATGGGGGCATTTCTACAAGTAGAGGGTTTGACCCTTAGTAGAAATCCCTGCGTTATAGAACTACGTAGCCAGCGTAGGTTAAGATATCTTCCTGCCAGATATTATGAGGGTTGATACATCTCATTCGAGTTTTCCTGCCAGCGAGGACTGACAAAAGAGCTTCCTGTCAGAGAGACCTAACTCATAGCTTGTCTTTACCTGTGGAACGGTATTGAAACCCTTCCAACTGGGGTTACAGGTTGGACCTTAATCTATTTAGAAAAGGTCATATCGGTTAGATGTTTACCTCTCACAGTCTCAGTTTTAGATTCAGTCTCAGTACAGAACTTAATTCAGTTCTACAGATTCAGGACTGTCTGACACAGTCACTTAGTTCAGTACGGAACTCAGTACAGTTTCACCGGATCAATACTGCCAGATACAGTCACTCAGTTATTAGCTACACTGTATCAGTAAACTCAGATATCAAGAATTCAGTATCAGTATGCTCAGATATCAGTTAATTAGTATTCAGACTCAGTATCCATTATTATCACGATCTCACTTACAATATACATATTCATGTATGTACTCTCATCCAATTATACTCATGTCATTCAGTCAATATTATTCATACATATGAACCCTTGCATTTCAGCTTACCTCACTTAGCATACCAGTATATTCAAAGTACTGACACATACTTTTCTCTTGCACTATGATGTCTTATATCAAAGGTTCAGATATATGGGCTCCCAATCATCCCTAGCAGTTACAGATTTTCAGCAGTCAGAGTTAGTGGTGAGTCCTCATAGTTAGAGGACATGTTTGTTATTTTAGCATTTTAGTTTATTTCAGTAGCTGGAGTTAGTGGGGACTTGTCCCATCAACCCCACATTTCAGACAGTTTAGAGGTTTTTCAGACTAGAGTATTTTCAGACAGAAGTTTTAGTTTTGGTATTGTTATATCTTATTCAGTTTTAATTCAGTGTTGACACTTATGGCAGTTTTCGCCTAATTTCCGCATATTACAGTATTATTATTCAGTTATTGCAGCAGGTACCAGCTTTGGGTTAGCTTGTGGTCCTTCGAGATTATGAGCACAGTGTAGCGTCCGGGGTGCAGACTCGAGGCCTTATAATTTTAGAACCACCTGCAGATGGAGTCAACCCATTGTATTCTAGTGGATATAAAAAAGGAGTACATGAAAAAGTGTAAACTTACAAAGATAGGATTGTTGCAAAAAGGTTAGTCAGAAAGAGGAGATTGATTATGAGGAAACCTTTTAGCCAATACCAATGCTTAAGTGTATTACAATTCTCCTACCCATTATTGTTCATTATGATTATGAGATTTGAGATATGTATGTCAATCTAGCTTTCTTTAATAGAAGTCTTGATGATAGCATTTTATACGGCAGCCAGATGATTTCATTGAAAAAGGGCAAGAACACATGTTGTGTAAGTTTAAGAGATTCATTTATGGGTTAAAGCAAGCTTCGAGGACATGGAACACTTGTTTTGACAATGTGATTAAGACTTTTGATTTTGATAAATGTCTTGATGATTCTTATGTGTACAAAAAGTAAAATAGGAACAAAGTAGTATTTCTATTATTATATGTAGATGATAACTTACTTATAGAAAATAATGTGGGCTTGTTGAATTTAGTTAAGGAATGCTTATTCAATAATTTTGATATGAAAGATTTTAGAGAAGATGCACATATCCTTGAGATCAAGGTTCTATGTGATTGCAAGAAAATGATGTTAGACTTATCTCAAGCTCTTTATATTGATACAATGTTTACTAGGTTCATCATGCATGATTCTTAAAAAGGATTTCTTACTTTTAGACATAGAATTTCTCTTTCTAAGGATCAATGTCCTAAGATAAATAAGGAAATAGAAAACATGAAGGTGATTCCTTATGCATCAACTGTAGGTAGCATCATATATATGATGTTGTGCACTAGACCTGATACCTATTTTGTTGCAGGCATGGTTGCAAATTTTAGTCTAACCATGGAAGAAAACACCGGATAATAATTAAGCATATAATCAAGTTCCTGAAAAGGACTAAGGATTATATGTTAGTTTATGTCACGACCTAAAATTGATTGGTCATGATGACATTTGTCGTGGTGAACCTTGACAAGTAAGACTATCACACAAACTGATACACGAAGGGTAAAAAGACAGAAATAAACCTAAGGTAAGGCTTCCAGAATGAAGCCGAATCATACAAGTACAATAAATGCGAAAAAAATATAACAATGCAATAGCTTCCAAAAATCAGGTGTAAATAGTATAAGAACGTATCTAGTATAATTCCCTGCATGTGGCTCATCCGTGTTTTCCAAGGCGCTGCCTGTTACTCAGTATGGGAGAAGGGGGCGGAACTGCACACTTTCGAATGCCTAAAGGTCAACCACTACCTTGAAAGCACCAAATATTGCTCGAATCAAATAAGCTGGACTGTACTCGAATTAGGACCTGCATCGAAAGGTCGTAGTAGGCATGAGTACGGTCCACTTATACTCAGTAGGTATTATACGTAGATCAAGCAAAGTAGAAAATAAAGCACACAAAATCATACTAAGGGCCGTCACCTGCAATCAGAAAATATCCCAAATGGTAGCCCACACCGCTTGCACTAACAGACCTATAATATCTACATATAATACAACACACCAGATAAGGATACAAATATACACAATATAACAAACAAGTAGAACTAAAGAGACATATGTATAATCAAGACAATCAAGTACAAATAAAGAAAGATAGAACAATTAGGCATTTACAAGTCAAGATATAGAACAAATAGATAGAAGACAAGTCAATATGGCAATACAAGCACAATATAAACACAATAAAGCAAGAGCAATTTATATGAGGATGATGATTATGATGCACGAGGTTGGCACACAGCCTTGAGGTTGTCACACAACCTTAGGGTTGGCACATATCCATTGAGGCTGACACACAGTCATCCAGTCTTCTCCGGCATAATCCTTCGGAAAAGGTCCATAATATCTAATATTTGATACCAATATTCAGTAATTTATAGTGTTTCCCATATTTCCAGTATTTCTCATATTTTCAAAGCACATACATAACATAAGTAACAAATCAACTACACATACATGACAACTAGTAAATATAAATCAATAGAATAAACAAGTTAAATGATGCATACGATGACATGAGGATGATGATGCAATGTTCACAACCATACAAAATGAGTATTTCCATAACCAATCTACAAGATGTATTTTCACAATCAAACCATATGATGTATTTCCACAACCAACCACAACGTTACAATTCTACAATCACGTGAGACAATATCCACTCACTATTTCCACTATTCATGAATTCTCCACGTGATTCATATGCCCACACAGTATGAATATATATATATATATATATATATATATATATATACAATACACCAAAGGCACCACAATAGAAATTTCTAACAAGACAATACAGTTATTCACATGTATTCCAGGCTATCAATATTACATAACCCCACACAGTCACACATATCATTAACCTTAGTTTCAATAATTATACTGCATATAGTCCCCCACATGGGCACAGTACATAGATAGTCATTTTTCATGATTAGTTTCCATCCTTAACATGTATTTTGTATACAAATTAACTGCCCAACCCAGTCTGATAGAGTTAAGCCATAACCTACCTCGAATGCCGAAACTGGTTCGCTACACTTCAAACTCAAGACTTTAATTCTTACAAATGATTCCGAAATCAACTAAAACTAAGAAATATAGAATCTACGCTTCAAAACAAAGCCAACGATATCCATATTGCCTACTTTTGGTTTGGAATCAAAATGAACCCCAGAAATAGATTTCTAGAAAAGAAGAGCAAAATCAAATATGTATTACAAAAGCGTATTTCTCATACCTTTAGGAATATACAAAAGAAAACTCAAGTCAAATAGAGTAAAAAATGAGGTTCAAATCAAAGAAAAATCATTTTTGAGCTTTACTGGGTAACATCTTTCAAATCTGTGTTAAAATCAAGATTTAAAGTTGTTTTGAAGGTTAAATTGATGAAAAACTAGTAATTATAGGATTAGGAATATTATTCAAATGAAAAGGAGTGAAATTTGGGTATAAATCAAGTAATAAGGTTTTTAGTGTTTTGAACAATTAAATCAAGAATTAAAGTAATAAAAGGATGAAATCTCATCTTAAATTCGTAAAAGAATCAAGAAATAGCCGTTAATCTAGCTTCCCAAGAACCCACAAACTTCACTTTTAAGCTCTCACACTATTTTAGGGTTTAACTCTCAAGAGACAAGGTGAAAGAATGAGCAAAATCAAGCAAAAAGGGGGTATTTATATTTGTACTAGGTTGCCAGGTGAATAAGGCATAAATCGGACTCCTCCAATGAGCTTTGTTGCCTAGGTTGCACCAGCAACCTGGTGCACCAGATTTTCTAAGTCCAAAACGGACTTCAACAGGGTGTCCAAATTCATTTAAAATCCGATAGACACAAATAAACTATGTAACCAGACTAAATTCGATACTCTGGACTCAATGGCGATAACAGATTTTCAAAAAAACATTGTTTTCATAGAGTTGACCCCCAAATCCAAAATTACCATTTTCTAAATTGAGCATCCAAATGAGATTTAAAAGTCATAAAATCCAACCAAATTGTTACACTCTAAAATCAACATTCTGAATCTGTTGGCGTAGTTCATTCAGTTATTCGTCACATGTATCAAAAGATAAAAGCCTCCAAAAATCACAATATCGTATAAAAGGCACCAAAATGCATTGGGAACTGTGCCAATCATCTCCACACCCCAAAAATACTACACTGCAACTACGAGGAGGGATAAAAAAGTCAAATAACACAGAAATACATATTTTACATATTTCATTAAATTTTCAGGTTGTTACATCATCCACCACTAAAATTCTAGTTCATCCTCGAACTAAGGCAAAGAAATACCCGAATCAATGAAAAACTAGGGGTAAGAACTACCCATATCAGACTCTACCTCCAAAGTAGCCTCATCTATAGGTACATGTCGCCACTGAACCTTGACTACAGAGATAACTCTAGAATGCAATCATGTAACATCCCTAGCCAAAATGGAGACCGGCTCCTCAATGAAAGACAACCGCTCATCTAACTGAATTGACTCCCAACGAATGATGTGAGACTCATCAGAAACATAATGGCGAAGAAAAGAAACATGAAAAACTAGATGAACAACTGATAAATTTAAGGAAAAACCTAACTTATAGGCCACATCACCAATAGTTCGAAGAAACTCAAATAGACCAATATACCTGGGGCTAAGCTTTCCCTCTTCCCAAACCTCATCATACCCTTCATAGGTGAAACTCGAAGGAAAACACGATCACCAACACTAAATCACAAGGCACAAAGTCTACAATCTGTATAGCACTTCTACCTACTCTGAGCCGTTCGAAGTCTAGCCTGAATAACTTGAACTCTATCCAAAGACTCACCAAGAAAGTACATACCTCGAGGTCTAACCTTAAAAATATCAAACCAACCCACTGGCAAGCAATAACATCTACAATATAATGCCTTAAAAGGATCCATGCCAATACTGGAATGGTAGTTGTTATCATAAGCAAACTCTGTTGAAGCTAAATATTGCTCCCACTATCCACCAAAATCAATCACACAAGTACGGAGTATATCTCTAAAACCTGGATAGTCCGCTCTGACTGGCCATTAATCTAAGGGTGAAATATTATGCTAAGATCAACCCGTGTGCCTAAGTCATCCTGAATATCTTTTAAAAGTGACAAGTAAACACAGAACCTTGATCTAAAATGATTGACGTGAGCATACCATATAGTCGCATAATCTCTCGAATGTAGATATGAGCCAACCTATCGGCACTAAAGGAAACTTGAACTAGAATAAAATAAGCTCACTTGGTCAATCGACCTACAATAACCTAAATGTTATTCGATCCATGAGAAGTAAGGGCAATCCAGTCACGAAGTTCACAATGATTCATTCCCACTTTTACTTAATAATGGGTAACCTACGAAGAAAACCACCAGGTCTCATATGCTCGGCCTTCACTTATTGACAACGCAGGCAACGATCCACCAAATCCACTATATCTTGCCTCATTCTACCCCAACAATAGTGCTGTCTCAAGTCACGATACATCTTAGTCACACATGAATGAATAGAATATTAAAAATAATGGGCCTTCTCCAAGATCAACCTAATCCAGTCACCCACTCTTGGCACACAAACTCAGCCTCTAATCTGCAAAACTCCATCTGAATCAAGTGAGGATTTCTTAGCCTCCCCACTCAACACCTTATCTGAAATTAATCTCAATTCAACATATCACACTGATGAGCTCAAATTTGTTCTATCAAAGAAGATCTAGCCTCTATAAATGCCAAAACATGACCAGGAGTCAAAATATCAAACCTTTAAGGCGAAGGGCCTCTCCTAAGTCAAAAGATACGCCAAGATGCCCATGCTAGTCAACTTCTAGCTCAAGGCATCTTCAACCATATTAGCCTTTCCCGGATGATAAAGAATGGTCAAATCATAATCCTTAAGAAACTCAAGCTAATAACGCTGCCTCATAATAAGATCTCGCGAGCTAAAAAATTATTGAAGGCTATGATGATACAAGAAAATCTCACAACGGACTCCATATAAGTAATGCCTCCACAACTTCAAAGCAAACACAACCGCGTACAACTCTAAATCATTGGTAGGATAATTCCTCTCATCAGGCTTCAACTGATGGGATACATAAGCAATTACCTTGCCCTCCTGCATTAATGGTTAAAAACCACCGACATGTTATGATCCAAATTCAAATTGGTTTCTGGTCCTGGTTAGAGACCACTTATGTTCATTTTTGCTCTTTTTCGGGCTTCTTCTCATTCTTCTTTGGCATAACACCCAATCCAACACCTGAAGCATCACAAAATATGGTAAAGCCCACGCCCTTCTTGGGCAAATTCAAAATAAGAGCAGAAGTTAACAAATCCTTGAGCTTTAAAAAGCTCACCTCATAAGTATCAGACCATAAAAAATATCTTTTTCTGATCAACTTAGTCAAAGAAGTTGTAATAAAGGAGAAGCCCTCAACAAAACGATGATAATAACCTACCAATCCAGTAAAACTCTGAATCTCAGTGGGCGAAGTAGGTCTAGCCCAATCACGAACCGTTGCAACCTGGGCTGGACCAACCATAATACCTTCCTTAGTCACCACATGACCCAAGAAAGAAATAGGCTCCAACTAAAACTCACACTTAGAGAACTTCACATACAACTTCTTATCCCTCAATCTCTGAACTACAATTCACAAATGCTCCTCATGCTCAGCCTCACTCTTGGAATACACCAAGATATTATCTATAAATACAATAACAAAAAAGTTGAGATATGATCAAAACACCCGGTTCATCAACTGTATGAATGCGACAGGGTCATTAGTCAACCCAAAAGACATGATCAAGAACTTATAATGACTAGATCGATTTTGAAAAGCTATCTTCAGAAAATCCAAAGCTGTAATCCACAACTGGAGATAACTAGACCTCAAATTAATCTTCATAACCACCATAGCACCCTGAAGCTGGTCAAACAAATCATCACTGCGAGGAAGGAGATACTTATTCTTAACTATCACCTTGTTCAACTACTGATAATCAATGCATATCCGCATAGGCCCATTATTCTTCTTCAAAAATAAGATAGGCACACCCCAAGGAGATACACTAGGTTAGATAAATCCCTTATCCAACAACTCCTATAACTGATCCTTCAATTCCTCCAGCTCGATCGGGGCCATCCTATAAGAAAAAATAGAAATAGGCTTTATGCCCGACTCAACATCAATAGCAAAACCAATATCATGATTCAGAGGCATACCGGGCAAATTTGTATGAAGCAGATCCATAATCTCATGAACAACATGGATAAAGTCCAAGAAAAGAGATGAACCAACCTTAGTATTATGAATATAAGCCAAATAGTTAAAATATCCCCTCTCAGCCAATCGATGAGCCTGAATATAAGATATAACCCTCTTAGGTCTCGAATGAAGTGTACTATTCCAAGTTATTCACCTGGTGAAGCTAAAGTTATAGTCTTCTAAAATAATCTAAGACAACATGATAAAGAGCGAACCAATCCACACTCAAATTAACATTGATATCAACCTTATTTAACATAAGCAAATCTATCAAGGTCTCATGCCCAGCAAATATCACAATACAAGATTGGTACACCCGATCCACCACTAAAGAATCACCTACTGAGGTACATACATGAATAGGCATGGCAATAGGCTCACTAATAAAATCAAAACCCGAAGAAAAAATAAACAGAAATATAGAAAAAAGTTGATCTGAGATCAAATAACATAGATGCAGGTCTAAATTAAATAGGGACAATATTTGTGATCACAATATCAAATGCTTCTACCTCAGGCTTGGTAGGTATATCATAACACTAGCCACGACCATAAACAGGCTGAGTAGCCCCATAACCACCACCATGAGCTCTACTACCTCTACATCTCACTACTTTAGTAGTACCTCTACCTCTTACTACTGAAATAAGATTAGCCTTAATCATACAGTGGGGAAAGTCGTTAGCCAAATGGCCAACCTCACAACACATATAACAAGTTCTACAACCCGCCTAAAGACGAAAAGGAACCATTGGGCCTGAATGGCCACCCTGCACTGCTAAAGTAAAGATCCACCACTTGAACTCTGTAAGGCCGCCTACACTGTCCTACCCTGATAACTATGAAAAACTCTAGAATCTCTACCGAGAGAAGCTTGGCCTCTAAACTCACCAAAATGGTGCACCTTCTTGGTGCCTCCATGAGATACTCTTAGAATACCCTTTGTGATCTTGGGGTGATCCACAATGCTCTAAAAAGATACTCCAAACTTACGAAATTGAGAAAAGACAATACGAGGCTCAGGGGAGAGTCCCCTAGTACTCCTTCTAGATGGGGATGATCCATGGTCCCATCCACTCCCTCGAGTCCATCCATGAATTGAGGCTCGCCCTCTGAGAGAAAGATCCATCTCTCTAACTTGGCGATACCTAGTCAACATCATCTTCACAGAAAGAGTAAAACACAACTCATAACTCAATGTATATAAGAAATTCGCACGATAAGGAAAAAAATAAGGGAAGTTTTCCTAAAGACATCTTATAGCCTCTCAAAGATAGATACAAACGTCTATGTACTGATTTGTGAGACTTTATTAGACATTTCAATCTTACACCGTTGTGACCAATGAACCTGGATGCTTTGATATCAATTTTTTATGACCCAAAATTGATAGGCCATGATGGCACTTGTCATGGTGAACCTTGACAAGTAAGCCTATTGCACAAATTGATACACAAAGGGTAAAAAGGCAAAAATAAACCCAAGGTAAGGCTTCTAGAATGAAGCCATACTATACAAGTATAATAAATGAGGAAAGAAATATAATAATGCAGCTATAACTCTCAAAACCATGTGTCAACAATATAAGAACGTATCTAGTACAACTCAAATCCAAATAAAATACATAAGATGTCCAACTCATAACTCAATATATACAAGAAATTCGCACGATAAGGAAAAAATGAGGAAAGTTTTCCTAAAGACTTCTTATAGCCTCTCAAAGATAGATATAGACGTCTATGTAGCGATCTGTGAGACTTGATTAGACATTTCAATCTTACATTAGAGAGACCAATGAACCTGTATGCTTTGATATCAATTTTTCATGACCCAAAATTGATAGGCCATGATGGCACTTGTCGTGGTGAACCTTAACAAGTAAGCCTATCGTACAAATCGATACACAAAGGGTAAAAAGGCAAAAATAAAACCAAGGAAAGGCTTCTAGAATGAAGCAGAACTATACAAGTATAATAAATGAGGAAAAAAACATAACAATGCAGCCATAACTCTCAAAACCATATGTCAATAGTATAAGAACGTATCTAGTACAACTCAAGTCCAAATAAAATACATAAGATGTCCAAATACAAGATAAAACTATCTCTGAGGTGAAAGTAAATACATAGTCTATAAGAAAGGTAGTAGAACACATCTAAATGCCTGACGGTCAACCACTACCTTGATAGCACAAAATCTCACCCGAATCAACCAAGATGGAGCGCACTTGAACTAGGACGTACACCATAAGAGCACAGTAGGTGATACCAAATGGTATCTAAATGAGCACAAAAAAATCCACAATCTTTGCAAAATAGTCCACACGACAAGACGTCAAATGGAAACAATAAACACAAACTTAAACGAAAAAGAAGATAGGTAACTTGATACAAAGAGAACACATAATATAGCAACTAAATAGTAAATTAAATTCTAAAACCTCTACAAAATACGTTAACAAGAACCAAGTTCTTACGGTGACCGCAAAAGGATCAACTCAACTCAAGATCAACCGTTTCCAAGCAAAGAACAATATTGGCTTTTCCAAGCTCTAAGCTACAATGGCTAGTCCAAGCCCTAACTAAGAAGTACATTAATGTGGTCTACTCTCAAGAGAGAGGATTTTCAATGTCACATATTTTCATCATTAAACAATTAAAGAGAAAAGACCTAATAAGAGACTATATATCTCCTAGCTTATTACATAGTATAATGGACCAAAATACCCTTAATGAAAGGAAAGGTCAAGGGTTGTTTCTTTAACATATGCAATTTCCAAAATACCCTTAATGAAGGGTGCTTCTTCAATGCTCCAAAACCATGGGGTCACACTTCAAAACTTGTAGTCTCAAATTGGTATCAAAGGTAAGCCCCCACGTAATCTTCCACACACGGTTTTGCTTAATGGCATGCTCAAAATGGGTCCTCCATGCATGTTCTCATATCCACGAGGTGACCAAGTATTGAACCTTTATGTGTTGACCTCTAAAGATGTCATCAAAAGATAAGATGGCCATTTATCCCATATCAGTAGGTGCGAGTATAGTCCATTTGTACTTACTAAGTATCATAGGTTGACCGAAAAAAGTATAAAATAAAGCACACAAAATGCATAGTAAGGACACATCACCTACAATCACAAAATGTCCCACAATGATCACCCACACTACTTTCACTTACAGTTTTATAATATCCACATATAATATAACAACACACAAAATAGGGATATAAATATACACAATATCACATACAAGTAGAACAAAAGAGGAACATGTATAATCAGTATCATTAAGTATAAATAAAGGAATATAGAACAGTTAGACATTAACAAGTAAAGATATAGAACAAATAGATAGATGACAAGTCAAGATAGCAATACAAGCATAACATAAACACAATAAAGCAAGTACAATATATATGATAATAATGATGAAAAAAGCTAGCACACAACCTTGGGATTGACACATAACCTTGGGGTTAGGACACATCCTTGGGGTTGGCATACATGCATCGAGGTTGACACACAGTCCTTGAGTTTTCTCCAGCATAATCCTTCAGAGAAGGTACCTAATATCAAATATCTAATACCAATATTTAGTAACTTCTAGTGTTTCCCATATTTCTAATATTTCCCATATTTATAAATCACATACAAAACATAAGACACAAATTAAGTACACAGACATGACAATCGATAAATATAAAGCAATAAAACAAACAAGTGAAATTATGCGTATGATGACATAAGAATGATGATGCAATGTTCACACCCATATAAAATGAGTATTTCCACAACCAATCTACATGGTGTATTTTCACAACCAATCCATATGATGTAATTCCATGACAAACCACGATGTTACAATTCCACAATCATTTGAGCCAATATTCACTCATTATTTTCACTATTCATGAATTCTCCACTTGATTTTTATGCCCACATAGTATGAATATATATATATATGTATGTATATATATATATCGCAATACACAAAAGGCACCATAATAGGAATTTCTAATAAGATAATACAATTATTCACATGTATTCTAGGCTATAACATCACATAAGATCCCACACGGTCATATATATCACATAATACCTCAATTTCAATAATTATATCACATATAGGGACCATTTAGGTATAACACATAGATAGACATTTTTCATGATTAGTTCAAACCCTTAACGTGTATTTTGTATACAAATTAACTACCAAACTAGTCTAAAAGAGTTAAGCCATAACTTGCCTGTCAAAATTAGTCCTCTACACTTTGAATCCACAACCGATCTCAAAATCAAGTAAAACCAAGAAATATAAAATCAATGCATCAAAACAAATCCAACGATACCCATATTGCCTACTTTTGATTTGGAGTCAAAAGGGATCCCCAAACCAAAATTTCAAGAAAGAAGGGAAAAATGAAAAATTTATTAAAAAACGTGTTTCTTATACCATTAGAAATCTACAACATAAAATCCAAGTCAAATCGAGTAAAAAATAAGGTTCAAATCAAAGATAAACTATTTTTGAGCTTTACCAGATAAATCTATGAAATTCGTGTTAAAATCAAGAATCAAAGTTGTTTTGATGGTTAAATTGATGCAAAACTAGTAATTATAGAATTAGAAACACTATTCAAGTAAAAAAGGAGTGAAATTTGGGGATAAATCAAATAATAAGGTTTTGAGGGTTTTGAACAATTTAATCAAGAGTTAAAGTAAGAAAAGGATGAAATCTCACCTTAAATCTACAAAAAAAATCAAGAAATAGACGTTAATCTTTCTTCTAAATCACCCACAAACATCACTTTTAAGCTCTCACGCTATTTTAGGGTTTAACTCTAAAGCAGCAAGGTGAAAGAATGAGCAAAATCAGGCAAAAAGAGATATTTATACTTGTACCATGTTGCCAGGTAAATAAGGCATAAATCGGGCTTCTCAAATGAAATTTACCCTTTGTTGTCTAGGTTGCACCAGCAACCTGGTGCAACAGATTTTTTAAGTTCAAAACAAACTTCAACGGGGTACTAAGGATTCGTTTAGAATTTTATATACGCAAACAAACTATGTAACGACACTAAATTCGATGCTTTGGACTCAATGGTAATATTGGATTTTTTTTGAAAATGAAACACCCCAAGTCTTGAACCCTTGCAAATTTCTATGGTTTTGGACTTACTAGACTTGTTACGACTCAAGGATACCATTCATATCCTTGAATACGACTTGTGGGATGGCTTGGTAGTTCACTCATACACTAGGAAGTGTGTTTGGGGTAGCTACTGCCTATGATACAACTCATCTTGGTACGAGTCGTATAGGAACATATGAGTGGTACAAGGCAAGTCGTATGATGCTTATTTGAATTGTCTTGTAGAATCTGTCCAAGGTACGGTTGGTGGGTACAATTGAGTGTACCACTTATATTCTTAGGTATGAGTTAGGGAGGTGGGATTCGTATAGACACAAGTAGGTAGGGTCTTGTCAAGGCTTTTGGTATGAGTTGGGGTACCACTCGTACCATAGGATACGAATAGTATAGGTGAGTCGTACCCTTGGATGTGGCTTGTTTTTAATTTGAAGTCAAGGATGGTCCGAATATTTTCTACTTCAAATGCCTTGTGTCCTCACATTATATAAACCATGGTGGCCTCTCATAACACTTAATAAAGGATGGAAACACTCCAAACACTCTCTCAAACTTACTCTTGAAGATTGGAGGCTAAGGTTTCTTCATATGTTCTTCAAAGGGCTCAAGAGTCATGTTTCTCTTTGAAATCTTCTTGTATAAGGCCTGTACTCCTTCTCTCATTGTTATTTCCAACTAAAGGCATGTGTATTGTGTTTTAAACATTGATTTATCAATCATGAATGGTGGTTTTCGAAATATATTTTAAGGGTCTTGATGCATGTGGTTCGGTATTAGTTTAAACTATATTTTTACATGTTTTTGGTAATGGTTTGCATATGTTGATTTTTGGTTTTGGTTTAACAAATGGCTCTTGAGTAACCCTAATTATGGTTTTTTATGCATTGGTTTTGGTCTTGGTAAAGGTATGCGCTCAATATGTTTGATAAAATGCCTAAAAGAATATTTCCACCCTATTATTGAAACTTCATTGGAAATCTTGCATGGTTTGGTTTGGTAATGGAACCCTAAATGGATTTGGGTGGTTTTTCATGGTCTAAATGATATAAATTCTTTAAATGTTTGGCATGGTCATAAATGGTTTAGAATGGTTTTAAATGGCATAAATGATGTACATAGTTTGGAAGGATTCAATGGTAAAGCCTTGGTGGCTATGAAATTGGTTATGCTTGTGGGGTACATGGGAATCCCCTAAGTGGTTTAATATGGTTAATGGAAGGGTACATAGAATTCCTTAAACCTATACATGGTTGGCTATGGATGGTACTTGTAAATATAGTCGATATAACGGTACCACTACTAATGGCCTTGGTTAATAAATGGTTAATAAATTAGTTGATTACTTGGTAATAGTTTTAATTGGGCAATAATGGTGGGATGTGTAGAAAAATCATGGAAGGTGAAGGTCCCGGTGGTACCAAAATTAGAAACTAATATTTGTCGATGTGAGGTTTGGTCTTAGTGACCGTGTGTATGATGTCACACTTTATATTTAGGGAATGTAATAGCTATATCAGTTTTTCTTTCTTGGTCGTGCGGCTTCACGTTCTAGGGCCCTTTTAGCAGGGGGAGATGAACCCATATAACCTATGGGTGGTTTAGGACGGCAAAGAAACATATCCCAGGTAAAGATTTTAAAGGCATGCTAAGCCCAATTTTCTTTTCCGGCAAGGTTATATATATATATATATATATATGTATGGTTGTATGCATTATGGATGAGTTTACTTGGCTTTGTAAATGGCATTATTTTACCCTTATCCTAAGTGCATGCTACTGTTCACCGACTAACACATCTTCGGGCGGCTGTATACTAAGGCTATGCAGGGCCGACCATTCTACTTCTCCTTCTTAATAATTGAATTCAGGGACAGTCAATGTTGGATTGAAGTGGTGAGCTTCCATAGTTTGGAAGGCATCTATTTTATGTCATGGGTTACTTTACATATTTTATTGTCTTTCATAGACTTTGGTTTTTAGCTATGTCCCGACTATGTACTCATTGGTTGGTCTAGAGGTTTTGTATGGACAACTGTGGACTTAGGTATGGTATGGACTGGTTATGTTTCATCTCTCTCTATATATATACATGCATTGAATTATTAAAATTGTTTTGGTTCATATGTTTTGGCATTGGTTTGGTTGGTCATTGGGTGGTTGGAATTGGTTGGGTTGGTCTCGGATATAGACTTATCCCAAAGCCACCATATGGTTAGATACGCTACCTTGTTATATTTTCAGACTTCAGCCGAATCAAGGTATGAGTTTGGTGGTTAGGTTGGGTAACGGGGGAGGTTCTCGATCCTAGTTGAGCTTAGGATTGCTTATTACGATAGAGCCTTATTTTGGGTCTTGTCAAGTTGGTATCAGAGCTTTAGATTTTGGTTTCATAGGGTGTCCATAAAGCCGTGTCGAGTATAGTCTTGCTTATAGGTGTGTCATGCACCACACTTATAATTAGGTGGATACGAGGCATTTAGGAATGTTTTAGTTTCTTGGTTATTCTACTTTGGGCTATGGAGTCTAAGGTCTTGAACCTTTCTCTGAATCTTCCTTGGTTCACTCTTCTGATCATGTCTTAACAATGATCTAACATTCATGGAAACTAGCATATCCTACTCGAGGACAACATGGATGGATCTAGTCCAACTCATAGGGCACAGACCCGACCAAGAGTCACAGCTTGTGGTTTTCCTCGTAGAGTTCCATCGATCTCTACTATCCCTATCTGAAAAGGTGATACTCATACTCGGTTACCTTAATGAGAGGTTACCAATCCTAAGTTTTATCATCCTAATAATCTATAGACCCTAATAGTGATAACTTTGTCATGCCAATTTTGTATTATTGGTACAAGAAAGAATGAGCTAAGGTTGGTAAATAGGCAAAATAAGGAGGTCTCGATCTTTTGAACAAAAGGGGAGGCCAATGGTATGGAGGAAAATGAACCTAAAAGGAAGAGTTGGGTGAGTCCTAACTCATATTTTATGTCTTGTGTTCCCTACTCGAATTCAATTAGAAGAAAGGTGTTTTCAGATTGGTAAATTCATCTAGGGCAAAAGGTGCCCAATATCGGGCCAATGGGGACCATTCTACATCATTTGATTTTATTAATAAATTTTATGGTTGGTTGCACCATGGTTGTTGTGAGGGAGAAAGGAATAAATATTTTGATTATGGTCAGTTGGGTCTTGTGTGACAGGGATGTCCCATAAGGGTTCTCGCTTGGGCAAATATGGTATTGGCTACTACTTCTAACTCCGACAGTGGTCGGGATTATCTCAATGTTCTTACTATTCCTTAAGAGTTTGAGGCATCTTTTGATACTGACACTAGTATGTTGAAAACTCTTTTCCTTTTGGTGTTAATGGTTTACTTGGTTTGGGATTCTCCCTCTTTTTTAACATCATTTGTGGTTGTGTATTTTGTTCTCAAGGTTACTTTAGACTCTTTTGTTCTCTTATTTCTACCCCGATAGGTGACTCTATGATTGCCAAAAGAGTCTATAAGCGGAGTGTGGTATCTGTTGGTAGCAAAGAGAGATCTTGGTGGATTTATTTGACTTGGATATGGTGAATTCGATGTTATTCGGGAATGGATTGGTTGCACTCATGCTATGGCTCATTAGGCTAACTGATCTTTAGAGGTTGTATTTAGGCTCCCTGGTAAGTCAGTTGTGGAATGGGAGAATGGTTTCGTTCGGGTCCCTAGTTTTTAAGGGAAAGGTTATATCTTGGAACTTGGAGATTGGTCCCCAAAGGGGTATCCTTATTAGTCAGTCCAGGTTAAAGATCTTACCTTGGAAGGTCTTTCTTTGGATTAGTTTCGGTGGTGGATAAATTTCCTGAGGTCTTCTTGACGACCCTCATCGCGTCTGTCTAATTGGAAGGGTGGTTTGGGATTGATCTTATTTTGGACACTTGTCCAATTTCTATTCTTTCTGTATAGAATGGTTTCGAAGGGGTTAAATGACCTTAAAGGACAAATTTAGGGATCTTTTATATAAAGGTTCTCTTTATCTTAATGTTTCTCCATGGGATGTTTTCTTCTTGCTGCATAAGGGCAATGGTTTCCCCAAAAATGGATAGGTTGTTGGTTGGTGAATAAGTAATTTGGAGTGTCCTACTTATAGGGTGGACTATGCTTATGCATATTCTATAAGGGTACTTTTCTAGTAGTACATGAATGTTGGTAGATCCTAGGCTTGAACCAGATACTTGATTTTGATTAAAGGGAGTATGATAAGCTCGGGATACAAATGCAAGAGTTGTAGAGGTAAATTGGTAGGGTGGATAAGGTTGTTGACTAGGGAAGTACAATAGTGGGAAAGGTTGTAACCTTTAGGCTGGAGGTTCAGGTCGAATGGATGGGTATGAATTGTGGATCAAGTCATTAGATGGGTTAGCACATGGAGCTTGCGCAAATCTTTGTCCCTATAGTTGAATTTTATAATTGGCATGAAATTAATTATTAAATTTATGGTTTTGAATATGGGTTTTGGCACAATTGAGGGCTTTGATATGATTACTCATTTAATTGATTTTCCATGGATTATGATACATTATTTGTGCTTTATTTATACTTATGAATATTGTGGGATGCTTAGGGATGTTAAATGGATTTTGGGGTACTATAGATTCCCCAATTACTTGGTTTTTGTCTTGGAAAATTTATACCCTCAAACGTTTGTGAAATTGTCATAAAATATGATTTTGTCATATGATTTGACAATTCTTGTCTCTTTGCATTGCATTCATGGTTAAAGGAACACAAATTGATTTTGGTTGGATTCAAATAATTTTTAAAAGTCCTTGGTTGCCATGTTTTGATTTTGAATTGTTTTGGTTTAACTGGAAACCTTGGAGTCAATTTGGTCTCATGATTTTCGCATGTCTATGTTGGGCCCTAGGTAGCATTGGGATGAAGGTTGGTAGTTAATCTAGAATTTTATTTTAGCGGTGGACTTCAAGGGAAGGTCGGGTTGCATATTCTATTGATACTCTACTCTCTCGGTTAAGATATTACTCTACTAGTGTTGCATGCATTCTTATAGCACTTATGACTAAGGTTCATGTTTTCCATTTGCCGTGTTCCCTGGATATGAGCCTTGACCTTGTGTTAAGTTACTCATGGTATGAATGGTTGTGTTTCTTTCGGTGTCCAGTCTTAAGGAATCCTCTTATGGTATGGTTTGGTTGGGATGTTTCTTCATTATGGTCTAGTTGGTTGTTGTTAAATTTTCGAGCCTATAGTGCCGTGTCTTATCTCTGGGATCTTGCCTTGGGAGGCATGGATAACTCGTATAATCCGGTTTCTTAAATGACTCTCCTTATGTTAGGATAGTAGTGGTTTGGAAAGTATGGTGATGTGTTGAAATGGGGAATATAGAAGTCCCTAAGTGGGGCAGAGTCTAGGGTGACTACAAGAGTTAAGGGTTTGGAAGGTAAGGTAAGGTTGTTATCATTAGAATGGTTAGGAAAGGAATAGAAGGTGAAAAACTTGTGAAGGTTGTAAAGGGAACTAGATTGTAACAACCAGAGACTACCCCCTAGTCGTCACATGGTGCCTAGGACCAAAAGTGATCCCAAGCTAACCCTTATACTGGAATAACTCGTGAGCAACTAAATAAAATACACAAATCTGAAAGAAAATGCGGAAGATAAATATTTTTTTGAATATGATCAATACAAAACTATATTAAAATAGTTAAAACTCTAATATACAAAACAAGATTGGAATCAAATACATCAACTCTACTGGTTGTCTATGAAACCTCTACTAATACTCACTATAGGTAGTTGGGACATGATCCCCAGCTATCCCTAATCAATACGACTGAATAAATAAAATAAGATGCTACTCTAACTATGACTGACTCGAGCCCTCAAATCAAAAGGACTCATCACCTACTGGTTGGAAGCTGCAAACTGTTTGATTATGATGTACGCAGTACAACTTGTACCTACATTGACGACCCAGACTAACGAACCGTGCGGGCACCTACGCTATTCTAAGTAGCTACGAGAAACCTTATTACCCAACTATAAATATGCGGAAGACTTCTGTTTTTAAGAAAATATAAAGTAAATTAAATACTAATAAAAAAACTTTTTACAAATACTTCTTACAAATTTCCTTCACTATCCTAAAATTTGGCCAGATATGTACAAGAGCTACCTATTACAACATAGATTGACAATGAAATAAATAATACAAAGACTCTAACATCTGTCAGGAAGAAAGTGCAGAAGTTAGTGTTGAATATCATCATCCATCTAGTAACTGCAACTAACCTGTATCCAGTCTACACTCCAATAAATAATGTAGAAGAATAGGGTCAGTACAACCACACGTACTAGTAGGCATCAATGGTCAACGTGTTAGTTCATGTAATCATAAAATAGAATTAAAGAAGATAAATCATGACATCTTTAATGGAATATAATTCAACTAAGGTTGTCATAATACTATTACTTTACCTATATAAGTTACAACATCTAACTACTCTTCCAACTCCATCAATATTATATTCGCTACTAACATACTCTAACCTCATTAGTTCACACCATCAACCATAATCCAACGATAATACATCACTATTCCTCTTTATTCAGCTTACCTTACATCACTATTCCTCTTTATTCACCTTATCTTTTTCATTACTCATATTCACAGGCACAAACCCATAATCATAGACAACCCACACTAAACTCTCGGGCTAACAACCAAATGCTCTATTATAATATTAAAGAATGATAACTAGCCATTATGGTAAGCTATGATTAAAACACGTATAAATGAAGTAAGTCAACCAACATATAAGTACAAAGTTTCACTTTTTCAAATACATATCACACAATCAAATACCCAATGAATCAATAATACAACAATAACAAATTAAATAGTGCTCACAAACAAGCCACATAACCATCAATAGTATCAACCATACTGTAAACATCCACAGACTCAACACAAATATATACACAGATGCTATGGGACTTATTTTTTCCCAAATAGTCATGACCTGCAGGGAACAATCTGTGTTCATGTACCGTACCGGCGTGGTACCCGATCCAACATATCCATATCCATATCGGCGTGGTACCCGATCCAATATATACATATCCGTACCAGTGTAGTACCCGATCCCAACATATATATATCCATACCGGAATGGTACCCGATCCAACATATACATATCCGTGCTGGCCTGGTACCCGATCCAACATATACATATCCATACCATTGTAGTACCCAATCCAACATATACATATCTGTATCGGTGTGGTACCCGATCCAACATATAAATATACATATCTGTATCGGTGTGGTACTTGATCCAACATATACATATCCATAACGGCATGGTACTCAATCCAACATATACATATCTGTACCAATGTGGTACCCGATCCAACATATATATATCCATACAGACATGGTACCCGATCCAATATACACATATCCGTACCTGCTTGGTACCCAATCCAACAAATATATATCCATACCAGAGTGTTACCCAATCCAACATATACATATCTGTATCGGCGTGGTACCCGATCCAACATAAACAAGTATTATCAATATCAAATTTACAGAATCTCACAGCATACAATAATGTACCAAGTTTACAAGTACACTTAAAGTCATAAGACAATTTCATCAAGTAAATTTTCAATAATCATTTATACGCGCATCAACAATCTAAGCATCAATAATTTTAAGCATGTTCGAATACCAATCAATAAGTATTCATAGCATTACTTTAAGGATTTATCATCATTAAACAAGCCACTCATAGGCATAATTCAATAAACCATCATTATCACCAATTTAGCCTCTCATGGGCGTCCAATAGATATAGTATTTTTATCAATATCAAAATAAGAATATCATAAAAGAAATCACAGTTTAATTCTTACGCCTACAAGTCACTATTGAAGCCTTAATTACTCATTAATTATTAAAAATATCATTATATTCTTAAATACTGCAATTTGGGTTCTAACATCACCACCTATAACTAGCACATTCACGTGTATCATTATCCTCTACCTCTTTCCATATAATACAATCATCACACTATTTCAAGTCATATGTCCCTCAGATATTACTATGCTCATCAATATTCGATCTTAGTATAATTCTCATCATCATATTATTGCACAATACATACAACTTAATACCATTACAACTCAACTAGATTCATCACAAGAACAACTAAAAAAATATCATGTTCATATACTACATTTACAATAATCTCCTTTCGGGCACATAACATAAATATCACATAATCAATCAATAATATAAAATTTGGGATTAAAGTTAAGTACCCATGTCTTTATCCACCTCAACTCTATGTTGCAGACCTAGACATACTTTCTCCCATCAATTCTAAATTATGAAAATATAAAATAACACAATCTTCTACTCATTAAACCTAGCCTACCCGGATGCCAAGCTTTTGAAAGAAGCAAGCTGAAACAAGGATGCTCTTTGCTTTCTTTCATGTCTTCGAACAATCAATCATTTAAAAATTAAGCAATTATAAGAGTAATTAATATTTACTCTTCAAACAAATATCTTGAGGATTCAAACCAACTAACTATACCCTTAATTCAAGGTCTATATCATTCTCTAAGTTCAATTAATCATTAATTAGATCTTTCAAGCTTAACCCATCTCCATTAATGGAGTTTTTATGCTAAAGGTCTCATCTTTATGGAATTCAGGTTCCTAACCATCAAAATTCATAATCTAGTTTATGAAATTCATGTTAGGAATCTTTAATTTATAGTTTAGAATCAGCTCTGGGTCATGTTAAAAACATCCATGAGTATTCCCCAAAAGAATTCCACCGTTAAAGGTCTTTCTAAGGATTCTAAGATATTAAAGGATTAAAAGACAAAGAAAATAATGAAAAAACTTACCTCCATGAAGGAATTTCACCTTAACCTTTGGGAAATCACCTCTCTAGGGTTGGGGAATGAAATTTGAGATTTGTAGACCTAAAATACGGCTAAAGATGATTTAAATACAACCAAAAATTTTGCTACAGCAAAATCCCATTTTAGATCGGACAATGCTCAGTAAAATAGACATAACATTTTACTCCGAATTTGAATTGAGGAATGGTTTGTTGCGTTGGAATGAGGAGTCAGAGATCTTTAATTTGGTGGGTGTTGGATTTTGTAAATCCTAATATTCTAAGAGATATGATCGTTTGAAGTTGACCCTAATAAAAACCCATATCGAAGCTCTATCGAAAATTAAGTTTTAAATTTAACTTTGTGTTCGAGATATTGTATGACCTTAATTGATAGCTAATGATATTTTAAACTAAGTTATTGATATTAGAACTCATGAATAATTAAATTCATCAAGATTGAGTCTATCTAGACACATCCGAAGGCTAAAAGTTTTGTTGAAAATTTTAAGGTCACATAATAAATAAAATATTGGCTAATTTGGACCCAAATTAATATTGAGGAATGATTTTTTTATGAATAATTTAGTAATAGAGAAATGGATTGTTACAATCATTATGAGACAATGTAGAACATAGACATATATGTGGATCAGTACTTCTGGAATGTACTGAGTATGCGGGGGCGAATGCATAAGTAAAACAGTAACTAAATGTGCATATAACTTGTAAAAAATACTTGCTAAGTGTAAATGACTCGCATTGGCTAGAATAACATAAAAACTATGAAATATAGGCTTACTGTTGTAAAGCATAAAGACAATCTTTGTGAGTCATCACACTTAGTTCTAAAAATTGTACTTTTACTCTTTCTGTTAATGGACTAAGTAGAACTGAAATTAAGTCTGTTTTCAAATCATGCAAGCTAAGTGTAAAAAGGGCTCACTTTTATCATCTGGAAACTGAAAGCTGAAATCTCATAGCTAATGTCTTATGTAAAACAATATTTGAATAAACTTGTGAGCCTTTACACTTAGTTTCTAAAAGTTGTTCTGTTATTCTGTCTTAGGACTTAGGGAGTTTCTTTTAAAAAGCTTTTTTGTTATTCTTTTCTGTTTGCGAGGTTCTTCTAATCGACATAAACCATGTGAGCTATCATGGAGTCCAATGTCTCGTTATCCTAAGGGGAAAACCTCACGTTAGGAAGAGGTTTCATACTCTTGCCAAGGAGTATAACCTGAGCTAAGTGATCACAATATGTATCTGCATCCATATAAATGGGAAATAATTTGATAATCTGAACCTATGTTGGCTCGTAGTTCTGGGACATGTGAACTAGGACACATACCTAACTCAGTGTTAAATACTACTCCCTTTCATTTGTATGCTCATTATGTAGGAAATCCATCTTAAAACTAGCATAAGGGTTTATAATGAAAACCAGTTATGCATCTGTATAATGTAAACTATAATAAACACTATATTGTGGATTCTATATTTAAGCTGAGGATCAAAAGATCAAATCTTGTTCAAAATCTAAATATAAACTAATCATAGGATGCTTAAAAGCATAATCTTTTTGAAATAGCAATACTTAAACTTAGGGCTTAAAAACCCATTCTTTAAACTCATATCAAATCATCACAAAGTTTATGCTCAATAATAATAATCTTGAAATTCTTTAACAATTTTAGTCAAGATAATGAAATTCAATTCTAAATCTGTAAAATCAAGTCATACGCATAAAGATGTGAAAGTAGACCGCAATTCAACATTTAAATCACTTGTAACATCAAAATCTTCAAATAATGAGAATTGGGTATGAACCCTAGACTGCAGATCATATAATTCTGTGTAAATTCAACTTTAAAAACTAGTTTTGGGCACAAGGATGAAAGAAGTATCCTTGTTCAACCCCACATACCTTAATGGATTTAATTAATGAAGACACTTGACTTAAGTTCCTATTGATGTTCTTGAAGATTAATTCTTGAAGTTCTTGAACAGAGAAACTCGAATTTTGAATTATCTTTGAAAAGGCAAAGTGAATTTTGGATTTCTTGAAGTTTAAAATTTAAGCTCTAGGGTTTTTCTTTGAGAGCAATTTGATTAAAAATGGGTATATTATGCTTAGAATAGGCTTAATCCTCTGTTTTTCATGACTTGAGAGCTTGGGAAAAGACTAAACTACCCTTGAAGATTTAAAACTCGAAATTGGAATAATGATTGAGGCTCCACCGTGATGCGGTGAGTGGGTCATCGCGATACCCACCACAACGCGCTGCAATCGCGGTGATCCTCTGGAAACTGACAATTCCCCTTGTTCACTCCACGGTGATGCGGTGGACCTCTTGATTCCATACTGTGACACGATGGAATCACGGTGAGCTGCTGTTTTGCTAATTTAAATATGATCCAAACCTTATCCGAAAAATCCAAACTTGCTAGAAACATGCTACTTATATCCCTAAGTATAATTCAACTAAAAAATCATCATCTCGAAGCCTAAAAGGTCGACTTAAAAATCCTCAAAGTTATGAATGTCTTAAAAATGTCTAAGTCCTCAACATATAACTAAATTTTCAAGCTTTCAGCCTCTTATGCAAGCACTAGGAGTTGAACTAAACTAAGAAAAGTATGGGGTATTACAATATCTCCCCCTTGGGAATATTCGTTTGCGAATGAGACTGGTTAGACTAAGAGTACTGTACTAGGGTAACTGAGGTCATATACTAAACATGCATGACTTGGAGCATGATTGCATAACTGAGTCTGAAACATGATACATGAATTGAATATCATGACTGAGCTGATTTCTTGAATACATGCACTGACATGAGAATGGTTATAAGGCTAAGATAGAAACGAGAGAGTCAACTTATGAGTAACCATTACTTTATGCTGGATCTGATTTCATGAGGAAAAGATGAGAGGTTTAGGACACGAAAACTCGGGGCATTACAACCTTTCTCCCTTGGGATCGTTCTTCCCCTGAATGATACTGACTTGGCTAAAATACTAAGAAAAGACTGAGATGATACACAGGACACTTACGGACTGAATCATGAATGAATATCTGAATCTGAAACTGATGTATGATGCATGAACTGAGCTGCATTCGCAAATCATATGAAGCAACCAAATTAATTCTTGGAATTTCCTTACTCACGAAACTTTAGGTAGTAAGACCAAATGAAAAGTTGGAAATCTATAGGAGCTTATTTGCTTGATTGCTAAACTGGATCACAGGCTATATGTACCTGACTATACTAATTTCCCATACTCAAATGGAATATTTATCCAACACTCTTCTAAGAAATTCTAACAATATTATGGAGCAAAGAATTTTAGGCATGATCTGAACAAGACATCTGATAAGGAAACACAACATTGATACAACTCTATAGCATGTAACATAAACATATGAATCATAAGCTAGGATAGAATTACTCCTAGGCAATGTAACTTCTTACTTTCAAGCTTAGCAACACTTCTTAAATACTCCCTCAGTTATACTATTCCCCTTAAATACCATATTTCTTTGATTCAACTTAAAATTTTCATATGGGCATTGATAAATCGATCTACTAATGTCTAAACTGGACTAAATTCACTTGCTATTATCAAGCCTAACTCAAAATCACAAGATACATCGTGCTACATCATAATACTAGTCTAAACCACATGATTCAATCTTCTATGTCTCTTCTAGATCTCACACCTTAAGCATAACATGCCTTACCACTTCAATGACTAACTCTGAACTCTTACTATGGATTCACTAGAGTATATTGCATTCCTCTACTTACATCCAAACATGACATTCGAGCCTATCATTATAACCACCTATGAACTTCAAGGCAAACACCCATTAAGGCACACTTCTCATATTCTCTAACCCTCTATCAATAACAACTTTCTTACACTATGTTTAAGGAAACATACCTAGAATTCTCAACTAACAATGACATATACCAAAGATTTACCTTAATATTCCTTCATCCTTTAACCTTAGATCGAAACGCATAAATATTCTTTCTTAATAAGGATCATCAACTCCCTACCATATAAACCATTGCTTATCCATTATCATCACAACTATTTTAACATAGGAAAAGGTCACTGAAGGGATAATACATAAGGACCTAAAGTACTAAAGAATACTATACATAACTTTGACACTTAACTGAGGCATGAGGAATAGAATGTCAAAGGAATGGATTCATTAAAGAGATCTAAACTGAGGGCATTCATAACATAAACTGAATCTTGATGATCATTAGGAATGTTGCATGAATAGATATTGTGATGACTGAAAACTTTGCACCGATATAAGAATCGGTTGGGCATCATCCTCCCATACTGTTCTATAATATATTGGCATTACTACTAGAATCTGGGGGCCTGACTTGATTCCTTGGTCTATCATCTCCCCTTTAGCTTTAAGTCATCATTATAAGTCTGTGGAACCCTTTACTAAACTCTAATCTAAACTGCAATCACTTTACTTTAGAGTCTGGGGTGTAATAATACACATAAATAATAAACATATCCTGAAAGACTAAACTTAAAAGTGTAAAAACCATTGCTAATACTTCATTCTAAGATACAATGCTATCTTTCTATGGCTCCAATAGTCATCATCTAATAAATTGAACACTTACTAACTTAGAATCTTCATGAGTATAATCACACTAAAAATTCACACCATCTAGAGCTTCAACTCTTATTTCTATTAGCTCAATCTTCAAAGATTCAAACTTAGATTCTAACACTTACTATGGATATCCCCAAATCTTTAATGAGCCATACTAACTTCCTTCTTGGTCACTCTCTTAGTACATACAACCCTTAACTTCCTTTAACTTCAATAATCATTATCAGAGACTTACACTCTATTAACTTGACAACATACTTGCCTCACTAAACATGTAATCATAGCCTACCAAGATCGCATCTCAAATTTATATTTTTCCCAAACCATCAGAATTAAAATCATACTTAAAAAACTCACCACCAAGTATCCATAACTCCTCAACTTATATACTACAAACACCATGTACAATATAGCTAGTCTTCTTCCACTTAACCACTCAAGGGTACTATTAACCACACACAATACTTAATAAACTTTGAAAATATGTAGCCCCATATCACCTTGAGCACACCTCTACATTATACCAATAACATCATACTTAATTACGAATGCATAAACTTAAACTCTTGCATACACTGTTCAAGCCTAATAGATCACTTTCATATAACTAGCATCACCAACCAAGCAATCATTATTTCAACCTTTATGATCATCCACTGTTCAAACTTAGTGTCTAGTGCTAGACATGATTAACAACCCAAACTCACATATTATTCTCACTTGGAAGCTATAAAATAAAATACCAAGAAACACTAGTCCACTAGAACTTTATAACAACAATAATCAGTCATAATCATCTAATATATCTTATTAAAATACGTTAGCATATCCTCCTTCTACACATTATGACTATTTACCCATCTATATACCTAGATCTACAAACCTCAACCAATTTCTTTTTTTTTTCAAAACCACACAGGGAAACCTACAATAACAATACTCGACCACCAAAAGTTTTCATTAATAACCTATACTTTTCTAACACAATAATTACCTTTAATAACTCTTTTTATACTTCAAGCTAGCAACAAGTCACCTTAACTAATAAATTTTTCTCCACTATTTACCAAGGGAACTTGTACCATCTTGATTACCCCTAAGCTAACACACAAGGACCTATAACCTTAACACAAACTCAAAAGCATGCATAAGTTTATCTCTATACTTTCTATCAATTGTCATTCCCATTTTTCTTGTCACTACACTTCTATACCCATACTTCCAACTATAAGAAGGTTATACTACTTATGAATCATAAAACTCTAGGTTACAATATCCCTTAAGTGCAAACTCTATTTAACAAATCTAGTTTCATATTATCTCTCTCATGAGCACTATCTATATTAAAGGGTTAATAAGGACTCTGAATACATATTTTACTCTGTCTTAACTAGACAAATCATAAGGAGGAGAATATAGATTTAAATTTGAGGGACTTATAACACACTAGCGAGATTCTCTCAAGACCTTTGGATGACTTCTGAAGTTACAGATAGTAAATCTGATAGCATCATGTTAGGAGAAATTAGAATATGCTAATCATCTTATCTCAAGAATATAACATAGATGGAGAATTATGGAGTAACACACGAATTGACAAAAGTTTTTAAGAGAATAACTTTACAGCATGATCTAGAGTATGAAAGAAAAGAGACATTTCCTAAATGCCCTGCAGCCTTTCAAAGAAAAGAACAAATGTCTTCGTACTATTCTATAAGACTCTATTAGACACGGCTTAATAGATACCTTAGGACACTTGAACTCTGTGCTCTGATACCAAGTTTGTAACGACCTGATACTACCTCCTAGTCATCACACGGTACTTAAAACCACAAGTGATCCCAAGTTAACCCTTATACTAGAATAACTCGTGAGCAACTGAATAAAATACACAAATCCAAAAGAAAATACGGAAGATAAATCTTTTTTTGAATATGATTAATATAAAACTATATTAAAATAGTTACAACTCTGATTATACAAAACAAGACTGGAATCAAATATATCAACTCTACTAACTGTCTATGAAGGCTCTACTAATACTGACTATAAGTAGACGGGATAGGACTCTCAACTATCCCTAATCAATACAACTGAATAAAGAAAATAAGATGCTACTCAAACTTTGAATAACTTGAACCCTCGAATCAGAAGGACTCATCACCTATTGGCTGGAAGCTGCAAACTGTCTGATTATGATGTGCGCAGTAAAACTATACCTGCATTATGAGACAATACAGCAAATAGAAATATATGTGGATCGGTACTTCTGGAATGTATTGAGTATGTGGGGATGAATGCATAAGTAAAATGTTAACTAAATATGCATATAACTTGTAAAGAATGCATGCTAAGTGTAAATGACTCACATTGGTTTGAATAACATAAAATCTAAAAAATATAGGCATACTGTTGTAAAGCATAAAGATAATATTTGTGATCCATCACACTTAGTTCTAAAATTTGTACTTTTACTCTTTCTATTAATGGACTAAGTAGGACTGAATTTAAGTATGTTTTCAAATCATGTAGGCTAAGTGTAAAAAGGGCTTACCTTTATCATCTGTAAACTGGAAGTTGAAATCACATAACTAATGTCTTATATAAAACAATATCTAAATAAACTTGTGAGCCTTTACAATTAGTTTCTAAAAGTTGTTCTGTTATTTTCTCTTAGGACTTAGGGAGTTTCTTTTAAAAAGCTTTTCTGTTATTCTTTTCTATTAGGGAGGTTCTTCTAACCGACATAAACCATACGAGAAATCATGTATTCCAACGTCTCATTCCCCTAAGGGGAGAATCTCATGTTGGGGAGAGGTGTCATACTCTTGCCAAGGAGTATAACCTGAGCTAAGTGATCACAATCTGATCTACATCCATATAAATGGGAAATAATCTGATAATTTGAACCTACATTGGCTCATAGTTCTATAGCATGTGAACTAGGACACAAACCCAACTCAGTGCTAAATCCTACTCCCTTTAATTTGTATGCTCATTCTGTAGGAAGTCCATCTTAAAATTAGCATGAGGTTTTATAATGAAAACCAGTTATGCATCTATTTAATGTAAATTGTAATAAAACTATAATGTGGATTCTATATCTAAGATGAGGATCAAAAGATCAAATCTTGTTCAAAATCTGAATATAAACTAATCATAGGATGGTTAAAAGCATAATCTTCTTGAAATAGCAATACTTAAATGTAAGGCTTAAAAACCCATGCTTTAAACTAATATCAAATCATCACAAAGTTCATGCTTAATAATAATAATAATTTTGAAATTCTTTAACAATTCTAGTCAAGATAATAAAATTCAATTCTAAATCTGTAAAGTCAAGTCATACGCATAAAGATGTGAAAGTAGACATGCAATTCAATATTTAAATCACTTGTAACATCAAAATCTTCAAATAATGTCAATTGAGTATGAACCCTAGACTGCAAATCATATAATTCCGTGTAAATTCAACTTTAAAAACTAGTTTTGGGCACAAGGATGAAAGAAGTATCATTGTTCATAACCCCACATATCTTATTGGACTTAATGATAAAGACACTTTACTTGAGTTCCTATTGATGTTCTTGAAGATTGATTCTTGAGGTTCTTGAACCGGAAAACTCGAATTTTGAATTATCTTGGAAAACGAATAATGAATTTTGGATTTCTTGGAAGTTTAAAATTTAAGCTTTAGGGTTTTTCTTTGAGAGCAATTTGATGAAAAAGGGGTATATTATGCTTATAATAGGCTTAATCCTCTATTTTTCATGACTTGAGGCTTGGGAAAAGACTAAACTACCCTTGGGGATTTAAAACTTGGAACTAGAATACCGATTGAGGATACATCACAATGCGGTGAGTGGGTTATCGTGATACCCACCGTGACGTGGTGCAATCGCGGTGACCCTCTGGAAACTGACAATTTCTCTTTTTTATGCCACTGCGACACAGTGGACCTCTTAACGCCATACTCACCATGACATGATGGAATTATCACAGTGAGCTATTGTTATGCCAATTCAAATGTGATCCAAACCTTGTCCGAAAAATTCAAACTTGCACAAGACATGCTACTTACACCCCTGAGTATAATTCAACTCAAAAATCATTATCTCGAAGCCCGAAAGGTCAACTTAAAAATTCTTGAAGTTATGAAAGTCTTAAAAATGGCTAAGTCCTCAACACATAGCTAAATTTTCAAGATTTTAGCCTCTTATGCAAGCACTAGGAGATGAACTGAACTAATAAAAGTATGGAGTATTACATAGATCTTTTGATGGATAGATCATACTACGGGTATATAAATTGTAGGCTTGAATGTTGTCATAGGTAGATATACTAATAGTTGTGTCTGGTACTTGAGATATGTTATAGGGCATGGTTTTATGAATTGTTTTCATGGCATAGTAGTGTATGGTTTTAGATGTTCAATTATAGGTTGGGGGTTTCAGTTATAGTGGTTGGATATGGTTTGCCCATGTGTTTTACTCATGGTTTTCTTGTTATAATGGTGATAGAGGAGGAGTAATGTTTAGGGATAGATGTAAGAAGTAGAGCTCGGTATCCTAAGTTAACTTCTTTTAGCTTTGGATGGGCTTGAACGTAGAAGTGGTGGTGTATAGTTAGACTCAAGCTCTCATAGTGGTGTTTCTTGGTAAATTCTAAGTTGAATTGGACTTGCTCTCTAGCATGGGTCCATTTATCCGATAATCTATATTGTGTTGGGGTGTGGATGGTTCTTGGTTGGTTGGTTCCTTTAGGTGGTATTGGTATCTCAAATTCTTTGTTCTTTAAGAGGGATCCCTATAAGTATCGTGGAATGGTAAGTTCGTTAGTTGTAAACAAAAGGTGTGGATTCGGTAAAGGTTCCATGGTGGAACTAAAAGTCCGAGAAAGTCATTTGGAATGCGGAAGGGGACATGGAGTTCAAGTGTCCGAGTTGAATCTTTATTCTGGAAATTCGTGTTTGGGTTATGTAGTGATCTTCTCACCTCGGTTGTGTGTCCTTGCTCCCTATTTTGGTTAAGAAAAAGCTTTTTGGGTGTTAATATGTTATCTCTTGCTTGTCCCTTACCCTTACCTATCATTCGAGGACGAATGATCTTAGTGGGGGAGACTGAAACACCCCAAGTCTTGCACCCTTGCAAAATTTCCTTGGTTTTGGAGTTACTGGGCTTAGTACTACTCAAGGGTACCAATTGTACTCTTGAATATGACTTGTGGGATGGCTGTGTGGTTTACTTGTATACTAGCCAGTATGTTTGGGGTAGATACTTCCCAAGATATGACACATCTTGGAACGAATCGTATAGGAACATACCGGTGGTGTAAGGCAAGTCGTATGGTGCTTATTTGGGTTGTCGTGTGGAATATGCCTAAGGTAGGATTTGTGGGTATGATTGAGTGTACGAATTGTACCCTCGGTATGAGTTAGGGAGGTATGAGTCGTATAGAAACCAGTAGGTAGGGTCTTAGCAAGGTCTTGGGTACGAGTTAGGGTACCACTCGTACCCTAGGATACGAATGGTATAGGTGAGTCGTACCCCTAGACATGGATTGTTTTTAATTTTAAGTCAAGGGTGGTACGAATATTTCGTACATCAAATCCCTTATATTCTCACATTATATAACCTTTGGTGACTCTCATAACACTTATTAAAGGATGAAAACACTCCAAATACTCTCTCAAGCTTACTCTTGAAAATTTGAGGCTAGGGTTTCTTCGTGTGTTCTTCAAAGAGCGCAAGAGTCATGTTTCTCTTCAGAATCTTCTTGTATAAGGAATGTACTCCTTCCCTAATTGTTATTTCAAACTAAATGCATGTGTATTGTGTTTAAATATTGATTTATGAATCATGAATGGTGTTTTTTGACATATATGTTGAGGGTGTTGATGCATATGGTTTGGTATTGATTTAAACTATGTTTTTACATATTTTTGGTAATGGTTTGCATATATTGTTACTGATGGTTATGGTTTAACAAATAGGTATTGAGTAACCCTAATTATGGCGGTTTATGCATTGGTTTTGGTCTTGGTAAAGATATGCCCTCAACGTATTTGATAAAATGCCTAAAATAATGTTTCCACCTTATTATTGAACTTTCATTGGAACTCTTGCATATTTGGTTTGGTAATGGAATTCTAAATGGATTTGGATGGCTTTGCATGGCTTTGCATGGTTTAAATGATATAAATGCCTTAAATGTTTGGTATGGTCATAAATGGTTGGTCATAAATGGTTTTAAATGGCATAAATGATATACTTGGTTTGGAAGGACTAAATGGTAAAGCCTTGGTGGCTATGAAATTGGTTATGCTTTGGGGTAAATGAGAATCATCCAAGTGGTTTAATATGGTTAATAGAAGGGTACATAGAATTCCTTAAACCTATAAATGGTTGGCTATGGATAGTACTTGCAAGTATAGTCGGTATGACGATACCACTACTAATGGCCTTGGTTAATAAATGATTAATAGATTGGTTAGTTGCTTGGTAATGGTTTAATTAGTCAATAATGGTTGGGTATGTAGCAAAGTAGTGGAAGGTGGAGGTCTCGGGGGGACCAAAACTGGAAACTCATTTTTGCCGATGTAAGGTTTGGTCTTGGTGACCGTGTGCATGATGTCACACTTTATATTTAGGGGATGTACTAGTCATCCTAGGTTTTCTTACTTGGTCATTCGGCTTCATGCAATGGGTCCCTATTAGCATGGAGATCTGAACCCATATAGCCCGTGGGTAGATTAGGACGGCAAAGCATCACAACCTAGGTAAAGGTTTAAAGGCATGCTAAACCCGGTTCCCTTCCCGGCATGATTATATATATATGTGTGTGTGTGGTTGTATGCTTTATGGATGGTTTTACTTGGATTTGTAAATGGCATTATTTTACCCTTATCCTGAGTGCATGCTAGTGTTCACCCACTAACTCGTCTTCGGGAGGCTATATACCTACACTTGTCACACCCCCTTTTCACGCCAAAAAGATTAATTTTAAGTTCAGAAGGGTTTTATTATTAAGTGACAAAAGATGATAATTGTTTCGAAAAAGGATGATTTTTACATACAAATTCAGAGTCTCTATTTGGCATAATCTGGTGTGCCAAGTCGCCTTCGGAAAATATTTTTCAAAATAGTTTTAACTCTTTTAAACTGATTCGCCAAACAGAGATTCCGGCGAAGAAATTTTGTTGACCGAGGGGAAGGTGTTAGGCATCCCTCGATTCTGTGGTTTGACCACGGTCGCTTCGTGAAGCATATAGGCTAATTTGACACTACGAATGTATAAACCACACAAAGCACGCAAAAACAATCAATCAAGCAAACAAAACAAAACAATTCAAAATTTAGTGTCCAGTTCAATTATACAGTTCAAAATAAAGAAATGCGAAAATATAAACCTACACTAACCTACACTAGTCCTAAGCTACACCCCAATGCTTTACCCGATGCCCCGGGCCTTCATCGTGGACATTCTCCAAATACAAAATACTTTGGGTCAATTCCCCGGTGAATAAATACAAGTGATCGCGGGGCATTCTCCAATTAACTGAATACATTTCCAAATGCAAGAACTAAAACCAAACCGTTCAACTCAAATTCCACATTCAAACACTCAACAAGAAAATTTATTCCTAAATTTTTGCCTACCCGAACCTACATTCACCTATCCATTTTAACATAGCATAAATCTATCACATTCCAACAATATTCATGCTCATTCCGAATTAAATAAAAACAACAATAAATCAAAGTTAATCTAAATTCAACTTTTTTTTTTATCAATTTCTCAATTCCATCCCTAAGCAACCAATTTTACTTTTCAAATGAGAAATCACTTCAACGTACAAATCATGATCAAGAAAACCAACCATAAATCACAACAACACGCATTCATCACCAACAAGGGTCAAACAACACACGAGATTTCATTCAATACACCGGATATCATCAACAATGAAATAAAAAGAGGTGAAAGAGTAAAATTGGACCTCATTTGAAGCTTTCGAACTCAATGTTATTCGAATAAAGAGAATTCACAATCAGAGACCTCAAACCGAACCTCAAACAAACGAACTCGTCCAACTCAAAACTGAGAATCACAGAAAAAAAAAGACCTGGACCAGATTCTCACGAATCCACACAACCTCGAACTAACTATCGTGATAAATAAGAGAAATTCGGCCTGATTCCAATGGGTTTGGACAGAATCGAAAGCAGACCGAGGTTTTTTTGATGATTTTATGTCACTGTAACCCTGGTAAACTTCGGCAATGACCAAAATGACAAAGAGATATCAGTTGAGACGTATTTCGATGGGTTTTGAATTTGTGACAGCTAGATGGGATTCCAGCAAGTCTATCGCCGCAACAGTAATCAAACGACCAAAATTGTGTTCCTCAAGCCCTCACTCATCGGAAACTACTTCTCCATCATTCTCTTTTAATTTCAATCATTGATCTCTCCCTCTTTCGCAAATCACTATCACTCTCTCGCAGCTATCTCTCGCACAGATATCTCCCACTCTCTCGTAGCTCTCTCTCCCTCTTCTATCCGTGTGTGTGTTGTGTATATCTATTCTATTTATGTAATTGTATTCGATGAACCAAGAAGAATAAAAAAGAAGGTTTACGTGTAGGTTTTTTATTCTTTTTCTCCCCAGATCCTCGAATCCCCTTTGTTATGGTGTGTGCCTATACCCTTTATTCTATTCTGTTCCCGGCCAAAATAATGTGAAAGGAAGGGTAAGGGATTAGGGGGTATATGGCGGTGAGTAGGGAGTGGGGAAGGTTGTTAGGATGAAGTGTAAAGTTGGTTAGGATAGGATTAAAACAAGATAGAATTTGTTAGGGATTATGTTAAGGGTTGTTATTTTTTGTATTTTTGTGGGGTATAATCACATGGATGAAGGTGTGTGGTACGGTGAGCTAAAATGAATAAAATTGAATTTAGGAGGGATAAAATTAGGTGTATACATCTTGCCCCCTTTGAATGTAAACATGAAGTGTTTTCAGAAAAAAGTAGACGATGAGACAAAATTTTGTCCCGGTCATTATTAAAAAAGAATGAAAAAGAAGGAAGGAGGGAAACAAAGTCTTGACTTTGGACATCATACTCATCCCTGGTTATGAGGTAATCAAGTCACAGGTATCTCCAAGGAATGAAAGAAGAGGGACTATACCGAGTTGGAGAGTCGAGGGAGGTTCTGTCGAGGGTACGGTCCGCGGCTCTGTCATTACATCAAAAACAATAATTACAAGTTAAAAGATAAATGAAATTACAAAAGTCCTATCTATGCGGTATCTTTTGACTTTTGACTTGAGTTTCATCACCCTATTCTTCAGGTGGGCTCCTGACTAGCCATTTTCTCAACTTGTTGCTTGACTTTCAATTTCATCACCCTGTTCTTCAGGCGGGCACCTGACTTGCTATTTTTCAATCTGTTGACTTTCAATTTCTTCGCTTTCTTACATGACTTTCAACTTCTTCACCTTGTTGCTTGACTTTCAACTTCTTGACCTTGTTGCTTGACTTTCAATCTCTTAACCTTGTTACTTGACTTTTAATTTCATCACCCTATTCTTCAGGTGGGCTCGTGACTTTTTATTTCATGACCCTGTTCTTCAGAAAGGCTTTTGACTTTCAATCTCATCACCCTGTTCTTCAGGCGGGCTCCTGAAATCAAAATTAAAACTAAAACGAAAATTATCCCAAACGAAGATTATAATAAAGAAAGATTTCATTCATTCATTTTTGGTTGAAAGTAATGTCCTATTTTCCAGGAGGGTCCTGAACATAAAGTAAATTCTCATTTTTCAAGAGGGTCCAGAGCATAAAGTAAAATCCCATTTTTCAGGAGGGTCCTGAGCATAAAGTAAAATCCCATTTTCCAGGAGGGTCCTGAACATAAAGTAAATCCCTATTTTTCAGGAGGGTCCTGAGCAGAAAGTAAATTCCCATTTTCCAGGAGGGTCCTGAACATAAAGTAAAATCCCATTATCCAGGAGGGTCCTGAATAGAAAGTAAAATCCCATTTTCAGGAGGGTCCGAACATAAAGTAAAATCTCATTTTCCAGGAAGGTCATGAACATAAAGTAAAATCCCATTTTTCAGGAGGGTCCTAAACAGAAAGTAAAATCTCATTTTTCAGGAGGGTCCTGAACAAAAAGTAAAATCTCATTTTTCAGGAGGGTCCTAATCAGAAACTAAAGTTCCATTTTTCAGGAGGGTCCTGAACATAAAGTAAAGTTCCATTATCTAGGAAGGCCCTAAACAGAAAGTAAAGTCCCATTTTCCAAGAGGTCCCTGAACATAAAGTAAATTCTCATTATCTAGGAAGGTCCTGAACATAAAGTAAAGTCCCATTTTCCAGGAGGGTCCTGAACAGAAAGTAAAAGCTCATTTTTCAGGAGGGTCCTGAACAGAAAGTAAAATCCCATTTTTCAGGAAGGTCCTGAACAGAAAGTAAAATCTCATTTTCCAAGAGGGTCCTGAACAGAAAGTAAAATCCCATTTTTCAGGCGGGTCTTAAATAGAAAGTAAAGTCCCATTTTAAAGGAGGGTCCTGAACAAAAAGTAAAGTCCCATTTTTTAGGAGGGTCCTGAATAGAAAGTAAAGTCTCATTTTTCAGGAGGGTCCTGAACAGAAAGTAAAATCCTATTTTTCAGGAGGGTCCTGAAAAGAAGTAGAATCTCATTTTTTCAGGAGGGTCCTGAATAGAAAGTAAAATCTCATTTTCCAGGAGGATTCTGAACAAAAAGTAAAATTCCATTTTCCAGGAGGGTCCTAAATGTAAAGTAAAATCCCCACGAATGTACTTTTCCAATGGTAACTAAATTAAGTGAAGCAAATTTACCGTTGTTTCAACAAAGAAAATTTGTCAGTTTAAAACTTAGTGGTGGCTTGCAACACTTGGCTGTCCCGACACCTGTTTTAGTGTTCAATCCCTTCATTTTGTTTTAGATTGTTGTTACTTGCCCCTTCTTTTTCGTGTCATTGACCCAAACTCGGACTATTAAGAGTGACTGCAAAATAAACACAGTATCTCTGCTTTGTCATGCTTCTCAGATAAACCCTTTAAACCTTGGTATTCCCATGAGATCCCAATCTTGTCTATTGACAAAACTTTCTGCATGCCTTATTCGGCTCACAATCATGTCTCTTTCATATACTGTCTTTGTCTTGATTTGTGCAATTGAAGAAGCTGGTAGCCAATTTTGAAATCTTTTCTCACTTATTTTATCATGGACTTGACTCAAAGACACGAGAAAATGACAATGATTTTCTTATTTGGATAACTGACTCAAGAAAATAAAAATAAAGATAAAGAGAAGAAATAAACGACAATGAATATCCCTATTTGAAACAAAAAAAATGAAAAATTTATCTAAAATGGCAATCAACTCTAATGATTATGCCATGCATTTGGATTAAGCTACCTAATCTTTTCATTCAAACTTTCACCAATTATTTTTGAGCGAACGACCCTGAAATTAAGTTACTTTCTTGGGTAAATTGCATTCAGAGACCTCATTTGGCTAGTGACACCTTGAAGGGTTTTCGCCAACAAGCCTCTCTCATTTTCTTTCTCTCAGCTCACCATTGCCTTATGGTATCCGTGAGGTTTTTTCACCAATGAGATTCTCTAATTTTTATTTCTTTCAAATCACAGTCATCTTACGGTGCCCAGGAGGGTTTCACTAATAATGCTCTCATTTTTATTTGTCTCAACTCACCGTCATCTTACAGTGCCTATGAGGGTTTTCACCGATTAGAATCTCTCATTTTATCTCTCTTACCTTACTATCATCTTATGGTGCCCGCGAGGGTTTTCACCGATAATACTCTCTCATTTTTACTTCTCTCCTAATTTCTTACATTGCGGAAGACAAGTAGTTTTCAAAATGCATCATCACATCCATTGAATTCTTAGCCTTAACATTCTCAAAGATTGATCTAAAGGTCTTTCTTTGGTTGTAACTTGGCTTTTAGATAGAATTAGAAAGAAAGGATGGCATGGGGCCCAAATGATACTTGAAGTGGGGTGGGACTTACAACTTTTGAAATCGACTCAAATAATGAGGATTAACTCATGCCCCAATTTCTTTTGACTGGGTGACTCTAAATTTTTAATTTGGTTGGATCGAGCCCTGGGTAGGGCAGCCTACGTATCTCACCCCTAAAAGAGGAGAATCAGGTCACACATAGTTCCGGCAACTTGTTCTTTTACTTGATTCTGACTTCTTCTTTTTTCTTTTATTGACTCTTTTTTTCTTTGAAACTTTCTGACTCTATTTTTCTTGACACTCTTCTCTTTACTTTTTTTTTGGACATATTTTATTCTTCTGTTTTGGACTTTTGACTTTATTTTTTGCTTAACACTCTTTTTTTAAAAAGTTTTTGACTCCATCTTGATTCCAAAAGAGGGGTATGAAAGAAAATAGAACTAAAGCTCAAATGAGGTAAACAAAGGATGACAAAATACTTGGATAGCAGAATGAAATACCTTCGTCATATCAATCCTTGAAAATGCACGTACACATCATGCAATATGAAAGTGAAAAATGAAGATCATTTGTGACACTTTCACAATACTAACTTTAACTGAGCATGTGTGCCACTACTTCTTCTGGGCTTGTCAAACATACAACTCCACCTATGTTATAGATCCCTCACATCGACTGACCCATGCTTTTGTGGAGCTGATTTTTCTATTCCTCGGGATCACAAATCCACTATTTGATCTAATTGAGCTATGTTTTTCAATTGACAACCAAGTTATTCTTATGATTCTCAAAATAATTGCCTTAATTTACAAAAAAGGCTTGAACTTGTCACCAAATGTTTCAGCACTCTACCTCTTTTCTCAGATGCTCTCTTTTTCTAAATTTAACCCTCTGATTTAATGTTCATTCTTAAACTAGATTTTAAGATCTGGCTAAAAATTCCATTAGCATGTCATATCACTAGAGTCAACATAAAATGTACTATGGAAAGAAAATAAAAAAATATATTTAAAACACAAATAAAAATGGGACACTCTATTTAAATAAATTGAAAGATAGAAGGGTTTGAACATAACGACAAATGGACAAAACAAGATAGATCGCAAACTACAACCCTAAAATAATTCGGATAACAGAAAATAAAACAAAACAAACTACCAGACCTCTTTCTAAGAGGGAGAAGGGTGACTTCTCAATTGCTCAGTCTGTCAACTTAGCCACTGATTTGCATATCAATATGACTAGAACTTCCACAACGATCAGACACATTCCCTTCAATAAATAAGTTTTGGGTCCTCATGTTTAACTCATTGCTTCCCACATATTGTGTACCATGTGCTAGCAAAGAATTCCGTGGGATAGTTGAGGTGCCAATTTTTTGCACCACAATCAATTTTTATTGAATCATCCTTTCTATTTCTCTTTTCAAAGCACGATAATTCTCAATACTGTGACGCTGAACATCAGAATGATATGCACATCATACATTAGGATAAAAACTTCTTGAATGTGGGTCAGGAGTATACCCAGGGAGAGGATTGATCATTCCCCACTATACCAATATCTGGAATAAACTGGCATACGACTCTCCAATTGGTGTGAAGTTATCCCTCGATTTATACCTTATTTCATTGTTTGGCTTGGATCAAACCTCGGGCCTAGAAAGGCTTTGATATGTTTGTAGAGTTGGAGGATGACTCTGAGGAGGTTACGCATACCATTATGAGTAATAAGAGAGTTGAACATATGGTTGAGCGTAGTATACTAGATATGGAGGTGGGGAAATGGAGTATAATAGATTTTGGGAGGGATTATAAAGAGCTTGGGTATGAACATGGGCTTGAGACTGATGGTCCAGCAGGTCCTAGAGAATTTTTCACAACATTTTCTACACTCTTCATTTTTCCAACTATTTTCTCCGACTCTTCTGGCATACTGGACTTCTTGTTAAGAAATTATGGTAGTCCAGTTAGCTTAAAAGAAGACTCAGGAGTATAACAATAATCAGCAAGAGTATTGAATATAGGTTCACTAGCAGCATAGGGATGCACAATCGTTCGGTGAGCTAGTGTAGGAGTCCCAGTAGAGAATTGAGTAACAAGATCACAGACGACATGTGGTGTTGTGAATGTAGTAGGCATATGTTGAGGAGCTAGAGGAAAAGTGGCGGAAGTATTGAGATACTTTTGTCTTAGGATGAATTCTGAGTCATGTTATGGTGCATCAACAACAATAGAAAACTGACTTTGAGATTTTGGTGGAAAACTCGAGGTATTTGTAGGATCAATAGCAGGAAATGGAGGAGGAGGCAACCCACTGGCCAAAGCTTGATGCATTTCTGTCATTTGTTGTCTTAGCCTCCTAATCTTTTGCTTCAAACTCTCATTTTCCTGATTTTTATTTGATCTATGATGTCACTCTCTATATCTTCGTTGGACACAACTAACCCTTTGGATTTGGTGTGATGTGAAAGACCTGCCAGAATGCCACAAATCAACTACCTTAAACTGACTCAACAAAAAAAACAGCAAATGTGTTAGAGTTCAACACTTTTTCAAAACCTATTTTTCCTTTTTTTTTTTTGAAAAGATCACCAAACCCAAGAAGGGAGCCTACGTATCTCACTCTCGAAAGAAGAGAGTCAGGTGTGCGTAGTTCGTGAAGTCTTGCCAAATTGGCCAATTAAACTTTTTTTTCATTCTTTCTCTTGAAACTTCAAAGAGAAAAGAAAATAACAAATTGTCAAAAGAATTGACAAAAATCTTTTTGTATTTTTCAAGTTTAAATCCTTATACAAAATGAAATCTATAATTACAAAAGAAAATCTTTTTGGGCTTTCAATTTTGAGTTTCATACAAAATGAAATTAAACCTATTAAATGAAAATCTTTTTGTTGTTTTCTTTTAAAGATGTATTTGAAACATCTAATCTAAATGAAGAGTGAGTAAAATCTTTTGAATTTTTTCAGATTCCTGTACAAAATGAAATCTATGATTACCGAAGAAAATACTTTTGAATTTTCAATTTTGAATTTCGTACGAAAATGAAACTTGAACCTATTAAAAGGATATATTTTTTTGTTGTTTTCTTTTGAAGATGTACATGAAACACCTACACTAAATGAAGAGTGAAGAAAATCTTTTTTAGGATTTTTCAAAGATTCCCGAACCCACAATAGGCTGTCTACGTATCTCATTCCCTAGAGAGGAGAATCAGGGGTGCGTAGTTCGTCCAGATTGGACAATTAAGGATTATAGAACAAACAAAAACTTGACTTGAGAGACACGACTGCACAATGAAAATAAAATCTTTTTGGGTTTTAGTTTGACACTTCATACAAAAATAACACCAACAACTATGAAACAAAAATATTTTTAAAATTTTTGAATTATGAATGCATGGTAAAGGAATAAGAGGAAAGTCTTTTTGATGTTTTTGAGAAAATGAGTGCGAAAGGTAAAAAAATTCTTTTCGAATTTTTGGATTGTGTAAAAAAAACTCAAAAGCCATAAAGAACTCCAAAAACTTACAAAAGACTCTTTTTTTTTCGAATAACTTTTTTTTCTATTTTTTCAACATTTCTTGTCTACGCACTTTACTTCTAACACATGCTTTCCCCAAATTAGTCCGTCAAATGACCACGTTACCCTCAAAGATGCAACATTTAGCACGTAGGGATACTTCAGAGGTGAGTCTCCTACAAAAGGCCACGTGGGTCCCGCTAGGTCTCAATATGATGCAGATAAGTATGACCTAAAGGTTGACCTACGATGGGGTCCACTAACAAGGTTGTTTGGGGGAGCGTATGGTCGATAGTGGATTGCTTTAGCTGTCCACCTACTCCATAGAATCCAACGGCTCCCCCTCCTAAAATAAGGGTAACACAACTATAGGTCGTGTACATACATGTACTACAGACTTGTGTCAGAAATAAAGGCTCGGGTTATGCACATGATGCCAGACATAAAGCGGTAACACATAAAGTAAAATATGTAAACAAAGAGTATGTAGGCACTCAACAATGATAAACAATAACAGAAAACAACATAAACAAAATGTCTATACACCTATAGTGCCAAACTAAGCTGGTACAACTCAACAATAAGCTCGAATTCTGAAAAATCCCCAGCAGAGTCGCCAGAGCTGTCACACCCTTTTTTCACTCCAAAAATATTAATTTTAAGTTCGAAAGGGTTTTACTATTAAGTGACAAAAGATGAGAATTTTTTCAAAAAAGGATGATTTTTACTTTCAAATTCAGAGTCGCCACTTGGCATAATCTGGTGTACCAAGTCTCCTTCGGAAAATCTTTTCAAAACAAATTTGACACTTTTAAACTGATTCACGAACAGAGATTCCGACTAAGAAATTCTGTTGACCGAGGAGAAGGTGTTAGGCACCCCTCGATCCCATGGTTTGACTACGGTCGCTTGGTGGAGCATATCGGCTAATTTGACACAACGAATGTATAAACCACACAAAGCACGCAAAAATAATCAATCAAGCAAACAAAACAAAACAATCCAAAATTTCGTGTCCAGTCCAATTATACAGTCCAAAATAAAAAAATACAAAAACATAAACCAACACTAACCTACACTAGTCCTAAGCTACACTCCAACGCTTTACCCGATGCCTCGGGCCTTCATCACGAACGTTCTCCAAATACAAAATACTTTGGGTCATTCCTCGGCAAATAAATATAAGTGATCGCGGGGCATTCCCCAATTAAATGAATACATTTCCAAATGCAAGAACTAAAACCAAACCGTTCAAATCAAATTTCACATTCAAACATTCAACAAGAAAACTTATTCCTAAATTTTTGCCTACCCGAACCTACATTCACCTATCCATTTTAACATATCATAATTCTATCATATTCCAACAATATTCATGCTAATTCCAAATTAAAAAAAACAACAATAAACCAAAGTTAATCTAAATTCAACTTTTTTATCAATTTCCTAATTCCATCCCTAAACAACCAATTTTACTTTTCAAACGAGATATCACTTCAACGTACAAATCATGATCAAGAAAACGAACCGCAAATCATAACAACACGCATTCATCACCAACAAGGGTCAAACAACACACGAGATTTTATTCAATACACCGGATATCATCAACAATGAAATAAAAAGAGGTGAAAGAGTAGAATTGGACCTCATTTGAAGCTTTCGAACTTAATGTTATTCGAATAAAGAGAATCCACGACCGGAGACCTCGAATCGAACCTCAAACAAATGAACTCGTCCAACTCAAAACTGAGAATCACAGAAACAAAGTGACTTGGACCAGATTCTCACGAACCCACACAACCTTGAACTAAAAATCATAAGAAATAAGAGAAATTCGGCCCGATTCTAATGGGTTTGGACAGAATTAAAAGCAGATCAAGGTTTGTTTCAGCGTATTCTGATGGGTTTTGAATGAATTTGTGACAGCTAAATGGGATTTCGGCGAGTATATCGTTGGAACAGTAATCAAATGACCAAACTCGTATTCCTCAAGCCCTCACTTGCCGAAAACTACTTCTCCATCGTTCTCTTTTGATTTCAATTGTGGATCTCTCCCTCTCTCGCAAATCTCTATCACTCTCTCGCAGATCTCTCTCCCTCTCTCACAGCTCTCTCTCTCTTTCTCTGTTCGTGTGTGTGTTGTGTATATCTATTCTGTGTATGTAAGTGTATTCGATGAACCAAGAAGAAGAAAAAATGAAGGTTTACGCGTAGGTTTTTTGTTCTTTTTCTCCCCAGATCCCCGAATCCCCTTTGTTATGGTGTGTGTCTATCCCCTTTATTCTATTATATTCCCGACCAAAATAATGTGAAAGAAGGGGTAAGGGATTAAGGGGTATATGGTGGAGAGTAAGGGGTGGGGTAGGTTGTTAGGATGAAGTATAAAGTTGGTTAGGATAGGATTAAAACAAGGTAGAATTTGTTAGGGATTATGTTAAGGGTTGTTATTTTTTGAATTTTTGTGGGGTATAATCACATGTGTGAGGGTGTGTGGTACGATGATCTAAAATAAATAAAATTAAATTTAGGAGGGATAAAATTAGGTGTCTACAACGCTATGCAGGGATCGATCATTCTACTTCTCCTGCTTAGTAATCAAATTCAGGAACAGTCAATATTGGATTAAAGTGGTGAGCTTTCATAGTTCGGAAGGCATCTATTTCATGTCATGAGTTACTTCACATATTTTTTTGTCCTTCATAAACTTTGGTTTTTGTCTACGGTCAGGGGCATGTCCCGACTAGGTACTCTTTGGTTGGTTTAGAGGTTTTGTATGGACAACTGTGGACTTGGGTATGTATGGACTGGTTATGTTTTATCTGTATATATACATGCATCGGATTATTATAATTGGTTTTGGTTTATGGGTTTTGGCATTGGTTTAGTTGGTCATTGGGTGGTTGGACTTGTTTGGGTTGGTCTCAGAAATAAACTTATCCCGGAGTCACCACATGGTTGGATACCCTACTTTTTTATATATTTAAACTTCAGTCGACTCAAGGTATGCATTTGATGTTTGGGTTGGGTAACGGGGGCATTTTTCAATCCTAATTGGGCTTAGGATAGCCCATTACGCAAACTCCCTGGTTCGGGTCGTATCAGAAAAACATCGCTTTCATAGAGTTAATCCCCAAAATCCAAAATCACAATTTTCTAAATCAAGGGTCGAAATGAGATTTAAAAGTCGTTAAATTCAACAAAATATTTTACCATTCTAAAATTGATGTTCCAGATCTGTTGGCGCAATTTGTTCAGTCATCCATCACTTAGATTAAAAGATAACCACATAAGTCCATAATAAGGCTCTCGAAGCCTCTAAAACCCATAATATCACACCAAAGACACCAAGATTCTGTGGGAACCGTGCCAATTATCTCCACATCCCAAAAGTACCACAATGTAACTACGGAAAGGGGTAAAATAATCAAATCATATAGAAACATATATTTCATCAAATTTTCAGGTCGTTATAGTTTACCATTCTGATGAGTTGGTGCCTATAGGATATATATAGACTCAAATTTCAATTTGACAAAGACTCTAAAAAGTTGATCTCTAAAAATATGGTTACTTTGGGTGGTGAATCGTCGTTTAGAGGAGTATTAAGAAAACTAGTGTTGTTGATTTCACCATGAAAGAAGAGTATGTAGCAGCCTCTGAGGCAACTAAGGAAACAATGTGGCTCAGAAACTTTCTCAAAGACTTGGCAATTGTTTCTATGATAGAGGCACCACTTATAATTCATTGTGACAATAGTGGTGAGATTGCAAATTTGAAGAAATCATAGAGCCATAAGAAGACAAAACACATTGAGCGTAAAATATCATTTGATTTGAGATATAGTACAAAGATTTGATGTAGTTGTTATAACTATTAAATCAACAAAAACCTGGCAGGCTCTTTTACAAAAGCTTTACCACAGAAGCCTTTTGAAAGGCATGTAGCAAGATTAGGTGTTAAAGTTATGGGTGCATTGTTATGAGTCGAAGTGAGAGATTATTAGAATATACTATAAACCATGTGTTTTGATATAGTATTATAATAAATTGTTACAGTAAATAGATCACTGTCCATATATGTATCCTCAACTTATATAGTATATGATTTGGTGTATAGAGTTTAGCTTATACACGAAAGATTAAATCATCGATTCTTATAAGTTAAAGTTACAGTTCACAATCATAGATGGAAATTTGGACAAACCATCAGAATAATTCTAGCACGAGATTAAATACAATTTATTTTGATTATGAGGATGGTACAGTTCTAACGTCTCGTACTAGTATATTTTGTATGTATTGAACAGGACCGAGTAGAGAAAGTTGTTTTAGACTGGCTGATAAAAATATATTCTCTAAACTAATAAATGTAATAATATTCTCAATCTTGGTATAACTATTATGATCTATATATAAATAATATATATATATATATATATATATATATATTATTTATCATTTTGATTATTTAAAAGGTGAGATTTTGAAATGGGTCAATATTCCTAGGAGATTGGATGATAATACTATATATAGGTGAAATAATAAGTTAGTTGATAGAATCCATGTATCGGTATAGAGATTGATTAATTACACACATTTTATTAGAAACTTATAAGTTTTCATGTGTAAAATCGACCGGTAGATTTATGAATCCGACATAGAAAATAAGTTAAGCATTGTTGTAAAGAAATTAATCATTATATTAAATTCGTCGGTAATTTAGTTTATTAATTAGTATCTATAGTCTTAACATGGGGAATCACATAAGTTTTTAATGAGGAATTTCAAAATAAAACTAGAGGAGCGCAATTGTGAATTTTTAGTGGAATGATTTGTAATTTATTATGGTAAGAATAATTCAAATTAATATTTTGAATTATTTTATTAATAGGGAGCCTCATTAATTAATTTCACGGTCTCCACAGTACCCATATTAAACTAGAACTCTGAATTCTATTTTCTATAAAAAAGAAGTCACCATTTTTTTTTGTTCAAGTAAAAATAGATGTGTATTTTTCTTTCCTCTTGGACTAGGAGATTATCTCAATAAATAGAGATTCTCTAGCCTAAAAGTTAGTTTTCTATTCAGTACTTGTCCACCCAAGTTTGAGAGAATTCGGCTGCGAATTTGATATCACTGTAGAAGACCGTAGATTCGAAAATAAACTTGCTTTAAGATATCTGCTCACGCTTCAAGAGGTATTTCTTGATTTTTTTAAGCACTCTTTGTGTGAACTACGTGTTTATGTTTGTTTTCTATAGTTCATGTAAGCAGTATGATTATGGTATGCTTCTGTTGTGTGCTATTTTTCAACAACTATACCATAATGATGGACTCGTAACATAAAGCAACTTTTACTAACCTTCTGAGTTAAGAACTCTAATATTTGTGGAGAATTTTTGGGGTTTCTCTCTGATTTTCTGATTTTAGGCCAAAAAATGAACAACATGGAGAAGATAAGATCTTTTCAGGCCTTCACCGATCTAGAGGCCATCCCACATGCCTTTGTGCAGTATCGCGACAAATACAAATATCTCTCTACTCTAAAGTTGTATTGTAAATAGTTTAATTGATAAACTAACTTTGTAGGTCTTCAATTTGATGCTTAGTGAGCCCTCTAAATCTTTATAGACTGGGAGAAACACTCCAAGGTACCTAATCAAAATTTCAGAGAATTTATGAAAATAACGTGTGATAGTTTTAGCTGACCTATATTTCACATCTTGTTTGCCTTCGAAACATAACATACGACTATTGTGCAATTTGAATACCTCGTAACACATCCTTGTTAACATATTAATCACTCTTAGTCTTAGCTCAAAAGTATGGATTTATTTAAATACCCCAAACAGGCAGGGTGTAAATTTAGTCTTAGTTCACCAATGTCTCTAAAATATCCCCAAGTCTTTTCAAGTTAGATAAATCATTATTTCCTTCTCGCACTTAGTCAGTATAATTGTCAATATCAAACTGAGATCCTCAAGCATGGAAGCACTAAACTTATCCTGATAATAGATAGAAAGTTTCTTAATTCTATTTTTATCATAATTTACAAATGTGTTATCTGAACTCAAACTAGCCATATCAAGAAGTAGATTAGTATTCGATTCATCAAAATGACTGTAAGCTCAGCAAGTTACAACTCAATAACAGCATTAAAAATATCTACACGTAAATGATGAGAAAATGTGATACTTGAACTTTTATGCATTGACTCTTAAATATAATGATTCTTATCCATTTTAGGAATCACAATATCATGCTTGACACAAAATAAAGAAACATTATTTATCAAAGAATCGCATTTAGAATCTCTCACTTATTGAAATTCTCTATTTGTAAAATCAACAAGGTTTATAGCACGAATGATATCTTTATCTTTTCTTTAAAAGTCATATTCAAATCATGTGTAATTTTCAACACTTTCAACATCAAATGCAATGTATATACAAACTCATAAGATCTTATGTCACGTACTAATCTTTTTGTCAATGATTTCTTTTAGTAATTTGGATCCTTTTGAGCAAGAACTCCTAGTGCAGGAATAATTGAGGAGAATAATTTAATAAAGTTACGCGTTGTTTAAAAATGAGAACTCCAATGAGTATCTTCTGTCCTTTGAAGTCTAAGTTCTTGCTTCAATCCACTCCCCCATATAAACTTTATCGCACATCAATAATTCTTCTAATTTTTCTGTTTGGTCATCTCTAAGCATCTCCCCGTGCTTAAAATAGCCCCAACAACATTCAAAATGTTAGCAAAAATATCAAAAAGTTAATCTGCCTCAGAATGCTTCTTTGCAACAGCTACAAGAGTAAATTACAATTGATGAGCAAAGCAATGTATATAACAGGTCAAAGGAATATCTTTCATAATCATGATTTTAAGATCATTGAATTTGCCCTGCATGTTACTAGTTTCATCATAACCTTGTCCCCGAATATGAGAAGAACTCAAATTATGATTAAAAGAAAAGGATATATTGCATCTTTCAATAACCATGCAGATGTATCTTTAACATGAACAACACTAAGACATCGCTTAATAAGCTTACCCTCTTTGTTGACATACTGCAGAACAAGGACCATTTATTCTTAATAAGAGACATCCAGTCTTCAACAATTGCTTTCAACATTTCTTTAGCACAATAATTCATAATATTTTTTTGAATACTTGAAAAAATCATGATATATTTTGGAGCATTGTCTAACACAGCTTTTTTCACATCTTCCTATCCATCGGCATATCACTTTAAGAGATTTAAAAAGTCTGCTCTTCTTATAGAAATTTCACTCTCATCATGACCTTGAAAAGACAATACTTCTTTTAAAAGATATCTTACAACATCAACAGAAGCATTCAAACGAACCCAACACTCACTTTTAAATTTTCTCGAATTGCTTGTCAAAAAAGTTAATATAGACTGTGCTTAATTATTTAAATCAAGCATCATCTTGAAAAATCAATTTTGAACACTATTTACATCATCCACGTACTTATTAAGTCGTTCTATCTCTTTATTCCAACTTCTAAAGCCATCTATTGTAAAATAATTATCGATTTTTTTCATATCCATCAGTCTCATTTTTGAACAAGTACCAACATAAGCAAAAAAGCTACGTCTTTTTCAATACTATATTCTAACTATTTTGGATATGACGTATCAAACCAATCAGAATTGAAATGACGTGATTTTCTATCAAAATCTGTTACTGAAAAAATAAAATGCTCACCAGGTCTGCAGGGCTCCTTTTGAATGTAATATCTCCTTACTCTATCACGTTGATTAGAAAGATATTCTAAAATTATTTTCTTTTAGCAGGATTAAATTTAAGTGGACCCAAATTCAATATTTTATCTTTTTCTTATGGCTAAGAAGAATTGACATTGTCAGAAATTTCAGTATGTCAAAGAGAACTTAGTTAAGGAGAATCTGAAATGATTTGAGGCTTGAAAAATTTTGTAAGCATCTCGATCTAACTTCACAATTTCAACCTATTTAAATTTAAAAAAAAAAAAACTAATGTAGCAACTAACAAATAACAAACTACAACTAAATATTAATAAAAAGTTAAAAACATTAAAAAACAAAAATAAACACAAATATATGCGAGAATAAGAGAAAAACAAACAAAAATAAAATAAGAGGTTGCAGGAGAAGAGCACGTATATGAAATTTAAAATTAGAAGATGAATCAAAATAAGTTTTTAACCGGAAGGAAGAAAACAATTTTGTGTTGGGGTTATCACTATGCGTTTAGAACATTAAAAAGGGGATTTCACTAAAAAAAAAATGAAAAAAAAAACTGAGCAGATTATTATAATTTAAAAAGCAAAAGATTTACCTAAAAAATACTCAACTTTTTATTATATTTTAAAATTAAAAACGAAAAAACATTAACCAAAAATAAAATAAAAAACATGTCAATTTAGTACCAAAAATAGAAAAGGCTATACCTTTTTGAAAAAGAGGCTGAAAAGAATTAAATGATTAAAAAAAAGACACAAAAAGCTTAACTTTTTATTTTATTTTAGAATTTAAAACAAAAAAATATTAATCAAAAATAAACAAAAAACGTATCAATTTAGTACCAAAAACGAAAAAGGCTATACCTCTTTGATAAAAGGGGCTGAAAAGAATTAAATGGAAAAAAAAAACACAGAAAACTTAACTTTTCATTTTATTTTAGAATTAAAAATAAAAAAATATTAATCAAAAATAAAATAAAAAGAGCTGAGTGTCTATTGAAAACAGTCTCTCTACTTCTTCGGAGGTAGTGGTATGGACTGTGTACATTTACCCTCTCCAAACCCCACTATGTGGGAATATACTGGATATGTTGTTGTAAAAATAAAATAAAAAACATGTCAATTTAGTATCAAAAACGAAAAAGGCTATACCTTTTTGAAAACGGACTGAATAAAATTAAATGGAAAAAAAGGCACCAAAAACTCAAACTTTTATTTTATTTTAGAATTAAAAAAGAAAAAAAATATTAACCAAAAAGAAAATAAAAAACGTGTGTCAATTTAGTAGCAAAAACGTAAAAGGCTATCCCATTTTGGAAAATGGGCTGAAAAGAATTCAATTGATAAAAAAAAAAAAGATAATACCTTCACGGGTTCCTTTCCTACCACTAAGTTATCACATAATTTAGTTGTGGGTTTCTACCTGTTAATATTTACACCCTTCGATAATTTTTCATATATAATTATAAGACTTAGGATAGTGAATGTGGATTTTCAAAAACCCATACCCGCTATCATAGATCAACCCTTGATTATCGAAAAAAAAAAGGGAAAAGACATTGTTTCCACCCCAAACTATACAAGAAAAGTCTAAGTCACGCCTAAACTATCTAAATGATCTATTACACACCTAAACTATATAAAAGTGATATTATTACCTCCCCGCGACACCCATGCCCAAGTTTAATGAGTGGAGTGCACTCCACTCGCCCTCTTGTGTTGCCACGTGTCTAATTAATTTTCCTATTTTATTAAAAACTTAACCCGACCCTATTACTCTTTTAACCCATCTAACCTGACCCGACCCAGCTCTCATATTTTACCCTAGCTCTATTAAAACATCCACCCAAACCAAAATTCATCTGATGAGAGCAAAATTCCAATAGAAGATTTACAAAAATTATACAATACCTTATACCCCCCCCCCTCACACATTCTCTTGAAACCCTAGAACAATTTCCCCCCTTTTTCTCCTTTTAGATTCGCTCAATCTTCATGAAAATTCTCCAAATCTCTATATCCAAATTCCCTATAATCCTAATTCGATGATTCTCTAACTTTAAAAAAAAAAAAATATTTGTTAAATTTGATAAAAAAAAAAAATAAGTTGAATCGATGGAGGGCTCTGTAACAGATGATCTCGGATCCCCACCGGAGTCATGGGAGGTGACTGACTTAGATGCTAGTATAAGGCGACTTATATTTTCATTGTCTTCAAAGAAGAACAAGGATAATATTGATTCTTCATCTGTTGATAATAATAATGATGATCAATCTGAGTTGCTTGATTCTTCGAGTACCGGTACGGGTGATGGTATGGTGGTGGTGGTGGTTCAGGGAGTGTGTTGTCGGAGGATGTTGTTAATACTGTAGATCAATTTCTTCGAGAGGCTTTGCAAAACCCTCGTGAAAGCCTTTCCGTTTAGTAATATTTAAGGATTTTTTATTATTGTGCTGATTTACGATAGGTTTAGCATTTGTTAGCTAATTATTATGCTTATTTACGATAGGTTTAGGATTTGTTAGTTGATTGTTGTGCTAATTTACGCCAGGTTTAGAATTTGTTAGCTGATTATTATGCTTATTTACGATAGGTTTAGGATTTGTTAGTTGATTATTGTGTTGATTTATGCCAAGCTTAGGATTTGTTAGTTTGTTGTTATGCCATTTTACGACAGGTTCAGGATTTATTATCTGATTATTATGCTAATCTGCGACAGGTTTAGAATTTGTTAGCTGATTATTGTGCTAATTTATGACAGATTTAGGATTTGTTAGCTGAATGTTCTGCTATTTAGGATTTATTAGCTGATTGTTATGCTAATTTACGATAAATTTTAGGATTTGTTAGTTGATTGTTACGCTAATGTACAACAGGATTAGGATTTTAATAGCTGATTATTATGCTAATTTACGTGAGGTTTAGGATTTGTTAGTTGATTATTATGCTAATTTACATCAGGTTTAGGATTTGTTACTTTTGAACTTGTTTGACATGTGGATAATTCTATTTTGTGGTTGTATAGTCGCGGATGCATTGGTGTTAGTTGTGTCAATCAGTTAACTACAACAGAATTATAAATTAGTTGGTGTTGGATGCAGGAATCACAAGTGAATGCAATGTTACTATAATTGTAATTTGATGAATTATAGTAGCTAGTGTGTTATTAGTAATTTTTACTAAAATCTCAGACTCGTACATAGCGGGATCTTTAGTGCGTTGTGCTGCCCTTCTTCTCGTCGACAACACATTTTTAGTTAGTATTAATGATTATTATGCTAATTTCCATTAGTTTTAGGATTTGTTATGATTTTTGTTCTAGGATTTGATTTTCTTCTTTTGTGCAAGTGAATTTGCTCGTATAGTCGTGGCCACGTTACTGTTAATCGTGTCAATCAGTTAGCTACAACTGAACGGTGAATGCAATATTCCTGTAATTTGATGAATTGTAGTAGCTAGTAAGTGTGTTATTAGTCCCTTTACTGTCTAAATTTTATTTACTACTATTTATATAAATGTTAACACTTTTTTCATTTGAGCAACCGGGAATGCCTAATGAGAGATTCAAAACTGTCAAATCTTCAGCAATTGTGACTGAAAATCTCGGATATATACCCAAAACTGGTGTAAAATGAAAAGGAAAAAAAGCTATGACCTCCAGGCAACTACAAGAAATGAGAGGCAAAAAAATAATGGAAACAAGGTCCAAGGCTGCACACTTGAGTCAAGAAAGCTCCAATGTTCAATCTCCATAAGAAGTTGATGTAGGCTGATAGTTTCCCTTGTATAAATATTGACAGTTGTGACTGCATTTAGACTATATTTCTGATAATTCATTAATGTTGGTAGCTGGGTTGGCAACTGTGACTGCATTTAAGAATGTTTTTTAGTAGTTCACTGATGTTGGCAGCTGTGGCTACTTTAAGAATAATTTATTGGTGGCAGCTTTGACTTCATTTTGTAACTGTAATTAGTTTAACAGTACTGATTTTTTTGTAAATGTATTTGGCAACAAGATGTAATTGCACTCATTTTTGGTTAATGATTATGCAGTTGTAAATTTATTGTTGCTGAAATTTGTGTTTGTGCTTGTGCAGCAGCTGTGACTGCATTTATTAATGTTAAATTTGTGTTGTAAGAGATGTAGTTTACTGGTTTCAGGTTGTGTAATTAACATTACAATTTGTGTTTATGCTTGTGCAGCAGCTGTGACTGCATTTATTAATGTTAAATTTGTGTTGTGAGAGATGTAATGTTTGTGTATACAACATTACAATTTGTATACAACCTTAAATTTGTGTTGTTAGAGATGTTTCCCTAAACCACTAATGTTGTATACAAATTGCAACACAAAGAACCATAGAAAACAAAGCCAAAACTGTCAAGTTCAACCTTACAATTTCATTACACAACAATTTAATTACACAACCTGGCAGTTTTGTCTAAGGTAACACCTAATAATTGATACAAATTTTAGCCTCTTAAAACATAACAAAAACAAAGCAACTTAGTTTAGGGCAGCCTTCTTGGAGCTCCTTTCAAGAACATGAATGGAAATAGAAAACTAACACCCAAAATACATACACAAATGAGAGTATTCCAAAGTTGTTTTTCCCTTTTCTTGGACTTAGCCAACTTGATCTTTTGTTTCTTCTCATTTGCCTTCATCATCTTCAAATCATCCTGAAAATTATCCATTTGCAACTCTATTTTTTTCATGTCTATTTTGCTCTCCACAGATTTGGTTGTCCTAGTAATCTTGTCATCAACTATTTTGTGTTCATAAAATGCACAATTTGTCGAAGATTCAACTTTTTTCTCAAGCTCCCCAATTCTTCCTAACAATTTAAGAATAACAAATTTGTATCGTTCATCAATAGAATCATCCTTCCAAAGTCAAAAATCGCATGATCTAGTATTCTAAAATGAAAGAAATTAGATTCATACACACTATTCAAGATCAATGTTTGAAGGAAAAACTCGTTTACCCCATAGTAAGGACAAGTGCAATATCGTCTACCCGAATTTCATGAAGTCATCAAAGGCAAAAGATGTTCATGTTTGCATCGAACCTCGTCCAACTCATTATGTTCTTCTTGCTTACAAAGTCTACTCAAACTTATCTTAGCCACTAAAGTACCTTGATTAAGAAAACAAGTTTCAAGAGAGGTTGAACAAACACTTGAGGGAAGAAAAAAATTATCAAAATGGCAATAAAATTAAGACAAAATAATCATCAATATAGCAAGAAATCGAAGGATTAAAAAGATTTAGTTACCAATTCTTCATACAAATGATCTTGACTTTAGATTTTGAAAGACAAATTTGGGAATTAGGGTTCTTAGTTTTGAGCCCCAAATTGACTTAAATAAGAATAGATCAGTTGGGAATTAAAAGTGATGTAATTTTAATGTTTTTAGATGCTTACTTTTGTTATTTAAAAGGATGGACGCGCCTAAAACGAGTGTAAAAAATATGTCATAAAATTGGTGTCGCGGGGAAGGTAATAATATCACTTTTATATAGTTTAGGTGTGTAATAAATCACTTAAATAATTTAGATGTGACTTAGATTTTTCCCATATAGTTTGGGGTGAAAATAATGTCTTTTCCCAAAAGAAAAAGATAAACTTGTGATCCACAGACAAAACAAAAGGGAAAAAAGACAGACACATCATATATATGCAGATGGTGGAGAAATTAGTTTGCATATGTAACGTTACTCCTTGGTGGACCTCTGCCATTGAACAAAGTACTTTAAGGCCTGATCGGAGCCTTCTATTGTCTGATGTATTACTGTTGTTGCCTATAAAAGGTAATCTTAACTTTATTGTAAGAAGAGAAGTTCTTTCTAAATGATACAAAAACAAATACATTATTCTTGTGCTCCAAGTTTTCAATTATTTTCGTATTCTTTACTGCCCTTGGCTCTCAAGCAATTTACATTACATGAAAACATTTTCGATTTTAGAACTGGCTACATCATCTCCGAATTCTCAATTTTAAAAATCAAGTGTCGAGGCTCGGCTTGCTAAAAACTAGCCCACGAGTTAAAGTTGATTCGCATGTCCTTGACTTCATAACAAAATCAATTATACTTTTTCAGTTAACAACTTTGTCTCTAAAATAATATTTCATTACAGTTTTGATCCATGTCTATGAGAAATATAATAGTCAAAAACACACTTGAACTATCTTTCTTTCTTCTTCTTCTTCTTTTTTTCTTTTGACGAATTTCACACTTTAACTATTAGTTCTTTATTTTTTCTGCCTGAACTATCACCATCTATGTATTAAAATATAACCTTGACTACAATCGTTTCCTTTTTCTACTTGAACTGTCATTTTAAGGATAATTGATATATGTTTTAATGCATAAACCATATATAAACGGTGATAGTCATATAATAAAAAGAAATATGTGATAATTGAGATGTGAAATTCCATCGCACTATTTGTTTACATTCATTAATTTGCAAGGGATTCAATACTGATTTTGATGGAGATCAAATAGTTGTTCATATACCTTTATCCTTGAAGGCTCTGGCTTTTGTCGAAGGCAGTTCCCTTATGTTTGGGATACCTTTCTGCCTCTCTTTGAATGAGAGGAAAAAGATAAAATAGTTTAGATGTATTTTTTATCATTTGACACTGTCATAAATATCTTTAATACATCTAGAATTTTCATTTGAAAAGAAGTGATATGGTATCTTTATTAAGCTAAAAAAACATTATTTTATGGTATATCGGAGTTCTTTAACTCTTAATTACACATCATACTTTTAAATTTGTTAGGTTGTGGCATAAATTTGTTAGGCTAAATATATTTAATTCGATGGCATAAATTTGTTAGGCTGAATATATTTAATTCGATTCTTTCAATTTTAGCACCAATAATGTTCTTTCTGTAAATTATTTATTATAAAATTAAAGTAAAAAAAAAAGAAAAATATTGTAGAGAAGGTAGAGGAAAAGGACAAAGCTTATTATGAAACTAATTGGTGTTTATAATTAAGTAAAATTTTGGTAATTTTTAAAACTTAATATTTTTTCCCTTGGTAAATTGTAACGATCCGAATCTAATACCCGGAACGCTACACGGTGCTAGCAATCCTGAAGGACCACAAGCTAACCCATGACTGATATTTGTAACTGAGCACTGCATAATATACTGTATAAATGCGGAATAAAAGGGCTGAAAGGCCATAAGGTTCAAATATTTGATAAAACATAACATCTGGAAACACGGTATAACAATACCAAAACTGAAATAAACTATCTGAACATGCTAGTCTGAAAGCCTCTAAACTTTCTGAAAACTGTAGAGTTAATGGACATGTCCCCAACTTACTTCGTTTACTAAAACTAAAATAATGAAGTAATGAAATAATCATGTGATCCTCGAATGATGAGGACTCACTGCAAATCTACTGCTGCTGGCTGAATCTGGAGCTAAGTGCAATCAGGAACTTAAGCGTCCGAACCTATAGTATAAAACACCATAGTGCACAAGAAAAGTATGCGTAAGTATGTCTAAATGTACTGGTATGCAAAGTGAGGTAGGCTGAATGCATGGGGTTCATATGCATGAACAATACTAACTAACTGAATAACATGAACGTGAGAATAAATGCATGAATACATAACTGTAAATAAGATCGTAATAATACTGACTACTGAGTCTGAATACTAACAACATGAGTTTTGTATAACTGATATACTATTAACTGAGTGCCTGTGTCTGACAGTCCTGATTCTAATGAAACTAGCTGAGTTTCATCCTGAACTGAATGACTATATCTGACAGTCCTGAATCTGAAGAACTATCTGAGTTCTTTTACTAAGACTAAGACTGAGACTGTGGGAAGTAGTCATCTAACCGACATGCCTCTTTTCTGTATAGAGTTGGGGTCTAATCTGCAACACCAAATAAAAGGGTGTCAATACCGCGCCACTAGTAAGGACAAGCTGTGAGTGACCCTCATTTGGCAGTGTCCCCAAAGGAGAATGGTGGGACCCTCAACTGGCAGTGTTAATCCACCTCATCAACCCTCAACTGTCAGTGTTGATGTCTCAACCTATGCTGGCTACATAGTTCTGGAACTCAAGGATTTCTTCTAAGGGTCACACCCTCAACGGTCAGTGTGTGCCCTCATCCATTGGTTCGCTCGGTGCTGAATCCTACTCCCAACTGAATAGACACTGAACTAATTATACTGAGATAAACTGGACTGAGTTCACTGAGTTTCATAGACTGATGAAATGTTACTGAATTCTATTAGCTGACTGACTTCATGAGATTACTGAGTTTTCCTGAGTCATGTAACTGACTGAATTCTACTGAGTTCTTAAACTAACTGAGAATACTACTGATCATGGCGTGATTGAGATTATCATGAAACTGACACTAGCTCTAGGCACACAACTAAATTATCGGGTTCAAGTACCCCCAGGACGCAATAGCATGAAACTAACAAGACATGACACTTCTTGAACATATGACCATAGTCAACAATTTATAGTACAAACGTTGGGGATTTTCATAAAGTAATTGTATGTCATACGCTTACACATGAATAGGAATACATAAAACATGTCGTAATTTTGTAAGTTTAATCTCATGAGCATTCCACCAAACCATTACAACGCATAACAATAACATGGAGGTCATTATGAACATAAGGGTAAAGCATGGATTCATCAATTTGGTCACAATTGAGTCATAAAGCGTAATTCTTATTCTCTTAGGCATTTTAGCAAACACCTTGCATGCATAAATTGAGGCTTAGGCATGAACATTAAAATAATACATCCTGACAACATTTTTCACTTCAAATACAAGAATTCCAACCACCTGCTAACATAATTTCATTATATGTATTAAAGATTTCAACTTGGTAATCATACAACAACATAAACATAGATATGATTTAATTCATAACATGAAATCCAAAAATTTATATTTTTAAAAGGGGTTTCTTGGGCTTCATGGGTGAAAGAAACCCATGAATCAACACTTTACATACCTTAGATGGAAGTTTCTTGAAGTTCTTGGACTTGAAGAACTTGAATCTCTTAGTTTCTTGAAGAAGGGTTGGGATCTTATTCTTGGGGATTGATCTTTGAGAGAAATCCTAATTTAGTGTTGTAGATTAATAATGAAGTTATGATCCCTGGTCTGGTATAATTAGGTGTTAAAAATAGTGGAAAAGACCCAAACACCCTTATCAAAATGGCTTTAAATTGCTGAACAGGATCTGCGATATCTTGGGCGACGGTCCGTCGCTGGCTCGATGGCCCGTCAACCTTCCCGTTGTACTAGGCCAGAATATGACCTTTTTGCCTTGGTTGTGATGGTTTGGGCAATAGTCCGTCACTAGTTCGACAGTCCGTCGGCCATTCCATCGTGCCTAGCAAGAACATCGACTCACTGCCTCCGCTGCGATGGTTTGGGCGATGGCCCATCGCTAGATCGACGGTCCTTCGGCCCTTTCTGTCGCACCTGGACAGTTCAGACTGTTTTTTATATTTTGGCCATAACTTTCTACCTCGATACCGGATTTAGGCAAATTTTGTATCGATGAAAAGCTTATTCAATTTCCCACACAACAAAAAGTCAAAATCTTAAAAATTCCACATATATAAAAGTGGATTCATCCTTTAAAGAAAGTCTTTACCATTTTTAGGATGATTTTTAAACTAGGTAGAAATATGGGGTATTACAATATCTCCCCCTTGGGAACATTCTTCCTTGAATGAGACTGATTTAGATGGGATAAATGATAAGATGAAGTACATACTGAACATGAACAACTGAAACATAACTACATGACTGACATTACTGAGATTCATGTTGATCATGCATATTTGATGCATGGTATTATGAATGAGATGATACATGAATGTATGACTGAGAGTACTGATAAGCTGATCATACATATCTGATACATGAATACATGACTAAACTAACTCATGAACATGCAACTTAATATGTAAGGGTAAAGATACCAAGTTTGAAATGAAAACTGAGCATAGTTTGTAACTGAAATTTGAACCATAAGCTGAATGAACTTAAGGAAAGCTATTACCTTGGGTTGGGTCTGAATTAGTGGAGAAGAAGTGGGGATACTTGGTCCATATATTTTCTTCTGCTTCCCAAGTAGCTCCCTCAATAGACTGATTCCGCCAAAGAACTTTGACTAGAAGGACTTCTTTGTTCCTCGGTCTACGAATCTGATAGTCAAGGATTTCGATTGGGATTTCCTCATAAGAGAGACTGTTCTAAATGTCTACACCCTCAACAGGGACTACGACTATTAGGTCAGCTATGCACTTCTTAAGCAAGAAGACATGAAACACTGAATGGACTGAGGCTAGATCAGAAGGCAATTCAAGCTCATAAGCTACCTTGCTAAAGTGACTGAGAATTTTTAAAGGGACCGACATATTAGGGACTGAGTTTTCCCTTCGTGCCGAACCGCTTCACTCCCTTCATGGGAGAGATTTTTAAATAAACAAGATCATCAATCTCAAACTCGAAATCTTTCCTGCACATATCTGCGTATGATCTTTGTCGGCTCTGAGCTGTCTTAATCCTTTTTCTGATCAACTGGACTATCTCTAAGGTATTGAATGCCAAGTCAGGCCCTGCTACTGTGGCCTCACCTACTTTGAACCAACTGATTGAAGATCTGCATGTTCTACCATAGAGAGCTTTGAATGGAGCCATCTTAATACTGGAATGATAGTTCTTATTGTATGCAAACTCAATCAAAGGCAAGTGGTCATCCCACCTACCCTTGAAATTAATTGCACACGCTCACAGCATATCTTCTAAACTCTGGATGGTCCTTTCTGCTTGACCATCTGTCCGGGGATGGAAGGCTGTACTGAGGTGAACTCGGGTACCTAGACCCTTTTGGAATACTTTCCAAAAATAAGAGGTGAACTAGGTACCTCTATCTGAGACAATGGACAACGAAATACCATGTAATTTGACAAACTCCCTGATATCGAGTTTGATGTAATCCTCGGTTGAATAAGAGGTATAGACTGAAAGGGTATGAGCTGATTTGGTCATCCTGTCTACAATGACCCAAACTGAATCATACTGATGACGAGTACGAGGTAAACTCATCACAAAGTCTATGTTCACTTTTTCCCACTTCCAAGTGGGAATATTGAACTCTTGCATGAACCCACTAGGTTTCTGATGCTCAATCTTAATCTGCTGACATGTAAAGCACTTAGCCATAAATTCTGCAAGTCGCGGAACATCTTAGTGGCCCCTAGATAAATAGATTAGAGCGCACAATGCACTTCTGCAAGAATTCGCTACCTCAAATCATCTACACCTGGCGCATACAGACGACCCTGACAATGCAAAAACCCCTCTCATCTGAGACTGGAACATGATACATGAACTGAATATCTTGAACTGAACTAAGCCTATGAATCCATGACTTATGACTGAGATTATAATTTGAGGGTGACCTGACAAATACACCCTACTCCAAGATGGGTTCGTTGAGTAAGGAAGAAAATAGAAGGTCTAGGTCATGGAAGTTTTGGGATTATAGTATGTCTCCCCCTTAGGATACTATGTCCCTCTAAGAACGCTTACTTTACTAAGATACTGGGAAAACTGAGGCGATCACAGGCACCTACGAACTGAATCATGACTGAATTGAACTAGACACGCCTCTACCTAGTTGGTCCATCTCAGAATGATTACATTCATGAGACTTCGGATAGGGCGGCTGGATGAAAAGATGGGAACTTACAATATACAAATTTGTCCATTTGACTGCCAAACTAAATTACTGGTTTTATGGATGAACTTATACTGAAACTTATACCCAACTATACTCTCCACCTTAGTGAGACACTTTACCTAAGGCTACTGAAGATATCTGGATGGGTGCTGAGCACGAATGTATGAACATACTAACTTATCTGATTAACTACATGACTGATAGTTGAATACTAGGCATGTAAGACTGAACTGTGCTTAGTCCGAATGGTTGGACTAAAATTGCAGATCATTATACATATAAGGTAAGGACTAACTGGGAAACGTGAGATAACTGAGAATATATTCATGAAAAATGTATTATCTGAGAATGCAAGACCAAGTGCATAACATGATTCTGAAATACTCTATAAACTAAGTACTGAGATATTGATAACTGAGCAACTGATAACTGTATACTATGGTCGAACAAATCTAAAATTAAATTGAGCTACTGATCTGATTACTGAACTGAAGCTGAGACTGATACTATAACTAAGACTGTATCAAATACTATAGCTTAGACTATAACTAGGACTAGAGGCTGGTTTCGAATAGCTGAAGGTTAGACTGGTACTAAAGTACTGAATTCTAATGGCTAAGTAATTGATAGCTGAAAGTCATGGTTCTGTAGGATTATCTGAGTCTTTGACTGAATATCGACTACTAAACTGATGTTATAACTGAGAAGTGGGGAATAGAGCATTAACACCACAGATTCATCGAGGGGTTTAAACTGAGGGTATACGTGATATAATCTAAGTTTGGTTGATCATTAGGAGTGGAGCATGCATTATGAGAGTTGAGCATACCTGAGTCTGGGGGTTTTTGCGTTCATGGAACATGATTCGTAACACTAAGTGAATTGGGATTCCTCAAACTAGGAACTGGAAACGTACCCGATTCTATGAAAAGTGCGTGAATGTGAGTTGTGTTCATGGAATTGAGACATGAAGCATGCGTAGTATCGTGTTGATAGTAGCACAAAACTTTGCACTGAGATAGGAATGGGTTAGGAGTTACCTTTCCTTATTGATTTCCTACACATACTAGCATTACTACTAGAATCTGAAGGCCTGGCGTTTTTGATATACCATAATCTAACAGTTCATGTATACCTATCGGTCTATGACAGACTGAACCATTGAGGTGGAAACTGAGGACGATCCTGTTAATATTTGATATGACCTTAAGATTGACTGTTATGCATAGAGTTACAAATGAAAAGAAGTTCATGGATCTGAAGGTGCATAAACATGTAAATGAGAGATCGGTAACATGCCATTGACTGCATCAGGAGAACTTCTTGATCTTATCAGGACTGAAGTGCATAGAGTCTGCTTGGGCGTTGCCACTGGCGGCACTAGAAGTGGTACCCTGTTGATTCGGGCGATCGGACTAAGCTAAAAGACGATTGTGTTGACTTCGTGGACCAAGCTAAGGATAGTCTCGGACTTTGTGACCTGTCTCTCCATATCTAAAATACATATCACTACCGACTCTACACACACTCTTATGATTCTTACCACACTCTTCGCAAAGCGGATAGGTAAGACCCCTGTTTGCACTACCCTGGGTTTTGGAGCCTGGCGCCCTCTTATAACTATCAATATTGAACTTAGGTACTGGTATACTGGCTAGAGATAGAGCTGGAATTGAGGATTTTGGTCGAAACTTAAAATAATTACCACCTTCTAACTTAGACTGAGCGAAGTTGAAATTACCTGTTTTTGCTCTCTTAATTTCTCTTATCCTATGCTTCCCCACCTTAATCTACTAGGTATAAATCATATGCCTAGGGGGAATAACAGCCTCCTAATTGCTCTGAGCTACTACTGAGTATAATAAAGTAAGGGACTCGATTATGAATTCGCCATGAAAGACATGCTCGCCCAAGGAATCTACCTAAACGGGCGGAGGTGCTGACTGATTTCCGATTCTTTTTTCATTAGTCCTTTTAGGAGGCATGTTCTGTAAACAAAAGAAAGAGGCAATTAGACTAAGATTTTAAGTTTGATCCTATACTCACTGGAACGATATGAATACTGAAAGAAGGGAAACTATTTCTAAAATATCTTATAGCCTCTTGTACATAAATGTGGCGTGAAAAACACCCATGCACGAGACTCTACTACATACGGCTTTTCACACTTCCTAGGACACTGTTGAACCTTAGGCTCTAATACCAAGTTTGTAACACCTTGAATATGATACCCGAAATGCTACACGATGCTAGCAATCCCAAAGGACCATAAGCTAATCCATGATTGATATCTGTAATTGAGCACTGCATAATATATTGTATAAATGCGGAATAAAAGGGCTGAAACGCCATAAGGTTCAAATATCTGATAAAACATAACATCTGGAAACACGATATAACAATACCAAAACTAAAATAAACTATCTGAATATGCTAGTCTGAAAGCCTCTAAACTGTCTGAAAACTGTGGAGTTGATGGGACATGTCCCCAACTAACTCTATCTACTAGAAGTAAAATAATAAAGTAATGAAATAATCATGTGATCCTTGAATAATAAGGACTCACTGCAAATCTACTGCTGCTGGCTGAATTTGGAGCTAAGTGCGGTCGGGAACTTGAGCATCCGAACCTATGGTATAAAATACCATAATGCACAAAAAAAGTATGCGTCAGTATATCTGAATGTACAGGTATGTAAAGTGAGGTAGGCTGAATGCATGGGGTTCATATGCATGAACAATACTAACTGACTGAATAACATGAACATGAGAATACATGCATGACTACGTAACTGTAAATGAGATCATGATAATACTGACTACTGAGTCTGAATACTGATAACATAAGTTTCATATAACTGATATACTGTTAACTGAGTGACTGTGTATGACAGTTCTGATTCTGATGGAACTAGCTGAGTTTCATCCTGTACTGAATGACTATATCTGAAAGTCCTGAATCTGAAGAACTATATGAGTTCTTTTATTGAGACTAAGACTGAGACTGTGGAAAGTAGTCATCTAACTGACATGCCCCTTTTTTGTATAGCGTTGGGGTCCAATCTGTAACCCCAATTGAAAGGGTATCAATACCGCGCCACTGGTAAGGACAAGCTGTGAGTGACCCTCATTTGGCAGTGTCCCCAAAGGAGAATAGTGGGACCCTCAACTGGCAGTGTTAATCCACCTCATCAACCCTCAACTGTCAGTGTTGATGTCTCAACCTATGCTGGCTACATAGTTCTGGAACTCAAGGATTTCTTCTAAGGGTCACACCCTCAATGGCCAGTGTGTGCCCTCATCCATTGGTTCGCTCGGTGCTGAATCCTACTCCCAACTGAATAGACACTGAACTAATTATACTGAGATAAACTGGACTGATTTCACTGAGTTTCGTGGACTGACAAAATATTACTGAATTCTATTAGCTGACTGACTTCATGAGATTACTGAGTTTTCCTGAGTCATGTAACTGACTGAATTCTACTAAGTTCTTAAACTAACTGAGAATACTACTGATCATGGCGTTATTGACATTATCATAAAACTGACACTGGCTCTAGGCATACAGCTAAATTGTCGGGTACAAGTATTCCCAAGACTCGATAGCATGAAACTGACAAGACATGACACTTCTTGAACACATGACCATAGTCAATAATTTATAATTCAAATGTTGGGGATTTTCATAAAGTATTTGTACGTCACACGCTTACACATGAATAGGAATACATAGAAACTTGTCATAATTTCGTAAGTCTAATCTCATGAGCATTCCACCAAACCATTACAACGCATAACAATAACATGGAGGTCATTGTGAACATAAGGGTAAAGCATGGATCATCAATTTGGTCACAATTGAGTCATAAAGCGTAATTCTTATTCTCTTAGGCATTTTAGCAAACACCCTGCATGCATAACTTGAAGCTTAGGCATGAACATTAAAATAATACATCATGGCAATATTTTTCACTCCAAATACAAGAATTCCAACCACATGCTAACATAATTTCATTATATGTATTAAAGACTTCAACTTGGTAATTATAAAACAACATAAACATGGATATGATTCAATTCATAACATGAAATCTAAAAATTTATATTTTTAAAAGGGGTTTCTTGAGCTTCATGGGTGAAAGGAACCCATGAATCAACACTTTACATACCTTAGATGGAAGTTTCTTGAATTTTTTGGACTTGAAGAACTTGAATCTCTTAGTTTCTTGAAGAAGGGTTGGGATCTTTTTCTTGGAGATTGATCTTTGAGAGAAACCCTAATTTAATGTTGTAGATGAATAATGAAGTTATGAGCCCTGGTCTGGTATAATTAGGTGTTAAAAAGGGTGGAAAAGACCGAAACAACCTTATAGAAACGGCTTTAATGCTGAACGGGATCTGCGACGGTCCGTCGCTGGCTCGATGGCACGTCGACCTTCCCATCGTACTAGGACAAAATGTGATCTTTCTGCATTGGTTGCGACAGTTTGGGTGACGGTCCATCGCTAGCTCGACTGTCTGTCAGCCATTCCGCCGCGCCTGGACAGAAGGTCGACTCACTACCTTCGCTGCGACGATTTGGGTGACGGCCTGTCGCTAGATCAACGGTCCGTCAGCCCTTTCCGTCACACCTGGGCGGTTCAAACTGCTTTCTGTATTTCGTCCATAACTTTCTACCCCGATACCGGATTTAGGTGAATTTGGTATCGATGGAAAGCTTATTCAATTTTCCACACAACAAAAGTCAAAATCTTTAAAATTTCATGTATATGAAAGTGGATTCATCCTTTAAAGAAAGTCTTTAATATTTTTGGAATGATTTTTAAACTAGGTAGAAGTACGGGGTATTACATAAATATGTGCATTTCGTTTGTTGAGATATTTTCAAATATTTGAATATTTGAGGGCAAGAAAATAATGTATTCTTTTTTAATACTTTCTCCATTCCAAAATAATTGATTGTTGAGGTATGACACACCCCTTAAGAAAAAATTTTAGGACATAAATTGTAAGTTACTTTCCATTGTTACCTTTTTAATTGTTCTTAATTTACTCTCCTAGAAAATATGAAGTACTTAAGAACCTCATTGCATGAAAGGATAAAATTGAAAGAAATTTCCAACATGTCTCTGAAAAAATGAACAAGGGATAAAATGGATAAAATTTCCAATATGTCTCTTGAATGAACAATTCATTTATTTTGTACATTAAAAAATAGCTCAACAATTTATTAGTTTGAAATGAGGGGAGCAGTTCATTTAATTACATTATTGAATAATAATAATAATAATAATAATAATAATAATAATAATAATAATAATAATAATAATAATAATAATAATAATAATAATAGTTCATTTTAATTACATTTTATTAAATAATTGCTGAGTAACTTAATAATGTCTATAGTATATATTAGATTGTAAAATTGGACAATATTCAACAAATGTGCTATGGAAATAATAGCCGTCAATGGACCTTGCATAACGACGACTAGCGTACATATTTTGTGTGTCATGTAATCTTCGGGTGAATCTCAAAAATAGATCCAAATTGGGGTGACTTTCAAATTTTAGCCTCAAATAAAAAAGTTTCATTAAAATAACTTTTACCTATTAACTAATACTTTTTTAGACTAAAGTACCCCTAATCAATGGAGCAAATTACATAAATGATCCTCATAACGGATAACAACTCCATATTTATATCTTTCAACTTTTATTTTTTTTTCTCTTTTTGATTTTTATTTATTTTTTAATTTTTAATTTTATCAACCCTTACTTTTTTCCTTTTTTTCTCTCAACTTCTTTTTTTTTTCTCCTTTTTATTTTATATTATTTTTATTTTTTATTTTTTCTTTCCTCTTTTTTTGTTGGTCTTTTTAGTTTTACTCAACCCTTACGTTTTTTTATTTACACCTTTCAACATCTACTTTTATAAAAGAAAAAACTTTTTTTTATTTTTCTTTGATTTTTCTTTTTAGATTTTTATCGACCTTTATTTTTATTTAATCTTTCTTTTTTTTATCAACCTTTATTTTTTTTTTGTTCTCTCTCAATTTCTACATTTTCTTTGATTTTTGTTTTTTTAATACTTTTCTTCATTTTCTTTTTTTTCCGCAATTTTTATTATTTTTGTTTTTTTGTTCGATTTCTTCCATTCAAGTTACATCTCATGCGCAAGAGTTAACACTATCACATTATAAAGGCAAGACTTACGACTTTCGAACAATAAGCTACGTTTCATGGGTAAGAGTTGACACTACCACATGGTAGAGGCAAGACTTAATTATGACTTTCAAACAACAAATAATGTTTCATGGGCAAGAGTCGACACTACCACATTGTATTTTGATTTATGAGATGCTTTATAACTCTTACCTTAGAGGCAAGACTTAGCTCAGGGACTTTCAAACAATAAATTATACCCCCGGGCAAGAGTTGACTCTACCACGTTATGTTTTCATTTATGAGATGTTCTACAACTATTGTCTTAGAGGCAAAACTTAGCTCAAGGACTTTCAAACAACAAGTTATGTTTCATAGGCAAGAGTCGACACTACCACATTGTATTTTGATTTATGAGATATTATACAACTATTGTCTTAGAGTCAAGACTTAGCTCATAGACTTTCAAACAACAAATTATGCCCCACGGGCAAGAGTTGACTCTACCACGTTATGTTTTCATTTATGAGATATTCTAAATTAAATTAAAATATATATTAGGTTCGTTTAACACAGACTTCTTTTATGTCTAGTATAGATAAGAAAGTTACTTTTTTAACATTTAAAAAGTCTCCTTATTTAGTTTAAGTTTTGAGTCTAGATATGTTAACTAGTGTTTGGTCATGAAAATCAAAATTTTTTAGAGTTGTAGTTGGAGTTGTTGGAGTTGAAGTTGACATTAAAATTATGCTTGACGATGATATAAATTAAAGTTGTCGAATTTTTGTGAGAGAAGTGTAAGTAAAAAGGATTCACTTGTTTTTACCTTTTCAAATAAAATATAACTTTAAGTTTGTATTTGAAATTCTAATGGTCAAACACCAATCTAAAGTTGTATTTGAAATAAAGTAAAAAAAAAATCTAAAAGAAAGAAAAAATCCTCATGACAAAGTAGGTACTGAGATTAGTTATGATGAGATAAGTTATGTTGGGATAAGTTATGCTGGAATTATTTGTTATTGAGGTTTTGGTTTGTCATATTCAAAATAGTATGCATGGTATAATTTCTAAGAATAAGTTGTTTGTTTACAAAAATATCCTTTACCTTATTTTATATATATATATATATATATCGGGGCGGCTCAAGCGAATTCGTGGCCTAAGGGCAAAATCGAACGGAGGCCTTATGTTTTTAAGAAAAAATAATTATTTTTATAAAGTTTATTTTTAAAATTATATAATCGATTTCTTCTAATAATTTTTTTTAATTAATGATAGAGTCAATGCATTAACTTCTTGACCCATAGTATTTTAGACTAGATATATCAAACTCCATCTAAAAAATTTTTATATAAAAGATTATTTTTTCTATAAATAGTATTTAATATATTTTTTAAAATTTATAATTTATTAATACTAAAAAAAATGAGCGCCTCAAATTTTGGGAGCCTTAGGCAGTCGGCTTTTTTGTTTATTCTTAAAATTAAAATTTTCATCTTATTTAGCTTAAATATTTTTGTGTGTGAATTCTCGTAACTGAATAGTGCATTTTTAAAAATAAAACTTTCATCTTAAATTTATTTTAGGAAAAGAGATTTTATTGTTTTTGTCACTTCATTTAAGCACATATCACTCTTATATTGTAAAATATTAAAGTTATTTATTTTATTTGATATATAAAATTTAAAATTTTAAGTGACAAAAGATTATTTAATTAAAAATATGAGTCATATTTTTATAAGAGAAATTAAATTATAAATAAACATAAGCATTAGACAAACAAATTCAACCTATAATATATTCATAAATAAAAATTATATTTATAATGTAATTTTTTAATAGAAAAATATATTATCAAAAAATAACGAGTAGTGAAGAAAATGGTATTAAAAATTATGGAAATATTTATTGATGTGAAAAAGTGATGTATAAAGAGTGTTTAAGGAGGATATTTTTGATAATTTACATATTTTATCCCGGTATAAGTTATCTCGGTATTACTATACCACCCCAAGATAGGGATAACTTATCCCGGTACTAACTAATAATCCCGAGATAAGTTATCCCACACTTTTGTAACCAAACAAGGGATAAAGGGGTACTAAAAACTTATCCCGAATTATCTTTTCTGATACCAAACTCCCCAAGAATACAACACAAACACCAAAATCAGTTCACTAGTTCAAGAACTATGGACCATTTTGATGACCTCTCTCGGATTCCCAAGAAGAACAAAAAGGAAAGTGATATCAAGAGTAAAACACACTAAAACAGCAATAACACTTGATGAACAAGATGCAATAACAACAACACACGATTACAAGACAAGAACACAAACGGATTACACTAGATATAGACAAACGATTACAAGAAAGTAAAGATAGATAGATAGATAGACAAAGGGATGGTATAATATTAACAACCCAAAAGCTTATTCCACTTGTGGACCTTTAATATCACACACAACCTAAACCTATCTCTTACGTGACCTCAAGGGAACCAAAATTCCCAAGCAATCTCCATTTCTAAGCAAATGATCAACACAAGGATTTCACCTTGTCCAAGGATTCCACCTTGCTAAAGACTCTCAAAGAGGCTACAAAATATATTCTCTAAAAATCTCCCAAAAATGACCTAATGAGGTTCTATTTATACCTAGGTTAACTTATTACAAATGACTAAAAAACCCTTGCAAAGGGCGGATGAACAGTGAATAGTTTTGGTGCTTATCGGACTTGTTCTCTATACTTCAAAGCTTGTTCCTTGGATAGGAAGCTCCCCGAGCTCGAGTCTTGATGCATTGAACCCCGATCATGATCGTACTAGTATCATCCTCCCCTCCTTAGAAAGGATTCGTCCTCGAATCCGAACCTTGCAAAACAATAGGAAGGACAAGCAAACAAAAGTTCCTCAAGGTATGAGGGTTAGGATTAGTGTAATCAATCATAGAATTTTGCCAAGGTGGCTCAAACTTCACATATACCCAAACATCCCTCTTACCCGAATACCCTACCAAGGGAGAACCAACTAGTTTATCCACATAAGTAAGAAAAGAAACAAAGAACAGGCGTCGCTTATCAAGTGGAAAACATAGACTCTTCTTGGAACAACAATTAGACTTGAAATCCGAGAGAGGAAATCCATACATTCCATGCACATTCAAGTCATTCTAAAAGACATCCTCATCACCACACTTTAAATGATCACCGGAATCAAATGGGTAGAGTGTCCATGGGCACGGGTTGGGAATACACTTCCTTACCCCAATACTACTATAATAATGATCAAATGTCTCCTCTATACTATAATGGTCAATAACAAAAACAACTAAAGAGTCATCCTTAGTCATTCGGCCAACATGTTCAACATCATCATTTTCACACACAAGTTGGTCTTCATGACTTTCATAAGACAATGTACTACCACTTTCCATAATGACTTCAACACTAGGTGAATCAACTAGTGTATCCACAATCTCAAGTTGTACATTATCATCACAAAATAAAGGCACATTCGGTTCACTTAAAGACAAACTATCATTCACACTTAGTTGGCTATTATCCTCATTCACTAGAGTGTAAAAGTTAGTTTGATTACCTTGTAACTCATGTGGAGCATGACCACTCACGGGAATTTGATTAGGAAGGCTTGGATGCTCCATCAAGTTATCCAACTTCTTGCACAGAGAGCCTTCCGTCCCTTCCAATCTTCCTTCCATTATGTCCATTATTCGCCTATCTATGGAATCAAACCTTGCCATGATGAATTTAAACCAATTAGGAATTTCAGCTTCATTCACCATTGTACCCATCAGGAGATACTAAGCAAATAACACAGAAACAACAAACACATTAAAGATTAGCAAAAATCAGTCCATAATTCATCACAAAACAGTCCACAATGCGTCTCAAAATAGTCCACAATCCCTCACTTTCACACTTTGGATTTTTCACTCTATTGGCCTTAGATAACTCGCTTATACTCCAATGAGGTTACTTGGTCCCAATTATAGCTCGAGGTTAAAGTAGATTCTTGTTTGAAACGACTCAAATAAGTAATGTACGAACTTGAACTAAAAAAGATACTACGACTCAAAAATGATAAAAGCACACAACAAACAATATTAATACGGAGAACGTACACAAAACTAACTTACAAGCTAGTAGAGTATTACTAGGTTGTCAATTAATGTCGAGCAAACAAACGAACCTAGGAAACAATAAAATGAAACTAAGAAATCTAAAATTTAAACTCAAAAATATTGCGTGAACAGTACTTTAGTGATGTGGCAGTCCACTATTGGCCTCAAGTTTTATCAAAATTTTATTTTCCAATTTCAAGTCTTAATCAATATACAATTTGGAATTGGTGGATTTGGTTAATGGAGAGAAAAGTGGTCTTGGAGCCTTTTTGTTCAAATTTCAAAAGCAAAACTTGACTTCTTTTAACTTTCTCCTTGAAACAAGGTCCTTAAATCAAGGAAAAGTAGATAAAAAGTCTTTGAAGTGATAGGGACAAGTCTTTCACTAACAACTACTACAAGCTTGTCTTTCACCTTTTTAAATCTAGTTTGCACTTTAAAGATTAACAAGATGATGAAAGGGTAAAGAACCTTAAGAACACAACAACAACTCTAAGAACAACAACAATTTCAGTTTCCAACTCCACTACAACAAGACCATCAAATCGGCCAAGGTTTAGGTAACAACAACATCCAACTCGGCCACACCTTGTTCACATCGACAAATTTAAGTTCAATGTTAGATTTGAACACTTTTTAGTGTTGATGAGAAAGAAACCAACACTAGAAACACTCTAAACAAATAAAAGACTACAAGTTCTAGAAACACAACAAACAAATCTTGGCCAAGATAACAACAACACAATTTTCGGTCAAGAACACAAAATGGACAGATTTGCACTTTTCTGAAAAGAAACTTCAGTTTTTAGCTTTTTTTTTTTTTGAATTTTCGTCCAAGAGAACCCAAGATTGGTAGTGTAGGAACACAACTAGCCTTACTTTGATACCAAATGATACCAAACTCTCCAAGAACACAACAACACAAACAGCAAAATTAGTCCACTAGTTCAAGAACTATGGACCATTTTGATGACCTCTCTCGGATTCGCAAGAAGAACAAGAAGGAAAGTGATATCAAGATTAAAACACACTAAAACAGCAACAACACTTGATGAACAAAATGCAATAACAACAATACACAGTTACAAAACAAGAAAACAAACGGATTACACTAGATATAGACAAACGATTACAAGAAAGTAAAGATAGATAGATAGACAAAGGGATGGTATAATATTAACAACCCAAAAGCTTATTCCACTTTTGGTCCTTTAATATCACACACAGCCTAAACCTATCTCTTATGTGACCTCAAGGGAGCCGGAATTCCCAAGCAATCTCCGTTTCTAGGCAAATAATCAACACAAGGATTCCACCTTGTCCAAGGATTCCACCTTGCTAAAGACTCTCAAAGAGGCTACAAAATATATTCTCCAAAAATCTCCCAAAAATGACCTAATGAGGTTTTATTTATACCTAGGTTAACTTATTACAAATGACTAAAAAACCCTTGCAAAGGGCGGATGAACAGTGAACGTGGATGAACAGTGAACAGTTTTGGAACTTGTGGGACTTGTTCTCTACACTTCAAAGCTTGTTCCTTGGATAGGCAGCCCCCCGAACTCGAGTCTTGACGCATTGGACCCCGATCATGATCGTACCCGTATCATTTCCTTATCCCTTACACCAAACGTCCCCTAACTTTTTTTCATTAAAAACTAATACAACTTTCTGTGTGGTTTAATGACCCTGAACACCACTTTGGGTATGTTAGGGTAACTTTTCAAGGATTTGGAGGATGTGATGTGCAATTTTCTTTCCTATAAATAGTCCCTTATCACACATAGAAACAACAAAATGAAAACATTGTAGAGTACGCTGGCTCTAACAACTAGAAGTTAATTTGTTTTCTAGGTACAAACCCTTCTATTTCTTAAAGCCATCTCTATGGTAATTTATGTTAGATGCTTATCTGATGACTTTTGTTACGACTTTCAATCAAATTAAGGTAACTCTGATTTTGTCAAGACGTCGTCTCAGCCTCCTTGTGTTATTTTAATTTTAGGTTCCATGTAATGCAACGACAAAGTTAGAAATTTCATTAAGAATATTCAAGATTTAAAATATTACGTGTGAAAAATAATTTCTGACCTATATACTTGTATGATTTTCTTATTCTTAGTATACATTTTCAATGAAGGGTGTTCAACTGGCCACCCTTTACTACATGTGGCCACGCCACTGATGTAATGCATATCATTTTTTTATTGCTTATTTACTCAGTTTCACTTGTTTCTGTTTTGGTTGGATTCATTCACCAAAGGAGAATATGGAGAACCTCATGATCTCTAGTAAAGTGGAAGCACTTCCTCCAACTTATGTCTTACCAAAGCATGAAAGGCCAGTAGTTCCAGTTCCAATTGTCAAGGCGAAATTCCAGTGATTGATTTGGCGCAAGAAAGAGTTGTTGTTGCTCAACAACTCCGGAAAGCTTTGGAAGAATATGGATTTTTCCAGGTTCATTATAGTATTAATTATTTCCGTAATAAGAATATTAGAATAGCAGAGTTAATTTAGTGCATTAAGCTCCTGGTATAGGCAAAGTTTAGGAAAGGGTGGTCCATAAGGGTTTACAAGGGTTTATTGTAACCTGATCATGTATTTTTGCAAGAGGACTATTTCCACAACTTCAATTCTTGACTTCCTAATTACATGTAGTATCTTTATCAATCACGTCAAGACTCTCTTGCAATAAGATTAAATAAATTGAATATATATATATTGCTCTTTTGGAATATTATTCCTTTATTCATGTTTGACTTGATAGCCCCTTTAAAGAAACTATAAATAGAATGATAATTTTACTAAATCACCTCTAATTATTATAAGTCATTACACATATTGAGAAATGAATTGAAAATAATTATCTCTTATATTTCAAATTGGACAAATAAATATGATAATTTATTTTATATACATTTTACAAGTAAAAGTAGACAGAGCAATAAGTAATTGCTAGAAAACATGCTAATAATATTTATCTACATATATATGTTAAACAAACTGAAGTCGAAGTAAAACAATACAATTATGAAACAGGTAATCAATCACGGCCTACCACAAGATGTAATGAAAGAGGCAATGAAAGTGTATGAAGGATGATTCAGAGGAGCATCGATACTGGAAGGAAGTGTTGGAACACAACTGCAATGTTGATGGCCAAGATCAAAATACTTGGCCTACTAACCCTCCAAATTATAGGTACTTGACCCTTTTTCCTTTTTGTCTTTTTCTCCGTTTTAATTTATGTGACACTAGTTGACTTGATACAAAATTTAAGGAAGAAAAGAAGAATTTTAAAATTTAGGATCTAAAATATTCTTTGATCATTTTATTAAGGATGAAAGGAGAATTTCACTACAATAATAAAGACTTTTAACGGTAATAAATATGCACTTTAATAAAGAGTGTTAAAATTTTCACCGGCATTAATTAATTGTCATGAATCCAATGTCCCTATTGACTTTACAGACATTTACTAAGTGTGCTAAAATATAGTACATATGTTTTCGTTCGGTTTTACTTGCATTGTCATATTTTGAGTTGATACACCCATTAAAAAGAAAAATTAATAATATGACTATTTTATTATAGCATTCCTATTAAATGATGCTTACGTTATATTTTGAAATTAATTTGGAAAAAAAAAATTAATGTTAAGGTTAAGGTTAAATAGGAAAAAAGAAGTTGTCTTCTCTTGATATATCAAAAATGACAAGTACAAGTAAATATCAAATTAGGAAATCAATGACAATTAAAAACGAACAGAGGCAATATATCTTTAATTTAAAATAACAAGAATCAAAAGTTTCTTTTTATATTTTAGAATATATGTCAGTCAAACTATGACGCTTACATTAGGACTAGGACAGAGGACTACAATCAATGAAAATTCTTCGGTTTATTTTCTTAATCACCCCTTTCTCTCAATTTTAACAGTCAAATCTTTTAATTTTGAGCATAAATTCAGACATAAAATTTTTAATTATATATTTAAAAACTGCATTTAAAATTATTATAAATTATAATAAATGACAATTTTAAATATTTAAAACACATAAAAAAATCACAGAAAAAATAAGTTTCTTTACATTTCAAAATACTATAAATGGATATTCTTCAGTTTATTTTCCTAATTAACCCTTTCTCCCAATTTTAACAGACAAATCTTTTAATTTTGACCATAAATTCGGACGTAAAATCTTAAAATTTTATGATATAAAATTTATATATTTAAAAACTGCATTTAAAATTATTATCAATTATAATAAATGTCAATTTTAAATATTTAAAACACAGAAAAATTAAGTTTCTTTAAATTTCTAGATTCAAAAGATGCCATATAAACTAAAACAAATAGAACCCCTTATATGTTCATGTCAACGTTAAATATGAGAATGAAATTTAATTTCAGGGAGGTTATTGGTCAATATTCATGTGGACTTAGAAAGCTAAGCAAGATTATCTTGGATTTGATAAGTGAAGCACTAGGGTTGGAGGCAGGGTACTTTGGCAAAGAACATGGACAAAGAATGTTTGTGAATCATTATCCAGTATGTCCAAATCCAAGTTTTTTTTTTTTTGGTTTACCATGGGTACTGGTGGACATTGTGATCCTAATCTCATAACCATTTCTCAACAAGTAGTATATGGCCTTCAAATACTCAAGAATGATGAATGGATTGGTGTGGAACCTCTACCTCATGCATTTGTTGTCAATTTTGGTCTACCTATAAAGGTACATATAGTATTTCTTTTATTAATTTTTATTTATTTCATGTGTTTTATTTTATGTGTCTTATATAGACATTTAACCATGTTTCATAGTAAAAATAGAAAAAAGTATTTTTTTTTTTCGAAGCGAAAATTGATTTCAGAAAATGGAGTTGGGTTTGACCACTAAATAAAGAGATTAAGTTTTGTGCACCGTCGATGCAGGTTACCCAATTGTTTAAATAAAAATTAAAAAAGAAAAATTAGATAACCTACAATAGCAAGTCAAGTTTATCTGATAGTGTAAAATATTTTGTATACTGACAGTGCACAAACTTAAATTTCTAAATAAATTAGAGCTTTTTTTGAATTCTATGAGTAATTTGGCTTTTTGTTGTTTTTGAAAAAAAAAGAAGTAAATAAAGTGAAATTTATTTTATCTTAAAAATTTATGAATAAACGTATTTTTTTTGTTGGAGATTAACTCCGAAAAAAGTAAACATTTTCATGATCAAACGCGCCTCACAGTAAAGCAAACTAAGTATAAAATGACACATTTTCTTATTTAAAAGAATAAAATGGAATTATAAATAGGAAGAAAGTGAACAAGAAGTAGGGTGTGTTTGGTACGAAGGAAAACATTTTTCAGGAAATACTTTCCAATTTTCTTATGTTTGGTTGGCTTATATTTTTAAAAAAATATTTTTCAAACCAACTTATTTTTTTTAAATCTAAGAAAAATGATTTCCCTTCAAAAAGTAAGAAAATATTTTTCAAAACTATCTTTCAACCTCATTTTAAAGTTGAAATGTTCATACAATTTTCAAAATCATCTACCCCATCCCCCCGCCCCCAATACCACCCTTACCCCCCCTTACCCCTATCTCTACCTCACCCCTACCTCTGCCCCTACCCCTACCCCCCATCCCACCCCTCCCCTACTACCAACCCCCCTCCAAAAATAATATCTACATTTTATTAAAAAATTTAAACTTTTCTCTTACCCCTACCCCTTCCCTTACCAGCCCCCTCTCCCATCCCTCCCCCCTACCTCAAAAAAAAAATATTTTTAAAAAGTTTTTAATTTTTTTCTTCCCCCTCACTCCCCTGCCCTGACCTCCAGCTCCTACTAACCCCCCTCCCCCTGCTAAATTTAAAAAAAAATTTCTTTACAAAAAAATTTAAAACTTTTTCTTACCCCACCCCTATTACCTATTCTGACACCCCCACCCACCCGCCAACCAACCCCCTTCCCAAAAAAGGATTTAATTTTTTAATTTATTTTTTAAAAAAGAATTCTAAAATGTATTTTTACGCTTTAGCGAAAAACTAAAATGTATTTTTTGAAAATTATTTTTTCATTCACCAACCAAATACTAAAAAATATTTTTCGAAAAATATTTTTTATCCACCAACCAAACATAAGAAAATAAGTAAGAAATCAACTTGTTTTCCAGGAAAACATTTTCTAGGAAAATATTTTTCATGAAAAACATTTTCCTTCATACCAAACACACCCGTAATTTACACTTAGTCTCAATATATGTTATTTCTGGTTGTATAAATATAGGCAATTACCAATGGGAAGTTGACGAATGTTGCACGTTGAGCGGCGACCAATGCAACTAGGGATGGCAATGGGGCGGTGCGGGTGAGATGGGGTACGGGCTTTAAGTTACGTGGGGCGGGGCGGATGCGGTGCCGCTTAAAGTAAGTTTTTTTTTTTAAATGGTGTGGTGCGATACGGGTTGCGGGTATATGCTGGTTTAAATTAAAAAAAAAATTAAAAAATTTGTATTATTCTCGTGAATAAACCTAAAATTATATGTATTCTTTACTTAAAATTTTATTATACTTAAAATGACATATATAACACTACAAATAAATAATTTTATAGTTTTTTTAATATCTCTATTCATTTTTAAAAAAATATTATATTTGATCATTACTTGTACACGTGATATTTTTTGACAATTTCTTAGCGAAAAGTGATATAATAGAAACTAGTTGTTATTACTTCCTAGTTGTAGATTTGAAAATATTATGATTTTCAATAAAGTTACGAATTTTTAAAAAAAAAAATGGGGTGGTGCGTTGCGAGTATGCGCGGGTATGAGTGTGGGGCGGGTTTATGTGGGTTTAAAGGGGATGCGGTTTTAAAATTTACGGATTTAGAAAAAACCCGCACCGCACCGCACCATTGTCATTCCTAAACGCAACTCAAGCACGTATTGCTATTGGTACTTAGTTTTGTCCTGCTAATGTCGTTGAGCCTGCAAAATCATTTGTTGGTCTGAACAATCCTCCACTGTTTAAACCCTTTAAATGGGCACTGAGTTCTTGGGGAATAATTGGCAAAGACGAACTTTTGCAAAACTATTTTGCCAAATACCCCCTTAATTTCTTTGTAATTTATTTTTTAGATTTAAGGTGTAAAAAGTGGAAAAAGTGGGGACCACATGTGGGCCAAGGGACCAATTCATCATTTATATAACTTTACAAATTTAATATAATACACCTAACCCCCTCCACTTATTCCAATATCCAAAAAAAAATCCTTTCTCTCCCTCTTCAATTCCCAACTCCCGCTTTCAAATAACTTCTTCCAAAAACACCATTTTCGTACGTTCTTCGTCTGCAGCTGCTAAGGGGGCATTGTTTCTTCGCAAGGTTAGTTAAAATCGAGTTTCAATCATTTCTAGATCCATTTAAATGGCTTTTATTTTTTCTAATAGATTGGTAGTGATGTAGGATTTTTTTCGAATTTGGTGTTTTGATTTAATCGTGTTTTTTTAGCAACGAAGTGTTGAATGGTGGTATAATTATTGTTTGAAGAGTTATTTTGGCATTTTAATTTGAACAGCGTGCTGTTTCTGTCCGTAGACCCATGGTCTATTAAATGAGAATGCCCCAAATATATTTCAATTTTCAGACGAATGAAATTCTTTTAAAACATGATTGCTGAAATAGTGAAAATTGAAATATTAATAGCTAATTAGTTTGATTAGGTGCACTAGTTTGATTTTTAGCAATTGTTGTGTTTTGATATTTTATATGTTCGATTTTGGTTCAATTATTGTATGTTTGTGTAGTGAACTGTTTAATGGTGGGGTGTTTGTTAATTTTTTTTGGGGGAGGAGGGGGGGTTTCATTTGATCATTGAGTTAATTCTATTGATAGACTTGTGGTCTATGAACTGAAAATGGGAGATTTGTTCTTTAGGTATAGACTGTGTTAAAAATGGATAGAAAAAATATTATTCCTAAACAGAAAGACGATACCGCTGGTAGTAGTAGAAAAAGAAGAGTTGCGGCAGTTGAAAAAGTGTCAAAAAGAAAGAAAATTGAAGAGTCGATGTCCGAATAAGATTCGGAGTTAAAGGAGATAAGCGACTATGTCGATTCTGGTGAAGATGTTGCCAAGCGGAGTGTCAGTGGTGACAGTGAAGAGTGTGAGGGAAGTGGGAGTAATAGTGATGATGGAGATAATGATTCGTTGTCCGTACCATATCTTTCAAGGTGCATTTCCGTGGAGCGGTATGACCTTCGAACGATAATTGACGAGGTCGGATCTTTCCCGGCAAAGATATCGGTCAGATCAAGAATGGCTGCTTATCGAGAATTTAAGCAAATTCTTGTCGACCAAGAATTGAAGAAAAGATTCAAGTGGTCCTGTTTTGGACACCTGAGAAACCTACCGGAACATCTCAAGTTCAATGGGCAGTTGGTCCATTATTTGCTGCTGCGATGCGTTAAGAATGATAAGATGCATCATGAGATGTGGTTCTGCGTTAACAACAAGCCTGCCTGTTTTGTCTTGAAAGAGTTTTGTTTGATCACGGAAATGAACTACTCATCATACCCCAGTGAATCAAAAATAAAGGTGTTAGCAAAGGGGAACAATTTTTGTTTTAAGGTGACAAAAAATAAAAAAATTACGGCGGCCAACTTGTTACACCTGATCAGAGGGAATAAGCTGAACGAGGACCAGAAGTTCAAGTGTTGTCTACTGTGGTTCTTGCACACCATGTTGCTTGCGAAAGATTCGACGAAGGTTGTCGACACAAAACTGATTTGAATGGTCGACTCTTTGAGTTTCTTCGAGAAGTATCCGTGAGGGAAAGAGACATTTCAACTGACCATGGACTATCTGAAGAAGAAAAGTAACCTGAAGAAGCAAAAGAAAGTATTTGATGAGAAGCAGAAGACACCCTATGCTCTATTCGGATTTCCCTTGGCATTCATGGTATCTACCATAAACCCTTTAGTGAGTTTATTGTAGATTATCATTTTATTTATACTATGTCATAGAATCATAGTTATTTTTTTCACTGTTGTACTGCTTACAGATTTGGATCTATGAGGCATTTCCTCATCATGGAGAATTTGATGAAAAATCAATGGATAAGCCCTTACCCATCCCCTCCCTCCCCCCCATCCTCAGATGGCATACTTCAAAAAGCGATAAGATAATCGAAGGCGACCCATTCAAGTATAAAGGAAAAGTTACCGAGGTATGAACTTATCTTCTATAATGCAATAATAGTACCGTTTTATCGAATGTTATGTATTTGTTAATTGATATTTAGTAGAACGTACACCCGTACATCATCCCTACTGTTCGTGAGATGAAGATGGATTACATGATTACGTTTGAGCCATATACGGATGAGGTGAAGAATAACGTCCTCGATGGCTTGAAGAAAGAGTTAGAAGGGGTGATTGTCCTCACTTCAAATGAGGACAGTGATGATGACAGGGATTTGGGTGGTAACCCCGTTGGAGTACGCATTGGTGATGATGATTCTCCAAGCACCTCCAAAGATCCAGCGGGAATCTCATCCTCTGGGGATCTTCATAAGCATGTGGCTGCGCTCGAGGAAGCGGTGTTGGATATTGCTGCCTATATCAAAGAGAAAATAATGAAGAAAAAGAAAAATGATGAGCGACAACATGAGCGAGGTAACTTCATTCATTAATTGATGTTGTTAATGAATATTCAGCTTTAAATATCAGTAACACTTTGTAATATTATGAAATAGTGCATGTACATGAATCAGAGAGGAATGAAGGAGGAGAAAAAAAGAGCAAAATGGATGAGTTGGGCACTATTGTGGTAGAAGAGGAAAAAAAAGATGAAAAAGAAGAAGAAAAGAAGGATGGTGAAAAAGATAAGAGCCAAGAAGAAGGTGAAAAAGTAGCAGCAACAGAAGAAGAAGAAGAAGAAGAAGAAGAAGAAGCGGCTGCAGATGAACAAGGAGGCGCAGAAAAAGGAAAAATTATTGAAGAAGAAGATGACAAAGCTGACAAAGAAGAAGTTGAGCAAGAAGCAGCAGGTGAACAAAACGAAGAAGCTGAGGAAGAAACAGCTGCTGCAGGTGAAGTAAGAAAGAAGGTGTGGAAGAAAAGGAAACTGAAGAAGCAGCAGTTGATGCACATACTGAAAAAGAAAGAGAATAAGGTGAGAATGAAGAAGCAGCTGTAATTGTTGAGAAAAAAAAAAGTTGAAGCTGTCCAAACAAATGTGGTCATGGACATTGTTGATGAAATCAACAGTAACACTTGTGTTGATGAGGAACTTAGGGAAAGAGACATTTAAATGCTAAGATGTTTAATTTGTTGTTAAATGATGAGTTGTTACGATATGACAATTTTTTTTTTATTTTACAAATATGAAGTTTGAAGGATATGGTGGTAGGATATGACAATTATTCTTTTATTTTATGAAACTTGTTATGATTATGAACTGAATCTGTTTCTATCAAATTGATTTGTGGCATGGAATTTGAATATGCAGGGTGTGGTCATAGTTGGTACATTGTATGCTTGATATCATAGAATACATACTTAATATTCCATACACCGTATGCATAGTCTATCATTACCCTGCTGGTCAAATTTAAGTTGACGTATTGTTTAATCAACTATGGTTCTATCAAAAATAGTATTTAACATTATACAAAAGTAGAACTATTATTATTTATTCAATATCACTACATCCATATTACATTTTTCCAAAGAATGATTACTAGCATTATAGCACATAACATCATTTTTAGGACATTCTCTCTTTCTTCGGCCAAAATCAATTTTTGTTTTAGTTGATCCCTCTCTATTTGGGTGTCATGTAGCAATAGTTTAAAGTGATCCCTCTGTTCTTCAGCTTCTTTGAACAAAGTCATGAGAAAAAATTTATTTTCTTCGCATTGTTGGAGCCTTTGTAGTAGATTAAATTTTGCCAAGCCTTGAAAATTTGATGTCTCGAGTCCCGAAATAAACGTTGATGGACTGGATGGAGGTGATAGCTCATCAAGCCATTTGAAAAACGAGCATGCGCCATTATCCTAGGAGAAAAAAATAATTCCATAACCATTAACTTAAATTTAAAAAAAAACACGCATACCTTACCTTTGCAATTGCACAATTATAAAATTTACGACCTGAATTTGAATCCGTGCGTGACGTCCTCAAGACAGCCGCATTTCCACAATGACAAATTAGAGTATTTTTAGAATTGGATGATTGAGATGCTTGCGACATTGTAGAATTTTTAAAAATAAAGTTGATGAAATAAAATAAGGAGGGATGTACACCTTATATATGAAGTAAAAACAAAGTGTTCACACTAATGGCTTACAAAAGTAGCCGTTTTCTACCGCTGGAAAAGTAATTTTTCTCTTTTGAACTGGTGGTGATACTAAATAGACTGTCATAGATCATGACCTATGTCAGCTATCAACTTGTATGGTTTACCATAGACTTACACCTTTATTAGTGCATCGACTGATATCCTGATTATGCGTAGACTACCGTGATCTATGTACACATCTATAGACCATCACGTGGAGGTAGTTAAAAAATAAATAATTAAATTAAAAAAAAATTAAATAGATAATAGTAACATGTTTTGGGGCTGGTGGAAGAAAATAATTATATATAATATGATTTAAATGGATAATCACATGTTTTGGGGCCGGTGGAAGAAAACAATTACATTAAAAATGATTTAAATAGATGATCTTGGATTGGTGATGACACTTAATAGACCATCGTAGATCATGAACTATGTCATCCATCGATCAATATAGTCTATCGTAGACTTACACGTTTATTATCGCATCGGCTGATATCATGATTAGGCGTAGACCACGATGATCTATGTACAAGGTTATAGAGCATCACTTGGATGTAGTTAAAAAATAATTAAATAAATTATAAATAAATGTGGTGTGGATTTCTACACATGTGAAGGAGTGTAAACAAGTCACATAATTATATTAGAGCTTAGACAAATTAGGGAGTGTGAATTAAGAAGTGTATGGATGGGTAGTGGTTGAATGCTCAATATCGTAAGAGTAATGTTTAAACAAAGTATAAGTATGTATATAGGATATTTATTGTATTTGATGCCTACACATTCCACATATTTCATTCGTCACCACCCCTAAATCAAAAGAGTGTGTGCAATTGATAGTGGTAAAACATTTATCATCCTCAATACATACTTGTGCTTTGAGAAACATTACTCTTACGATATTGAGCATTCAACCACTACCCATCCACACACTTCTTAATTCACCCTCCCTAATTTGTCTAAGCTCTAATATGATTATGTGACTTGCTTGCACTCCTTAACATGTGTAGAAATCCACACCACATTTATTTATAATTTATTTAATCATTTTTTAACTACATCCAAGTGATGGTCTATAACTGTGTACATAGATCACCATGGTCTACGCATAATAATGATATCAATCGATGCGATAATAAACGTGAAAGTCTACGATATACCAGATTGATCGAAGGAGGACATAGTGCATGATATACGACGGTCTATTAAGTGCCACCACCAGTCCAATATCATCTATTTAAATCATTTTTAATTAAATTATTTTCTTCCACCAGCCACAAAACATGTGATTATCCGTTTAAATCATATTATATTTAATTATTTTCTTCCACCAGCCCAAAATACATGTTACTATTATTTATTTAAGTTTTTTTTTAATTTAATAATTGTCTTTCATAATTTCCAAAACATGTGATTATCCATTTAAATCATTTTTAATTTAATTATTTTCTTCCACCAGCCACATAACATGTGATAATCTATTTAAATCTTTTAAAATTAAATTATTTTTAAAAAATTTATTATTATTTATTTTAATTTACCCGATGATCCATCGATTCATGTAGTCTACGATCGACTAATATATACAATCGATGATATACTTTGTATAAAATCTAAACATTAGATTTTACTCTTCAGGAAATTAGTCAAGCCACAATACTGTAACTTGAAAAGGCAGACATATTTTATTCGAGTTTTCAAACAAGGGATCAGAACAAAGATGGCAAACACACAATGTTAAAATAAACTAAAACATAGTTGTATTAAAATTGTTCATTGCATTACATAATAAAATTTACATCAAAAAGGGGGAAATGAAAGAAGCTTTCTTCTAATACAAAGAAAGCTTCTTCAGCAATGAACAAATCAAAAAAACTTTAAAACATATGCTAAAATAAAACATTTAAACTAAATTATGGGGATGGTGGGGGTGATGTAATCAGGGTCTTCCATCCCGAGCCTTTCCAGAATTGCCCTCAAGAAACGAGCAATTTGACGGAGCTCTCGCTCCAGGTAGATGCAGTCTTGACCCATCCCGCAGAAAAGCCGGTCCAAATCATTACTTAGGAGGAGGAGGTCATAGAGCCTCGGAGGAACACGTCTGATAGGGTGCAGGGGTATCCTTCTTGGAGGCATTTTTTTTATTTGGGTGAAGAAGAAGAAGAAGAGATGATTTCTGATATTTTCGATTTAGGGAAAACTGTAGGGTTGCGTAGAAAGAGAGCCTATACTTATAGACCTATAGATTGCGTCTGTTCATATATCCACCCAATGGTAGGTCGACGTGTCTGACAAGAAAAAATATTTCGTGTGCGTATACCAACTATTTTCCTCGTGAAAAGACGTTTTGTGCAGCTTTTTAATAAATGGGAATGGGAAACAAGGAAAATAATGATTCATTGCATCGATTGGAGAGATAAGCCGAGAAAATAACCAACATAATGTGTTAGATCAGCAATAATATAATTAATACATAATATTTTATAGATCATATATTAGATATACCGTAGACTATAGATAGTCTATCGTAGACAAAGCTTTAGATTGATAATAACTGAACGTTAAAATCTACAGAAATACAAATTCATCCCCCAAAATAGTAGCTTTACAACTGAAGCTAAAAAAAGCCTATTTATGATTTGATGCCCATTCTACACGTGGTTCTTTTGTGTCCGGATTTCTTGCATATTGAACACCTATTCCTCCTTTTGGACTTGAATGTCTCACCGACGTCCTTAGTGCGTTTGGCTTTCTTCCTTCCAAGTTTGGGATCGTACGGGGGTGGAGAAATTTTGGTCTCTACAATTCCTGTGGCACAGTCCATTCAACCTCTGGAGGGACCACCTTAATTGCTTTCGAGTATGTGAGGAGGTAAATTTTAGCTTTATAAATTGGCGAAGAGTAGTCATATATTGAGTTACCATAATCTTCGTCATCGCCGTACTTTGCTCGCAAAGCTGCCATTGCGTGTTTGCACGACATTTTCACCAAGTCAAATTTTCGACAAGAATAGCTTCTCTCCAAGAGATTGACCTTGGTAGTAATGCCATTGCCGAACACCGTATACTCGTCGAGAACCCCATTTGGATTACCCACATACAAGGAATCACTCCCACTCTTATTATCCCTTAGGATCCTTTCCGCAGAAGGCACAAATATGTTCTCTTTACCACCGACAAATGCATGCCACTCCCTAAACTTTTCACCAAATTTTTTAGCAATAGAATTGAATATGTACGACATGGGGTACTCCCGTTCATCCATCAAAATTGAGTTGAGCGACTCGGCGATGTTTGTGGTCATCATGTCATACCTATTGCCCAGAAAGTGTGCTCTAATCTATTTTTCAAGACCAAGCACATTTTCAAGGACATGAGCTGCCTCGGGGCATTTACTCTTCAATTTTATAAAATTATCGTTAAACTCATCAAAGGAATAAGCCTTTGCCGCAGGGTAGAATAGATAAAGATGTTCTCCGCAGTGTTGATTTACGCAAAGATTTTCAGCGAGGTGCCTCATGCAAAGTCCGTGATGTGCACGACTGTATACATGGGAGAAGGCATTGGTGATGCTAATGTGCCTATCAGAGATGACGCATAGATCTGGTTCATATTCTATGATAGACTTCATCTTTTGAAAGAAGAAGGTCCAAAAAGCATCGTTCTCTTTATCGACGACACAAAAGGCAATCGGAAATATATGATTTTCGGTGTCCTGTGCAACGGCACTCAGCAGAATGCCCCCGTACTTGCCATACAAATGTGTGTCATCGACGGCAATTACCTTTCTCATGTGGGAATATCCTCGTATGCAAGATTCGAATGCTAAGAAGTAGTAAACGAACAATCCATCCATCTGGTTTACCATGATAGAGTAAGAAGACTCGGGACTCAATAACTCCACCATGTAGAAAAAAGCTGGCAAGAAAGCATATCCGTGCTCCGATGTCCCACGAATGATGTTCTTCTCAATTAAACTTCCTTTCCAACACATCCAATAGCTTGCATTGTAACGCAACTCCTTAAATACAATTCTTTGAATTTCTTTTATGGTTGGACCCTTACCATCCCAAAAATAATTTACGCATACTGAAGCAATCAATTCTTATGAAACTTTTTTGTGCCTGCGAGTGGCGTTTTCAACGCCGTAGTGTGCATCCCGACATACTTGTATATGCAAAATCTGTTTGAGGTGTCGTACTTTTTTGCCTACAACAGCCAACCACAACTACGGGATAAGCATTGTGCCTTCATCAATTTCGTGCAGTTCTTCTCCATATAATAATCAAAAGACTGCCTCGGCGCTGCTGCATCTAGTTGCATTTTCAGATCTTTTTTATCGGTGAATGTTTGACCACAACAGAAATTGGTTCCTTCGGTGAAGGAGTGTCCTGCCTGTGATTCCGTTTCACGGTCTTCTTCATCATCTTGCGAGTCCGATGAAAAGTCTTCCATATGCATAGAATAATCTTTCATATTAATTGTATCATCGACATCGTTCTCGTAATCATTCAAATCGCCGTCGATCAAATCATTATCGACTGTCGGGCGTCGCGGTAGGGGTGCTGATAAATTCAGCGGTCCTTCAAAAGACCTCTCAACCACATTTATCCTCAAAATTGGCCTAAAGTCATCTGCATCAGCATCCATTATGTACGTCAGCACACGTACATCGCTATTTATGATCGTAGGATTCACCTTTTCCCTTGAATGCATTACATAACTAATCACCACGTCGCTCGGCACGCAATCTATATTCCCGCTCTGCATTACTCTTGCAATAAATTCATCGTACAAACTATTGCGGCTAACAGGAATGAGAATTGTCACCTTGGTAAATGATCTCCATTTTCAACATTTCAAAGTCTCCACCCATTCTCCCATGAAATCACCAGAAACCAGAACAAATTTTGCAATAGACATCTTAGAATTAAGCTTCGGTCGATGGTATATTATGCTTATGGTCTATGTCGTATTGTATGCACGGTCGATGACTGGCAAGGACGGATCGATGACTGCTCAGATTTCTGTACAAATACTTGAAATCACAAATATTGCTTGTAATCAATGATTGTTGGATTTATGGAATAAAGAAATGAACTTGGAGTCGCCTGAGCTGCTGTAATGCACTTTCTAAAGTGGTTTTGAGTAATGTGAGTGATTTAAAGCTTTTTAACAATGGTGGAAAGTCTGTTTGAGAAGATAGGAAATAAATGGGGTAACAATGAATGCAATGGACAAGCTTATGATGTTTGTGGACTAATTTACAGCTAATCGCCGGAAAATAATGCCGAAAAACTGGCCGAAATCGGAGCTTTTTTGTGGAAAAAATAACCACTTTCTATTTTTAGCTTTTGGAATTATTTTTTTAAATATTTTTGGAAACCTAGATATTATTTTTATATATATAGTGGTGGATGATGGAGTGGGTTGAAGTGTATTATTAGAAACTTGTGGGTGAATTTATTAAGTTGGAAGTATTAGGTTAAAGTGAATTATTATAAAGGTTGGGGCTGAAATTGTTAAGTTGAAAAAGTTGGTGGTGAGGTGGAATTAAGTGGGTATTTGGTAAAGGATTTAAAACTTGTGGGTATTTAACAAAATAATTTGGATAAAGAGTCTTTTTGGCATAAAGGCCCGAGTTCTTGCCACATTACACCAACAAAAAATCATCAATCTACGACACAGCATTGGAGGCTTTCAAAATTGATGCTTAAGTGTTTGAATTTGCACCAAAATAAAAGTTTTTAATTAATTTAGAGTCCCTATGTATTTGTAACCTAAGATTTGGATCAAGCTTGTTATTCATTCATGAATAAGAAGCTTCAATTCTTATCAATTTGTGTGTTGTATCTCGACCTTTTATTTTATCTTAATAATAAAACACTTTCAGTATTTCTTTTATTTTATGTGGAAAATTTTGAATACATATGGGGTGTGTTTGGTATGAAGGAAAATATTTTTTGAAAAATATTTTTCTATTTTTCTTTGTTTGGTTGTAATAAAATGTTTGGAAAATATTTTCTGAAGTAACTTATTTTCCTTCATTTGATAGAAAATGACTTTCCTCATGAGCCAAGGAAAGTCATTTTCTGGAGAAAAAAAATTATGGCGCGAGTTATTCCCTCCACCCCCACCCCCACCCTCAACAACACTCAACTTTCCTTGTCCCAAATTTTAGAAGTGTACTTCACTGTCACTACTCCCCCAATTTTAGGGTTTTCATCTCTCTTCTCTCTACTACGATTTTGCAAGAATATCAAGGTTTGTATCATAATTAATTTCTTCTACAATTTTGGTCAAAATTTTCTTCAAATATTTCTTCTTTTGCTTGTTTGGGTTTATGATTTGAGTTTATTTTGTTTTAAAAGTAAAAATTGGGTTTAATTTTCAAATAAGATGTAGGTACTGCTGTCATTTAGAGTAGTAGCATTAGCAGTCGATTATGATGGTAAAGGAGATTATCCTTTTATGATGTAAAAGTGAGCTATCAACTTGATTAGCAAAGGTGGTGGCTGCATCACTGATTTGGCTAAGTGCAGAAAGAAAAATAATCTAGTTTTAAGAAATTGTAGATGTATATGTCCTGATGACAAATTAGTAGGAAGGATTTTTGAAATGATAAGTGGATAGTGTAGTCAAAGACAACTTGGACCTCTGAAATTTATTAGCTAGATCACCCTGATTTGAGGCGCTGGCTTAAGTGGTTGAGCACCTCCACCATTAGCTGGTAGGTTGCCGATTCTGCTGTTTGAAAAGATATTTAAAAAAAATTGTAATATCTACGTGCTGAAGTCTGGTGTTAGCCAACTAAGGTAAAGCATTGGCTGAATGAAGATCCTGATGGTTCATTTGTATGTTCTTGACAAATTATGATTCCACAAATCATATCTGGATAGAATGAGAACCTTACTTAAACATAAATTGTTTGGTAAACTAGTTACCAACTTTTATTTGAGTTCAAGTTTGTTTGAAAATTAAACTCCGGGTTTAACTTTCAATGCAAATTAGTAAGTTATTATGAGTTAATTGAGCGATTAGCAGTAGACGCAAACTATATGAGTATCTTAGGACTTTCATATTCGTATATTTTTTCTCTATTATATAGTAAATAAAATTACATTGGTCAGTACAACAGATGAATTTGACTAACCAAGATGAAGATGATGCAATAATCGAAGTTGCAACTACATCTATTTTAGCTATCGGAGTTGTAATAATTGTTGCCTACGAACATTAAAGTAGCATTCCTAGAGAACCTTATGTTAATAAAGATCAAGAAAGAGAATTCTACATGAATAGTATTTTGAATGGAAGTGGTGTTCATTATGTAGGTCACATAAGGATGAGTAAGCATTGTGTTTTATGTACTATGCAATGTTCTTAGAAGAAATATTTTGTTGTGTTCAACCAAAAATATGTTTGTTCAAGAACAAGTATTGATATTTTTAGAGATTGTTGATTTTAATGAACGGTTTCGAAAGATTGAATCACACTTTTATAGGTCAATCAAGTCTATTCATCGATGCCTCCACATTGTACTTCAATCAGTTTTTAATTTCTATTCAATTCTTATAAAATCACCGAATGAAATCCTCCAATCGGAGATAATGAACAATCAACGGTATTATCCCTGACTTACCATAAGTAACATACTAATATTTTATATTTTAAGTTATTTTACAATAAATATTACCACTTATTAATGTAACTTGTATATAGAATTGTGTAGGAGCAATAGATGGAACACATGTGCTTGTATCTCTTCCTATTCAACAAAAAAATAGATTTCGTGACCGGAAAGGCACAACAACACAAAATGTATTAGCTGCCATCAACTTTAATTTGAAGTTCATGTACGTGCTTGCTAGTTGGGAAGGATCTGCACATGATTCTCGCACATTAAATGATGCGTTGGAAAGACCACATGATCTCCGAATCCCACAAGGTATCTTATTCAACACAAAGTAATTTATAGGAAACGTAGGTGAAGAATGTATATTAATTAACTTAGTTTGACTTTGTAGATAAATGCTATCTTGTAGATGCGGAATATGGACTTCGTAAGGGGTTTATTCCTCCTTATCATGAAATACGTTATCACTTGCAAGAGTATAGTTATTGTCCTTCCCAAAATGAAAAAGAATTATTCAATCTTCGTCATGCATCATTGAGATCCTCAGTTGAATGTGCCTTTGCCATTCTCAAGAGACGATCTTGATAATGAACCCTTTTGGGACTTTAAGACACAAGTGGATGCGGTATTAGCGTCGTGCATTTTACATAATCACATAGTTGATTTGGAGCCAAATGACATAATAATACAAGAAGTAGATGTTGAAGCATTAATTCAACCTCAGAATGTTCAAATTACTCAAAATTCTCAAGGAAGTCAAACCTATCAAACACAAAGAGAAAGGGGTGAAGAAGCTAGACAATGGTCATCAAGAGATGAAATTGCTCATGCCATATTTATAAATTATAATAGGCGAAGGAATGAGGGGCTTTAGTGTATTAAGGAACCTTGATAACTAAATAGATAATGTTGCTTGTTTTAGCTTTTGATATTTTCTTATTTCTTCTTCATGTTGTAGTTTTTGGGGAGAAATACTTCTATGGTTCATTATTCTCTTTTTATTGTTTAGGACTTTAGTCTCATTTAGGACATTTATCAGTCACATTTTATAAAATAAAATTTAGTAAAGTAAAAAACCATGTCAAACACCCTCTTTGCCACAAATTTTTGAACTGAAAGTTTCTAAACATTTGTTTGAGATCATCATGGTCAAAGTTAAACTTGTTTTGAATTTTGAAACTGTAATAGGTCAAACTTTTAGTAGGTGAAGTAGTTTTCTTATGCCAGTCTGCTTATTTCCTTCTACCTTATTGAGACAAAATTCTCTCTTTACTTTATTTTTTTCACTGGTAGGCCTAATAGATATTTTTTTTCCTGTTCTTAAGTTACTGCCATGTTTAATGTTATCAGGTGATGTAATTGTCACTGGTATCTTAATTTATTAATGAATTCAATATATTTCATGTTATCACATGTTAAACCCAAACAGTGCAATGAATTTATCTAATTATCTGTGCAGAACTTGTAAATGAATTATTGGTATTTTATAGTAATATTTTTTGTTGCTATCGAGGTGAAGTGCACATCTTTGATTTGTCCTGAAGTATTAGGTTATTTAGTGAATCATAGCAACCCTCCATACCATGACTAGCTCAAAATTGCTCTTTTTTTTTTTGCTTTTTTCCTTTTATCATTGTCATTTTAATTAGAGAATAACTGCAGAATAGAAAGTGTCATTTAAAATGTTAGATACTACTTGATGTCTCATCAATTGGGTTGGTTTATAGTTGGGTTAACCAGAAGCAGATCACCTTTTTCTTTTATTTCCTCTATTTAACATTTGTTCCTGTGATGTAGATTTTTTCTTATCGATCAGTATATACATCTACTTCGTACTCTAACGTTGATGGGATGAAAATTGTGAGTGAGAGTATGTAGTTGGCCTTGGTATTTATAATATGTAGGAGTCCCAATGAAGGAATCGTGTTTTTAATCGATCTATGTAATGAATTTAGACTGTGGTATATTATCATGCCCCCAGTATATGTAACTTGTTAAGAGGTGGTAGGTGAACTGAGCAATATATTTTTTATTTTAGTTTTTATAATCGTTGTGTTTGAGCCATCTTGTGCTCACCTCGATTAGTTCTTTTAGACCCGACAGAATGTTTTTTCGAGAAGTTCAAGAGAAAGAAAAGGAAACCACGAGCTTTCGATCATACATGAAACATTAAATGTGTTGTAGAATATATATATATATATATATATATATATATATATATATATATATATATATATATATGCTTGTTTTGATGATGTGAACTCCATTGGTATGTTACCAGAAGCATAATTTCAAAGTAGGGGTAAGCTCTCCAAACCCTCCTCAAACCCCACTTTGTGGATTATACTTGATATGCCGTTGTTGTTGCTTCTTTTAGAAATATTCTTGCATACTATGATTTCCTGTAAGGACCAACTTAAATAATATCACTTACTACTTTGTGGTTCTTTTAGATATCATGCTTTAGGAAAACTTAATTGCTCTAAAATATGTTTACTCTAAAACTTAATTGTTCTTTTAGACCCAAACAACAATGGATAATCAATTTAGAATTTAAAAAATGGACTTACCCATAAATCCATTTTGCATATTATCATTTTTTTTTAGTTACATTTACTATTTTTAAGTTAACCCCACTAGCTAAATGTGATTTTGATTACACTTAGTGTACAAAGGTTGTGCAAAACAAGATTTGTTAGATTCATCTAGTGTTTATTTACCAGCACTTTAATCACTTCTTGGTACACTTGTTTCAAATATTCAAAGTATAGTACTGGTGGTGGATAATCTATAATTTCTAGTCTTTTTCAGTGTAGAGGTGACCTTAGTAATGTTGCTTTCTATAAATGTGTTAGTGGTTTGCCTATACTTATTGATAAGCTATGTGGTAGTAAGCCTGTTGCTGCAAGAATTCAACTTTTTGGGTGTTACATGCTCTATGAGGATGCTGGTTTTCCTCAAATATCTGGAATGGAGATATTGTTGAAGACTTGTAATGAAAAAAATGCTCCAGGTAGTTTGGAAGGATTCAATATTTTAACTTTACTAGTTCAATTTTAATGTTTATGGTGTTTCTTGAATTTTCATTATTTCTTCCTTATGAGCGTGTTAAAAAACTTTGTGATGGGCCTTGCAATCTGCAATTTACATTATGTCTTATTACACTAATAGTTAGTTATTGTGCTTGTAACGGTCTATTTATATTACATTAACCTATTAGCACCAAATAAACTTGATATCAAATTTTCTCTAATCTTTGTATTGTAGGCACATCTCAATCATGACAAGTTCATCAACAAAAACATTGATATGTTTGACGAAATGTCTCTTTTGTGTGAAAATGATTGAGTTAGGGGAGATTGTGCTAAATCATCTGAAGATGTAAATTTTGATTGTTTTTTTTAGAAAGATAATGATAATGACATTGAAGGACCATCCATGAAAAAGGATGTGCAAGTGATCGAAGCTTCTCAAATCAAGGTTAAGTCGCAAAAGAAAACGTTCTTTTGAGGTGAAAGATGCTGTAGGTGATAGATCAATAAAGTTTGGAGAAGTTGCAATGACAATTGGTAGAATGGTTAATAGTCGTCTAGATGTGACAAAGTTGTATGAAGAAGTTATAGCAATGGATGGTTATAATAAAGAGTTCCTCGGTGATGCTTTTGATTATTTGGTACAAAACGACACTTTAGTTAAGGCATTCCTGGCAAAAAATTAAAATCTTCGTAAGGTGTGGTTGGAACGATTCAAGCAATAACAATAGTGACACCTATTGGTTGGTTTAGCTTCATAGGATTTGGTAGCAACTATTATTCACACGCTTTTGTTTTTGATAATGTATCGTGTATTTGCTTTCAAACTTCTCTCTTTTGTGCATTTGTGGGAATTGACTAGGAAGCTTGAATTATGTAAGTAGTAATTACTTAAATTTTAGTGTCTTGTAATATTTTGATACTCGATATTGGTATCATTTGTTATACTTAAACTAGTTCCTACAGAATGTTGACTTGTCTGATATACTAGTTAATTATTTTGTAATATTTTTCAAAACATATTTTTTTCCTCTCACCAATCAAACAACTAAAAATATTTTTCAGAAAAATATTTTCTACTCACCAACCAAATACCATAAAATATTTTTCCACTTACCTGCCAAATATGCGAAAATGAGTAGAAAACCAACTTATTTTTCAAGAAAATATTTTCCATCAATACCAAACACGCCTATGGAGTAAAAAATAAAAAGTAAAACTTGAAAATGCGTAAGCGTAAATATGTTTTAATACTCGTGGTTATAAAATTTATACGGCTTATAAACTAACCCTTTCAAAATATTTGTATAATTATAAGTCTATTTGAAAAGTCGTGGGTAATAGTTACACACGTTAATAATTGCATAGTTTGCAATAATATCTGAAACTGAAAATACACCACCTATATCAAATATTTCAATATAAACACAATAAATAAATTCAAGAAATTAAGGAGCAAGAAACTATCATAAAGCTTTGCTCCAATCATCAATAAATGGTAATTGGCTGTTGAATCCTTATGTCCTAACTAGAAAAAAACAAATATGAAAATAATGTCTCCCAAATCTTGCTTTTTTAGTTTCAGAAATTTTTTCAATTGAAAATGCAAAAACAACCTCTAGATTTTCAAATTTATGTTTCTGATCATTTTTTACGCTTCTAATAAGTTTTCTCATTTTCTTCAATTTAATCTTTATTTTTGACATGTTTTTCAACCAAAACCCTTCTTCAATATATGAATTTAATTTTTTATAAATTTTATTTGATAACTAATAAATTATAAAAAGACAAACAACGAAATTAAAACTTGATAACAATTTAACGAATTAAATTATGATCCACCATTTAACTCAAATAACATTTTGGTGGATTAATCATCCACTCATTTTAACATTTTCGTTGAATTCAACCCACTCATTTGACATTTAGGTAAACATTTATCTCCTCCTAGATTTTCAAGATTAATGTTGTGTTCGGTATGAAAAAAAAAATCCTTAAAAAGTTTGTTGATTTTTTTTCATTTTTGGTTGATTATAAATTTTTTAAAATATTTTTTTAAGAAATTCCTTAAAATCTATATTGCCACGACTGCATACAAGTAGGACATGATTGTAAAAAGGAGGCTACTCATCCAACTAGGCAACAACAACAATATGATCGAGCCTACCAGAAGCAAGAGAAACCTCAGGTTCCAAAGAAATTGATTCCTAAATGGGTACCTCAAGAAAAAGGGGTTGTTATAGATCCTAAGGTTACTACTATCGGAGGGGAGAAGAAAATTCAGCTGCAGGATAGTACTCAACATACTCAAATGGTACAAGTCACTCCTAAGAATAACGACAATGAATTCATTGAGGTAGCAGGCACAAGGATGGCTAGTAGTCTTACTTATGCAACAGTGCATCATAAAACTACTAATAGGACTACACCTACTCAGAATTATTTCTCGCCACTTACCATTGGAGCTTTGGGACTGGATGTGTCTGGTCGACCCCCGGAGGGAGAAAGAAACCATATTTCTCTATGAAAAGTCATGTATGGAATGTTAGTGGCATGAACAAGGCCTCTAAACAAAGGGAATTGGGGAGATATTTGAGAAAATTTCAGATTATAAGGAGCATAATTTTAGCACTTGTGTAACTAGAATTGCTAGAGGGTAGAGTTCAACTCATAACTACATGTATGATCCAAATGGAAAAATTTGGATATTATGGAAGGCTGAGAAAGTGATTTTTATAGTAATAGAGGCCACTGCTCAATGCATTCACTGTATAGTAGAAGATAGAAGTTCGTCCTTTAAGTTTTTAATGACTATAGTATACGCTAGAAATCAGACTGAGGAAAGACAACATCTATGGACAGATCTTGTTAGATTCAGTTCAACTTGTTCATATCCTTGGTGTATCTGGGGTGATTTCAACTCACCATTGAATTATAAAGATAGAAAGGATGGACAATCGGTCTCTGACGTAGAGGTAAGGGACTTTAGACAGATTTGTGACCTTCTTAACCTAACTGATATAAAATCCATTGGAAGATTTTACACCTGGACAAATAGGCATATCTGGAGTAAGATTGATAGAGCATTGGGAAATGAGAAGTGGATAAAAAACTTTGAACATTTAAATGTAGAATTTAAAGAAAATTATTTCTCTGATCACTCCCTTATATTCATAGAGGGTTCCTTAACCAGCATGATGTGTTCAAAGCCTTTTCAATTCTTAAATGTGCTAGCAGGTGATACAAGGTTTATTCAAGTGGTTTCAATAACTTGGAACCATACCATACAGGGAACTAGGATGTACAGGGTGTGGCAGAAACTTAAGATGTGTAAAGATCCTATTAGGCAACTGAAGGAAGTCACAATGGGAAGTGTTGATAGTAGAATTCAAGATGCTCAGAAGAGTCTTAGTACAATTCAAATACAGATTACTGTAAATAGTAGGTCAGAGTTATTGGAACAGGAGAAAAGAGGACATCAGGAGTTGATGAAATGGTTAGATGTGCAAGAAAAATATCTAAACAAAAGGCAAAAACGCACTGGATCGGGATTGGTGATGGTAACAATAAATTCTTTTTCAATCATATGAAGCATAAGCTGGATTAAATACTATCAATACTCTGAAAAGCATGGATGGGAAGATTTTACATTCTCATCAAGAGATTGAGGCTGAAGTACTGACATTCTATCAGAATCTGCTTGGATCATGTTCAAATGGACTTTCCTAGATTGATTTGACTATCATGATAAGAGGTCCATAACTTAACAGAACACAACAGAGAAAGATGTGTGTTGAGGTCACTAGGCAGGAGATCAAAAAAACACTTTTTAGTATTGAGGAAAACAAATCCCAAGGTATTGATGGCTATGCATCTGCATTTTTAAAAAAAAAACTTGGGAGGTGGTGAAGGGTGATATATATGATGCAGTTTCAAAATTTTTAAACTACAATAGAATGGTTAGGGCAGCCAACAACACTGTAGTTATTCTTGTACCAAAAACCAGTCAACCGGAAACTATGAGAAATTATGGACCCATAGCCTGCTGTACACTCTGTACAAGATCATATCTAAAATAATCTCTAAGAGGATTAGAGGTATACTCAATGATGTAATAGCTCAGAGTCAATCCGCATTTATACCAGGACGACTAATTACAAACAATATCCTCTTGATTCATCATCTGATAAAGAGTTATACTAGAAAACATATCTCTCCAAGATATGTGATTAAGGTGGATTTACAAAAAGCACATGATTTAGTTGAATGATTTTTTATTAAACAATTGTTAAAGGAGTTAGGTTTCCCAATACAGATGGTGGTATGGATAATGACTTGTATAACTATTATAAGCTACACTTCTATGGTCAATGGAAGGTTGTCTGATACTATGCCAGCTAGGAGAGGACTAAGATAGGGTGACCCTTTATCACCTTATGTCTTTGTTATGGTAATGGAATACTTAAGCAGATGTCTTGACACTCTTAGGGACCTTTTCGACTTCAACTATTCACCTAAATGTCAGAATTTGCTGATAATTTACTCCTATTCGCAAGGGGAGATACCATGTCTATTCAATTGATGAGAGATAAATTTCACCAGTTCTCAAATACTTCAGGTCTAAAAGCTAATGTCAGCAAAAGTCAAGTGTATTTTGGGAGAGTGAATGATACAACAAAGGCTGAAATGATACGAATGTTGGGGTATGAGATGGGACAAATTCCTTTTAAATATTTAGAAGTGTCATTGTCTGCTAAAGGGCTTACTACATTGCAATGTAAACCTTTAGTTGATAAGATTACTGCTCGTATTACATCTTGGATGGACAAGGGTCTCTTTTATGCTGGTAGAGTGCAACTTATAAGGTCTGTCCTATTGGGGTCCAAGCCTATTGGACTCAAATTTTCCTACTCCCACAAAAGGTCATAAAATTAATAGAGGTTGTGTGCAAAAGTTACTTGTGGTCTGGTAAAGCTAGTATTACTAAAAGAGCTTTAACAGCATGGGATAAAGTGTGTTTACCTAAAGGGAAAGGTGGACTAAATATCACTAATTTGAAGGTTTGAAATCAAACAGCAATATGTAAACTTCTCTAGGCATTGAGTCAGAACAAATAGAAGTTGTGGATAACCTGGATCCACTCTTACTATATTCAAGGGGGATCTTACAACATATGAAGAGACCTGCACAGGCTTCATGGATAGTGAGGAAAATCTTCAACATGAGGAAATTCTGGAATAATCTCATAAAAAATGAGCAGGTCATACACAAAGGAAAGTTTAAAATTTTGTCAGCTTATAGAATACTAAGAGGAGAGATAGAGGATGTAAACTGAAAGAATTCGGTATATAGCAGTGCAGCTGAACCTAAACAGGTGTTCATACTTTGGTTATCATTGCATGGAAAGCTTTGAACCAAGAATAAACTGCTAAAGTGAGGAGTCATAGATGAAGATGTATACCCGTTCTGTAATGCAGAAAGGGAAACGGGTACCCACCTATTCTTTAATTGTCCTTTTACTAGGGAAATATGGCAACAATTTACCAATTGGACAGGTGGATCACATAATGTAGCTGACTGGAATGAGGAATGGCAATGGATGAATATTCAAGCTAGACGAATGAAGACCTGGGGCTCCATTCTTAAAGCAGGATTAGCTGTGGTAATATATAAGGTGTGGATAGAGAGGAATGCATGGGTGTTTCAACGAGCGTACAAAATCAAGGAGGCTATTCTGCATGATGCAAAGATTAGTTTATGTACTAGACTTAGTTCCAATAAGAAGTTTTCTGAGTTGTTATGTTCAATCAAGTGATGTAAGTAGTAAGTGAAAGATTTATGGTAGTATAGGCAAGTTGAGAGAGATAGGCAGAATGTGTTCTACCCCCTGTATTGTTAAGTATTACTGGTGATTAATAATAATTTTAATTACCCAAAAAAAATAACTTTGTTAGTGTAAGTAGAAAAAAACAAGATCACAAGTGGCATTTTGTGTCCTCTGTAGCCTCCGACACACCTCATTTTCACCCCACTTTCATAGTTCCATCCATAGTACTACCCAACACCCCTATCCCCAACCCCCGGCCACCTTCTACAGTATTTGTAGAAATTATATATAAATATTTTTAGGATAATATCATATACAGTCAAACCTCTTTATAACGACATCTCGGTATAATGACATTTCACTATAACTGCCTAATACTTCATAGAATCGATTTTTCATATTATATTTTACTTTTCTATAGCAACATTCCACCTATATCAAGAATGATGTTTATTCTAGTGGGACACTTTTTGTAAAATTACCTCTCTATAACAGTATACTCAAACATTATGTAATAATATTCTGTAAGAAAATATATAATTCTAAAATATCAAAATATTTATGGTAATCATCATTTATGTCATGTACACAGTAAATTTCAAGTACGAGTATCTAATTTAAAGAAAAAAAATGTATTTAAATGGTTCACATCAGTTATTTCATAACTTCACAAGAAAAAGGCTACTAATGTTTGTCATTTTTATACTCATGTTCTTTTGAATTGCATACTTTTGCTTATAATAGTTAAATGTGATATGAATGTCAAGTGTCAGTATATATATATAGCACCTCTATATAAAGGCTATGAAATTTTCTGACAAACGCTGCAACTATAAAGAGATTTGACTTTATTACTTACATGCCGAACAATAAAAAATTAGTAAGAAACTTATTACTTTCCGGAAAAAAGAATTCCAATAAAACATATTTTTCTTCCATATTGGAACACACCCGTGTATTACATATAGCAAGATGACCAAAAGAGAAAAGGTAAGATGACAATTTGATCAAATAAATAAAAAAAGATTTAAAGTGTCGTTAATGAGATAAAATCACTTCCATTTATCAGTACAAAGAAAATAATGCTTCACAACTACAAAGAAAATCCACAAGCTTCTAGCTGTTACTCCATACAAAACAAATGTACTTATATTGTATATTGTGGATAGGAAAACATGAGATCGTATGAAATTACATGTATACCAATTTCTTTTCAAATTAATGGAGAAATCAATTGAGAAACAATTAATGCAATGAAGGTCTACTTTGTTCGGACTCTCCAAAACTGATGTCACAATCGTGTCGGATCCTTCAAAAATGCATTACGTACTTTTGAAGGATTTAACGTGCACCCGCCATCATTTTTAAAGAATCCAATCAACATAGATGAAGATAATATAATTACTGTTTCTTCTTGGATTGGTGGTCCTTGGCCATTTGTTCAAATAGGCTACCATCATAAACACCTCTAACTATTTCTTTTCTCAGTAATCCATGCTTGTCTTTGCAAAGCAAATACAGAATCTTCCACTCTGACAAAGCAGCAATACTGCATAATATATGTAGACCACCTCATTAGCATATAAATTACTTGCTTCGTAAAGCCCCGCACAAAAGAAAAAGAACTCCAAACTAGATTATTTGCCTTTCTTATAAGATGTTTGAGTATCACTTAATTTATAAGAAATGCATTAATTAGCTTTAGTTATAGGAGTATTTTGTCTAAAGTGCTTTGTTGTTTTCTCTCTAATAAATCTCACTTAAATTGTAGGAAAATGTTATTGGGCCGAGTTCATTCATAAGGGGTGTAAGATACTCCATTAGTTGACAATCTATTTAAACTCTTATTGATTGCATAATAAACCTTGATTATCAATGATAGTGATAGTTTGACTAATCATTGAACGTAGCAATAGATTAGTGTATCAACTTATTCTGCGTCAGTGTATCAATCACTTTTTATTTGTTCGCTTTGTATTGATTCGCATGTGTCAGAGCAACAACATACACAATATATTCCAATAAAGTGGGATCTGGAGCCGCCCTGTATCAGAGCGAATAAATATAATAGATACAGAGCAAATTCATATACTGATACAGAGTGAATCGATGTAGCCTTAAGCGAACAGATATAGAGCAAAACACATAAAATTCAAATTCTCACTACGCATTGTTATTTCTTTAAATTCTTGCTATTTTGGATAAATACATAACATATGTTTACTCAATCAGATAATTTTTCTAATTTAATACACCATTATGGGGTAGGGAAATAAAACATTTTTTGTGCGAAACAAACAATGAGTAGGGTCATCTATACAAAAATATCCTTAGCTTGCACATCATTAGGGGAATTATAAATGTGAAAAAAGCGAATTCATCCGTTTTATGTGGATTACCAACAACCAGTAATTCAAGTCATGGTTGTAAGAGATCTCCTAAACCCCACATCGCCTACACTACTGTCTACTAGTATCGTATTGATATAACTTAATTAATGCATGCTTCTTGTTTTTCGCAGAATTTTTTTTATATTATTTTATCTTGAGCCGAGGATCTATCAGAAATAACTTTTCTATCTCACTTCTGAAGTAGTGTTATGAACTGAGTACACTTACCTTCCCCAGATCTCACTTGGTGGGAATATATCGGGTATGTTGTTGTTTTTCAAATAAGTGAAGTATTTTGGAATAAACCCAATTGCAAAGACTATTATTTGAGAATAGAGGAATTACTAGCAATAATTTAGTGATGAAATCCAATTTTTAAAGGTAAAGAAAATTGTATTTACGTACCGTCCTTTATTGTCATTTGGTTCCCTGTTTGCCGCAAGCATTTCATCCAATTCTTGGGATGTCAAGGCGTTTCCATTTGAAGTACGTGCATGTTTGTTGAATATTTCTTCGAATTTTTCTTGAACAAACCTTCAAAATGAAAAACACCATATTTTGAGTTCTAAATTAATTAAACATCATCAATAAAAGTATTCAAATTCTATTAACTAATGATGTCAGTCCTTCACGTGTTCAGAATAAAATTGTACAAATTCTATAATTTTTTTTTGAAGTGATTTTAGTTATGTAAATATTTTTCACACAGTTGATGAAATTTAAACTCTTTAGTAGTAAGGTAGAGGCAAGACACGGCAAAACTATACTCCCTCTGTATCATAATAAGTAGATTTTCGGGGTAATGACTAATGTACATTTCTTAAGAAAAATATCATAGGATATAATTTAAACACTACTTTCCTCTATTATCTTTTGATTGTTTTCAAACTACTTTTAAGAATAGAGATAATTATGAATATAACATTGTAAGTAGTGTAATTTATCACCTAGAAAATATATAGTAATAGTTAAAAATCTCATTAAAAAAGGGTAAAATTAAAAAAAAATTCAACAATTCTTTTGAACTTTAAACAATGAAAAATGTCCCAAAAATTCACTTAACATGAACAAGAGGAAATATAGAGCTAAGGGATTCAATTGTATTCTCCTTAATCAAAAATTATGTCTTATAAATAGGGGAAAATGTTTTTGTTTTGTTATAAGAGAAAAGTCTAGTGTAAATTTAAGGGTGTCAAACGGGCCGGGTTGATTCGGCCCATTTACAAAAACCGATTTGGTTTGATTCGGCCTGGTCAACTCACGGGTTGTAGGGTACCGGATATTGGTCCGGTTTAATTTTTTTTTGGCCCAGTTAATTCGTCCTAGTTTTATTTTTATTTTTATTTTATTAGAATTTTGGAGATTGGACCAAACTAGCCGTTGGCTCAACGGCTATATAACCGTTTTTGGGTCCAAACGGCTAGTTTGGCCCTTTTTATTAAAAAAAAATTATATTTAAAATTATTTTTTAACTCCAAAAAAATTTCTATAAATACCCTACACTTTCAAATCATTTTCCACAAAATTTTTCATTCTCTCAATTCTCAATTCTCAAATATTCTACATATTTCCTAAAGTGCTGACTTTAATTTTTTTAATTTTGTAATTACAAAGTACGAGTGAAAGTTACTAAAGTCGCAACCTTCGGATACTTCCAAAATTTGGTATTGTCGTTCTATCTCTTACGTTTAATTTTTATTTAGTGTATTAATTGTTGAATATTTAATTTTATTATATTTGTTTATTTTAATTTTTTTTAGTTTAATTTATATTATGGATAAATTAAGAAACCTCGCTACTAAAGGTGTTAAAAAAAATTATCCCGGAAGTGGTAGTAAACAATGAATTACTAGCGGTAGAGGTATTTCAAGTAGTAGATATACCCATGTGCCTCCGGCACCGCTTAGTCAACCTTTTGAGGAAGAAGTAGGTGTACCTTTAGGTGTATGTGCCCACGATATGGATTATGTAGAAGCTCAGAAAAATTACGGTATAAAAGAAGAAAATGAAGTAGATGCAGTTAATTTAGACGAAGATGATGAAAATATTGGTGAGACACCCGTAGTAGAAAATGCTAACGTTAGATCCGAATCGGTTAATCTCCCTCCCCGTCCTCCCCGTTCCCCAAGAGCTCGTAAACCAACTAGTATTGTATGGCAATTTTTTTAACGTATATCAGATATTGAGGTGCAATGCAATATTTGTCAACAAATATATAAGCATAAAAGAGGAGGCAAGCAAGGGGGTACGAGTACATTAATGAGATATATAAGTAATAATCACAAAAGAGAGTTAAATATTGCATGAGGTGGTGCGGATGTTGGTGGATCAACGCAAACTAGAATGGACCCATCAATCGGTTGGGTAATGAAGAAGTATAATAAATTGAGGGATCGGGAAGAAATAGCTAAAATGGTAGTTGTGGGTTGTTTGCCTTTTAGTTTTCCTTCTTCTGATGTCTTTATTCATTATATTCAAGCAATTTATAATCCTATGTTTAATGGTATTCCTAGAACTACTTGTAGGGCCGATATTTTTAGACTTCATTCACAATATTATTTTTATTTATCAACATTGTTAAAAAATATTCAATGTAGAATGTTCCTAACGTCTGATCTTGGTCGTGCTATAAATAAAAATGATTATTTAACCATTACTTGTCACTGGATAGATAGTAATTTTGTTATGCAAAAGCGTATTCTTTTTTTTTATATGATGAAGATCGTAAACATACTGGAGATTTTATTGCTAATTCGATTGCTAAAGTTGCAGAATTTTAGGGTATTGAAAATAAAATCTTATGTATTGCTTTTGATAATACTTCTAACAACAAGACCGCTATAACAAAGTTAAAATTCAAGTTATCCCTGCTGTTACCTAAAATTTTTCATGTTAAATGTGCTTGTCATATATATAATTTAATTGTAAAAGATGGTCTTGAGTTTTTTAAACTTTATATTGAAAATACTCGGCTTGTCGTTCGTTTTATTCAAGGAAATAATCGTAGAAGAAGAATTAAAGACTTTAAACTTAAATGTGAACAAAATGAACTTGCACCGATATTGATGCCTGAAGAATGTGATACTAGATGGAATGCTACGTATGATTTTTTAAAAACTTGTTATAAATATAGAGTTCCTATTACACTATCTTTTAACCAACATTGTGGTTCATTTGTTGATTCTGCCCACTGCATGCTACATGATTTTGACTGGACTGTAATTAATGATCTTGTTAAGTTTTTGGAAAAATATGGTTGAATTTTTCGGTGCTTATTATCCTACTGTTTATAATATTTTGGCATATATAGCCGATATTTCTTCTTTGCTCAAAGAATATAAATAAAGAAGGTTACAAAGAAGCTATTGGTGCCATGTTTGCTAAATTTAAAAAATATTTTTTTTTTCGATTTCTCCTATTTACTTGGTTGGTGCTATACTAAATTTGTGCATGAAATATAATACTATGTACCACTTTAGCACTCTTATTTATGCTAACTTAGAGATAAATACTAATAATGATTCTGGTGATGAAGAAGAAGAACAACCTGATTTGTGGACGACTATGGGTGATGTGAACGCTTTAAATTATATAACCACTATGCTGATTTAGTTGATTTAGCTGTGCCAACAAATATCACTCCAACTGTCGTTCTTCGTCCTCCCGAGGAGCCATCATCTTCTAAAAGGCTGGCACATATAGTGGTTTTCCTGATCACTTTTTATGATTTACCTTTTTGGAACAGTGTTGACGATGGGACTTACACACCAACTTTTCGGGAAGAGCTGAAGTATTATCTCCGATCGCCGCTAGAGGATCGCAGACGACTGATCAACACGTTGGATTGGTGGAGGAATAATGAAGCACAATATCTTATGCTTTCAAGATTAGCTAGAGATGTCCTAAATGTTCCAATGTCAACCGTTGCATCGGAGAGCATTTTTAGTCAGGGAAGACAGCAGCTTGGAGACAACCGACATTCATTGGGAAGCAATGTAATGAATGTTCTAGATTGTCTTAGAGATTGAATCAGAGAAGAACGAAGAAATCAAGGAATGAAAGTGGCAGAACGACGAGCAGAGACTTGAAGACATTATGACTTCACGGGAGGACTCAGCAGAATCAAGTCCAATGAATGATTTTGCCCTCGTTGACTTTGACTATCCTATGCAAGTTCCCGTTAATATTAACATGAATGGGTTAGAAAAAATTATGCAAAATTTGTAGATTTTTCATCCATGTAAATTATAAATTTTGGATCATTTTGCAATCAATAAAATTCAACATTCATTCACTCCTTAGTCTTTACTTTGTAATTTTTTCCATTTAATGATTTAAATTAAATTTTTAGTTTAAATTAAATACTTAATTTTAATATATTACTAATTTACTACAAAGTATTATTAATTTATTATATTAAGTAGCATATGTTTTATTTAAAGAAGTACATATATTTTATATGTGTACGTATATATTGAATGGTACATATACATGTGTATATATTTTATAAATTAGTGTATAATTATATATATAGTGTGTGTGTATATATTGTAGTATATATATATATATATATATATATATATATATATATATATATATATATATATATATATATATATATATATGTATGTATGTATATTATATTGTAGTATATTTTATTTAAAGTAGTACATATATATTGAATGGTATGTATATATGTGTATATATCTTCTATAGACGTATATATTTAACGTATACATGTGTATATGTTTTATAAATTAGTGTATAACTATATATATAGTGTGTGTATATATATTGTAGTATATTTTATTTAAAATAGTACATATATATTGAATGGTACGTATATATGTGTATATATCTTCTATAGATGTATCTATTTAACGTATACATGTGTATATGTTTTATAAATTAGTGTATAACTATATATATAGTATGTGTATATATATATTGTAGTATATTTTAGTTAAAGTAGTACATATATATTGAATGGTACATATATATGTGTATATATCTTCTATAGACGTATATATTTAACCTATACATGTGTATATGTTTTATAAATTAGTGTATAACTATATATATAGTGTGTGTATATATATATTGTAGTATATTTTAGTTAAAGTAGTACATATATATTGAATGGTACATATATATGTGTATATATCTTCTATAGACGTATATATTTAACTTATACATGTGTATATGTTTTATAAATTAGTGTATAACTATATATATAGTGTGTGTATATGTATATATTGTAGTATATTTTATTTAAAATAATACATATATATATTGAATGGCACATATATATGTGTATATATCTTCTATAGACTTATATATTTAACGTATACATGTGTATATGTTTTATAAATTATTAAATATATCACTATATTGTAGTATATATCTTGTAGAATATGTTTTACTTAGAGTAATATATATATTTAACTAACGTATGGTCGTATACACGATTACATGTGTAATTGTGTATGTGTTTATATATTTTTTTAAATTCTAATGCAGTATATACTATATATATAGTGTATATATATTGTTTAACGTATTTAAAATGTATATAGGTGGGTATATATAGTGTATATTGGAGGGAAAAAAATGGTTTTTGACCGATTTTGATCGGGTTGGGTTAAGTGGGCCGGGTTAGGATTGTTTTGAAATGTTTTACTGCTGGGCCTGGAACCGGGCCCGTCCATTTAACAAGCCCGGATCCGGACCGACCCACAACCCGACTAACTTTCACGGGCCGGTTTTGAATTGACCCGGCCCGGCCCGGCCCACTTGACTGTTGTGAGTGTAATGATAAAAGTGTACAAAATTTGCTTTACGTCAATAGGTTTACATCCCAAGTATGATATTCTAGACTTCAAAAAGAATTTTTGGAATAAAATTTTTGACTTTGCCACGAAACAAGAGATGGATGAAAGAGTTTTTAAAAAGTATGATGTGTGTACCTTCCTTCATTGTCGTAGACGCCAGTGTCACTGGTATGTTTGGCAAATTTGATGTTCTTCACTTTAATAGGAAAGAGTAAGGATGGTCCTTTTCCCTGTATTAGTTAGTCAACATGATGAGTCAGTTGTAAATAGTTATCAGTTTCTTTCCTCTATCTGTATATTTTCTACAAACAAGGTAGTATCATGGATTTTGTATTCTCAAGTGCATGTTACGTTAATAAATTCCTTAATAAGTTATAAAACATCAGATTTGTTCTAATTGAGATTAATGTATATAATTAAAAAGATGATATATTTATTTTGGTCAACTTAACTACGTACCTAATAGACACTTGAGAATACAGGCAACAATTGTTTGAAAATTTGAATTAAAATTACCTAATAGAAATATTTTATCATATGTTCAAGTGCGATTAACTGAATAAATAATAGTCAAGTGTGTAAATTAAATACACTAACAAATTTAAAAAGCTATGTAAGACGTAATAGATCAAACACATGCATGCAAGATATACTGTCTTCTATTATTATTATTATTATGGCTAATGACATGTAAAGTATTAATAAGACATGAAATCAGGTGAAGTTTGACGTATATTTAATTTACATGCGAACGTTACTGCTTGATTGCGCACTACTTGGAGATAAAAAGTAGGAAACTAAATTAATTAAACAAAAGAGAGAATCATTTTTCTATTTGTACGTGTTATCTTTATGTCTGCATTTTTTTATACGAATATCATAACGTCTAGCGAAAAAGGTTATATTATTTAGTTATTTATCTGGATGGAAAAAGAAAAGGTTATATTATGCTCCACTTTGGGTCCATATCAAACCATGCAAAACCACTTCTAAAAGAGATTTTAGGAAATAATAATATATTGATGGCCATAAGGTGCATGGTGATCTGATCCAATACTGCAGTTGGAGCTGCATTACAAATTTTAACTTGCTAAATTCGATTTATGAGGTAAAGGTAAGGTATGTGCATATTTTGTTCTTTTCAAAATCTATTTTATAGAATTATATTGAATATGTTATTATTTAAATATTAATTAATAATCTAATATATATTATACATACTTGTTGGACTTATAGATTTGAAAATTGAATTAATCTTGCAACTCCCTAGTTATTTAGTGGACATCAACATGATCAGTATATTAATTCAGATAACTAGGGAGACAATCAGAAGGTATGTGTTCAAGATTTTAGAAAAAATAATTTATTAGGTTTAAGATAAAATTAGTTAATATTAAGTTGATCTTTTTGCATCAATATACAATATACAATATGTTAAAATTACTGAGTTCCACCCATCCTTTACATAGAATGCTAGCTCAGCGCTCATAGAGACAAAGGGAAATATTTCCATTTATCTTTTCAGTTCATCAGTCCTATTATATGCCATACAATAATCAATATGATTAGTACCAAACTTAGTCTTTCAGTATAATAATTTTTGCTTGTAAATCACTTATTAAGTAATAGTAACAATAAATAATAAAAAGATCATATTCAAATGTATATGAATCTACAAATTCAAATAAATCAAGGAGGGAAAAAAAGAATTATATAGAGATAGAGAGACTTACAGGTCGAGTTTTTCTGCTGAGGCCAAAATTAATGAAAAAAGAGGCAAAAATGGAAAGAAAAATACCACTTCCAATTTTCCGGAAACCTGATAAATTAAAAGAATTTATATAAAAAAAAAAAGGGTGATAATTAATACATATGTAATTAGAGTGAAGTGGAAAAAGTATGACTCCTAATATATATAAATGGTAATTGTGAAAACGGAAAAGGTACGAATATATCCTGAATTTTGATAAATGGTACAGATATATCCTCCGTCGTCTTTTAGGTACAAATATACCCTTGTCTTTAATGAAAAAGGTACATATATACCTCTGAACTTTGATAAATGGTACAGATATACCCTCCGACATACTTTAGGTACAAATATACACTTGTATTAATGAGAAGGAACATATATACCCTTCTCACTGAAGGCAGGACACATGTCACAATCCTGTTCCTTTTTAAATTTAATTTATCACAACCCCACCTCAAAATAATTCCAATTTAACTCATAACCCGATCTAAATAATAACTCAAACTCGACCCGATCCAATAGAAAGAGAAAGAGAAAATGAATATGCATGAATAGAGATACGTCTGGGAGGTTCTATTGGACAGGCTCGGGTTTGCATTATTACTTGAATCAGTTTGTGGGTTAAATTAGAATTATTTTCAGGTAGGGTGAGGATAAATTAAATTAAAAAGGACAAATGAACAAGATTGTGACACATGTCCTGTCGTTAGTGATCGAGAAATGAAAAGGACATATTTGTACCTTTTCATCAACGGCAAGAGTATATTTGTGCCTAACGTATGAAGGAGGTTATACATGTATCATTTATCAATGTTCAGGGGCATATACGTACCTTTTCATTAAGGATAAAAGTATATTTGTACCTAAAGTATGACGGAAGTGTTATTTTTTATGTATTTCGGGTACAAGAATCTGTGTTTAGGCACAACAACTTCAACACTAGTTCAAGTATAAAACAAGAACACTATGAAGTACAAAAACACCCTCAACACAAGATCAAAGTGATCTTTCTAAGAAGTGTATTTTATTTTTCAGAAATTAAGATGAAACAGAAATATAAAGCCAAGCCCCCCAACTTCACGGAGTGTCCTTAAGAAATAATTCTCCTCACTGTACCCGAGGTTTTGGAATCTTCCTCACAGGATAAAATGGCTTTCAATCCAACTATAATGGTACCTCAAATAATTGGATTCGTGAACTCACTCAACGATTTGATTGATCACAAAGAATGTTTTGAAGACAAGAGTTTTTATTTCAGAAAATTTTTCATTCATTTCTAAGCCTGTGGATGAAAGCAGGTTTATATAGCCATCAGATACCTCTTCTGGAAGGTGGCAATGATTCACTTAAAAGGTGTGTCCTTTGGAAGAGTGATTTTTGTTCATTTGAAACATTGTGTCTTTTTTCTGAACAGACACAACTATCTGAACAATCACACCTTTTCCAAAACAATACGTCTTTTGCTCAAAGGTTATGTCCCTCCATTTTTCATTCACACCAATTAAACCCAACAATCCCCCACATGAATTGGGAATGACTATTCTTTGTAAAACTTTACGAACAAATATTTGATCATCAAGCAAAGACTGATTGCATCTGGATAAGTGAGTTTTCCTTTGAACTTTTCGTAGTAAACATGCATCGGATACACTCGGTCAATTGGTAGAGTTGATATCTTTGAACTGTCAAGCTTTAATGTACACCTAGACAACACATGTCACACAGCTATCCTTTTACCGTTTATAGTTCTCACGATTTTATTCTTTTCAGCCATGAACACGTCCCGATTTCATGAGAGCTTAGAGAATAGACCTTTACTAACATTCTCCTTGAAGCGGCTTCCACTTCGCCCTCACATAGGTGATTTCTAAACATTCAATCCTATAGATTAAACTATTTGGTCAAATCTGCCAAATTTAGATAATCATTAAAAGACTTTTCACTTTAAATCTTATCCTTGTTTACTAAATATTGTCTACATTATGAGAATGAGTTGGGTAATTGACAATGTTGAACCTGTCAGACACAACTTTGTTTGATCTCCTTGAACCTAGCTCTTGGGATCTCCAGTCTGCTAGGTAGAGTTACCGCCACGCTGACTTGTCTTAGGCCTTAAACCTATTCCCTTGGATGTCCTTTCTACTCCTTCTCTAGATAGGCCTTTTGTAAGTGGATCCGACACATTATTCTCTGACTTAACATAGTCAACAGTGATAATTTCACTAGAGAAGTTCTCTAACGGTATTATATCTCCGTCTTATGTGACGAGATTTACCGTTGTATATCATGCCCCCTGCCCTAGTGAATCTCGTCATTTCCTTCAAAGTAAGTACGATTTTTTCTTTCCGCAATTCCATTAGATTGAGGTGAATACGGGGTAGTTGTTTGATGGACAATTCCATTCTCTACACATATTTCGGCGAAGAGAGATTCATATTCTCTGCCCCTATCACTTCTTATAGTTTTTATCTTTTTCTCTAACTGATTTTCTACTTCAGTTTTCTATTGCCTAAACGCATCTATTGCTTCATCCTTACTATTTAGCAAGTAGACATAACAATATCTAGTGAAATCGTCAATAAAAGTTATGAAATACTTTTTCCCACGACGTGATAATGTTGACTTCATATCACAAATGTCAGTGTATACTAAGGCTAAAGGATTGGAATTCCTTTCAACGGACTTATAAGGATACTTTGCATACTTTGATTTCACACACGTTTGACACTTTGATTTATTGCACTCAAAGTTTAGCAAAACCTCTAAGTTAATCAGTTTTCGTAATGTTTTGTAATTAACATGGCCTAAATGTTCATGCCACAAATTATAAGACTCAAGCAAGTAAGAAGAATATGAACTTTTATTGATTTCAACATTCATTATATTTATCTTATAAAGGCCCTCGGTAAGATAGCCTTTTCCTACATATACTTCTCCTTTGCTAATTACAATTATTCCAGAAATGGTTACACATTTAAATCTGTTCTTGTCTAGAAGTGAAACAGAAATCAAATTCCTACGTAACTCTGGAACGTACAAGACATTGTTAAGTGTCAAGACCTTTCCTGAAGTCATTTTCAAGCCCATTTTTCCTGTTCCTTCTACCTTAGCTATAGCGGAGTTAGACATGTAGATCATTTCTTCTACTTGAGCCAGAGCGAATGACGAAAACAACTCTTTGTTGGCACACACATAGCGGGTGGCACCAGAATCTATCCACCATTCGCGAGGATTCCCCACCAAGTTGCATTCTGAGAACATAGCACACAGATCATCACATTCTTTGTTGTACTCAACCATATTAGCTTGGTCCTTTTTCTTGCCTTTCTTGAGGGCAACAATCCCTGGACTTATGGTCAATTTTGCCATAGTTGAAGCACTTTTTCTTGAATTTCTTCTTGGGTTGATTGCTTTCTTGTTCAACTTTCTTCCTTTTCTTAGAATTATTTTGGTCATCTTCTACAATATGTGCTCTATTAATTGTAGATTTTCCTTTTGACCTTCTCTCGACAGCCTTATTATCCTCTTCAATACGCAGTCAGATAATAAGATCTTCGACAGTCATCTCCTTGTGTTTGTGCTTCAAGTAGTTTTTGAAGTCTTTCCACATAGGTGGTAGCTTCTCAATGATCGTTGCTACTTGAAATGCATCATTCACAATCAAACCTATAAAACAGTTTATGTGAGTACTAAGAACATTTTCAATTTGTTCAACTAAGGTATTTTTCAAAGATATACCTTCTTCTAAGAGATCATGGATGATTACTTGCAATTCCTAAACTTGAGAGACAACCGATTTGTTATCTATCATTTTAAAGTCCAGAAACCTAGCAACAAAGAATTTCTTAATTCTCGCATCCCCTGTCTTATATTTTTTTTCTAGTGCCCCCCATAATTCTTTCGATGTCTTAGTTCCACTGTAAAAATTGTAGAGGTCGTCTTGGAGACCACTCAAGATATAATTCCTACAAAGGAAGTTTAAGTGCTTCCAAACCTCTACAATCATGAAATGCTCTTTGTCCGAGGTTCCCTCGGGCACCTCAGGAGCATCCTCACTAGTGAACCTTTGAAGGCATAGAGTGGTGAGGTAAAAGAACATCTTTTGCTGCCATCGCTTAAAGTCAATGCCCGCAAATTTTTTGGACTTCTCCATAGGTGTCATTGGTTGCGGAGCATTTGCTCGAGTTGTTGAGGCAATACTAATTGCCCCCACAGTCGTAGCCGCATCTTGCATTTGACTTTCGTTAGTGATTTTTTCTGTCACCACAAGAAAATAAAATTTAGTATTTTCAGAATACTATTTATAAAGTTAAGCAACTTTAAACTCTTCTTCTTGTTTCTAGTTAACGATGAAGTTTTTATGACTTTCAATCGTCAACCGAATGATCTTTAACTTGTGATGGAGATTTTATGTCTTCGAATCACTAGTCAAGTTCAAACGGAGTAGAAAGCTTAAAGCTTTAATCTCCAAAAACAAGCAATACAGATTCTGCAAGGGTAATTCCTTAAGATTGTTATTTTTTATGTATTTTGGGTACAAGAATCTGTATTTAGACACAACAACTTCAACACTAGTTCAAGTTTAAAACAAGAACACTATGAAGTACAAAAGCACCCTCAACACAAGACCAAAGTGATCTTTCTAAGAAGTGTGTTTTATTTTTTCAGAAATTAAGATGAAACAAAATATAAAGCCAAGTCCCCCGACTTCACGGAGTGTCCTTAAGGAATAATTTTCCTCACTGTACCCGAGGTTTTGGAATCTTCCTCCCAGGATAAAATGGCTTTCAATCCAACTATAGTGGTACCTCAAATAATTGGATTCGTGAACTCACTCAACGATTTGATTGATCACAAAGAATGTTTTGAAGACAAGAAGAGTTTTTATTTCAGAAAATTTTTCATTCATTTCTAAACCTGTGAATGAAAGCAGGTTTATATAGCCATCAGATGCCTCTTCTGAAATGTGGCAATGGTTCACTTAAAAGGTGTATCCTTTGGAAGAGTCATGTTTGTTCATTAGAAACATTGTGTCTTTTTCTGAACAGATATTACTATCTGAACAGTACTTTTCCAAAATAATATGTCTTTTGCTCAAAGGTTGTGTCCCTCCATTTTTCATTCACACCAATTAAATCCAACAGGAGGGTATATCTGTGCCATTTATAAAAGTTTAGGGGTATATACGAACATTTTCATTAACGGTAAAGGTATATTTGTACCTAAAATATAACGAAAAGTATATTTATACCATTTATCAAAGTTCAAGGCTATATTCGTACCTTTTCCCTTTTGAAAATTAACGTGCCGTGAAATGGTGCACGCGTGGTGCTATGAAGTGGATGTAGATTTTTGGGATTCATGTGGTGCACATATTTCTGATTTTGTTACATGTATTCAGTCATATAATTATTTTGTTTGTGAGTATTTGGTGACAATATCTTCTAGATGAGGTTGAATTCTGAGATACTTATCTGTTGAGGGGAAGAATAAGAAGCCTAATAATTATAGGGGTATAAACGAACTGTATTTCCATCATACTAGACAACTTCATACTTCAGAATGTATATATAATCAAACTATGTTAAATACAAAATAACTGTTAATTTTGTGTACATAATAGTATACACTATACAATCAAATCAAATCTTTTTATTATTAGTACATTTTTACGTTATAAACACATTGTAGCTCTCCATCCCCTGCTCAAACTATGTAAGTGAAAGCAAAACTAAAAGGGAAACACAGTCCACAGATATAAAGAGATTAAAATACCTTGATAAGTTTCCCAAGGGTAAATAATTCCATCCCCGTTGATATCAAAGAACATTACATGCTTTTCCAGAGGAGTTGGCTCTTTTTTGTTATCAATTCCTGCATATCAAATTAATTACACGAACTATAACTCATCAAATTCTCAATTACATGAAAAATATAAAACATGTAACATGAGAAGAGCACAAACAATATAACAACAATAACAACCATCTAGTATAATATAACTCAAAAAGTGAGGTTTGGAAATGATAGAGTGTACTCAGATCTTATCCCTATCTTTAAAGATATATAAGTTGTTTCCGATGGAAACTCGGTTCAAGCAAAAAACAGTTTGAAACAATCAAGAAAAAAAATACAAGAATAGCATACAGTAATAGAACAGTAACGACGATAAAATAATATGATAGTCAAAATATAAAAAAAAAAAAAAAAAACAAATATTAATAACATAAATCAAAGAACCAGAAAAAACATGAGAAAAAAAAGAAAAGAAAAATGCATATATACCCTCATGGTGAATATTGCTGTTGCAGGAAGCCATATTGAAAATCTTGATTAGAATATAATGAACAGAGAAAAGAAGATATGCAAAACCAATAAGAATAACAAAGGTATAAAGGAAGTATATATAGAAGTAATTGGGGTTTATCTAACTTCTTGTTGTGTATAATTAGGATTCTCAGGAGAAGTATTAATAATTATAATAGAGGTATATGTATGGAGTGCTACTTGTGTGTACACATAGGTGGCATATGTTGCTTATAGAATGAAAATTTTCTTGATATGGAGTTAATCAAAATTTTAGTAAAAAGAAATAATATATATATATATATAATGAGAATAGGAGCCTTTTACTCAATCCACTTAATGTGCTCACACATAAATTTAAAGGGTTTAAATTATTCAAGCTAAAAAAAAAAAAAAAAAAAAAAAAATTTAAACTTTGAATTAGTTAAACCAAAAATAAAACTAAAAAATAGGTGGCAGACACACTGAGGACTTCTTGATATCGAACATTTTACTCCGCTTTTACTAGCTTGCGGATTCAAATTAGTCCAGCTATCAACTTCAAATTTCGAATGGTCAAATAAAAAATAATAATCAACAAAACATGATGAATTTATTTTTTGGTATGAAGCGTTTTGCCCCCACTTAACATAATACTAACATGGTTAATGCGAATTAATTAAGCTAATAAATTTCAGCTTTAAAATGGTTCACCAAAAATAACATGTGGCAAATCAGGGTGGAGCGATATCAATAATTTTGACTCAAATTTTATTATTTATATTTAAAAATTCACTTAATATGGGTAAAAAATTCATCAAGACCCCCAACAACCTGTGTTTAATTTCTAAAACTTGAAATCTTAGAAACTCAAAAGTATAGCTTGTATAGCTGCTGAGTTTTTTTAATCACACAAACTGCATGAAAATTAAGCAAATTAAAGTGAAATTAAAACTTCAAAGTCATCACATTGACAATTGTCTCTTTGCTATTCTGGAAATTCTAAAGTATGGACCAGCAATGCAGCTAATGTCTTTTTTCACTTTCACATCTGGAATTCGGAATCTCTTTTTATTCTCTTAATTAATTTTATTTTCATGCCTTTTCTCTTTTTCTAAATCTTTTGTTTATTTTTTGATATTATTTTATAAAAATATATACCATGTGCTAAAGTTCTTTCTTTTTACAATTTGAATTTATTGTAATTGTGAAATAGAATAATATTAACACAAAATAATATTACAAACGATCTACCCGAAACAATATATGTCAACTAAAAATTAGGAACAAGAAACTGCAAATGTAGCAATATAACCACTAATAAGGATGGACTCCTTATAACCTACTAGCATGGACGCACTTCGACTTCCTACTCCTAAGTCCTATCCTAATAGGTATTCGTCTCACCTTCCTATCTAAAATTATGTCTTTGATAAACTCTAACACTACCAAAATAATTAAAAATTACTTTGGCCTAAAAACACCGTCTAAATTAAGTCAACCTAAACAAGCTCTTAGTAGCTCAGTTGATTCATCTTAAACTTTCACCTTATAATGAAGGTTCAGTTCCCACATTATAATTTGTCCTTCATTTTTTCTTTCAATTCTTTTTTGGAAAAAAAAAAGTAATTTTATACTATTTATATATTTTAATTTGTTGTAGTAAATTTCCTGCTTTATCATTCTTTAATTAATTAATTAAAAAAAAATTCTTTTTGGATTCATGGTTCACAATTAAAATATTAGTCTGGAAGCGTTGAAGCAAACAAACTGCAAAAGCAATTAGGCCATTTATTTGGCGTGAAAGTAAAAGCATCGTTTCAATAAAGCAACAATAAACATTATTTGCTTTATGAAGAAATAACGAATTTGTACTTTTTTTTAACTTCCCTTCGGCTTTAACTTTACAGGAAACTTCAAAGAAGCAATAACCAAACAAAAATGAGTTGCTTCCTCCGTTTAAAAAAAAATAATTTTTTTTTTTTTGACAATACTTTAATTTCAACTTTTCACTTGTCATGTTTATGATCATAAGATTAAAGGGCATTTTGGTACATTTGACACTACTTTAATTTAAGGTCATAAGATTCAAAAGTCTTCTTTATTTTCTTAAACTTTATCTCAAATCAAAGTAGGTCATTCTTTTTTAGACGGAGGGAGTATTCAATATGAGATTACGTTGCTAAGGAGTAAGGACCTTTTGTTTTTTTTAATTTCTTATCTGATATTCGGTACCCACTTTGAACTCGATTAATTTATATTCATATCAAGAAGTTTTACTTTGAGCTAGGTAGGGGCGGAGCCACCTTTAAGTTAGGGGGTTCATCCGAAACCCCTTCGATAAAAATTATACCATTTATATATGATTAAATTTATTTTTAATGTTTGTATGTATACTTCTGAATCTCTTTAATAAAAATTCTAACTTCGCTACTTCTTTCAAGGTAAAATATTTTCTATAAAAGGCGATTTCATACTCTAGACTTAATTAAATCTCTTGTTAAGGATGAATGAGTCAATGGTGAAGTCACCTTATGTTAGTTAGGGGTGCATTGAATGATAGTTGTTCCTAGAAAATCACATTATTTAGTCAAGTCAAAATTTTAGTTTTATATGTTTATTTTTGAGGCACTTATAAAAAATAGTTTATGTTTTAACAAAATGAGAGTTTCTCTAAACTAACTTTTAAAATTATAATTTATAGTATCTTTTTTTTTTCTTTTTCTTCTTTTTTACTTTTTCTCTCTTTTATCTCTAATTTCTATTGCTCTTTCTTTTTCTTTTTCTTTTTTTCTTTTTATGTTTTTTTCCCTTTTTTTTTCTCTTCTTTTATTGGTTGTGTTTTTTTTTTTTAGTATTTTTGGAAAATAGGATTACATCAAGTACAAGTCATGAATAATGACGGAAAACATCATAACTGTTCATTGTATTTGGATTCATCATCATTTCTATTTTTTTCTTTTCTCTTTTGTTGTGTTTTTTACTCTCTTTTTTCGATTCTTCTTTTCTCTCTCTTCTTTATCAAACTTTTATGTCTCTTTCTTCTTTTTTTCTTTTCTTCTTTTCTTTTCTGTTTTCTTTTTTCTTTTTTGTATTTTTTTCATATTTTTTTCTTCCTTTTTCTCCTTTTTTTTAGTTTTTCCTATTTTTATTTTTTTCTTTCTTGTAATTTTTTTCTTTTCTTTATCTCTAACTTCTATTTCTCTTTTTTTTTTTTTACTTTTATTTTTTTGGTTTTCTTTTTTATTTTTTTCTTTCTCATTTTTTTTTTGTTTCATTTTATATTTTTTATATTTTTAAAAAATACGGCTACGTCATGCACAAGTCATGGATGATAATAGAAATATCATAATCATTTGTTGTTTTTGTATTTACATCATCATTTATATTTTTGTATTCATTGATACAATTGTATTTGTATTTTTATTTTATAGTGCGTGCTTATTTTATATTTTTTTAGTTTGCGCCATCATTTATATTTTCTACATTTCGCACTTATATTTTAAAGAATTATTTTGTATTTATATTTTATAATGAACTGCATATTGTATTTGTATTTTGTAGTTTCATTTTATTTGTATTTGTTTTTGTATCTGTATTATATTTTCGTCTATGCACTTGTATTTTTAAAAAACTATTTTGTATTTGTAAGTTTACTCGCATATTGTACTTCTATTTGTAATTTTATTTTGTATTTAGATTTGTAGTTGACAACATCATTTGTATTTTAAACAATTAAAAAAGGTTATTTTTCTTTCTCTGAACGCTTGTATTTATATTCATTCATATGAATTGTATTTTATTAATACAAATTAAATAACTAATTACAAATGATAAATTATACAGATACAGATGTTAAATTATACCACTACAAATATTACATTTGTATCAAATAATACATGTTTATAAGAGAGACTATGAATTATAATTAATTGAAACTTAAGCTAAATTGGGTGATTAAGAGTTTATGTTTGTCAAGTCATGTAGTTATCCCTATATATTATATGTTAACTCCTATTATTTTTTAGATGTGTCTAAAATTTTATATTGTGACACCCTTTAATAAAATTTTCAATTTAAAAAAAAAAAATTATCATTCTATCACAATCTTTGATGGAGGAAAGTTGAGATTGAAATTTGTATAATTTTAAATGATTTCATTATTTCGTGTGTTTTGGCATAGTTTGGTTTACAAATGATCTCATTGTTGATGTATATTTCTGGTATTTAAGGGTGTACAGTCCAAACCGTCAAGTCAAACCGAACAGACGAATCAAATCAAACCGAGAAAAACAACCGACTTATGATTTGGTTTGATTGGTTTGGCGTTAGAAAAAAAAATCTGACCATTCTTGGTTTGGTTTGGTGTTAACAAAAAAAAAGTCAAACCGAACCCGAATCAAATTGACATAATATATATATATATATATATATATTAGTTTAACTGCACATGTCTCACACGTGTAACCTTTGATTATTTAAAATTAGACGATTTTGTCTATTGCGAAAGCTTATATAGATATTTATATATAACTCTATTATAAAAAGTTAAATAGTAATTTACTCAAATAGAGAGGATTATAAATTTTTACAAAGATATCTAATTATAATAACATTGCTTGCTTACAAATCTTATGCCAAAAAATGACTAAAATTGGACACAACAATAAAATTAAAACCTTATCAATTACATGCACAAAAGATGATAAAAGAAATATTCCTAGAGAAAAAAATGCATTATTGTCGATGGCAAAAATAATTGAGAGAATAATACCTTAAAAATTTGTGATGAAGAATGTTGAATAACGGTCTTTTATATATAAGCGTTCGGATCCTCCTCCTTACATAAATATCAGTCGAATTTTCGTGTTCATATCTCAAATCTATACAGTCAGATTTTTTAAGTAGTTATTTGAATTATATTTAGTCGAATTCCTACATCTACATTTGTATGTGGCTGCGTATCATCAAATCTTTAAATTTAGATTATGAAGATCAAATATCCACATGTGATTATAAGCAACCAAGACATTCACTTATAAACTAAAACCAACTCAATCAAATCCAACCTTCGATAGAGGAGGGTACTATGCATAATGTGATATTGGTGAAAATGACTATACTACAAACAACTTTTTTGCTTCTATTTTATTTTGTTCTTTGAAATTTCATAACCGCCTTTTTTATGTTATTCTCATAAATTACTATTACGATTTTCTTTAACATAAATAACAATTAATATGTCTCACTTACCAATAGTATGGATTTCTATAGTGGTTGAATTGTACATAAAAGTTACGATATTACAAAAAATATGACTCATAAATAAAAAAGAATTTAACCTCCTATCCTAATTCGTGACCTTGATATGTTTTTTTTTAAAAGAAAAATGGGATTGGAGCCCTTTTTATGTCGCGATAATCAAAATTATGTCACAAGTACGCAAAGAAAGTAAAAGAAAAAAGGAGCAATAAACCTTTAATTGTTGACAACTTCATTCGGCGACAACATACTTATCCAATTTTTCGATCAGAAACTTTCAATTAAAAGAGAAACACAAGAAATTATCAAAAGAGATAACCGATGTCAATTGTTGATTATTATTCTTCATATATAATCTTTAAAGATATGATTTAAAAGAAATAAATAAAGGCAAAAAGGGATGATGATAATGATAGTAAGAAAACACGTGAATCAAAACTAAAATAAAAAGCAAAAGTACAATATAAAAATTTATTTCGTATAAATTTTGATCCAAAATATTACTTAAATAGAATTATAAAGAATATTTTTTATATAAGGGAAAATTCTATTTTTAGAATTACTAAATAATACCTAGATTAAATAATCAAAATCAATAAATATATGTTATTAAATCCTAAAACTCATGCGTAGGAACAATAAATTAAATTTATTCTATTTATAAAGTTTTCCTTTTATAAATCATATAATTAAATATAAATTTTTCCGCCTCCTTTTTTTTTTACGTGCACAACGATTTCTTTCTTTTTTAACTTTGACTTGTCCTACAATTTTATTCTTAATATTCTACTTATTCTTCTTTAAATTTTAAATTATGAAGTACTAGAAGTTTTTAATTTATCAGGATTCTTTCTATATATTTTAGGAGTTACTAAATTCTTTTCATATATTTTAAGAGTCTTTAGTCTAATTAAATAATAAATTGAGGAAAATAGTAAAATAACGTTTTTATCTATTGCAGAGGCTTCTAATGAAGGAAAAAAAGTTCAAACGTCATTTTTAAGGCCCTTCACACTTTTAATATAGTATAGATATAATATTCAAACTTTTTTATACATAAAATATTAATTACAATCTACTTTTTAAATACTTTTTCAACTAGTTTTAGTAATTTTCAATAATTTGAAAGTAGATGTAGATATATATTTAAATTTTGGCCTTTAAGTTGTAATATTTGTCCAGTAATTGCTAATTAAATGATCCAAAACTCAATATAAACTTAAAACCTAAACTTTTCACTCTTATCTCACTTTTTAGTTTCAAGAGAGTTTTTCGCTCCTCATTTTTTCATAATTATGGTTTTTCATTAGCACATGAGTGAAAACATATTTGATCTAGTCTTCGATCACAATATAATTGTAAAAACTAAATATTATTAAAAAAATAAAAATAAATAAAAAATCCGAAAAAATCGACTAAAACCTAAACCGAAAAAAAATAATTTTATGTTGGTTTGATTTGGTTTATAGTTTTAATAAACCGACATGATTGGTTTGGTTTTTGTTTTTAATAAAAACCGAACCAACCCGACCTATGTACATCCCTACTGGTATTGATGTGAGCTTGGTCAGCCTATGACATATTCTTTCCCTTTCAAAATATGTATTACTTTTTCTTTTCAATCAAATAAGAAAGTAAGATCCGTGTGAAAGTTTTAGTTTTGTTGTCCACCAGAGCTCCTAGCCCTTTTAATCTTGTTTTATTTCAACTAGTATAAATACCCGCGCGATGCGCGGAATACCTTTTTTTAAAAATATCATTAAAAAATATTAACTTATTTTTTTGAACTAATAAACTCTTTAAAAAATTTAATTATATTATATTAACATATTTTAAATTCAGTATAAAATACTAAAAATAATTGTTAATAGTGAAATTACTAATCGTAATCGCAATTATTTTAGATATTGTTATATGAAAAGGATGAAATTACTTTTCTTATATAACCATGTTTTGTTGCTGATTTTTAAAAATAATTAATCTAAAATATTAAATAATTATTATTTTGTAGCTGAACTTTTACATTTATATTTTTAACTAATTAAGATATGTGATTACATTTTCTTTCATTTTTAACTAATTAAGATATGTGATTACATTTATATTTTTTTTGTAATGAAAAACATTTTTAAAATTTGTTAGAATCTTAGAAAGATAAGACTCTACAATGTCATAGTTATCTTACAGTTTATATATTTTGAGTTTGCAAAAACTATACATTCGAAATTAATGATACCAATTAGGTGTTTTTTATAATAAAAATAAATGTAATAAAATAGAATATTTCAAATTAATGTTATCGATATAAAAATAGTAACAACAATTTATTTTATCTTTTTCATTTGTTTTCCCCTTTTTGTTCCATTTATCATTTTTTATTAAAAATATTAATTTTTTATAATCTTCTTCTTCTTCTTCTTCCTCTTCCTCTTCTTCTTCTTCCTCTTCTTCCTCTTCCGCTTCTTCCTCTTCTTCTTTCTCTTCCTCTTCCTCTTCCTCTTCCTCTTCTTCTCCCTCTTCTTTTTATTGTTGTTGTTCTTCTTGTTATTGTTGTTGTTATTGCTATTGTTGTTGTTGCTGCTGTTGCTGTTGTTGTTGCTGCTACTGTTGTTGTTGTTGTATTTGAAAAGGATAAGCTTATGTTCCTAATTTCAAGCTCTTCATCTTCCTCTTCCTCTTCTTCTTATTGCTGTTGTTCTTCTTGTTGTTGTTATTGTTGCTGTTGTTGTTGTTGCTGTTGTTACTGTTGTTACTGTTGTTGTTGTTGTTGTTGTTGTATTTGAAAGGGATAAGCTTATGTTCCTAATTTCAAGCTAATGATAATTTTATACATAAAATCAATATTTTTAGATACAAATATCTTATATTTTAATTCATTTTTTTTATTATAATGTTCATAACCTTGTCCTAAAAACTGTCACGTGACTTTCTATCGTGCTGCCATGTGGCATCTTGTCTTCTTTTAGTTTTGTTTTTATATATATACTAGTATAGGTACCCGCACGATGCGCGGAATATTTTTAGAAAAATAAATCATTAGAAATGTTATCTTATTAGTTTGAAATAATAAATTATTTTTTATTGTATCACATTAATATATTTTAAATTAATATATTGAATATATTTTATAATAAATAATTCTTAAATTTACATAGTTCAATTAATTTAGTTGAACTATGTATTCTCCCTTCGCTGCCATCACTCCGCCGCACCACCCCCACTTGTCTTCAACCCTCTCAACCTCTCCTCTAGACAATCTCATAATCAAATCATATCAAAAGAAAAAAAATGATGGATCATAGAATTATAAAAAAATAAAAATGATCAGCAGATTTCTTTATTACATTGTTCACTATCAAATATTATTGGATTGTTAATATTGACTTTTATTAACTTATCAAATTTCTTAATGTAATTATCAAGTAATTTTTTTGTTAATATAAAATTATAAATTTATTTTGTTTAATCATGTACTTTATATTTTTTTTTAATATAAAATGTATCTATAGTAATTTATGAATTTCAATTAATTTCTTTACTGAAATTCTTTTATTTAATTTATTCATTATATTTTCAAAGTTAATTCAAAATTCTTATCCCTCACCCAACCCTCAATATTTGAAAAAAAAAATACTATATTTTAATTATTTTCTCCAAAATACATTGAGTTATTATTTTTTGTTACATTTCATAGTTTGCTGAACTTTTTTATCTTACATTTCAAAACATAAGATATTGAATTTAAATCTAGGTCACTTAAGTTCTTATATTTTAATGTTCATTTAATTTATTGTTTATTGATGCTTTACATGACATACAAAATTTAAAATTTTACTTGTTATGATTTAAAAAACACTTTCTCATTTAATATATTAATTGTATTATACTACTACTACACATACTAAGTACAACTTCTAATATACATATATACCATGTACTACTACTACTGCTACTATTTATGATTATTAGTAGTAGGATTATGTTCTTATATTTCATTTTATATTTTAATAAATTACATTTAGGTATATTTTTTAAAACAACTAATAATTAAATGCATATATAATTTTTAAAAAAATTATAAGTTTATCTTTGAGAAGATATTGTATCTCTAATTCAAATTTTAAAAAGGAATAAATAACATGAAGAATCTAATTAGAACTCTTTAGTATGATAGCTAACTACTTTGGCCAAAGACATCGATAGACACTCAAACTTATTGCCAAAAATCACTTAGACACCTAAACTAAGGCATGTTCCTATCAGACCCCTAAACCCCACACATTTTTTTCTGATTGAGCCTTTTTTGCTTATGGGAGGCGCGTTCGGAGCATTTTTTTACTAATTTACAAATAAAAAGATGTCAAGTGGCATTGAGGGCCCCAAAATTTTTTTAATAACAATTTTTTTTTAAACACTAAAGGCCCTTTTTAATAAAACAAAAAGCATTAGGGGGTCCCAATTTTTTGTTTTAATAAAACAATACGCTGGGGAGCTAGGGGTAGGTGGGGGAGTTTTATTTTTATTTTTTAAAAAATTTTATAATTTCATTTTAATAATTAGTTTTTTATTTTTAAAATAATTTTATAATTTGTTTTTTATAATTAGGCAAAAAAGCATTAGGGGGTCCCAATTTTTTTTTTTAATAAAACAATATGCTGGGGGCTGGGGGCTAGGGGTAGGTGGGGGAGTTTTATTTTTATTTTTTAAAAAAATTTATAATTTATTTTTAATAATTAGTTTTTTATTTTTTAAATAAATTTATAATTTCTTTTTTATAATTAGGCTTTTATTTTTATTTTTAAAATAATTTTATAATTATTTTTTAATAATTTAGATCCTCAATGCCATTTACTATTTTCATTTTTTAAAAATTTATATAATTTTTGTAATAATTATTTTTTTATTTTTTAAATAATTTTTTAATAATTTATTTCATTTTTTTAAAAAAATCATATTTTTTTTAAATAATCAATTTTTTATTTTTACTTTTCAAATAATTTTATAATTATTTTTTCATAATTTATATCCTCAATGCCATTTTTTATTTTCATCTTATAAAAAGTTTTATAATTTTGTTAATAATTAATTTTTTATTTTTTAAATAATTATTTTATAATTTATTTCATTTTTTAAAAAAATTGATAATTTTTTTAAATAATCAGTTTTTATTTTTATTTTTCAAATTATTTTCAAATTATTTTTTCATAATTTATATCCTCGCCATTTTTATTTTCATTTTTAATTTTTTTTATAATTTTTCTTAATTATTAATTTTTTTTTAAAATAATTTTTTAATAATTTATTTCATTTTAAAAAAAAATTATAAATTTTTTTATATAATCAGTTTTTTTATTTTTTAAGTAATTTTAGAATTATTTTTTAATAATTTTCTCAATGCCATTTGTATTTACTTTTTTTTAAAAAAATATAATTAATTTTTAATAATTATTGGACCCACAATACCATATGTCAACTTCCAATTAGCTCATTTTGCCACATCATCGCGTGTGTGCAACACACACTTTGAGCTTTTTGCTGATAGGGCAAAAAAGGTCTAATTGGAACAAAATGTGGGGGTTAGGGGGGCTGATAGGAATAAGCTTTAGTTTTGGTGTTTAAGTAAATTTTGACAACAAGTTTAAATGTCTATCGATGACTTTGGCCAACTACTTTTAATATGTAATTTCATATATTTTTAATTTACCTTTAATCTTGTTTTAAATCAAATAACTTTCTTAACTTGAATATTCGACTTCCTCACCTCCCCTACTCATCTCAAATGAATATTTTAAATACCGTTTTCTACTTATCAATTTTTTTTAATATTATATAATAATCTTCTCTTTTAATATATATGATAGACTTACATATACTTATAGAATTTTTCAAACATATTAAATGTTAGAAAGATAAAATAAGTGAACACAATATTATTTTAATTCGAATAATTTCTTTGTATAAGTAATTTTGACAATAGTATTAATATGTTTTCATATATTTTTAATTTACCTTTAATTTTGTTTTAAACCAAATAACTTTCTTAACTTGAATATTCAACTTCCTCTCCCCCCCTGCTCATCTCAATTGAGTATTTTAAATACCTTTTTCAACATATCAATATTTTTTTTGATTATTTTTAATATTATATAATGTTCTTCTCTTTTAATATATATTATGGACTTACATATACTTATGGAATTTTTTAAATATATTAAATGTTAGAAAGATAAAATAAGTGATCACAAGGATATTTTAATTCGAATGATTTCTTTTGTATAAGTAGTTTTGACAATAGTATTAATAACACAAAATTTTATTTACATATTTGATAATGAAACAAAATAAAAAACTATTTATACCCCTCTTCTCATATTCACCCCCCCCCCCCCGGTTGAAAACCCACCCAAAAGAAAAAATCAAAATCAAGTATTTTCTATTCTTTTTAAATTTTTTGAAATTTAAATTCAAATATTTCTAATCTTTTAAATTTGAATGCTATCACAAAATTATTGAAAGAAGATTAATTTATTATTCTCTTTATTCTTATTTTTCTTAAAAATATGTATATTTATATTATAAGTTATATAATTGAATTGAGATAAATATTTAAGATAAGTGATGATGATAATAATAAAATAGTAGTAGTAATAGTAGTTGTTATTGTTTTTCTACTGTTATTACTACCACTGCTACTACTAAAACTATCACTACTCTAGCATATTTTTTAATTAACTTATTTTTAGGCTACACTTTATAAGTAATTAAGTCTTCTTATCTTATATTTCAAAATATAAAATACTAAATTTAAATTTAAGTTAATTAATTTTATATTATAATTCTCATGTGACTTGTTGTTTATCGAGATTTTAGTTGTGTGATTTTAAAAAATATAAAAGACAAATAAAATTAATAAATATTTTTTATATATAAATATAAATTTGCTAGTAAACTCATGAAAAGAATATCTCAATTGCAATATTTAAATGCATATAAATCTTTTTTATAACAATCTTAAGATAGAGTGGATATGTAAATGTGAGAGAGAAATATATTATATTTGAACACATAAAAATATTTGCATTCATTCTTTACACAAATCGTCTGATAAATTTTCTTTGTATATTTCAACTTTCAATTGTACTTGTTGATTTCTCAAATATTCATTTTGCATTTTGGAGAGATTTACATGCACAAGATTTGTGAAAATTTCAGCTTCCTTGGATAAATCTGTGACAAAAGATAAATATAATGTTAATCACAAAAATAGTAAAGTAACTATAAAATTAATTCAAGTATGAGAACATACCTTTCTAATCTATTCAGAGAAATCTTATGAGCATTACCTATAATATTTTTAATCCATGGTAGGTACATTTATTTCAAAAAATAAAATGTTAATCATAAATAACAATAAAATAATTCAAAACTAAATTAACCATGAACAATATATATTTATAATTAATCAAACAAATATGATGAGCATTGTCTGTAATCCTTTTAACCATGGTACATATATCTGTGACAAAAATTAGATATAATGTTAATCATAAATAGCACTAAAAAAAATTAAAAGCTAAGTTAAACATCAACATACTTTGATAGTTATTCAAAGATAATTTTAACAACAATAATGAAAATAATCTTGTGAATAAAATGATCATATAAATTTTTTCGAGATAAATACAATTTAAATATGAAAATAATTGTATTTGACAAAAAAAAAAGAAGAAAAAAAAAGAAAGCTTAAATGATACTATATGTATTAAAGAGGATATATATAGGAGGTTATAGCTATTGATATTTATGTCAACCAAAATTTCAGTCAAATTTAAAATTTAAATATATCACTTTTCAATTTGTTAGAAAAGATAAGATTCTGACTTATCATTATCTAATAGTTTAGAATTTCAAAATTTAAAAATAGAAAATCATCTGAGAAGTTACATTCTAACTTGAAAAATACATAGTTAACATTTTATTAGGAACTCAAACTCATTTAATTGATTTAAACAAAAGAAAAATTAAAAAAAAAAGACACTTGCTCAAACTTGTTCTTGTATTTAATTATTTGTTTTAAAAATTCTTAATAGTGCTTCTACAGTGTTTTAACGTGTTTTTAATAGTGTTTTAATTATTATTATTATAGTTGTTGTTATTATGATTTAATTGTTTAATTTTATTATTATCCTAATTGTTTAATTTTATTATTATCTTTTGGAGTGATCACCTAAAACTCGATTTAGTGATAGGCTTGGATTTTTGAAATTTTTAAATAAAAGGGCCTGGTGCCCATCTTTAATTTTTAAAAAAATTATTATTATTATTATTATTATTATTATTAGTATTCTACTTACTACGTACTGAAACAACTGCTCCTATCACTATACTACTAATTATTATTATTATTTTAATAACATTTTTATGTTTAATTAATAAGTAATTAAATTATATTTAAATATTTTTTTTATAATTTATTGAATTTAAATTTTAAAAGAGAAAAGATTGAAATAGTAAAAGTCTATTAGAACTCTTTAAGCATGGGTTTCTAATTTTAATATAATAATTTCTTTTAAAAGAAAGATAATATTTTTTTTAAAGAAGAATAATATATTTCAAATTCAATTTTAGAGCTTAGTTAGGACTCCTTTTTTCCCCTCTTTTATTATCAAATTCAAATTTTTAATATTCTTTAGTACAACACTTAATATTTTGTCCTGAAATTGCCACGTGGTTTAACAATAGCTTGCCACGTGGGTTCCTCTTGTGCTTCGTCTTCTGCTTTATAATATACTAGTATAGATACCGCGCGATGCGCGGTATTTTTTATAAAAAATATTCATTAAGAAAATATTAGCTCGTTTATTTTGAAATTATTAAATTAATCAATTTTTGTTATATCACATTAACTATTTCAAAAATAATTAAAATATTAAAATAATTATTAATAGTAAAATTACAACTTATATATAATAATTAATCACAATTTTAATTATTTTAGATATTTTGATATGAAAAGAACAATATGAATAAATTTTTGAATGATATTCCATTGATCGATTTTTAAAATTCATAAAATATGAAATATTAAATAATTGTTTTTTTTTTTGTTGGTCTTTTACTTTTATATTTTTAATCAATTAAGACGTAGAATAATATTCTTATTTTTCATTTAGAATTTCATTTATTTTAGGTCTATCAATTCAACTTTAACAGTTAATTACACTTTATTTAAAAAAAAAAAAAGATCTTTCAATTCATTTTCAAACACTTAAAGTACTTAATTGTATCAATTACAAAAAATTTTATTCCAAATTTTAAATTTTACAACTCTCAATTGAAAAAGTAAGAACATATTTATTATTTTCTTTTAAATTTTACTCTTTGTTCTATTGTTTAGTTTCATCATTAATATTTTTAAATATTTTAATTATATTTATTGCTATAACTATTAAATTAATTCCAATAAAAGGTCTCATTCTACTATCAAAATACCCCCACCCCCACTCCCATCTCCCAATCAAATCTCACACCCATCCCCACACATCCCCCACATTTTATCTACCACCATTACCCCTTCCCCCAGCCAAATTTTATACTCCCTCCGTTCCACAATGAGTTAATTGTTGGATTTTCGCACACATGTTAAGAAAAAAAAAAGACATAAATTTATCATGTTTTTTCATTTTTACCCTCTTCAAAAAGCAAAGACACATAATACATCATTTCCAATGCACAATTAATGGAGGGTAAATTTGAAAAAAAATTTCAACATCTACCTTGAATTGTGAACCATTCACTTATTTTGAAACACTAAAATTACTCCAATAATTCACTTGTTGTGAAACTGAGGGAGTACCTTTTAAACTTATTTAATTTTTTGTTAAAACTTTTTCCTCACCCCCACCCCCCACACAAAACCCCATAAAGGGGAAAATATTTTTTTACTCCACCTACCCCTAACCCCGATCTCCCTACCCCCCCCCCCCCCCTTACCGAAGCCAAATTTTATAATTTTTTAACTTATTTAAATTTTTGTTAAAACTTTTTCCTTGTCCACTCACCCCCAACCCAACCCAAAACCCCTAAAGAATTTTTTTTTTTAACCCCACCTACTCCTAACCCCCATCCCCTACATAATTTATTTTAATTATTGAAACACTTTTTTAAAAATTAAAATAAATCTTATAAGAAAATTTCAATAACATATCTATAGAAAATATTTTGATAAAAAAAAGACAATTTATATATTTAAAAATATAAAATTCTAGCATACTTTGTCTTTTCTTTCTTTTATGTTAACGAAATGAATTATTTTTCTTTTTAAAAAAATGGAAACATATTACATTAGTTTCAATTTAACTTTAATTTAAATTTAAAACTTAATGACATATGTGTTTGTTAAAAATACTTTTTAAAAGAAATACACTATAAAGGGAAAAATTTAGCGAGACAAACTAATAGATTCAAACGGTTGATTTTTGGAAGAAAAACGACAAAGCATCCATGCGATCTCCATAAGTAATTACCTTATGCTTCTTCTATTATTCCTTTCCAGATTTTTGACCCTAACCTGCCATTTTTAAATTTTATTGATTATTCAGAAATAGGTATATATGAAACCAACCTTTTATTTAATAATAAAAAATATTTATTAACCCAAGCAACCTAGCACAATAAAAAAAAAGAGGTCAACGTTCAATATATAAAAATATTTCATGACAATCATTGATCCAATTCTTCACGTCCAAACAATACAAATTATTAGCAAATTATAATCAAATAATCTAAACTTAAGTTTTGAATAGTAAGCAAATTGGGCACAAATATAATAATAAAAGCATATGGAAGCCATGAATATTATATATCAATAAATGAATTTGATTGGAGAATCAAAGAATAAGCTCAAAGAAAAAAAAGTAGAGAATGAACTAAGAAGCAAATTTGATTGAAAAATGAGTTTATATAGGAAAGGTTAGTTGAAATTATGCCTTATCTAGTATAGAGTTTTTTTCTTATTCAAATTCTAGAAAAATTTGTTACTTCCAATTCAAATTCAAAATCCAAAAGTTTATCACAACTTCAACTAACTAATTTTCAACACACTCTATCTTTATCTAAAAGTATTTTGTTTAAAAAAATTATCTTTAAAATTAAATTTTATTAAAATAAATAATATAACATACAATAATAAGAACATGAACTTTGCCCAAAATAATTATTGAAATTTTTATTGAATTAGTTGCTGTCAAAATACATTAAAATTAAAATTATATTAAAATTTGTAATATAAAAAGGCTATTTTTCTTCTACAAAAATAGAGCATGATAATTGCTCGAGGAAAATGAGGAAATAGGGAATGAAGAGTTTACGTGAGTAAGGGATTTAAGTTGGTTTAGGTTAAATAATAATTTTTCTTTAATTTGGTCATTTTCTTATTTTATCCTTTTCTTTCATTTTCTTATTTTATCCTTTTCTTTCATGCTCTTTTTTTTTTAAAAAAATGAATTTTTATTCTATAAATAACTTTTCACCCAAAATGAATGTAAAGTTGAATAGCTAAACGTAAGTTTTTAATTATTATTTTTAACTAAGTGATAAATTGATTAGTTATTAACTTAAGAATTTTTAGTTAAAAATTCAAATGACATTTTATTTTTAAGCAAATGATTTTTTTCCTTCTAAAAGAAAAGTGTATTTTCATACTCAAATATTATACATAGATATTATTATTATTATTATTATTATTACTACTATTATAATTATTTACTACTATTATACGTATTCGTGCGATGTACAGATAATATAAAACTATTTTTTCTAAACTTTTCATTATGGAATGTCATGTTCCAATTTTACGATTGTTTGAGATAAATCAGACCATCATAAATTGCATACAATTGAATTAAATATAGAAAAATTGTGAAATAAAACAATATTTAAAAGAAAGAAGAAGAAGAATATCAAACAGAAATTTTGAAAATTTAAGCTTGCCAACTATACCAACAAAATTGAAAACTCTACTCTGCACTTATCTTTTATTTTCTTCCTTTCAGTCTTCTTTGTCTCTTCTGCAAGTCAACAACAACAACAAAATTATCATTAAAAATTAGAATAAACTCTCAAGAAGACTTCTTCATAAATTAAACAATAAAAATTGTATTAATTCAAAGTCCGTTTACCTGTAAATCCTTTGCTTACCAAAGTTACAATTATTATCGATTTTTTTTCTCCTTATCTTCTTGAAATGTGTTACCATTTGAAGTAAGAGGCGAATGGATGTAGACTTGTTCCTTTTCGTTTACAAGTTTACAATAACAGAGAAAGTTGAAGATGAAGAAATCATATCCTTCCTGCATAAAAAAGAAGAATGTTAAATCAAAAAAAAAAAATTAAAATAAAATTTTTAAAGAATGTAGTAAACAAATTCACCAATAAAATTTATGATGTAGGAGTATATATAAAAGAGGTTAAGAACGTAGAATCCAATTCCAATTCAAATTTCATTCAAAATTCAAATTTCATTCAAAATTCAAATTTCAAACATCATATTAATTTGTTAAAAGATGGTTAGTTTGTTATTATTCTATTTTATCCTTATTTTTTTAAATGTGATATATATTTACCTAATAATGTATATATTTAATCTGAGATAATAATTTGAAACCAATGAGACTATTATTATTATTATTATTTTTATTATTATTATTATTATTATTATTATTATTATTATTATCTTTCCTTAAAATTTGATCAAATGTATTAAAATATAATATATAACTACTACCATTTTACTACTATTAGTGTATATATATACGTACTACTATTTTATTATTATTATTATTATTATTATTATTATTATTATTATTATTATTATTATATTATACTATTGTTACTATTATGCTATGAATTCAAAAACAATCTACTGCTAACAACTACTATTATATATGTATTACTACTACTACTGTATTATTATTATTATTATTATTATTATTAAATAGTTAGAGTTTATTTAGGACTCTTTAACTATAGATTTCTAGTTTAATGTTAATGAGAATTTTTTTTTAATTTAAAAAGCATAATATTTTCAAATTTAAATATTTTTTATCATTTAAATTCAAATTTATCTTTTAGTTAGTTCAAATTCAACTTTATTTAGTATAGAGTTTGTTTTCAATATTTAACGAAATCTGTAACTTCTATTTAAAATTCAAAATTTAACACCAATTCAACAATCTAATATTTAGCAAATTTTATCTTTATCTTAATTTGTTAAAAAAGATTTAGTTTGTTATTATTCTTGTTTATTCTTTTTTTTTAAATGTGATGTATATTTACCTAATAATGTATATATTTGAACTGAGATAATAATTTGAAACCAATGAGATTATTATTATATTTTATCTTTCATTTAAACTTTGATCAAATGTATTAAAATATAATATATAACTACTACCGCTTTTACTACTATTAGTTTATATATATACATACTACTATTTTATTATTATTATTATTATTATTATTATTATTATTATTATATTATACTATTGTTATTATTATGCTATGAATTTAAAAATAATCTACTGCTAACAGCTACTATTATATAAGTATTACTACTATTACTATATTATTATTATTATTATTATTATTATTATTATTATTATTAATATTATTATTATTATTATCAAATAGTTAGAGTTTATTTAGGACTCTTTAACTATAGATTTCTAGTTTAAAGTTAATGAGAATTTTTTAAATTTATTTAAAAGACATATTTTTAAATTTGAATATTTTTTATCATTTAAATTCAAATTTATCCTTTAGTTAGTTCAAATTCAACTTTATCTAGTAGAGAGTTTGTTTTTAATATTTAACGGAATCTGCAACTTCTATTTAAAATTCAAAATTTAACACCAATTCAACAATCTAATATTCAACAAATTTTATCTTTATCTTAATTTGTTAAAAAAGAATTAGTTTGTTATTGTTCTTGTTATCTTTTTTTTTTTTTTTAAAGTGTAATGTATATCTACACTAATAATGTATATATTTGAATTGAGATAATAATTTGAAACCAATTAGATTATTATTATTATTATTACATTTTATCTTTCTTTTAAAATTTGATCAAATGTATTAAAATATAATATAATACTACTACCACTTTTATTACTATTAGTATATATATATATATACGTACTATTACTTTTTTCTTATTATTATTATCTTATACTATTTTTATTATTATGCTATGGATTCAAAAATAATCTACTGCTACAGTAAATACTACTATTTTAAGCTAATAAAATCTTTTAAAAAGATAAAGAATAATATTGGTTATTGGTCATAATATTTTAATAGATTGTTATTACAACATTATTAAGTTATGTCCTAAAAATTGCCATGTGGCTTTTTAATATTTGCCACGTGGCTTCTTGTCTTGCTTATTAATATAAATTTGATATGTATGGAATAAATACATCTAATATTATTTTTTTAAGAAAATTAATTTATCTTTCAGAAGATATTTTATATCCAATTGAAATTCACAAAAAAAGAGAACATTTTATATAATTGGTTAAACAACAATAAGAGTCCAATTAGAACTCTCTAGTGTGATAACTAACTATTTTCAATTTATAGTTTTATTTTAAAATTATTTTTAATTTAAAACTAACAATCTCTGAATTAGCTTTAGTAGTTTACCTTTTTTTCACGTTTTTTATCTGAAAAAATTTCTGTTCTTTTCTTTTCTATCTTCCTTCCTTCTTTTTTTTTTTTTTAATATAAAAATCAATTGACAACTTAAATATATAAAGGTATTTCAAGTAGATATATACGTTGAATTTAATTATTAAATTCTAATTTATATTTTCAACTTTAAAATAATTGCAAGTAAGGATAAGTTTATACACCACAAATATATATTATTTTTATTTATCAATAATAATAATAGTAATAGTAATAATAGTAATAAAATATGCTTCGTCCTATGCATTATAATTGTAGAAGTATATATAGGAGAAGTTAAGTAATAATAGTAATAAATGCCTACTAAGTAAAAATTAAAATTTCTATAAATACCAAATCGATACAATTTGAACCTACCTACTATTAACACAGACAGATTCAAAATTTTGAACTTTATAAATTCAAGATATTACTAAACTGAACTCACTAATCATTTAAGTTGCTGGTTTTGTAAATTTAATATTCAGGATATTGAACACATATAAGAGTTCAGATCAAAGCAATTGAGAGTAAATTAGATATGAATTTAGGCTTTAAACTGAATATATTTACTTAAAATTTCTGGCACTGAATTTATTACTTAAAATGTTAAAATTATGAGTTCAACTCTAATATTTATTAAAAAATTTAATAACTTACTATATATATATATATATATATATATATATATATATATATATATATATATATATGTTGAATCCTTCTCTAAATCCCTAATGCACAGCTACAATTTAGTGAGAAATTAAAGGCGTATTATAAATTACCTCTTGAAGGAAGTTGGGGCTTTGGCCCTGATTATAGACATCAGAAGGTGCGTTTGAGCTATCTTCTCTCATCTGCAATTGGGAAAAAAATAAAAGTTTAGTTTAAATATGGATCAATCTTTAGTAATTATTATCAATATAAAGAGTACTAATTAATTAATGATTACCTGAGCTTGGCCACTGCTATAAAGGTTGTCATTACCGTGGCTTGCCATGTTATCTTAACCGTATATATCAATATATGAATGAGTATATATAAAAGAGATTAAGGAGGTAGAATTCTATTTCAATTCAACTACTTATTTAAATTTAATTTCAAGTGTAAGTTAAATATTCTTCCTTATCCTTATTTTTTTTTTCAAATTTAACATGCTTATCTTAAATATATATTTCAATTAAGAGAAATATTTGAAATCAATAATATTAATCAATATCTTTTATAATAAATACTAACAAAATAAAAAAATTATTTCTCTTCCTTCTCCTTTAAAATGTAATATTATTATTTCTTATTATAAATACTTCTTCAACATACAACAACTCCTAATGAGAAGTACTTTTTAATTATTTCCAGTTCTTATCTTTTATTTAATTATTATTTTTTCCACCACTATTACTACATACAATAAAATCAAATTAATATGTTTTGTCCCTTGGAGTTGTTTTATAAATTATTCACAAATTTTGTATCTTTTAATTTTTATTTTTATAGAATATATTCAAATATATTTGTATAGACCACCTACTACTATTACTACTACTACTATTATTATTATTATTATTATTAGATTAATATTTATCTTCAATTTAATATTTAAATATATTCCAAATAATATTTGTAAAGGATAAGTTTATGAAATAGTAAGAGTTTGTTAGAATTATTTAATTTTAGGTTCCTAGTTTAAAATAAATGAATTTCTTTCTTCTTCTAAAACCTTAATATTGTTGAATTTAAATATTTAATATTCTTTAATTCAAAAACTTTAAATACTACTCTACTACTCCCATTACTGTTTTTATTATATGTATTCACTACTACTATTTACTTATTATTATTATTATTATTATTATTATTATTATTATTATTGTTACGCACTACTACTACTACTAATTTTACAGTTATTATTTATTATTACTATTATTATTATATTTTTAATTTTATTTAATATTTACATAAATTATATTTAGATAATTTTATAATATTTATTTGAATTTTTAAAGAGATAAAATGAAAGAGTCAAAGTTCATTCAAAACTCTTCAACCATGAATTTCTATTTTTAAGTTAATGAAATCTTTTTTTAATTAAAGAATAATATATTTTCAAATTCAAATATTTTAATTTTTTTAATACATTATTATTACAACATTATTAAGTTATGTCCTAAAAATTACCACGTGACTATTTTAATAGTTTGACACGTGACATCTTGTCTTGATATTGTTTTGCTTTTATATAGAGAGAGATTAAAATATATTTTATAATATTGAAAAGGATAAGTTATGAATAGTTAGACTTTATTTAGAACTCTTTAACTATACTTTTTTATTTTAAGTTAATGATTTTTATTTTTAAAAGGATAATACATTTTCAAATTCAAATATTTAATATTTTTTAATTTAAAATTTTTATTACAACATTATTTGTTATGTCCTAAAAATTTCCACGTGGCTTTTTAATATCTTGCCATGTGGAATCTTGTCTTGCTTTTAGTTTTGATTTTATATATATATATATATATATATATTAGTATTAACTTGTTTTAACATTTCCATATGTTTTTCCCTTTTTTTTCTCTTTTATGATTTTTATTAAAAAGTAAATTAATTTGTTTTAAATCTTATATAATACTTCTCTATTATTATTATTATTATTATTATTATTATTATTATTACTACATCATAACCTACGTACTACTACTTCTTCTACTAATTTTTAGTACTTCTTCTACTATATATCCCACGTATTACTACTATTACTAATTATATTATTTTGATAATATTTTAATCTTTCATTAATATGTAAATAAATTATATTTAAAAATATTTTATAGCATTTATATCTTAAAAGAGATAACTTTGGAATAGTAAAAGTCCATTAGAACTCTTCAACAATGGGTTTCTATTTTTAAGATAATGAAATTTCTTTTTTTGTTTTAGAAACAAGGATAATGTATTTCAAATTTAAGATTTTAAAATTTGTTAGAATCTTAGAAAGATAAGACTCTAAAATGTCATAATTATCTTACAGTTTATATATTTTGAGTTTGCAAAAAATATATATTCAAAATTAATGATACCAATTAGGTATTTTTTATAATAAAAATAAATGTAATAAAATGGAATATTTCAAATTAATGTTATCGATATTAAAATATTAACAACAATTTATTTTATTTTTTTCATATGTTTTTCCTTTTTTGTTCCCCTTTATCATTTTTTATTAAAAATATTAATTTTTTAAAATCTTATATTATTATTATTATTATTATTATTATTATTATTATTATTATTATTATTATATCCCACGTATTGTTGCTTCTTCTACTATTTTTTTCTTGGTAAAATTTTACTAATTATTATTATTATTTAGGTTAATATTTTATTTTTATTTAATATTTGAATATATTTTAAATTATATTTGAAAGGGATAAGCTTATGTTCCTAATTTCAAGCTAATGATAATTTTATAAATAAAATTAATATTTTTAAATACAAATATCTTATATTTTAATTCAAATTTTTTATTATAATGTTTATAATCTTGTTCTAAAAACTGCCACGTGGCTTTCTATTGTGCTTCCATGTGGCATCTTGTCTTCTTTTAGTTTTGCTTTTATATATACTAGTTTAGAATACGTGCGTTGCACGTGTATTAAGAATTAATTAAAAATAAATATATATAAAATAAGTTATTGTATGTATATTATTTTATTAAGTACAAAAATCTTAACAATATAACACTAAATTTTAAATATAAAAAAAGTGTATCAAACTAAATAGGAACATGATAAATCATTGCGATACTAATATATAAGGAGCAAAATTAATTGTAGCCAAAAGTATATACTCAATTTAAATTTATATTTTATAGTCTAATTTTATAATTTAGATAGGCTAAACTAATGAAAATGAGAGTTTACACACTCTAATTAGTTGTATTTAGTCATTATACTTATTTCTTAATTCTAAAAGCACTATGTTTTTAATAGAGAGTTATTTTTATTCTGCTCCATCTATCAGAAGAAAATTTAAAACATAAAATATTTAAAAGGTATATTAAAATTTTCAATTAAAATAAAATTTGTTTGGCTCTTAAAATATAAGATGGTGGTTTAAATTGTGTCGTTCTTGGCAAATTTTCTCTTTTCATAATTTTTTCCTTTTCTATGTAGAGCTCATAATTGATATTGTACGATTGAGGTGTGTTATTTGCAGAGAAAAACTAACAATGATAACAAGAACATACTCAATGTAATCCTACAAAGTGGATATAAGGACGACAATGTAAAACAGACTTTACCCCTACCTTGGAGATAGAGAAGGTGTTTCCGACTTTTCGTGAGCAGATATGCCGATCTATCTCGAGTAAGAAAAAGCTAATACACAAATCTAACCTACTTTGTCTAGTAAAAAAAGAACTAAAGGGTGCACTATATTGACACAGTTTATTCACTCAGTTACCTGCTAGTCCAATTGTTTCTCTATTCTTAGTTTTCACATTTTACATATTAACTCCTTGTCTGTACCAACATTTGACAAATTTCTTTGGTAGCTTTCGTACAAGCCTCATCATTGCTGAAACACGTGCCATTGTTGCTGCTAACATTGACTCCAGTGGATTACTCTGGTAGGGCACAACGGTCTTAGCGGAAGAGGAGTGTTGCAGTTACCGTAGGAAGAATTCGGAACCAAAATATGTTCTATAACTAAAAAAAGTATTAATATATGTCATATATGTATAAAAAAAAAGCATTAAAATAGGATTTGTGCAATTAATAAGTGCACAATACCTTTAACTTTATAACGGAAGATTTTTGACGGTATTAAAAAAGTTAAAGTTCACATTGTGCACTTAATAAGTGCACAATCCATTTTTTTTATGGATTGTACACTTAATAAGTGCACAATCCATTCTTTTATGGAATGTGCACTTATTAAGTGCACAATCTCTTTATTTATAGACCGTGCACTTATTATTCATATTACTTATAGATTTGACACAATTATTCATTTTTTTAAAGATTGTTCATTTTTTTAGTGCACAATCCATTTATTTATAGATTATGCACAATATATTATTTTTGATTGTGCACATTTTTAGTGCACAATTCATTTATTTATATAGTCCACTTTTTTGCAAAATACTTAACAATTTGATGAAAAAGAAATTTAGTTAAACGAATGCATATGATTAGACTTATATTGTTTATCTTGGTTAGTATATATGCAACGGGAGATTCTACTCCATAGTAGAGAAAAATAAGTTGAAAGACCTCAAATGTTTAATTAAAAAAAAGCGATAAGTGGGTCTCACAATATTATTAAATTAAAAAGAATAAAATTATTTAAATAATTGAAATGGTTGTTGGGACAATTAAAGTTATTTGATAACTTTGTTAGTTGTCTCAATAACTATCGAAGTTGACTATCAAAATTGTCGAAGAACTTTGATAGTTATTGAGACAACCTTTTTAGTTGTTGGAACGAAAATATATAAAAAAAAACTGAATTTTTTTTTTGTCCATTTTACCTAATTCTTAAAAGTTAAAATATCCTAACTTAATTGACAAATTTGTTTGTCCCTTTTAATTCAAAGTCCCTCTATAGTAATTTTCTTTTAGTATTTTTAGTTTTATATTTTTTCATAAGAAATATTTATTTATTTTTATATATAAAATTTTTTAATTTTTTTTCTATTCAATTTCTAAGTGGCTTATAATTTGATTGATCATATTTAAAATCAAGTTTTTCCAAGAATTGATTTTTACTCTTCATTCTTTATTAATGAATATTCGAAGACTAAAGTATACTTAATTATGACCTAATTTCGTAAGCATAAATTTAGAGAATAAATTTTGTAGAAAAATAATTTATAGATTATGAAGTTCTTAAGAAAATATTTTGAAATTTAACTTATACGTGGGTCACCAATTAAACATATGCCTCTAATGACTTTGTAGAAAATAATTTACATGTCTTATATTATAATACAAAATATGAATTTTTATTACAAGTTCTTTTTTATATAAATATTTTAGATCACTTTTTCATTACTTAAAATATTAAAGGACCAAAATAAGTGCACAAATCATATAAAAAAATAAATAATATAAATAAATGAATTGTGCATAAAAAAGTACACAATCAATAATAATATATTGTGCACAATTGTCATATTCATCTAGAGCTTTTGATATGGTGCATTGTTCACGTTGTTTGACTCCTTGGGGTGCAGATGGTAATTGTTGCCCACTTGTAAACATAAATTTATAGCTCCTCTTGCAATAGTTACGAAAATGTAGGATAATATCACTGGCTACTGCTGAGTATCATCATTATAAGAACTGTCAAACTCGAAAAATTAAAGTTGCCTTGGGGCCATAATATTCTCCTTATTAATAACAACACACTTTTAATCCTCACCTTGATTATGGTGCCAAGTCTAGTCAGCAAATTCAACATGGAGTGGTTGCATCAGTCTGCATATCATTAATAAGATAAAGAGTTAGTACACAAATGCTTCTTCCATTTGTTTGTTTGATATCTAAAGCAATTCTACTTTCTTAGCACAAGGACGGTACATGATTGAGGTAGACCGAATGTTCAGATTAGGGGAACTTCTCTGCTGAAAAAAATTAGAGTATGAGAAAGGTGAGATTGCCATATGGAGAAAAAGAATATAAGTACTCTGGGTAAATCCTTGCAAAAACTTGTAGTTGTAGTTCCATTCCACCTAAATAGTTGAACATTTAATTGAAAAATGAAAGAAGTATGAGCTGTTGGAGATACGAGAAGAGATGATACGTATGATTTTGGATAAAGTTTTTGTATATTGGATTTGCAAGCTTAATTTGTACATGATGTAAATTGCGTATATAAAGCATTTATTTGGTGTAGCATAATAATTTACTTGCATTAACCAAGCAAATCTAAAAACTGGAGTTATGTTGTTTTGGAGAGAAACATATCACTATACCTTTGGTATTGGCCAAAGTTCAACAAGCCGACTTCCATGTAAACAAAGCCCAACGAGGTGTGATGGTTCAAACCCCTCCGGCAATAAACTTGATGCATAGTTCGGTCATTCAATCCACCGCAGGCTAGAAGAAAGAGAAGTGATAGTGCTTTCCGGGCAAATAGTTCTATGATTAAATATTAACACTAGTAAGCTTTGCATCTTCTTGAATACCTCGTTATGATTTACATGATCATCTTCAAAATGGTAACTTTTTGGAATCCTTAGGCTTTTTTCCACTTTTTTTGCTTTCTGTAAATAAAGAAACATATATCTATTTGTCAAGACTACAAGAAAAAGATGAAGCAAAATACTCAATACAACGAAGTTACAATACCAACAACTTCTTAAATTATCAATTTTTTTAATTAAAATATTTCTTACCAACTTTCCAGCAAAAAGGTTATGAACCTCCGCGATAAGCCATATTCTGTTGTTTGCATATTCTTCCCTTAACACATTTGACCCATTTGACTTATCAAACTATGCATCTCAAACGAGTAATCTCTGACGCGTAAGAGAGATTTTTCAATGAGGTAGCTTATTCCTATCAAGTGAATACCACAACTCCTAAGTGTTCTTTCCACATAATATCTTGATTCGTGATTTTACAGGCATACAATATCTAGTAATGTTCTCATCTCATCTTTATTCAACCCATTGGGACCAATCTTAAGTTTTCCTAGAATGTCATCATGAGAGATTTTCTTCAATCTATCTATTATATCTCTACATTGCTCTGTGTTTCGTTCATGAAGAGAAGAACCCAAAACTTTAAGAGCTAAAGGGAGTCCATCGGCATACTTCACTTGAAAGTTCCTCAAAATCTCTCTCCGAAAATTTTCTTTTGAAAGCATGCATGCAAAATAGTTCGAGAGCTTCATTCTCAGATAATAGTAGGACTTCATATACTTTATCCTTGTTCACATGAGTGATTATCAGGTGCTTGTCACTCATGGTAATCAAAATTCTACTACCCTTGCTAAACCACTCCGTCCCTCCAAATACAAGCAGAAAGCTAAAAAAGAGAACTTAGGCAAAGTTGAAATTGTTGAAGAGGATGTGACAACAAACAAAGTTGGAGATTGAAGACAAAGCTAGACAAAGTTATGAAGAGAACCTTCAAATTGCAATCTCTGAAGATTGAACACAAAACTACGTCCCGGAGATTGAAGACAAAGTTACGATAAAGTTGTGAAGAGAACCTTGAAATTGTAATTCCTTTTATAATAGGGTTCAAAATAGAAAAATGTAGGATTGAGTTTTATTTTGGGCTATATGGTTTGTATTAGGGACTCCTTTGCTACAAAACAAAAAAGGGAGTCATAGGATGATTATTTTATTAATAACATTCAGAATGAAGAAGGATTCCTAGTGATTGTTTTATATTTTCCAAAAATACCCACAGTCTATTGTAAATATAATTTTTCTCATGTATTGTAGGAGTTTGTTAACGCACAAAACTTACCATATATTTATGAAGGACTCCTACGTTAGTTTTAGATTCCTACCATATTTAGCTTACCGAAAATATTACATGCAGATTTTATTTTTTTATTTATTATACCATGTATTTCTTTGTTACCATATATTTTTAGGATTCCTTTGTTTCAAATATTATTAAAAATATAATATAATAATTAGAGAAAATAGGTGAAAAGATAATTTTATTTATTGCGGGGACTTTTAACGAAGGACAAAAAGTTCAAATCATTTTTATAAGGGTCTTCACACTTTAAATATATTATAGATATAGATATAAATATAGATTAAACTTTACACCTTTATCAATTCAGTCCCTGCCACGTATCTCTTTCTTTTTTTATTATATATTTTAAAAAAAAAAAATTGTCTCTCAAATTTATAGAGTTTAATTTCGCTAGAAGTGATTCTATCTTGTTTGAAAACCTTTTGTAATTTCTTTCCTTTTTATGATCGGCCTTTTTCTATGCTTAGAACCATTGTTCTTTAATTAATTTTTAAAGTTTTAAGTTATATTAATGTAACACAATCAGATTCTATATAAAAATTATTTTTTAATAATAACATTTTACCAGAACGATTAAGTTTTATTTGAAAACGACTTTTACATATATATATATATATATATATATATATATATATATATATTATATTATATATATTTTTATAACAACATCTCACTATATAGCAACTAAAAAATACTCAAACACCATTAAAAACACATTTTTCATGTAGAAATTGATTGTTGGTCCTATTGGTTTTTGTTTTCGCATGGAGTGCATATTTATCTGATTACAGTTATTATATTCTTATCTAGTCTTTATTGACTTTTTTTTCTGCTTTCGACTTTTCAAATCATTTTATGTTTGAAAAAAATGAAACTAAAAAAGAAATACATATGTGATTTAGCAACTATAAACTCTTAATTATTTTATTTAGTTTATATTTTAATTAATTACAATACATAATCTTGTCAATTAAATACAATATAATTTCTCTCTTTATTTTCTCCCTTATTTTTTTTTTCTATCTTCTATTTCTCTTTCTTCTTTTTTTTTTAATTTTTTCTTTTTTTTCTTTTCCTTTTTTTTTCTTTTTTTCCTTTTCCTCTTTATATTTTCCATTTTTCTCAATTCCATTTTTTCCCTTTTAATTTTTTCTCTCTTTTTATATTTTTTCCCTTTCTCTCTTTTTCTTTTCCATTTTTCTATCTATTTTTTTTATTTTTTTATTTCCTTTTTCTTTGCAATTTTTTTTTAATCACTTTTTCTCCTTTTTGTCATTTTTTCTCTCATTATTTTTGTTGTTGCTGTCATATTTTATATTTTATATATTATATTTATTTGTATCATATTATATATTTTAAATAAATTATTATTTGTATTTGAATAGTTTAATCATGAATAAAATTAGCATTTGTATACAAACGAATATATAGATTAATTATATTTGCTTGAATCTAAAATATATAAATATGCAATGTGTCATTCAATGCAAATGCATCGTTAGTATTTTATGCCAATTTTTTTTTATTTTTATATATAAACAAGAGTTATTTGTATCTGTATGGTTCAAGTTGTATTAATAAAATACAATTCATATCAATGAAGATAAATCCAAGTGTCTGTAGAAAAAAAGTAACAATTCATTTTCAATTGTTTAAAAATACTAATGATATTTTCAACTACAAATTCAAATACAAACAAATGAAATAAATATAATTACAAATACAAATACAATGTGCGCTCAACCTAAAAATACAAGTACAAAATAGTTCTTTTAAAATACAAGTGCATTGATGAAAATAGAATACAAATTAAAATACAAAAAAATAAAATCACAAAATACAAATACAATATGCAACCAACTATAAATACAAATACAAAATAATTCTTTAAAATATAAGTGTAAATTGAATAAAATATAAATGATGGTGCAACATATAAAATAAAAATACAAATGTGAACTATAAAATACAAATACAAATACAATCATGAACTATAAATTACAAATATAATTGTATCAATGGATTAAAAATATAAATGATGGTGTGAACTATAAAATACAAATACAAGTGTGAATTATAAAATAAATATACAAATGAGAATCACAAAATACAAATACAGGTGTGAACTATAAAATATAAATAAAATTGTGTCAACGAATATAAAAATATTAATAATTGTGCGAATACAAATATAATAAGCGATTGTGGTATTTCCATTATCATTCATCACTTGTGCTCGAGATAGCAATATATTTTGAAATACAAAAAGTATAAAATAGAAAAAAAAAAAAAGAGAGAAACAAAAAAATGCAAAAAAAAAATAGAAAAAAAAAGGGAAAAAAATAGAAGCTACAGATAAAAAAGAGATAAGAAAAAAGAGAAAAAAGCAACAAAAAAAAAAAGAAAAAAAAAGGAAAAAAAAGAAGGAAAAAAAAAAGAAAAAAAGGAAAAAACATGAAGAAGGAAAAAAAATAAAAAAAAAGAAAAGAAAAAAATCAAAAAAGAAAAAAAAAGGAAAAAAAGAAGAAGTTAGAGATAGAAGAGAGGGAAAAACGAAGAGAAGGAATCGAAAAAGAAAAAAATGAAAATAGAAAAAGAAAAAAATGATGGTGAATACAAACACAATGAGCGGTTATGATGTATTCGTCATCATCCATGACTTGTACTGGACATAAACATCTTTTTCGAAAATATGAAAAAATATGAAATGCAATAAAAAAAAAGAAAAAAATGAGAAAGAATAAAAAAGAAGAGAAGTACAGGCCAAAGATACAAGAGGGGAACAAAAATGAAAAAGAAAAAAGAGAAGGAGAGATTATGGATTGTAATTTTGAAAGTTATGCTAGAAGCACTCCCATTTTACCGAAACATAGGTTATTTTCTCTAAGTGCCCCCCCAAAAAATGTCACCAAAGTCTTTTAGTGCAATTTGTAATTAGCCCTATCTACCAAATTAATTAACTCAAAGATAGTTGCGTAGGTGAGAAAGCAGTTAACCAATAAAGAGATATTAACCTCATATATAAGATGTAAGTTAGCTGAATACCCCATTGAGCACTTCAGTTGAGTTTTGAGAATATACATTAGGTAATTTAAAACTGAATTTTGGGCTAAAAAAATAAATAAAAGGCAGTGCAAAAAATGAGAGACAAATTATTTTTCACTTATTTTTCATTGATTCTCGATCTCTCTCTATATACACTATATATGGAGATAAATAAAACTTCTATTGAAAGCCTCTATTCCTAACACATTGTACAAATGCCAGATTTTCTATTGGCTATTCTATCACACATTAAGTTCTTCACTAAAGAAATTCGATGCTATGTATTTACTCTTATCAGGCGTTTTGCATTTTGGGCCTATGTTAGGTTTGTCAGTATTGAAAGGAAATTGAGGTCCAAAATGTAATCCAATATAGTTGCACGTGTGATGTGCTGAGTTACTTCCATATTTCTTAAGGATAAAACTCTTCGTCTTCATTTCTTGCCTTGAAACACCCTAGTTTCTAGACCTTAGAAAATTTTCTGGAATTCTAATCTCTGGACCCAATATGACTTATGGGTACGAGCCGTATGATGGGGAACAAATGGTATGGTCCGATCGTATGCTGACCAGTGTTGGTTGGTGGGATGGATTTTAGTTACTGGAATGGATATGACTTAGGGGTACGAGTCGTATTGATGGTTACGGGTCGTTTGGTTCCTTAACTTAATCTTAGACTTGGTTACTTAGGTTGAATCTGAGTACGAGTGGCTCACCATGAGTCGTAAGTCAGGGTACGAATCGTATCAGGAATTCGTATGGTAAACAATGTTGAATTTATCAGGTATTTTATTCTGCCAGGGATACGGATCATATGTTGTGGTTACGACTTGGTTGGATGGGTCGTACACTGGACAAGTTTTGATCCAATGGTTGAGGCTTGGATACGAGTGGTGGATACTAATCGTATTAGGTGGGTACGACTCGTGAAGGCCGGTTGTATCTATGTGACGGGATTGTGTGCAACTTAAGTGGGAATATTTTGGATATTTTCCTACTTATCCTAATATGGCCCCACAACTTCTAACCTACTTGGGAGGATATTTACCCTATTATTCTATTCATTAACACTTAGAAACTCTTCCTTAACACTTCATAATTCTCTCAAGAGCTTTTGGGCAAGGGGAGCTAGGGTTTCAACTAAAGGATCAATTTGGGGCTTATCTTGGTGATTTATTTTTGTCATCCTCCTGATTTAAGGCATGCTTCTCTTCCCTCGTTGTTAATTTAATTAAAGACATGGTTTATATGAATGTTTTCATGGTTTTATCATTGCATGACTTTGGCTTTCAAATATGATTTGGGGGTTTTGATGTTAATTTCTTGGTTATGGTTTCTCATGGTTTTAATTATACTTTTATATTTATTAATGATGATTTTTGATAATTGGATTGAATAGTAATAGTTTAATGGTAATTGGAATTGATTTTGGTTACATTATGCCCCCAATGTGTTTGATAAAATACTTATAAAGATATGTTCATTGCATTTTCTTTTAATGGAACTCTTGAATGTTTTAAACTTGGTAAAGGAATTATGTATGGTTTAAATGGTTTGCAAAAGCTAAAGGGTAATTTGTTTTGCTTGTGGGGAACATGGAAGTCTCCCAAGTGGTTTAATATGGTAAATGGAAGGCACCTGAAAGTCCCCTTAAACCTATAAATGGTTGGCTATTGATGATACTACAAGTAAGGATTGGTATGACAATACCATTATCAATGGTCTTGGTTAATTAATGGATAATGGTTTGGTTATTTGGAAAATTTATTTTAATTGGGCAACAATGGCGTGATGTGTAATAAATTTGTGAAAGGTGGAGGTCCTGGGGGGACCAAAACTGGAAACTCATATTTGTCGATATGAGGTTGGTTTTGGTGACTGTGTGCATGATGTCACACTTTATTTTAGGGATGTACTAGTCATCCCATGGGATAATTTCCTGGTCGTACGGCTACACATACTAGGGCCCTTTCAGCAGGGGGAGATGAACCCATATAGCCTATGGGTGGTTTAGGACAGCAAAGCTACACAATCTGGGTAAAGGTTTTAAAGGCATGCTAAACCCGATCCCTTTTTTCCGGCATGGTATATATGTACATATATATATATATATAAATAGTGAAGTTATTTAGTGATGTTGGAAACTCAAAGCTCCCCAAGCCTGGCATACCATTACCTAAAGACTTGTTTGAGTATATAAGGGGATTTCCTAAGTTTTCAGAGCATATTAGGTTGAGGGAGATCCATACTTCATAGAGACCTTTTCCTGCAAAAGTCCTTGTAGAAAAGCATTGATTATATCAAATTGAAAAATAGCCCATCCTTGCTTATTTGCAATAAGTAACAAGCATGTGATTGTGGTCATTTTCACAACTAAAGAAAATGTCTCATTTTTGTTAATCCCATCTTTCTATATGTCCCCTCTTACTACTAGTGTTGTCTTCAACCTCTCTAATGAAGTACCTACATGTTGCTTTATCTTGTACACCACCACCACCACCAACAACAAACCTAGTATATTCTCACATAGTGTGGCTTGGGAAGGGTAAAATATATACAGTCCATACCACTACCTTCGAAGAAGTAGAGAGACTGTTTTCGATAGACCCCCGGCTCAAGACAAAGAACCGTAGGCAAAAACGTCGAAAGCGAGCAACATAATAAACTAACAGAGATAGGACATCCACAAAAATAAAGTACATTAACAAACCAAGGACCCCCCTCCCCCAACCCTTGAACTACCAACCAAGCTACACCAAACCCTCTTAGATACAAAATATGACTCGACCACACACCTTAGCCATCTATCTTAACACTTTTTCTCCATACCTTTCTATCGAGGGTCATGTCCTCAGTAAGCTGTAACTGCTTTATGTTACGTCTAATCAATCTTCTCCACTACTTCTTCGTTCTATCCCTACCCTGCTTGAAACCCTTCAAGGCCAACCTCTCACACCTACAAAATAGGGCATTCGTACCCCTTCTCATTACATGACCAAATTATCTCAACCTTACTTCCTGCATTTTATACTCCACCGATTCACTCCCACATTCTCCCAAATAATCTCATTCCTAACCCTGTCAGCCTTCGTAAATCCACACATCCAATGAAATATCCTCATTTTCGCCACCTTCAACTTTTGGACGTGAGAATTCTTAATAGGCCAACACTCCGCTCCATACAACATAGTCGGTCGGACCGCAACTCTATAGAATTTTCTTTTAAGCTTGGGAGGCACCTTCTTATCGCATAAAATTTCCAAGGCGAGCCTCTATTTCATCCAACCTTCCCTAATATGGTGGATACATCTTCATCAATCTCTCCATTCCCCTGGATCATAGACCCAAGATACCTAAAACTATCCCTCTTACAAACTACCTGATAATCCAACTTCACTACCACCTCGTCCTCTTGTCTCAAGTCACTAAACTTGCACTCTAAGTACTCTGTCTTGGTCCTACTCAACCTAAATCCTTGAGATTCTAGGGTTGTCTCCAAATCTCCAACTTATCATTAATACCTCGATGCGACTCATCAATCAAAACTACATCATCCGCAAAAAACATACACCAAGGCACTTCTCCTTGGATACTCCATGTCAACACATCCATCACGAAGGTGAATAAAAATGGACTAAGGTTTTCTTTTCTTTAGCAATACAACAATATCTCAAGTATAATTAGATTCTAAAGCATCAATTTTTTATCTTTCATAGTTTTTTGCCAGCCTAGATGAGCACAAACTTCATAGAAATTCATAGGTTCTATTATGGCAGATGTAGAATTGAGAATTATTTGGCTAGGACTAGAAAGACTAGAGAATTAAAGAGCGGTGGGACAATTGGGAACAACAAAACAAGATTCTATAACATTAGTAAGAAAGATAGTGTTATAGATATAATCTTGAAGATGTGATGAAAGATTCCAAATGTTAGTTCCATAGGACCTCCTAACAATAGGATCTAATTAGGGTACATCATGTTTAAAAGGAGTCGATGACTGCCCTGATTGAGGTACAAGATTGAAAGAAGGGTAAGAAAGGGTTGGTGAATGTGATGATGAAAGAGATGCTTAAAGATTAATGCCCATAGGATATAAAATGGGTTGTGCATGAATGATAGAGTGATATGTAGATTCATGTATTGGAAAAATAGGATTTCTGGTGATGGAGTTGAAAAAAGGAAAATATATATTCAATGAAATGCACATTTCTTGATACAAATACCTTATTGTTTTCTTAGTTAAGCAATTTGTACCCTTTCCTACCATTAGGATATTCTAAGAATACACATTTGTATGCTCTTGAGTCAAATTTACTTCTACCATGTGTCAATGTAATGGCATAGCACAAGATCCAAAGTACATTAAAGTTTGATAGGAAGGTTTCTACTTAAATATGACCTCATAGAGTGTTCTTCCTTGAAGAACTCTTGAAGGTAATCTGCTGATCAAGAAAATAGTAGTTAGAATACACTCGCCCCAATAGATTAGGGGCACCTGAGAGTGAAATAGCAATGCTATTGCAATTTTAAGTAACTGTCTATGCTTTCTTTCAACTATCTCATTCTGTTGTAGGGTAGCAACATATGAGGTATGGTAAATAATTCCTTTTGAACTTTCAGGAAATATGATGCAGCTTTATTTTTTTCTAACTTTTTAGCATCATCAAATCTAATTACCTTCAGCTTAGACTTGAAATGTTTTTCAACCATTTGCAATAAACCTTGAATAATAGAGAAAAAAATGCTTTTAACACTTAATAAGTATGTCTGTGGTTTTCTACTATAATCATTTACTATAGTTGTTATAAGTAAGCACTTTATGGGTTCTCGCTATTTATATGAATAAGATCAAAGTTGGCCTTAGTAGTGATCTAACTAATAGGAAAAGGCAATCTAAACTGTTTAGCCTTAGACAAACATAATAATGACATTTGAAATGAGAAGAAATATAAATGACACTGATATTTTTCATTGATGAATAAGGTATATGCCCAGTCTAACACGATTTTCAGAAAAGTGTGATGCAGAAAAAACAGTAAGGCTCCATATCACACATTATGTAATGTGTGGAGTGGTGTGATTATATCATTAAAGTGAAGTACAATTTAAAAGAAAAAAGACCAAATAGAGCATCCAAATAGTAGGTCATAAATAAAAAGACCACAATAATCATATAATCAACAATAAAGATAATATATAAGCAAAAATTTAAACGAAACACCAAAAATCATAAATTTGATCATCGAAACACCTACTTCAAAACAAATAAAATAGTTCAACAAAATAGCAAAACAAATAAAAAAAAATCTAATTTAATAATGTTTCAGCATCTAATTTTTGTTCTTCTAAAGCTCGTTTAATTTATCAAAATTGTCCAAATCTTGTATTCCTTCATTATCATCATAATGCTCATTATTATCAACTTCCTCATCTCCTCTTTAAGTAACAACTTCTTTGCTCTTGTTATGTGAGCTTAAAGTATTCCCCCTTAAATCATAGGAGCGTTCATCAAATCTACTTGCCTCAGCAACAACACCCTAAGTGAATCAATGTCTTCATCCAAAATTGATTTATCTTTAGTATTCTTAACTGCAGTTAGCCATTCATTGGCATCATCAATATTGTCCTAGCTAATTGAATTAAATCCACTATGAGCGTTGTAACGACGCCTTAATGTTCCATTGTATTTTATGAACAACAAGTTACTGGGGCATTTTAGAGTTTGTTTATTCCTCTTCTTGGTATGAATCTGCAATTAAATATTGACAAGTATAAAACTAAGATATTCCAGATATAATATACTTATCTCAATATACTAAAATTTTTCTTTAACTCTTATGTATTCGAACATGCTCCAATTCTTTCACATGCAGATAAAATACAAGTTAAACACAAAATTCAGATAACAAACTTTTGTAATTCTGGAGTTTTTGAACTATAAAGCCTCCACCATGTAACTATTAAAGTAAAGTAACTATTCAAAACTAGTAACAATAAAGAAATAACTTAAAATGTTAATTTAATATAAATATAAAAGGAGTCATTCTGATGACTTCTTGTCTCTTTGTCTTATGGCAGTTGATATTCTAAAATTTTCTTAGCACTTTAACAAGTACTAATATATTCAGTTATTTAATTTTACAAATCTTTATCAACAACCATCTTTCTAATGCACGTATCGAATTCTACCGTTAGACTCTTATTTAAAAAATCATCCTCATAACTACAATAGACTAATGGGTTCAAGATATTACCAGTCGTATGCAATGATTTGTGGAGTTGATCGCTCCACCTTCTATCGATGATCTCAAAGACCTTTGCATATTTATGCTCCTCAATAAAATAAATAAATAGTCTCCTTAGTGTTACCCATCGTTTCATAAATATAACCCATTTATGATTTTGCCTCACCATCTACCAAATGAAGAACTGTAATTAAGGGGTCGCAAACTTTAAGAGAATAAACAACGTTGTTTCAAAAGTGATAAAAAAACATATATGTGCAACTTCTTTTCCTAGAACTTCTTTTGTAAATTTACTGTTATTCTATTCTTTTGGAATGAACATAGTTCTCAAATTTTTCTTTTGTTTTAGTATCCTCTGCAAGGTCAAGAAAGCAGTAGCTAATCTAGTCTTGCCAGGTTTTATCAAGTTTCTTTAATTAGTGAATCTTCTCATCATATTCAACAATAAAGGTCATTGAACAATGTAAGAATGCACTTTAACTGCCTTAGTGAAATACCTTGAAAGGGTCTTTCCTTTAAAATATTTTTCGACTATCAAATTTACATAATGGGCTACATATGGAGTCCCATATATTAGCGGGAACACTCTTATCATCATAGCACCTGCCTTAATTATCTGTAACCATTTGAACAACATTCTTTAGTCTAATCTTCTTTATGATGCTCTTAAATAAAGAGAACATTTTGATGAAATCATTAAATGAGACGGTCACATCAATGGACTCAAGAAATAAGCTTCCTTTTAGAAAATTCACCAACACATTAATGATTATTCTTTTAATTCTTGTTGTCTACTTATCAATCATGATGGAACATTCAAACTTGTTCCATTCTATCCAATGATCCTCCATAATTTTGTGTGTCTCTTTCACATCTTTATTTAGATAAGTGACTCTAACCTCATGATAAGTGGATGGATTCATTACCTGACCACATTGTTCTACGGCCTCGATGAAGACTCTAAATTATTGTAATTAACACAATTGAAGGCCAACACTACATCATACAATCACCATAAAAAGGCCATAACTGTACGATTCCTCAAAATTTCGTTGGTCACAGCCTGCAAATTGTTACCATTTTTTTCTACATCATTCCCTGGCTTCAATAGAAGTAATAATCTATCATTTCTTTCATATCAATTGATTTGTAACTTGAAGAGACTGGTGCATTTTGCGATTGTTTTTATGATTTGAAGAAAGTGACAAATCAACAACCTCTCCTTCTTTTATTTCATTTTCATCATCATCATCAAAATTAATAACTTGTGGTTGAGATAACATTTGCTTTAGGTCCTTTTTTCCCTCAACATACTTTTTTTATTTCTTTTCTCGCAACATCCAAATACATTTTACATTATTGTACATCACTACAATTATCAATAAGATATTTTTTATGGTGAAGAATTTTGTCATTAAACGTCAAGCCATACAAAATACATGTAATTTTATTTGTATTGACCTCACTTATCTTTTTACCATATTTTCAAGATGGATCAGACATTCAGAATCTCTGTAAAGAAAATATAAGAAACAAAACAAATAAAACTCGCAACAAAAGAAAACGAAATAGAGCAACAGAAAACTGAGAAAAAAACAAAGAAAAATAACTGAGAAAAAAAATAAAGCATTAGTAAGAAAAAGCAAAGAAAAATAGTAAACAAAAAGAAAGAAGAGCAGAAGTGAAAAAAAAAAAGAAAAAAAAAACAGACTTGCAAAACGGAGAAGGAAGAAGAAAGAAAGAGAAGAAAAATTACCTTAAAATTCATAGCAGCAGCAAAACAAAGTAGCAGTGAAGAAGAAGAGAAGTCGCAGCAGCAATGAAGTCGCGATAGCTAACCGTAAAAAATCATAAAAGTAAAATCGCGACTCTTTTATTAACTTTACACCCGGATTTTTTTTTAATTTAAAAATGGACCTACAAATAAAATTAACATAATGTAAATCATCGACTCACTTCTCACATCAGAGAGTTATGTGCCCGCTTCTGTCAGATGGCCTTGCCTCGATTACTCACAGCGACATAACTTCACATTGCATCGGTGTATTATATGTTGATGTGCTAGTATTTCAGAACACTGGTCTAACATGGCATAACCTTACATTAGAAGAAAAATTTGAACATACTGGAAAAGAAACAGAAACTGAATTAGGCAAAGAAATTGAACTACTAATGCTAGAACTTAAGTCACACTCTAAAGAATGATTATGAATGATACTAGACATCTTAGAAATGGGGTGTAGAAAATAGATATCTTCTTTTGCATCATCAAAAAGTTGAGGCCTCTTCAATAAAGTGATCGGCAACAAATAATAGAATTGAAAGAAATTGTATAGTTAAATTAACTACTGAATTTATGGACAGACAAGAGATTATACTTAACAATTATTTGTGTATAGTCATATCAGAAAAATAGCTGCACACTCTTTGTATGTGTAACAATTAAAGAATGACAATTGGATAGATTGATGTTGATTGAAATCTTAAGAACAGACAATTTAATGAATGATTAGAATTGAAACGCATATGTTCAGAAACTCCTAAATCTATGATCCTGGAGTTGGACTTGAAAACTCAAAAACAAGTCTCAAAGTATTTAAGAATAGTGCCCGCTATTGAATTTGCAATGATTTCAGTTCCTGCATTGTTGATGAATGACTCTGAAAGTTTCATATGCTTCTTCATCTTTTGAATAAAGTGATTGAATTTCTCCTTGTTCATGTATTGGCTTATCAGATTCATGTAATCTCTAGAATTATTTTTTTTCATATTCAGAGTTTGATTTGTCCTTTACCATTCTTATCATTTTCACCATGAGTGAACTGAAAGTCCTCGAGAAACCCATTCGATCTAAACGAATCTCTCATTACATGACTTGTCTTTCCATAATAAGTGCAAGAAATATTTTTGTTTACCTTCGCAGATGCACACACAACTGCATTTTTCATGATAATCAAGAGAAACTAATTTATCCTATAGTCTCTTAAGCTTGGTGAAATGCCCTACAATATCATTATTGAGCTTCTTTTTCAATTGCAAATGTTTAGCATCATTTGATCGACCAAATCTATGTTCTAAATCGATTCACAGATCTTTAGGAGTCCTAAAATATATCAAACTATCTGCTATAGCCTTTGAGAGAGAATTAAAAGTCATGATGATATTACCAAATCATTGCACCTACTCCAAGGCTATAAATTCGGTGACGTTGAAATTGGTGGAGGATGAACACCAACGATGGAATCCAAATTATTCTTAGTCGATAGTATGATCTCTTCCATCAAATGGGTTGGTGACTAAGTCCACATCAGGTGAATCTGAAGAATAGAGATAGATAGCATGGTTGATCAATGTTTTTTGTTGTTTCAGCATTTCTTGTTGATTCATCAGTCATTCTAGATCGGATGAAGAGTTAAATAAAAAATCAATTATTGAGTATTGATTATTGCATTGATATCAGTAAATGTATAAAATGAGAGAAATTTGTCTTATTTTTTTTTTATTGATTCTCAACCTTTGCATATATACAACTATATAGAGATAAACGAAACTTCTATAGAAAGTCTCTTTTCCTAACACACTATATAGTTGTTCTATTTTTTATTGGCTATTGTATCACAAATTAAATTATTTACAAAAGAAATTCAATACTATAATTTTACAACTCAACTCTTATCAGGTGTTTTGCATTTTGGGCCTGTGTTGAAAGGAAATTGAAGTCCAAAATAGGATCCATTATAGTTGCAAGTGTGATGTGTTGAATCACTTTCATATTTCTTAGGGATAGAACTCTTCATTTTCATTGCTTTCCTTTAACCTTCTCTACTTTCTTCTATTGAATTTGAGGACTGTGAGATCGGAATTCCAATAGGGGTTGCAAAATCGTTTTTTATTTCAATGGATACACATGTAAAATTAACAACAAAAGAGTATGATGATTATATCTTCAAAGATATAAAACACGCGGGTCATGCATAGACAAAATTATTCTGAAATTATAGTTCTAAGATTATAATTTCTAAATTAATTTACCTCATTTATGAGGTTGGATAAGATAATCTCAAGTTGAATGAGAGACGAGTAAATTTAGATTTGTATCATGTTTGGTTGATAGTATAACTTTATCATCAATCAAACATGGCACACATCTAATACTAAACTTAATTTTAAAATATTTCACCTTTTCTTACGTACCAAATAACACAATTAGAGCGTATAGTAGACCAAGGCTCCTATCAAAACTTAAGAAAAAACTCCTATACACCACTATGAAAAAAAAAGAAGAAGATATTTTATATTATGTTGGGGCCTTAAATCAATTTCTAGAAGCCCCAAAACAATCACATGTTAATTATTTTATTTTTTTAACCTTTAGAAAAATCAACAATCTTCTATATATATACAACTATATAGAGATAAACGAAACTTCTATAGAAAGTCTCTTTTCCTAACACACTATATAGTTGTTCTATTTTTTATTGGCTATTGTATCACAAATTAAATTATTTACAAAAGAAATTCAATACTATAATTTTACAACTCAACTCTTATCGGGTGTTTTGCATTTTGGGCCTGTGTTGAAAGGAAATTGAAGTCCAAAATAGGATCCATTATAGTTGCAAGTGTGATGTGTTGAATCACTTTCATATTTCTTAGGGATAGAACTCTTCATTTTCATTGCTTTCCTTTAACCTTCTCTACTTTCTTCTATTGAATTTGAGGACTGTGAGATCGGAATTCCAATAGGGGTTGCAAAATCGTTTTTTATTTCAATGGATACACATGTAAAATTAACAACAAAAGAGTATGATGATTATATCTTCAAAGATATAAAACACGCGGGTCATGCATAGACTAAATTATTCTGAAATTATAGTTCTAAGATTATAATTTCTAAATTAATTTACCTCATTTATGAGGTTGGATAAGATAATCTCAAGTTGAATGAGAGACGAGTAAATTTAGATTTGTATTATGTTTGGTTGATAGTATAACTTTATCATCAATCAAACATGGCACACATCTAATACTAAACTTAATTTTAAAATATTTCACCTTTTCTTACGTACCAAATAACACAATTAGAGCGTATAGTAGACCAAGGCTCCTATCAAAACTTAAGGAAAAACTCCTATACACCACTATGAAAAAAAAAGAAGAAGATATTTTATATTATGTTGGGGCCTTAAATCAATTTCTAGAAGCCCCAAAACAATCACATGTTAATTATTTTATTTTTTTAACCTTAAGAAAAATCCACAATCTCTGTCATAGTCTTTGTTCTTTAGGTGAACACTTTGTAGTAATCTATCTCCTCCAAATCGACATACAACGTTCATCGAATACAACTTTCTGCAGAATTTTATATGTATCTATAAGATCGGGTATGGAATTTTGTTTACTCACTTCAAATTGAGTATCCATTTTCTTTCCGTTTTTGCTAGGATTGAAAATTCTGTATTTGACAAATCCATACGATTTAGTCTACTTCCATTTCTAAATTTAACTCAGATGTAACTCCCTTCATTTTTTTTTCTTTTTTGGGGGGCAGGGGAGAGGGGGGGGGGGGCACTGTCAAACCAAAATACTCAACAAACATTAGCTCTCCCTGAAAAGGAAGTGATCCAGCTGCACCTTCCTGTACGACTTCATGAGCTTATTATTCTAGGTTAGAATAAGTTGATAGGAACCTCTTTAAGCTTCGAATATTGTTAGGACAGATCAATTCAAAAGTTAGGACGAATAACTTACCTTGAATACAAAATTAATTACTAAACGAATTGGCCGATCCACTTAGAGTAACAGAATCTAAATCAAGGAAAATTTCCCTAATGGGAGTGAACATTAGAATTCTCCGATGAAAGAATGCAATACATGAAAGGCTTACAAATGTAGTACTGAAAGGTGAGTCCATGTTTTCAAAAAAAAAAAAAAGATATTCGTGTTATGATACAAATCCACATTTTAAAAAAAAAAAAATGAATGAGATTGAGTCCCTGTGGATCTAAACAATCTTTTAAAAAAAGAACCAAATACTAGAGTTAATGGCATCTAATAAGGTTTACAATCCACTTTCATTGTGCAATACCTCACAACCCACACAGAACATGTTAGCTCACAAATTACACCAGAGATACAAAACGCACAAGAAAGCCCTATACAATGAGTTCATAGTTGAGCGGCACACATAGGTCAAATTTAATCACAAATCTTCCACAGAGAGACTCATCCCAACCACTCAACCATGCATTTCCAAATTACAAGTTAAACTTGCTACCAAGATTGTTGGATATCAAAAGAAAGGATATGGGGTCCTACAATGTGATTTCAAAGTAGATATATTTCATGAAAAAATTTCAAAGTAGGTCAAATTCAATCACAAATCTTCCGCATGAGAGACTTATCCTAACCACTCAACCATGCCTTTTGTGAGCACAAGTTAAACTTGCCACCAAGATCATTGGATATCAAAAGAAAGGATACGGGGTCCTACAATGTGATTTCAAAGTAGATATATTTTATGAAAAAAAATTTCAAAGTAGGATACAATTTAAACGGCGGCCATAAAATAGGATATTTGTGCACTATGCCCTACATGATTTCATTATGCCATGTATACGGTACTTCTCAATGGACAAAATAAATGGTGATAAAAAAAAATCGAATTTGATGTTAACTATAGTTATATTATTTCGGAATTCGAGAATTTGGTAGCTTCTAAGCAATGAATGCTTCGATAGATCACCAAAGATTGTGGTTGGATGGATAGAATCCTCCGATCTCTAATTAAAGATCTCGATTTCCAACCTTAATTATGCATTAAATCCTAACAGGAAGCGTTTTCCTTCTCCATGGAAATTTTGTAGGGTTGTTGGCTCACTACTCAAATTTAACACATTAATTTGCCTCGGGCAAAAGATTGGTATCAGGATACAGATTGAATTATAGTGGATACCTTTTACACAACAGATGCTCGTGAAACAATTTGAAACCAAGCAAACATATGCTTGACTTGTGTGTATTGCAGTATCATTTTGTCATTCTACCCTAATTTCTGTTTTTATGAAAGAAAATATAAATACTGATTTCTGCAGCTGATTTTACCAAAGATTGAATCCTGATCAAACATGTACTCCCTTTTGTTGATTTCGTTCCAAAGTTGAGTTTTGATTTTCTTTTCTTTTTTTCGGAGGGGGAAAGGGAGGAGTTGTTACTCTCATAACATAGGTTTAATGCAGGGTCAACCCTTTAAACTAGTCATGATATTTCATTCTCTAATACATGGTCAACCCTTTAAACTTGTCATGATATTTCATTCTTTAATACATGGTTAGCCCTTTAAACTTGTCATGATATTTCAACCATTCGAACAAGTTTTTGTTCCAACTGAACGTCTCAACTCCTAATAAAGCCTTCTAATTCAAACTTTCAAAAAACTTTTGCGCAATTCTTATTTATCTATTGTAGATAATTAGGTTAATCACATCAAATATTCATCTACTTTGATTTTACGCATCAAGCTCCGGTAAAAATTCTTGAGATTTTAAGACTTATTGAAGCAAATGCATAGGAAAATGACATTTTTTTGTAGTTGACTTAATATCAAATAGGCAAATGAGAACATATGAAAAAAATAATTAAATCAAAAGTATCTATTTGAACGTTTTATTGGGAGCTGAGGTGTTCAATTCAATAAGACTTGGTCCAAGCATCTAAATGGAATATCCTATCAAGTTTTACGGGTTTGTTATGTATTAAGCTTATAACAAAATATAAACACTACCTAATCACTAAGTTTTTAAACACTTGAAAGCACATAAATAATCTTCTTCCATAATCTAACTTAATCTCTTTGAGCACCATCATTTGTATTCTGAAACCTACCTCAGCAGCATTCAGCAAATCATAAATGAGAAAACTATAGTTAGCCTTATTCACAGTGTTGGGTAATTGGCATTAAACATCAATCCATCCCATAATTTAAGGAGGATTCAATAAGAAATACAAAGCATACACATACTTATACATGCTAAGATACTCTGGAATCGTCTACGTATTAAAGTAAGTTATATACATTATTATAATCTTTCAGCATTTTATCAAAACTCACATAATGCAGCATTTCACAACTAGGCCTTTTTGATCCACCCGGCCATCTTCATTGCCTGGCAAAAGAAAGCATAGTCCTCATTCAGATTGATATCATAACTTAATAACAAAGTCCAAACCAAAATTGCTCGTATCAAGACATTACATCGACATGGCTCAACATGTACTGAAGTAGCCATATAGACATGTCAAATTGAATGAAGCCGAAAAAACTAATACGCAGCTGACGTATAATTTAGCTATATTGTATCTGGAAATGCCGCTCTGTGCTCAAACAAACAGTTCAGAAAAGGACATTAAAACCCAAAAAATATTTAGCGGCAATTAATTAAGGGCAATAGCTTATGTTTTTAGAGGCAATTTTTTGTGACAATTACGTTTTAGCACTCATTGTACAAATGCTCTTAAAACCTTCCGCGATATTTGATCCAATGGCAATTAACTAATTGACCGTAAAAGCTTGAGTGGCAATTTGTATTGCCGCTAAAAGCCTTTATTTTTGTAGTGGGATGAGGATGAATATGTTTCAGACTTATTAGTTCGCAATGATCATTACAACTATGCTCAATCTCAACAAAGGTGGGTTCGACTATATAAATCTTCACTGACCATGTGGCTACTTAAATTCATCTCAAGCCGATATTATATAAACTTAAAAATAATACAATAAAAATGAAAAGTACTAGAATTTTAATGACTCACCATCACAAGGTTGAGATAGTTTTCGATTTTGGGGAGACATCATTTCCTTTTTCAACTGCATCAATATATCCTCCATTGTGTTTTCCCTCTTCCAGTCAGCCAACATGGGGAAGAGACTTGGCTCTACCTGATAAACTTTATCATGTAAGCCGGTTTTCTTAATACCAAACCTAATAAAGTCAGATAGGAAGTACGTTGTACCTACCACACCAGTTTCATAATTTACGCAGCTCATGTTAATCCTGGACTGGAACCTCACACCAGGTGGCTGATCTGGATACTCCTTCCCACAAAATAGTTTCAACTGATAGATGCGCCCTTCGTGTACAGTCTGTCAACATTACATGTCATCAGCACAGAATTTTATCCTTCATAAAGGCCAAAGTCATCATGAGTAACGAGCAACTTTGTCTTACAATAACGGATTGATACAAATTGAAGGCACATTTTATGAAAAGATTGTTGTCTTGGTTCCTTGATTCCTAATATTCCGTAACCCCTAGAGAAGTTTTCCAACAATAACAAAAGGATGGTATTTATATAAGAGTGAGAGACCATATTTGCTTCAAAGAATGGTAATAACTAATAACCTAAGTGAGAACTAAGGTCTGCCATCTTTTGTCAATTGCTAACTTGGCCTTTACTACACAATCGAATTTCTTTTATTAAAACAAATATATCGCTCCACCCACCTGATGCTGATCTCTTGTTTCTATCATCATACGCCGTGGTTGAAAATCAAGTTATCCATAAGTGCAGATCTGAGCAGCTGAGGGCAGTTACTTGCATTGTTTCGGGAATCATGATGCGGAAAAAAGCGACAAGGCTCCGGATCACGCATTACGCGAAGTGTGAAGCGATGTTCGTGCATCATTGAAGTGAAGCGCAATTTAAAAGAAAAAAAGACTAATCACAGCATCCATATAGTAAGACAGAACTGAAAAGACCGACCACAACAACTATATAATCAACATTTAAGACGATATATACACATAAGCAAAAGTTTAAATTAAACATCAAAATCACTAGTTTGAACATCGAAACACCTGCTACCGAACAGACTAGCAAAAAACAAATCAAAATTAATAATATTTCAACATCTAATTCTTGTTCTTCTAAAGCTCATCTACTTCATCAAGATTGTCTAAATCTTATATTCCTTCATTATCATCATATTGCTCATCATCTTCAACTTCCTTACCTTCCTCAACTCTTTTCTTAAAAAAATTTAAAATTGACCAATATAAAAGGAACATGAAGCGACTCTTTTTGTTAATTTAAAATTGACGCTAAAAATAAAATCAACATGATGCGCTCGCACCGGCTTGCTTCTCAGATCAGCTCGCATTTCACATAATCCTGTGATGTGCCCGCTTCTGTAAGGTTGGCTCGCATCAGCCACACACAGTGAAAGGGGCTCGCATCATCACATTATGTGACAATGCAAGCGCATTCCTGAACACTGGTTACTCGGATTATCGTTCTGTAGTTCTCTTTTCGTTATAATATTTTTCAGCCATACTGTATTGATCGCTTATTGATTTTCTAGGCACCCATGTAGAACAAGTGCAGTATGGGCAATAATACCTCACTAAAATTCTTCCACATACACTAAAACTAGGCATAGTTGTACACTAAAGATTGGCCCAAAAGAAGCTGATACCCATACTGGAATGTATGCATACCCATATTAGATACATACCTATAAACAAATTATGAAACATAGGTTTCCATAAGTATTTGAATAAAGTAAGACGATACAGCAGTTACTTTTTTATTCCAATAGGTTACAAATAAGACAGAAGGGGAGCCTTGGACTGACCGATAAAGTTGTTGTCATGTAACCAGGAAGTCACGGGTTCAAGCCTTGGAAACAACCTCTTGCAGAAATGCACGGTAAGGCTGCATACAATAGACCCTTTTGGCTGGGTCCTTCCCCCAACCCCGCGCATAGCAAGAGCTTTAGTGCACTGGGCTGCCCTTTTTTTTTAGGTTAATAATAAGACAATATTGGCATTGAGGTTAAATGCGTTGGGTACACTATCAAGGGGATAAATCGAAACTAAGTGATATAAGATATGTCAAAAGTGAAATATTTTAACAAAAGTTTTTTATCCAAAGAGCTGAAAAGGTATGTATAGGCCGCACCCAAGGGTGGGGGCCTAGTGGTCAATGAAGTGGGCCAAGAACTATGAGGTCACCTGAACACTATGAGCAGTTTTTTGCTACTATTTAGTGTACTCAAGAATTCGCATGACGTGCTCGTACCTATGTCACTGATAATAGTTATAAATCAACACAAATGCAGGCCTTATGTAACGTGGTCTACTTTGATAGTCGTGTTTCCTGTCTTTTTGCTGGGAACATAAAATTCAGAAAAATCCAATCACGTTAAAAATTGGACAGATGATACCTTCTAAAAATAATCTAGACAGTTTCTCGCTCTCCTATATCTGCCCCTTCATTGGTCATCTATTCCTAAATAATAAACGGTATTTCAGTGCAGAGCCTGCAGGCAAACTTCTATATTATTTCCTGCAATATTAATCCTTATTTTTTAATTTTTTATAACTGAGGTGTCCAGGTCAGCTTGCATGCACCTCGACTAATTCCATGGGATAGTAATCCTTATTACTCTAGTTTCTGCTATCTATAGTAGGATATGCATGCTGCTTTTTACCATACATCATCTTTTTTTTTTTTTTTTGAAATGGTAAGTATTCTACCCTACCATCTTGTTCACCAGAAGGATGAGTTCAAAACTCGAAGCTCTTCGATGAAAATCAAAGTGTCATTTTTAAAGCTTTTGTGGCCCAAGCGTCTCCTTAATTCCTTAAGGCGGAAAGGTGCACCTGGAATAAATCATATGTACAAACTTGGTCGTAAAGCCATTAAGTGGCAAAGAGCGTCCAGGTCTCCAACTAATTACAAATTCATCTTTTGGATTATAAGTCATCACTATTCGCTTGTGACAATACAACAATAAGTATGTCTTAGTCCCAAACGAGTTGGGCTATCTATCTATATGAATCCTCATTGATCATGTTTCTCCAATTAAACTCCATCTTAAACAAGTACTATACAAAATAAAAATAAAAATAGACGTACTAGAAGTTCTCTATAACATCTACAGCCAAAAACATCTATACTAGGGCTAAAAGGCTCCTAGAGAGCATAGGACCTAAACTAAAGGTACTAATATGACTTAGTCATTTGGCCCGGGCAGAAGATAACAAGGAATCAGAAGCAGCTGTGGAGGACCTATGCATTTTATGGACCATCTGGAAGGAGAGGAACAATGCTTATTTTGAAAATAAAAGGGCTCATATCCAGAATCAGAAATACTCATCTCCAATTATGTTCTTTTGGTGTAAAAGATGTTTAATTGAGCATATGGATCAGTATATGGAGCTCTAGGATTTGTTAGGAAATTTGTAACGCTTTGTTGTTCTGGGCATTGACTGCTTAGGATGCAGTGTTTTTTACCATCTTGGTACCTTTCTTGATAAAATTTTACATATATGATTTGAACCTTTTTTTCCTCATAAGGACTAACAGGAATAAAATCTATCAACCAGTGTCTATCGCCTATGTAGATTTTTCTTCAGGTGTGCTCATCTTTCGCCAAGTTTGCATGCATTTCAAGAGATTGTAGGTCTTTTGAGATATTACATTCCATGTGTTTTAGGCCTTTCATTCACCATGGTATGACATCTACAGACTCGTGCATGGGAAGGTGGATGCAGGACATGACCAACCCAAGCGACCTTCCCTTATTTTATCTCAATGTCCACTTGCACCTTCGGGAAAATGTGGTCATTTTGTTAATCTTATCCAATCTTGTATTACCATGGACTGTATAAGGATCCACAGCTCTTTAACACTCATCTTGTGGGTTATAACCAGACCCACCCAATCCTTAATAAGTTTTAAATTCAAAGTTTGTTTTCTTATAATTTGTTTGAGTACCTAATAAAACTTTTTTCTTTATATTATGACTATAAAGAACATATCAAATAAAAAATATATCTTTCAATATTTAGATAAAATTTCTCATGGATCAACCCAAGGCTGCATATCAACTCAGTTTTAAAATGGGCTGAACTAAGCGGATCAAAATGAGTCCAATTAATAAAATATGCAGGTTATTAACCCGCCCAAACATAAACGGGTTGGGCCGTGTCATGATTATTTGGTCTGATTTTGTCACCCCTAGTTTGTTATATAAAACCTATCTTTCACTTTCATAGGCATCATTTTATCACATAACACCCAGGTAGCACTTCTCCATTTCAACCATCCGAATTTGATTCTAGGTGTAACATCTTCCTCTATAATTCCATTCCGGAACAAGAAGCCTAAATATCTAAATTATTTGCATTTAGGCACTATAACCCCATCTAAACTCACCTTAACTTCATTTTTTTAATGTTGATTAGACTTTTAGTGCATATATTTTGTTGTTACTTCTACGAATCTTAAAACTCTACATCTAGAGAACTTCTACATAGCTCAAGCTTTTGGTCGACACTCTTGCTAGTTTCGTCAGTTAGCACAATAGCAAATAGTATACACCAGAAAACCTGACTCTGAAGTTCTAAACTATATGCATTGTATCACCTTACTTTAACAGATTATAAATGATCAAGATTTAAAACACATATTCAGTATCCTGTTTTTAGGAGGGAGTCCTATACTCTCTCTCTTTCTACCACTTCATTCGTTTGCTACTACTTGTACTGCTTACCTTCTTCCTTCCTCTTGCCCTCTGAATCATTCCCTTTCCCCAACTGTTACGTCCTATTACATGCACCATATCATGCCCTTTTTAGCAGATTGTAGATGATAGTGACTCAAATTTGATATTGTGCACACATTGTATATCATGCTTTCTTTAGCAGATGACACATTATTATGACATCAAAGTTGATATCCCATGAGTGGGATTCTTTTCTCTCTGCCTCTTCATTCTATAACTCATTGCCAACATGTTCTGTATCAATAACCTGTATCGCTTACTTTCTTTTTCATTCTTCTTTTACTTTCTTTTTCATTCTTCTTTTTCTACCGCCACCGGAATCCTGTTCAAAAGAATAGACCTGCAGTAGATTTTTTTTTCTATTTAACCCAGATAAACTTTCTCCAATATCTTAGCACATGGATAAGGCATAATCAGCCAAAATACCCTTCCTTTCAGTTATCTTAGTATTATTTTTAGGATACCCAGCAAAAGGCATCTAAAAAATGAATGCAAATCACGTGTGTAACAAAATCGAAGTATGATCAAATAGTCAGCTAAGGTAACTAAAGATCACCCTGAGAACCAAATTCAAAAACATAATTTTCATCAACAGCCGAAAAAAGTACCACGAAGCCTAACTGCAGTTACGATAGTTCTGTCAGTACAGTCGAACAGTCATTACTTAGTATTAGAATTCAGTAACTCTAAACTCAATTTGGATTGATTCATAATATGAAAACTCCAAAAAATGAGTGTTTTCCATGGAAAAGAATTCAAAATGTGCTGTTACACTGTTAGTCCTACAACTTGAGTGGTAAGATAACAAATGACTATCTTACTTGACAGATTTCAGGATCCCTTCAAAATGAGTAAAATCATACGTTAGATCTATGTTGCTCGGACCCTTCAAAAAAGCCACTGGGGGCATTTCAGTACTTTTTTTTTTTGAGGATCTGACATGGGTGCGAGCATTATTTGAGAGTCTGAGCAACATAGGTTTAGATGTCAACATAAGAGTTGCACCTCATAAATTTTTAAGTCCAAAATGTGATTTCAATGTGCAAATATATAGATGCAAAGTCACTTGCATCCTCAGGAAAAACTATCAGGCTATTCAAGAACACAGAAAAAGAAGAGTCAAAAGCATAAACGCGAAAGAAAGCCTACATTAGGAGGGCCAATTATAGTTCCTGTCCATGACTGCATGTACACATCATCTGCGTCATCCATCCCGTAGCTAACAGTTCCATCCCCTATTCCTTTTTCACCTCTTTCAAGCTCTTCCAATAATCTGAAATTCCTCGGGACTGGACATGAACACAAATACAATCAGATAATGATTACATAACATGCTGATATCATATGTTGAAAGTAACATATTAAGAAGGGCTTCCTTGAAAAAGACTAAGATAAAGTTACTGAACAATATCATGTCTTTGCAATTACAGATGATGAATTCTGCAGTTCAGAGCCACAAAAGGATTAATTTAAGACTAAATTCCATTACATTGCAAGGTAACATTGCACAACAACAACAACAAACCCAGTGTATTCCCACCTAGTGGGGTCTAGGGGGGGTAAGATGTACGCAGTCCATACCTCTACCTCTAAAGAAGTAGAAAGGCTGTTTCCGATAGACCCCGGCTCAAGACATGAGACACCACACAAATACATAGTAAAGCACAAAACAGGATTTCATAACATAAATGCGGCACCCATAAGTAATAGAAAACAGAGGCAAGCACCCAGATTCGTAATAAAACATGGAACACGGAATCATAACAAGAATAATACCCCCACCAGGTAATTCCTACACTAGCAACCCAAACTGGCCCTAGTCTTCTGCCCTAATTCGCGACCTCCATACCTTCCTATCTAGGGTCATGTCCTCGGTGAGCTGTAACTGCTCGATGTCCCGCCTAATCACCTCACCCCAGTACTTTTTCGGCCTACCCCTACCCCGCCTAAAACCATCCAACGCTAGCCTCTCACACCTACGAACCGGGGCATCCATGCCCCTCCTCCTCACGTGTTCGAACCATCTCAATCGGACTTCCCGCATCTTGCACTCCACTGGAGTCACACCAACCTTCTCCCTGATAGTCTCATTCCTAACTCTATCCCCTCTAGTCAGCCCACACATCCAGCGCAACATCCGTATTTCCGCCACCTTCATTTTTTGGATGTGGGAGTTCTTAACTGGCCAACACTCCGCACCATACAACATGGCCGGCCGGACTACCACCCTGTAGAATTTGCCTTTAAGCTTGGGCGGCACCTTTTTATCACACAACACCCCCGACGCGAGCTTCCACTTCATCCATCCCGCCCCAATACGGTGCGAGACATCCTCGTCAATCTCGCCGTTACCCTGGATCACAGACCCGAGATACTTGAAACTATCCCTCTTGCATACCTCCTGTGATTCCAGCTTCACTACCACCTCATTCTCCAGCCTCACTTCATTAAACTTGCATTCCAAATACTCTGTCTTGCTCCTGCTCAACCTGAACCCTTTAGACTCAAGAGTTTGTCTCCACACCTCTAATTTGTCATTCACACCCCCTCGAGTCTCGTCAATCAGAACTACATCGTCTACAAAAAGCATACACCAAGGCACCTCCCCTTGAATACGCCGCGTCAACACATCCAGCACCAAAGCAAACAAAAAGGGGCTAAGAGTAGATCCCTGATGCAATCCTGTCAAGACAGTGAAATGCTCTGAGTCTCCTCCCGCCGTCCTCACCTGAGTTTTCGCTCCATCATACATATCCTTAATTGCTCTGATATATGCCTGCGGGACTCCACTCACTTCCAAGCATCTCCATAGCACCTCCCTGGGGACTTTGTCGTATGCCTTCTCCAGGTCGATAAACACCATGTGCAGGTCCTTCTTCCTTTCCCTATACTGTTCCACCAACCTCCGTACCAGGTGAATTGCCTCCGTCGTCGAGCGGCCAGGCATAAATCCAAACTGGTTTTCCGAAATAGACACTATCTGTCTCAGACTCACCTCGACCACTCTCTCCCAAATCTTCATAGAGTGACTCAATAACTTAATTCCCCTATAGTTATTGCAACTCTAGATGTCACCCTTGTTCTTATAGAGAGGGATCATGGTACTCCACCTCCATGCCTCGGGCATCTTTGCCGTCTTGAAGATTTCGTTGAACAATCCAGTCAACCACCTTACACCAGCCTCTCCAACGAACTTCCAAAACTCCACCGGTATCTCATCCGGCCCCGTCGCCCTACCCCTCCGCATCCTGTGAACAGCCTCTCTAACCTCTTCTACCTTAAAACATCTACAATAACTAAAATCCCGACCCTCCTCTGAGTGCTCCAGTTCCCCTAACACAATAGGTCTATCCCCTTCGTCATTCAAGGTAACATTGCACGTTTAAGGAAATTTAGTATCAATTATGGATGAAATATATAAAGACATCCCGGAAATATATAAAGACATCCCGGAAAGTTTACGATTTTTTTAATTCTCTTTGAACTCCACGAAAAAAGGATAAGAACACTTGTACTAGCCTTATATAAATGACTTGATCTCCAAACAGCTTTCTCGTGAAAGTAGTTGTTTCTAAGAAGCTAATAAAGATAACTGGTTAAGTGCTAAGCACAATTATCAGCATTAAACTAAGGATGAAAGCATACTAAACAGAAAACTCAAACTGGAACCAAGATTAGAACCTCTGCCATCTCCATAGATGAAGTCCTTCGCCTTTTTATTTTCTACTCTACTCTTGGGTTTGTGAAGATTAACCTCATTTGGCTACAGAAGTAATTTTTTTGAGCCATTCACCCACTAGTCTAATAAATAAAGCACAAATCAGCATCTACGTGTTCATTTTGATTCATTTTGGCGGATTCTCTTCTATGGATGAAAAGTAGCTGTCAGTTCCTTTTAAAATTCATTAAAAAACAGTTGGTTTCTGCTAAAATAGACAAATCGCTTGAAGTTGAGTTATCCCTACTTCATTTTGCCTCATGTTGTCTTGCACTAATTCCCACCCAACACATTCCAATATTTACCCTCACCAGCAGCTAGAGAAGGAGAAAGAAATGATGTCCTGGCCTGAGCTGGGACCTACGGACCAACTATTCCTTTTTGGAATAGAAGTAAGAAAGGATGGTTTTAGATCACTGATGTCGAAATCACGAAAAAGATCATATGTGAAAGAATCACCTGATTTATGGGTTCCCGGAGTATGCTTATATTATAGTGAAGTACATAGGGAGGAGCAAAAGCTGCTCAACCAGACGGGAGAAGCGGCCAAAGGAAGCTGGTTCGCCTTCACTCCTCCATTACTACATAGGCTGTTCCAATCCCCAGTGAAAATATTCCAAAATGGAAAGGAAGGAAGGTTAGATATCTTTGACAAGGTTGTATTTTTGGTTGAAATCGGATGGATCTTTTAAAGTGGTGTGTCATAAACCATATTCCACTTCTTTACATCCACATTTTTCACCATCCACATCACAGATACACTAACCTATTTCTGCAGTTAGATTTTAATTTAAAAAAAAAAAAAAAAAAAAGACGAACAGATGAACACACACACGCAACGACAGAAGCATTAACAAATCAAGAAAGGAAACTTGACCTCCAGAACGAATTAAGCCCCAAACACCCAAAAGGACGAGTGGGAGCACATACGTACCATAGCATTTCAGAAGAAGTAAACCACAGCCACATATTACAACAGGATAGTAACCCTATCAATAGTTTCTTATCAAAACAATAGCAACAGCATACCCAATGTAATCCCACAAGGTCTGGGGAGGGTAGAGTGTATGCAGACCTTACCCCTACCTTGTGGAGGTAGAGAGGTTGTTTCCCGAAGACCCCCAGTTCAAGTATCGAAACAGAACTTCAACTATTCAGCTGATATCTTCACCTTAATTAGGCCAATATTTCTGTTAACAAAAACTTCAACTTACCATTAAAAGCTGAAAATCAAGTTCAACAAATTCATTCAATAGGGCTAAAAAATTGAACTTTTCTGTGTGTAAAAACAGCAATCATTTGAGACAAAACACTAAGTGATTTCTTCCCATCTGTAGGCTCAGACACAAGATAAACAAAGAAAATCAGCAATCATCCCCCCCCCCCCCCGCCCAAATGAAACTTTGCCTATTCTGGACACAAAACCCAAGAAAGAAACCCTTTTCCCCAATAAAAGAAAGGGTTTAAACAGCACAAAAAACTACATAAACTATAACAACATAAATTCAAACAAAGAAAAAAAATACCCCTTTTGAACAACAAGACAAAAGAGTTCTGCAAAGATCTACACCTAAACTAAAACCAAAACTTCCAATGAAATAAAAAAAGGATTTTTTCCAAATTTTTCAAGATTTTGATGCTTACCTACAACTCTTGATGATCCTTCTGACCCCATTTCAGGCAACATTAAAGAGTACAACAGCAAAGACAAGTTTTTGAGGTGAAAAAACCAAAAGGGTATTTCCTAAAAAGGAGGAAACAAGAAAGAGAAAGTGAAAAATAGAGGAGTTGGTCCCAAACTCCCAAATCAAGAATCCGACTTTATGGTACACTATTTCAGTATTCACTGTGTGTGTGTGAAGTTTATACAAGTACAATTTGTGACAAAGTTTGACGATAAGATTTAGGTAAATTGATGAAAGATTAAAAGAGGAAATGAATTGATGATCTGTTCTAAAAGCTTCATATCCAACCGATTGCCACAAAAAATCACCGAGAAATTTAATTGTTAAGTTATAGCAAAATTTCACTAAATATTTCGAATGTCTTAAAAGTGTTTTCCCCCTCTTAACACTTTGTTTGGATTATTTCATAATTTACATATTGTATGGCATGCTATTATAATATACAGCATAATATTATATAATATTTGAATGGATTGTATCGTCTATTGTTGTTTAATAATAATTTTATTATTTATTTTGATGGTGTGATATTGTATGGTAATGGATAAATTTATAAAAATACGTTTAATTATTATAAATGTTGAATTTATTAATAATTATTAATAAAATAATTTTCTTCATACTTATCTGTCACAACTTATGTCATTTAAATATATTAAGTTGTTAAATTAATGTAAATTTTAAGAAAATCAATACAAGAGTAGATCAAAATAAATGTAGTTGAATTCATTTTTTATAGTAACAAATTTCATTTTCTTTTGGAGTTTTGAAACGTAACCACCAACGACAAATACAAAGTTTGAATGCATTTTTTGTGTATGCTACGAGTGTCTTCGGTATGAAATATTAAAAAAAATCTAGAAAAACAAATTGTTTCTTACTTATTTTCTTGTGTTTGTTACATAAATAGAAAAATATTTGTATATATTTAACAAAAAATAATGAGAACAAATAGACTAAGGGGATGGAGTTTTTGAAAAAAATTATGAAACTTTTGTTAGAAAAAAAATTGGGGGTGGGGTAGTAGAGTGGGGGATCAAGAATAAGGGAAGGGCTGCGGTAAGAAAAAAGTTTTAAATTTTTAAAAAAATAAATTAAAGAATATTTTTTTGGGTGCGGGGGGGAGGGGGGATGGGGGGCTAGTAGGAGGTGGCGGTGAGGTAAGAAAACTTTTTTAAGAAGAAAAAAAAATTAGTTCGAAAAAGGGACTGGTAAATGGTGAAGTAAGAAAAAAGTTTTGATATCTTTTAAAAAAAAATCAGGGTGAGGGGTTGGTAAGGGGTGGAGTCGGGGTCAGGATAGGGGATGATATAAGAAAAAAGTTTAAAATTTGCTAAAAAAAAAATAATTAAAAAAAATTGATGCGGGAGGGGGAGGGGGGCTCAAGAGGTGAGGAGTAGGAGGTGGAGTTAAATAATATGGGGTAAAGGATAAAATGGGATTATATAATATTAAATAAGGGTATAAAAAATAAGCAGATCATGTGATACCACCAAATCGGTGGTTAAATAAAGTGAGAATTTTCATGGTTATCAAGCCTAGAAATTAAATCATACTATACCATATATTTTGACAAACAATAAAAACAAACATGGTTCTCTTAGTAACTATATCATATCATAAAAAATTATCATCCAAATAGTGTGCAAGTATTTTTCTAATTTTGGTGATATTTAAGTATTTAGTGCTCATTTGAGAATATTTTTTTCAAAAAAAATATGTTTTTTTTTAAATGATATATTTTTTTTTGGTAAAAAGAAGAAGATTTGAAAAGAAGTAGAAAATTTCTACTTCTCAAAAAAATAAAAGCAGAAAATTATTTTTTTCATGATAAAAATATCCCAATTACTTAATTTTAGATTCATCTTTTGATGTTTCTAAGTAATTTTAAATTATTACATTATTATTTAATATTTTTAATATATATATATATATATTTATATTAATTGAAATACATACTTTTTAATTAAATAAAAATAAAATTTTAATTAGAAATATTATAATAAACATTCAAAATAAATTTTCTCTATAAAATGATTTTAAAAATAAAAATTTATTGATACATGTCTTTTTTTGTCATTGGATTCTCAAAAGCATTTCTTTATCCAACACAATATGTTTATCAAAAGCATTTTTTTAAATTAATTTATCAAACACAAATTATTATTCTTTTTAAAAGCACTTTTCTGAAAAGTTATTTTATAGAAATTTTCCTCAAATAAGTAGTTTTATAACAACAGTTTCAAACTGGATCTTAGTTTAAAGTAAAAGGAAAAAATACACTCCCTCCATTTATGCTTTTTTTTTAAATCAATTTATAATTTCTTTATCAATATTTTAAGATATATTTTTAATTAAATTGATAAAAGAAAAATCGCAAATTATAGTATTTTTCATATAATTTTGGGATAATACTCACGAAAATACCTGAACTTTGATTGAATTTTCAGTTAAGCATACTAAACTTTGCGGGGGGTCCTATTACCCCTGAACTTTTTAAAATTAGAATCAATTCCCCCCCCCCCCCCCAAAACGCTATTTTCAGTTTTGGAGTAGAAAATGTAATACAGGCGTCAATCTCGCATTGACACGTGTATTTTTTATTTAAAATTAATTTTTATTTATTTTCTTCTCTATTTAAAATTAATTCTTCTCTATTTTGGTCCACAACAGTAGTATCTCCATTAAGAATTTTAAAATTCTCCATTCTTCTCCATTCACGATGGTTTGTAAACCCATATTTTTTATTATATTCATATTTGGATTTGTAAAACCATGTTTTTGATACATTTTGTCCTTGCATTTTTTACAGAAAGCAAAGTTTAGAATTTATTACCGGAAAAGCTCAAAATTCCGGCGACTTGCAAGGTTTCGATGAAATCGCAAATTCTCAATGTAAATTAATAGCTGGGGATGCAGGGAATAATTCTATGGCAAAATCCTCAATTATTACAACTCCCACTGATTTCAATTTTAAAATTCTAATTTGGCGAATTCAAAGGAAATTGATAATTTGCCGGCTTTGATTCAAAATTTTCAATAAGTTTTAATCGAAAATGATGTTGGAAATGTTGGTAAGTCAAAAGCCCTTCCGAAAATGATCATAATTCATCCAATTGCAATTTTTTGATTACTACTTCGGTTAATTTGGTCGGAGATGGTGCTCGGGTGATCGTAAATCAAATTGGTCAAAGGAATTTGATCGAAAATGAGATGGGAAAATTGAGGACCAATTTGTTTTCCTCTCTTTTTTTTCTCTCAATTTCTCACTGTCTCTCTTGATTCTCTCTCCCTCTCTCGATTCTCCCCACTTTCGATTCTCTCTGATAGTGTGTGTATCACTGTGTGTGTAGTGTTCTCTGGTATGTGAGTGCGTGCGTTCGTTTTTCGATGGCAGTGTGTGTGTATGGTCAGTGTTTTCCGATAGCAGTGTGTATGGCAATGTGTGTGTATGGCAGTGTGTGTAGGGAAGAGTGTGTGTGTATATATATGATTATGTGAATATTTTAATGAAAATAAAATTAAATAAAGGTTTATAATAAAAATTGAGGGGCTATTTGACAAAAAAAAAAGGTTTATAACGTTTTTTTAACACTTTCACGCGCCCAATGCGCGTGACTTATACTTAATGGTCAAAGTGGGCAGATATATGCCACCAAAATACAAAAATAAAGTCTAGGGGGGTAATAGGACCCCCGCAAAGTTCAGTATGCTCAACTAGAAATTCGGTCAAAGTTCAGATATTTTTGTGGGTATTATCCCTATAATTTTTTAATATTTGAATTTTGATTTTAAAAGTTAAATTAATCTAATCTAATTTAGACTTAAATTAATCTAATCTAATTTAGACTTAAAATTTAATCAAATTAACTCACAGAAAATAAAATAAATATATAAAAAGAAATGGAGGGAGTGTAAAACGAGCCAAAAGTGAATATCTTCTATTTATTGCTTTTAGCTTTTTTATTATAAACCACTTTTTTAAAAGTTCATTCAAACACTCTAAATTGTTAAACTACTACCCCTACCGTCTATAGTCCATTGTACTAAAACTACCTATTAAATAATATTTTTTTAGTTTAAAAAATTAAAGATAATTTATCATTCGTATTCATTTTACTCTTGCTATTTACTCACTCTATCCAACAATGTTTGACAACTACATTAAAAATAGATGTCCAACAATACTTGTTCAGTTTGAAAAATCAATGAATAATTTACCTTTTTTATTTATTTTATCCTTACTATTAAATACTACTAGTGTACGTACCCGCGTGATATGCGGATAATATTAAAATAATATTTCTAATATTTCATGTTGGAATGTCTTGTTCGAGCATGTTAAATTTCATTATCTTAAAAAGGATTCAACTATGATATTATTTCTCAATGAAATATAAAAATAAAATAATTTTTTTCTCTACCCTCACCCACCTCCCACCCCTACCACCACCTCCATCCCCACCCCTCAATTTGTTTTTGAAATAAAATCCCGCCACCGCCCCCTGCTTGATCCACCTCCCCCACCTCTAACCAAATCTTTATGAAAAAAAATCATGTAATTATAAAAAATACTTATGTTTCATATTTTTCTTTATCATATTATTCACAATTTAAAGATATTATACTATTTATATTTTCCCCACCCCACTCTCCTACCTTTAATCAAATTTAAATGAGTACCATTCACAATTTAAAGATATTAAATTGTTAATACTCCTCCCCCCCCCCCTCCCCCCATACTTTTAGTCAAATTTATATGTGTAGAAATCATGTAATTATTTAAAAAGCTTTTATTTTTCATATTTTCTTTATTGTATTATTTACAATTTAACGATTTGATATTGTTAAACTTGATTGTTTTTAGTTTTAAATTTTTATTCTATTGTACCTCCTTCTCCGAAGGAGAGCCTTGGAGTAACTGATAAAGTTGTTGTCATATGATCGGGAGGTCACGGATTCAAGCCTTGGAAACAACCTCTGATAGAAATACAAGGTAAGGCTGCGTACACTACACCCTTATGGTGAGGCCCTTCCCTGGACCCTGTGCATAGCGGGAGCTTTAGTGCACCGGGCTGCCCCTACCCCAATCTCTTTCGTTTAAAATTAATAAATGATATGGGTGTTATCTAATTACTTCATTATATTCTCAAAATTAATTTAAAATATTATCTCCCAACCCTTTATTTTTTTTTTATATTTTTTCACTGCAGTTTAATTACTTTTATCTAATTTAACTTTAAATTATTTTTTTGTCGTATTACATGCCATGAAAGTTGAGTTTTCTTCTCTTTTTCAAAATATAGAATGTTGAGTTTTAAATCTAAATTACTTAGATTTGACATTTTATTGTTCATTAATTTCATCATTTGTTAGGATAATAATTACTTGGTATGCACAATTTAAGACTTGCTTGTTATAATTAAAAAAAATATTTTCTCAAAATATGATTCAAAAAATTTGAATGTTGAGACATAAAGCATAGAGCAATCCAATTTATCAATTAATCAAAACTCGATTATCAAACATTAACATACTATAAAATAAATATAAATTTATGATATCAAAAAATAATTGTCAATATCATAAATGATTTCTTTATATGTTTATGTAACCTGTGAAAATATGATTTCTACTTTTTTTATGTTAAAATTCAAAATAATCATTTATTTTATTTTTTCAAAAAAGTCAACTTAACTAGATTATAATGAATTAACAATGACAAAAATGATCATTTAACGTTGGGATAATCTAAGAGGCAATACCTTTTAATTTTTTACTTCAAAATCATAATATTCCTCGATATTATGTTATTTTTCTTGTTTTAATTTATTTATGAGTTTAATTTAATTTTTTGTTTTCAAAATTAAAGAGTTTAAATAATAAGATAACCAAATTGACTGAATTTTAAGTTTATCTAATAAAGAGTTAATATGTGTTGATATTTTGAATTTGAAAATTAATATTTTATCAAATGAATTAACAAATAAAACTAAATTTGATTGAATTTAGACTTATATACTTTTACAATACAAACTACAATTTTATTCTTTTCCTTTTCATTTATCGTTCTTCGAGTTCAAAAATCTTGTAATAAAGAAAATATGTATTTTAAATATCAATTAAAATTTATATTTCAATTATAACGTTATTATTATTTTTCCTTAAACATGATCTTATAAAATTATTACGTGATACTTAACATTCCAGTACCTTACACAATTTTAAAAAATAAAAGAATTTGAACATTTATTTTAATAAAATAATAGTATAAAAATGATAACAAAAGCAAGCATTTAAAAAGCTAAATATGTGACTCGAAATCTTAACAAAAGGTGATTTTATTTTTCATTTAATCGAATGTATTTACTTTTATAAAAAATTAAACGAACAATATTAAAATGACAATTACTTACCTGAATTCAGGCCCATACATAATGAAAAAAATAGCTTATAATATGACCATCACTCAATTGCATGTAAAAATGAGATTTTAAATAAAAAATATTTCAAGAAAATGAATAATACGACGAATACAACAAATAAATTCATGAATTAAGCTAATGATCATTAAAAAAAAAAAAAGAGGAGGAAGTTTATTGTTATATATAATTACAAAAGTATATAGAGAGAGGTTAGAAAGTTAGAACTCCTCTCCAACTCAAATTTTATTTGAAATTGAAATTCAAATATCATATCAATTTAAGTGATTACTGTCACACCCTTTTTTCGCCCGAGGAATCGAAATCAAAGGGTTTTTTCAATTAAAGTGACGGTATTGAATAGGGATTATTTTATTAATAGAGTCGCCACTTGGAATTGAGTTTTGGTGTTCCAAGTCACCTTTTTGAATCCCTAGTCAAAAGGAAATGACTCTTTGCTGGTCTGCGAAAATAGAAGACTGGGTAAGGAATTCTGTTGTCCGAGGAGAAGGTGTGAGGTACCCCTCGAGTCCCGTAGTTCTAGCACGGTCGCTTTAATCGACTTATCTTGACTTAAACTATTTTGATAAATTATGTTAAGATCTAAATTCGCTCATTTTTTAATATACTAAAACTATTTAAAACTCTTGTATTAAACTAGCGAAAATTAATTTCTTAAAAAAATATTTTGTCAAGGTGCATGATTGCATCCTTGAATTTTTAAATATCTTAGAAAGATGTGTACGCCGCATTCTTAATTGAGACGAAGAAATTAAACATGCCTAAAATTTGCCTAGCGTTAAAAGAAATTTATTTCGTCTCTTATAAACTTGAAATAATTTTATCTTGTCTATTTTTATTCTTTTCTTCTATTCATATTCAAACAAACAACAAATAGAGAATACAAAGTAAAATGATTTAAATTTTTACGCTATTTCATGCAAAATAAGTATGATTAATAAATAATCGGGAACATAAACTTAAGAACTACACAGTTGTCACATCCCTTTTTTAACTCCAAAAAAATTATCGATTTTAAGTTCGAAAGGATTTTATTATTAAATGACAAAAGAAAAATTTGTTTAGAAAAGATTCATTTATATTCAAAACTCAGAGTTGCTACTTGGCATAATTCGGTGTGCCAAGTCACCTTTGGAAAATCCTTTTTAAAAATGATTTGACTCTTTAAAACTGATTTGCGAACAGAGATTCTGGCTAAGGAGTTTTGTTGGCCGAGGGGAAGGTGTTAGGCACTCCTCGATCCCGTGGTTCGACCACGGTCGCTTGGTGGAGCGTATCGGCTAATTTTGACATTATGAATATATAAACAACACAAAAAAAAACACAAACTAATCAATCAAACACACAAAACAAAATAAATCCAAAATATAGTGTTTAGTCCAATTATACAGTCCAAAAAATAGAAAGATGCAAAAAATATAAATCCTATTCTATACTAGTCCTAGACTATGCTCCAATGCTTTACCCGGCGCCTCGGGCCTTGATCACGAACCTTATTTCCGTACATGATACTTCAGAACATTCCCCGGTGAATAAGTACAATGTGACCACGGGGCATTCCCCGATAAATGAATACATTTGATGAGATGTAATTAAAGTAAAGAAATCATCCAACACAAACATTCACACATTTAATGACAAAGGATGCTACGAGTTGCCTACCCCAAAACCTAAAATTTGCCTACCAATTTCTACCTAAAACATGATACTATCAATTTCAACAATGCCCATTAATAAATAAAAAATAATCAACATCTACCTTATCGATCTTTTAATTTCCACCCCCAATTCTATACTCAAATTACCAATTTCAAATCTTAAATGATATCTATCATCACACCATATATAATTATGGCAATCAAGCAACAAATCAAACAAAATAGCAATTCATCACCAATCAAGATCAACCAACACACGATATTCAATCCAATGCACGGATATCATCAAGAATGAAAATAAAAGAGGCGAAAGAGTAGAATTGGACCTCATTTAAAGCTTTCAAATTTAGTGTTATTCAAATAAAAGAGTCCGCACTCGAAAACCTCGAATCAGACCCAACAATAAAATCCAGCTCGGTATAGGAAATTGCAACCCAAAAATAGACCACGACGAATCAACCGACCCAAATCCAAACACAGTACCACATGATTGGTTTTAGAATCAATTTCGGACGAAGAAACGGGTCACTACAGCTGTTAACCTATTTCCAGCAAGTATTACCTGAAAAATGACAAAAATCGATGAGATTTTTGGGGATTTTAGCACTGGTAAGTCGGGCTTGAAAAACTGTTGTCGATTCCAGTAAGGATCTCGCTGAAAAACTCAGAATTGATCTCTTTTGCTCTCGTTTTCACTTGTCCTACTTCGATTCACTCGACCTCTCTTCTCTTTCTTTCTTTTTCTCTCTATCCTCTCTCAATAGTGTATGTGTGTGTTCTTCAATTGAGTGTGGAGGTGAAGCTGTGTATGTGGAATATAAGAATGGAAAGTTGTGTTGTTTTGTGCCCGTGTTTCAGTGAGTATGTTGATCTCCTTTCATGTGTATATCGGGTCTGTGAGAGTGTGTAAGGTGAGTGACGATAGAGACCAATTTTTGAGGGGTAGCTTTTTGTTTAGTGTTGTAGTGCGTGAATCCGAAGAAACAAAATGGACCCCCTCCCTTTTATGTGAAGATGGTGATGATCTATATCTGGGAGAGCGTGTACTCTGTTGAGGGAAATATTCTCTGTGGCCCTCATTCCTTTTTGTTGTATGTGTAATTTTGTTATGAGAAAGAAGAAAAAACGTGAGAGAGAAATAGATTGGGGTGACATGGGTTAGGGTAGGGGGTAGGGGGTGGTGAGTAGAGAATGGGGTAGAGGTAGGTTGTTAGGATAATTAAAACAAGATAAAATTTTTTAGGGGTTGTTATTTTTGTCATTTTATGGAGGGATAATCATGTGGGTGAGAGTGTATGACAACGCAAGGTAAAACTAGATGAATTGGGTTTTTGGGAGGGACAAAATTACGTGTCTACATCATGCCCCTCTTTGCATGTAAACACAAAGTGTTTTCATACAAAGAAGTAAATAGCAAGACAAAATCTTGACCCTACCATTATTCAAAGGAAGAAGGACAACTGAGTCTTGACTTAGGACATCCTACCTACCCAAGTTATGAGAGAGTCAAGTCGTAGGTATCTCAAAGGATTGGAAGGAGATAAACAATACCGAGTTGGATAGTCGAGTGAGGTCCCGTTGAGGTTTCGGTCCGCGGCTCTGTTATTACATCAAAATAAAAATTATAAGTCAAAACATAAATGAAATTACAAAAAATCCAATCTATGCAGTTGCTTTTGGACTCCTGACTTGAGTTTCATCACCCTATTATTCAGACGGGCTCCTGACAAATGAAGATTGACAAGGAAGTGCATCCCCCAATAAATGTCACTTGAATTACCCAAGGAAATGTGTCTCCTTACAAATTCTTGAATTACCCAAACAAGGAAGTGCATTTTCCTACAATTGTTGCTTGAATTTCCCACACAAAAAAATGCATCTCCTTACAAATATCGCTTGAATTCCCAAACAAAGAAGTGCGTCTCCTCACAAATGCCTCTTGAATTACCAAAAAAAAGAAGTGCATCTCCTTATCAATGCCGCTTTAATTACCTAAACAAGGAAGTGCATCTCCTTTGGAAGTACGTTTCATTATGATACCGCTTGAATTCCCAAATAAGAAAGTGCATCTCCTTGCCAATGCCGCTTGAATTATCAAAAAAAGGAAGTGTGTCTCCTAACAAATGTCTCTTGAATTACCCAAACAAGAAAATGTGTCTCCTTACCAATGCCGCTTGAATTAAACAAATAAAAAGTGCGTCTCCTCATAAATGCCGCTTGAATTACCCAAACAAGGAAGTGTGTCTCCTCACCAATGTCGCTCTAATTACCAAAATAAGGAAGTGTGTCTCCTTACAAATGTCGCTTGAATTACCTAAACAAGAAAGTGCGTCTCCTCACAAATGTTGCTTGAATTACCCAAACAGGGAAATGCGTCTCCTTACAAATGTCACTTGAATTACCTAAACAAGGAAGCGCATCTCTTTACAAATGTCGCTTGAATTACCAAAATAAAGAAGTGAGTCTCCTTACAAATGTTGCTTGAATTGTCCAAACAAGGAAGTGTGTCTTCTTACAAATGTCGCTTGAATTACCAGACAAAAAAGTGTGTTTTCTCACAAATGTTGCATGGTTTTGAATGGCAAATCTGTGCAGAAACATTACCTCTTGTATTTTTAGAAGTCAAAATATTACGGCATTTGATGTTTAGGCTTCAAAATCCTTGATTCGAAGGTAGCATGTGTTCCTGTTTCATACAAAGAAAACTTGTTAGTTTAAAAACATGGTGGCTGGATTGTGACTTTGGCTTTCGTGGAAATCCCTCTTGCCCATGTCACATTTAATATTGCTTTCAACCATTAGCATGTGTCACTGACTTGTTGCATCATTGACCCAAACTCAGATTATTAAAAGTGACTCTGAAATAGATACAGTATCTCTGCTTTGTCATGCTTCTCAGATAAACCCTTTGAACCTTGGTATTTCCATGAGTTTCCAGACTTATCGGTTGACAAAACTTTCTGCGTGCCTTATTTCAGCTCACAATCATGTCTCTTTCATGTGTTGGCCTTTTGTCTTGCTTTGCGCAATTGAAGAAGCTGGTAGCCAATTTTGAAGTCTTTTCTCACTTGTTTTGACATGGACTTGACTCAAAGACAAGAGAAAAATGACAATGATTTTATTTGGACAACTGACTAAAGAAAATAAAATAAAAATAAAGAGAAGAAGGAAAAGACAATGAATGTCCCCATTTGAAATAAAGAAATGAAAAATTTATCTAGAAATGACAGTCAACTCTAATGATTATGCCATGCATTTTGGATCAATCTGCCTGATCTTTCTATCCAAACTTTCTACCAGTTGTTGTTGAGTTAATGGACTTGAAACTGAGTTGCTTCACTTAGGTCAATTGCATTTAAGACCTCATTCGGCTAGTGGCGCCTTGAAGGGTTTTCGCCAATAAGCTTCTCTCATTTTTTCATCATCTCACTATTGCCTTATGGTATTCATAAGGATTTTTCAACAATGAGACTCTCTTATCTTCGTTTCTCTCAACTCACAGTCGTCTTACGATACCCGTAAAGGTTTTTACCGACAAAACTTTCTCATTTTTATCTCTCTCAACTTACCATCATCTTATGGTGCCCGTGAGGGTTTTCACCAATAAGACTCTCTTATTTTTATTTCACTCCTGATTCCATGAGGAAGACAAGTAGTTCCCAAAATGTATCATCATATCCATTGCATGCTTAGCCATAACATCCTCAAAGATTGATCTGAAGGTCTTTCTTTGGTTGTAACTTGGCTTTGGATAGGGTTAGAAAGAAAGGATGACATGAGGCCCAAATGACACTTGATGTGGGTTAGGACCTACAACTTTTGGAATCGATTCAAATAATGAGGATTAACTCATGCCCCAGTTTCTTTTGACTGGGTGATTCTAAATTGTTTATTTGGTTGGACCGAGCCCCAAGCAGGGCAGCCTACATATCTCACTCCCAAGAGAGGAGAATTAGGTCACATGTACTTTCGGCAACTTGTTCTTTTGCTTAATCCTGATTTTTTGTTTTTCTCTTTTATTAACTCTTTTTCTCTTTGAAACTTTCTGACTCTATTTTTTCTAGATGCTCTTTTCTTTTCTTTCTTTTTGGACATATTTTTTTTTTAATTTTTTCGACTTTTTTTTCTCTTTTTTTTACTCGACACTTTTCTCAGATGTTGCTGACTCTATCCTGACTCCAAAAGAGGGGTACGAAAGAAAATAAAACTAAGGCTCAAATGGGGTAAACAAAGGATGACACAATGTTTGGATAACAGAATGAAATGTCTTCGTCATATCAATCTTTGAAAATGCAATTACATAACATGCAATTTGAAAGTTGGAGATGAAGATCATGTGCGCCATCTTTTACAACATTAACTTTGACTGAGTCTATGTGTCACTACTTCTTCTGTACTTTTCTAGCATACAACTCCACTTTTGTTGTACATTTTTACATTGCATGAATCATGATTTTGTGTAGCTGATTTTCTTTCTATCTCTCTTGATATAGGATCACGTATCCACTGTTTGGCCTAATTGAGGCATGCCTTACATTGATGACCAAGTTATTCTAGCGATTCTCAAAATAATTGCCTTAATTTTGAAAGAAGGTTTCACCATGGTTACCAAATGTCTTAATACGCTACCTATTTCTCACATACTTTTTCGAACTTTAGCCCTCTAATTCAATGTTTCCTGGTTAAATTGAATTTTGAGATTTGGCTGAAAATTTCATAGGCATGTCATATCACTAGAGTTAACATAAAATGTACTGTACAAAGAAAGCAAACAAACAACACATATTTGAAATACAAAGGGAAGGGGACACTTCTTTTAGTTGAAATAAAAGATAGAAGAGTTAACATAAAATGTACTGTACAAAGAAAGCAAACAAACAACACATATTTGAAACACAAAGGGAAGGGGACACTTCTTTTAGTTGAAATAAAAGATAGAAGGGACACTTCTTTTAGTTGAAATAAAAGATAGAAGGGTTTGAACATAAACGACAAAAAGAACAAAATAAGATAGATCCCGAATTACAATCCTGAAATAATTCAGGTAACAGAAAAGAAAACAAAACAAACTACCAGACCTCTTCCTAGAAGGGAGAGAAGTGACTTCTCAATTGCTGAGCTTTACATCTTAGCCACTGGTTTGCATATCAGCATGACTAGATATTTCTTCACTTTCTATGTTCTACACCATAATTGATCCATCTTGAATCATCTTTTCAATTTCTCTTTCAAATCTTGATAATCTTCAATACTATGACCCTGCGCATCATAATGATACACACATCGTATGTTAGGATCAAAATTTCTTGAACGCCGATTAAGACTGTGCTCAAAGAGAGGAGTGATCATGCCCCACTGTACCAATCTCTAAAATAAACTATCATACAACTATCCAATTGGTGTGAAGCTATCTCTCGACTTCTGCCCCATTTCATTGTTTGGCTTGGATAGAAAATTGAGCCTAGAAGGGCTTTGGTATATTTATGGAGTTAGAGGATGACTCTGAGGAGTTGGTGCTTGCCATTGTGGGTAAGATGGGGGTTGAACATGTGGTTGCGCATTATATACTGGATATAGAGGTGAGGTAGGGGAGTACAATGTATTTTGGGAGTGATTATGTGGAACTTGGGCATGAACTTGGGCTTGAGCCTGAGAGTGACGACGACATGGTCTTCTTGACCGTGCTCGCTGTCCAACTATAATAACAAATGCATCTTTTTCATTCTTCTTCTCCCCAACACTTCATGAACCCTTTTGAATTGCTTGAGTAGTTTCTTTCAATATTGCAAACTCACAATGCGATCAGTTTTAATTCCATCCTTTATTATCTCTCCCATTTTGAGGACCTCAATAAATGGCTTGCCTAATGCAGGTAAAAAGTGTTGATAATATATTTCATCCTACTCTTGAATAAATACCTCCACTATCTTATTTTCTTTCATTGGCGGTTTCACCATAGATGCTTGTTCACGCCATCTGATCACATACTCCCTGAAACTCTCAGTATTCTTCTTCTTCATACTGGTTAGGGATTTTTCATCAGGGATCAATTTCACATTATATTGAAATTATTGCACAAATTCATTAGCTAAATCATCCCAACTATTCCACCTATCAATATCCTGATCAACAAACCACTTTGAGGCTAGACCCGAAAGACTCTCACCAAAGTAAGCCATGAGCAGTTCTTCTTTGCCTCCAACACCTCTTAATTGGTTACAATAACGTCTCAAACGCACCATGCGATCCCGTGTCCATTATATTTCTCAAATTTCAGCATTTTAAAGCCGAGGGGAAGGTTGACACCGGGAAACATGCATAAGTCCTTATATGAGACACTTTTGTAACCCCCAAGTCCTTGCAAGTTCTTCATAGCCAGTTCCAAACTTCTCAATTGTATGGTCATTTAATCTTGTTGTTTTGTCATAACAGGTTTCTCAGTGTTAGGGGGAAATTCAGGTGGGTGAGTGTAGCCATAAGAACCAACCGACTTAAATGTAGGCACGAGAGCATAATACTGATCACTAGAAATATTCAATACAGTCTCACTTGCAGAGTGGGGAGGCACAACCGGTGGATAAACCTCAAAATTAGGAGCTTCAAGTGGGAGTGCTGCTGTAAAAACATGAACAGTGGGTGGAGCCGAGCATATGGTAGTTTTGGGTTGAGGAGTGAGGAAATGAACATTGGAAGTGCTTGGATATTCTTTCCCCAGAGTCGATCCTGACACATATTGTGTCGTGTTAACAAAAATAGGGAATTGAGCATGTGACACTAGAGGCAAGCTAGAAAAATATTCCAGATTATCAGCGGAAAATGGAGGAGGCGATAACCCATTAGCCCAAGCTCGATGCATTTCTATCATTTGCTTCCTTAAATTCAGAATCTCTTCATTCGCTCCTAAATTCTCATTCCTCGAACCCCCTATTTGATTAGTGACCACAATCTCAGTATCCTTGTTGGTCATAACTTTCTCTTCGACTAGGTACAATATGAAGTATCAACCAAATTGCCACAAACTAACCACCTTAAACTAACTGAACAAGAGATAACAAATGCGTTAGAGTTTAACACTTTCTCAAAACTTCTTTTTTTATTTTATTTTGAAAAGATCACCGAACCCAAGGAGGGCGCCTACGTATCTCACCCCCCCAAAAAGGAAGAATCAGGTGTGTGTAGTTCGTGAAGTCTTGCCAAAATGACCGATTAAACTCTTTTTCCTTTCTCTTTCCTTTTTTCTTGAAACTTTTAAAAACAAAAAACAAATTGTCAAAAGAATTGCGAAACTTTTTTTTCATTTTTCAGGTTTAAATCTCTATAAAAATGAAATCTATGATTATCAAAGATTTTTTTTTTTAGGTTTTCGATTCTGAATTTCATAAAAAATGAAACTTGAAACTACTAAAGAAAAATCTTTTTTATAGTTTTCTTTAAATATGTAAATGAAACATCTACTCTAAATAAAAAGTGAAGAAAATCTTTTTTGAATTTTTCAAGATCTCTATACAAAATGAAACCTATGATTACCAAAAAAAATAATCTTTTGGGGTTTTCAGTTTTGAATTTCATACGAAAATGAAATTTGAAACTATTAAAGGAAAATCTTTTTTGTGGTTTTCTTTTAAAGATGTATATAAAACACCTACTCTAAATGAAAAATGAAGAAAATCTTTTTGAATTTTTCAAATAAGATCCCCGAACCAACAAAAGGTTGCCTACGTATCTCACTCCTGAGAGAAGAGAACAGGGGTGCGTAGTTCGTCCAGATAGGACAATTAAGGATTAAATAACAAACTGAACCCTGAATAGAGAGACACGATTAAAGACAAACGACGAACAATATCAATAAAATCTTTTTTTTGTTTTATTAGACACTTCATATAAAAATGACACCAATAAATATGAAAGGAAAATATTTTGGTATTTTCATTTTATGAAATATACAAAACTTCTACAGAAATTTCTTTTTCATTTTCTTTTATAAAAAGCTCTTAAAAATCTTTTGAAAATTTTCGAATTATGAATGCATGCTAAACGAGACAAAGGAAAAATCTTTTTATTGTTTTTTTTGAAGTAAATGAATGCAAAAGGTAAAAAATCTTTTTGAATTTTTGGATTGGAAAAAACAAAAGCGATAAGAAACTCTAAAACTACAAAACCCCCTTTTTGACTCACTTTCTTTTCTTTTTCTTTCCTTTTTTTTCAATAATTTCTCGCCTATACATTTTACTTCTAACACGTGCTTTTGCCCAAATCAGTCTATCAAATGACCACATTACCCCTAACGATGCAACATTTAGCACGTAAGGATGCTTTAGAGGTGAGTCTCCTACAAAGGACCACATGGGTCCCGCTAGGTCTCAATATGATGCAGATAAGCACGACCTAAAGGCTGACCTACGCTGGGGTTCACTAACATGGTTGTTCGGGGGAGCGTATGATCGATAGTGGATTGCTTTAGTTGTCCACCTACTCCATACAAACCAACGGCTCCCCCTTCTAAAATTAGGGTGACTCAACTATAGGTCATGTACACACGTGTACTACAGACTTGTTGCATAAAGAAAGACTCGGGTTATGCATATGATGTTAGATATAAAGCGGTAACACATAAAGTAAAAACTGTAAACAAAGAGCACATAGACACTCAACAATGATAAACAATAACACAAAACAACACAAACAAAATGTCTATACACCTATAGTGCCAAACTAGGCCGATACAACTCCAAAATAAGTTCGAACTCGTCTTCCCCAGCAGAGTCACTAGAGCTGTCACACCCCTTTTTTAACTTCAAAAAGATTATCGATTTTAAGTTCGAAAGGGTTTTATTATTAAATGACAAAAGACAAATTTGTTTCGAAAATTATTCATTTATATTCAAAACTCAGAGTCGCCACTTGCCATAATCCTGTTTGTTAAGTCACCTTTGGAAAATCTTTTTCAAAAATGATTTGACACTTTAAAACTGGTTTGCAAATAGAGATTTCGGCTAAGGAATTCTGTTGACCGAGGGGAAGGTGTTAGGCACTCCTCGATCCCGTGGTTCGACCACAGTTGCTTGGTGGAACGTATTGGCTAATTTTGACATTATGAATATATAAACCACACAAAAAAACACAAACCAATCAATCAAACACACAAAATAAAATAAATCCAAAATATAGTGTTTATTCCAATTATACAGTCCAAAAAATAGAAAGATGCGAAAAATATAAATCTTATTCTATACTAGTCCTAGACTATGCTCCAATGCTTTACCCGACGCCTCGGACCTTGATCACGAACTTTCTTTGTGTACATGATACTTCGGGACATTTTTCAGTGAATAAGTACAATGTGACCTCGGGGCATTTCCCGGCGAATGAATACACTTGATGAGATGAAATTAAAGTAAAGAAATCATCCAACACAGACATTCAGACATTCAATGACAAAGGATGTTACGAGTTGCCTACCCCAAAACCTAAAATTTGCCTATTAATTTCTGCCTAAAATATGATACTATCAATTTCAACAATGTCCATTAATAAATAAAAAATAATCAACATCTACCTTATTGATTTTTTAATTCTCACCCCCAATTCTATACTCAAATTACCAATTTCAAATGATGTCATATCATCACACCACATATAATCATGGGAATCAAGCAACAAATCAAACAAAATAGCAATTAATCACCAATCAAGATCAACTAACACATGATATTCAATCCAATGCACGGATATCATTAAGAATGAAAATAAAAGAGGCGAAAGAGTAGAATTGGACCTCATTTGAATCTTTCAAATTTAGTGTTATTCAAATAAAAGTGTCCGCACTCGGAAACCTCGAATCAAACCCAACAATGAAATCCAACTCGGTATGGGAAATTACAACCCAAAAATAGACCACGATGAATCAACCGACCTAAATCCAAACACAGTACCACATCGACTGGTTTTAGAATCAATTTCGGATGGAGAAACGGGTCACTACAGTTGTTAACCTATTTCAAGCGAGTATTGCCTGAAAAATGACAAAAATCGATGAGATTTTTGGGGATTTTAGCACTGGTGAGGCGGGCTTGAAAAACCGTTGTCGATTCTGGCAAGGATCTCACTGGAAAACTCAAAATTAATCTCTTTTGCTCTCTTTTCACTTGTCCTGCTTCGATTCACTCGACCTCTCTTCCCTCTCTTTGTTTTTCTCTCTATCATCTCTCAATATTTGCCATTTCAGTGTGTGTGTATGTTCTTCAATGAAGTGTGGAGGTGAAGCTGTGTATGTGAAATATAAGAATGGAGAGTTGTGTTGTTGTGTGCCCGTGTTTCAGTGAGTATGTTGTTCCCCTTTCATGTGTATATCAGGCCTGTGAGAGTGTGTGAGGTGAGTGACGATGGAGACCAATTTTTAAGGGGTAGCTTTGTGTTCAGTGTTGTAGTGCGTGAATCTGGAGAAATAAAATGGACCCCCCTCTTTTATGTGAAGAAGATGATGATCTCTATTTGAGAGAGTGTGTATTCTGTTGAGGGAAATATTCTCTGTGGGCCCTCATTCCTTTTTGTTGTATGTGTAATTTTGTTATGGGAAAGAAGAAAAAACGTGAGAGAGAAATGGATTGGGGTGACGTAGGTTAGGGTAGGGGGTGTGGGGTGGTGAGTAGGGAGTGGAATAGAGGTAGGTTGTTAGGATAATTAAAACAAGATAAAATTTGTTAAGAGTTGTTATTTTTGTCATTTTATGGAGGGATAATCACATGGGTGAGAGTGTATGACAACGCGAGGTAAAAATGGATGAATTGGATTTTTGGGAGGAACAAAATTACGTGTCTACAATGGTAAACCATATTTTGTTTGGATTAAACTAAAATCGAACCCAGTTCTTAAATGAAAAGACATTTGAAATTCAATCAGACGAATTTAGTAGCCTAATTTGCTTCATGGTCTTGGTATTCTTATTTTACAGAAAAAGACATTAGGACTAGTTAATTTGTCCAACAATTAATAGTTGAACAAGTATACATGAATACTTTAAGTAACACTCTTAAAAGAAGACTCATACTTTAGACCCCATTTTTATCATAACTATGATGGGTATTTAATTCCCAAAATATAAAACTAAATGTCTACTTCAACTTATCGATACGGTAATTTGCTCATTTCAATTTAAACAAAATCAAACATTAGAAATTGATATTAAAGATGACCATATATTTGGAACTAGTATAGAGTATCCATATATCATTTAACGACTATATACCCCAACGTGATTCTCAAATCGGACGAAATTCGTCAAAATCTTTTCTTTGCCAAGTAACACCCCAAGACATTATATTTTGCTATTCTTACTATTTTCATAACAAACTTGAAATATTATTTAATCTCAGCACACTTCTTTAAATACCCATACGTTCTCAAAATTAACTTTTGAAAAAAAAAAATCACATAAACCATCAACATTACATACCAAATAATACACAAGATTCTGTAAATAACTTCGTTCATACTTTGATTCACTATAAAAATAATACTACAGGGATTAAATAAGAACCTGTACAATGAACTAGTTGAAAGAGAAGCACGAATTACGTCATCGAAAACTCAACAGGAACCGAACTTAATCTCCAAAAATCAAAGAAGTCTTTTTTTTTTGTTTCTCTACTGCTTTGTTTTTTTGGGTTTTGGTTGTCTTCTTTTTCTTTGGTTTTGGTCATTGTGTTCGTGTGAGTGCAAATGTTTTTGTTTTCATTTTTGTCCTCCATGTGTGTGTTGTCTTTGCTTTTTTTTTTTTTTTTTCCTGTCCTTCTCCCTCTCTATGTTGTTGTCTGTGTGTGTACTCTCTGTAGGAATAATACATCCATTCTTTCCTGAGGGTGGGAATTCTATTTATCGGAGGATTCTTGGGGGAATAGTTAAGGGGGAAGTCAGATAAGAGGGAAGAGGTTGGCTAGTTTTAGAATTTTAAATTTTGAATTTTTTTATTTTTTAAAAATTACTATTATAGAAACTAATAATAATAATAATAAACAAAATAAATAAATAAAATAATAATAATAATAATAATAATAATAATAAATAAATAAAATAAATAATAATAATAACTAATTAATTTTATATTTAAGAAAATACAATAAAATTTTATAAATATTCAAAATAAATATAATTAAGATATTACGAAAACTACTAACTTATTTATTTAAAAAAAGAAAACATATTTTTTAATTTTATTTTTGTTTTTTAAAATTAGAATAAAAATAAAATAATATCCTAAAATTAACTTCAATTAGTTATAAAAACTTTTTAACTAAAAATTTATTAAAAATAAAATAAAAGTTAAAATAATATAAATATTTAATACTGAAAAGTATATATATTAAACTCGGGAGGGTAAAAAATTACGTGTCTACAATTACATTTAAAAGATACTATTATCCTATTTTTATGTACTACTTACTACTATTTCTACAATACTACTACTGATTATATAAATATAGTAGAGAGATTGAAAAAATAAGACTCCATTCTGATTCAAATTCAAATTCAACTATACTATCTATTTGTTAGAAGAAGATTAATATATTATTCTTCCTTACCCATATTTTTTCAAATACAATCCATACTTATCTTATATTAAGAGAAATGTTTAAAATCGATATGAGTAAATTCTTGTTGTGGTTGCAGATTCAAAATCAGTTACTAACAAAAGATCGGCTACTCAAATGGAGATTAGAGGTGGATAAATTCTACAAGTTATGTACAGGGAATTAGGAAACTCAAACTGTGAATACTCGAAGGATTTGTGGCAAAGATTATTACGATGGATAGAGATAAGTCCCGTTGATACTATTACATGGGAGGAACATGAGGATTGGATGATAAAGAAATCCAAGGGCAAATCATTACAACTCCTTAAAATGGTCTATGCTGAATTTGTACATACACTATGGTTGAAAAAGAACTATCGATTGTTTGAAGAGAAGAACGAACGCTGGGAATCTTTGGCTAAGGAGATACCTTATTATTGTAATGTGAGAGCTAATTTGGGTCTTCGAACTAGACTGCAACAACTCTGTTTTTAGTTTAATTAAGGATAGAATTCGTAGTCTTTGAGTTTTCCTGTAGATAGCAGATTTGTGTTAAAACTGTTATGGGTCTGTAATTGTTTCACTTGGTAATTAATATACAAGCTAGTGACCAAAAAAAAAAAAATCACATATTATTTTTAAGAAAAATCCCCACATTTTCTTTTTCTTTTTCCATCTATCACTATAATTATGTATTACCCAATACTCTAAATTAGTTTTGATTATTATTATTATTATTATTATTATTGTTATTATTATTATTATAATAAATTTAATTATATTTTATATTATTATTTATTTATAAATTATTATTATTATGAAATAGTAAGAGTTCTAATTCAAAACTGAATGTTATGTCAGTTTGTTAGAAAGATAAAATTTTAAAATATCATGATTATCTTACGATTTAAATTCAAAATTCTAATATACTACTATTATTATTTTAATTCAAATTTTAAATCATTATCTTTCAATTTTTTTTTTTTTGTTTTTGAAGAGGAGGGGCATGGATGTCCCGGTTCGTAGGTGTGAGAGGCTAGCGTTGGATGGTTTTAGGCGGGGTAGGGGTAGGCTGAAGAAGTACCGGGGTGAGGTGATTAGGCGGGACATGGAGCAGTTACAACTCACCGAGGACATGACCCTAGATAGGAAGGTCTGGAGGACGCGAATTAGGGCAGAGGACTAGGGCCGGTTTGGGTCGCTAGTGTAGGGAATTACTTGCTGGGGGTAGTATCCTGGTTATGATTCCGTGTTCCTTGTTTTAGTACGAATCTGGGTGCTTTCCTCTGTTTTCTTTTACTTATGACTGCCGTATTTATGTTATGTAATCTTGTAACCTTGTTCGGTGTTTTACTTTGTATTTGTGTGGTATCTTGTGTCTTGAGCCGGGGGTCTATCGGAAACAGCCTTTCTACTTCTTTAGAGGTAGAGGTATGGACTGCGTACATCTTACCCCCCCAGACCCCACCAGGTGGGAATACACTGGGTTTGTTGTTGTTGTTGTTGTGTTTGTTTCTAACATAGTCGTAGGAAACTTATCATCATCATCATCATCATCATCATCATCATCATCATCATCATCATATAATACTATGTATGTTCAACTACTACTGCTATTGTTTTTATTATTTTTATTATTATTATTATTATCATCATCATATAATACTATGTATGTTCAACTACTACTGCTATTGTTTTTATTATTATTATTATTATTATTATTATTATTAATATTATTATCATTTTTATCATTTACTATATTATATTATTATTATTATTATTACCTCAACTACTACTATATTGGTCATAGTATATTGTTACGACTATTAGTATTGTTTATTATTTTCTTTTTATTATTATTATTAGTATTACCATTATTATTAACTTTTATTTAATATTTAAATACATTTATATTATTTGAAAGGGATGATAAGCTTATGAAATAATAAGTGTCTTTTAGGACTCTTCTATACTGTTATTATTGTTATTTTTTTTTAAAATACTGATGATACTAATAATAATTATTAATAATAAAAATTACTATTATTATTTTTATATTATTAGATTTCATTTAATATTTGAATAAATTATATTCAAATATATTTTTTGATAATTAAATTTTAAAAGAGATAAGTTTACGAAAGAGTAAGAGTCTATTTAGAATTCTTCAATGATAAGTTTCTATTTTGAAATCTTTTTTTTTATTAAAAATAACAGGAAACTGTATTTTTATATTCAAATATATAATATCCTTTAGTTCAAAATTTTTATTACAGCACTATTAAGTTTTGTCCTAAAAACCGTCACATGGCTTCTCAATACCATGACACTTGACTTCTTGTCTTGCTGTTATCTAATTACTTCATTATATTCTCAAAATTAATTTAAAATATTATCTCCCAACCCTTTATTTTTCTATATTTTTTTCACTTTAGTTTAATTACTTTTATCTAATCTAACTTTATATTGATTTTTTCATTGTATTACATGCCATGATTGTAGACACCTAATTTTGTCCCTCCCAAAAACCCAATTCATTCATTTTTTACCCATGTTACCATACCCCCCACTCATGTAATTATACCCCGCACAAATACAAAAAATAACAAATCCCCAACCAACCTAATCTAAAAGATTCTTGTGATTAACACACCTCTCTATCAATTTTTGACAACACATCATCTACCTCACCACCCATACCCCCATCTCATCCCTTACCCCTACCCTTTAACCCCACCTCTCATGTTTCTTTTCAGAGAAGAAAGCAAAAAAGTATTAAAAAAAACAGAGAACCCAAGAAAATAGGGAGGATCTCCATTCATCTTGCTTTTCTTTTTTGGAGAACAACACAACAATGGATTCCCACAATTGATACCGCACTAGAATCACAACAAAAATAATACACACAGACCATACACTGATATATATTCACTCTTGCAGTGATGCACAATTCACACACAAATACCCACTAGAATGCAGACTGTAAGGGGTGGATTGAGAAGAGGTAATTGAGAAAAAGGGATTGAGGAAAGAGAGAAGTAGAGAGGATCAAGAGAGATAGAGACGCGCGAGAGAGATAAGCAAACAGAGATCGATGGAGGCCAAACAGTAAAAAGAAAATGAGAGATAGGAGGAGGAAAAACAGACTGAAAACTCACTTTTCCGATGAATTCTCATCGAAAAACGCTGTTATCACCAAAAAACCCACATCTCATCGTAAAACGCTACTACTCCCCTTCTTCTTCGATTTTATTTGTTCATCATCGAAACTTGTCGGAGATCGCCGGAGCTCTGACTACAGGGAAACAGTTAACCCAACTCTAGTTCATCTCAGATTCTCCCAAATCTGATATGGCTCTCTTTGTTTCGTGATTTTGAGTTTGGGTTTATTCGGTTCGCCAGATTTAAGTCCATATTTTTTTTCTGCTTTTGTGATTTTTTATTCGAGTTGTGGGTTCGTTAATTGAGGTTTTACTCGGGATATTCGGATGAGGTCTTTGTCTTTTCATTCGATTGATATTTGAGTTTGAAAGCTACGAATCGAGGTCCAATTCTACTCTTTCTCTATTTTTATTTCATTATTTGTGATATTCGATGCAATGAATGAAATATTGTATGTTGTTGATCTCTGTTGGTGATGAACAATTGCTTGTGTGGATGCGTAGTTGATTTACTTGGATTGGTAGTCGAATAATTGATTAATTATTTTTTAGAATGAATGCGGGAAGGATTTAGTCTCGATAAAAGTAAATTTAGATAAATTTTGATTCATTGATGATGTTGAACGTGATAAAATTATGATAGGTTGAGCCGGGTAGGCAAATAGTAGGTTCGGGTAGGCAAATTTAGAACTTGTGGATTGTTGAATGTTGAAAATATTTATTGAATGGTTTTATTTATGAATTTGGATCAATTGTATTCATTTGGTTGGGGAATGCCCCGAGGTATTTGTGTTTATTCGTCGGGAAATGCCCCGAGATATTTTGTACCCGGAGAACGTTCGTGATGAAGGCCCGAGGCGTCGGGTGGAGCTTAGTCTAGGACTAGTTTAGAATAGGATTTATATTTTTCGCATTTTTCTATTTTGGACTGTATAATTGGACTGGACACTATATTTTGGATTGTTTTATTTTGTTTGTTTGATTGATTGTTTTAATGTGTTTTGTTGTGTGGTTTATACATTCGTCGTGCCAAAATAGTTGATACGCTCCATCAAGCGACCGTGGTCGAACCACGGGATCGAGGAGTGCCTAACACGTTTCCCTCGGTCAACAGAGATTCCTTAAGAATTTTTCAAAGGTGAATTGGCACACTGGATTATGCCAAGTGGCGACTCTTAGTTTTGAATATAAATAATCCTTTTTTTGAAACAAATCTTCATTTTGTCACTTTAATAATAAAAATTCTTTCAAACTTTGAAATTCATCTTGTCAGTTGAAAAAAAAAATGTGACAGCTCTGGCGACTCTGCTGGGGAATTTTCAGAATTCGAGCTTATTTTGTATAGTTGTATCGACTTAATTTGATATTATGGGTGTATAGATATTATTTGTGTTATTGTTCGTATCTGTTTTATCATTGTTGAGTGCCTACTTGCTACGTGGTTACAGTTTTTCTTTATGTGTTTTCGCGTTATATCTGGCATCATGTGCATAGCCCAAGGCATTCTTTCTGCAACAAGTCAGTAGTACATGTGTTGTATACGACCTCTAGTTGAGTCACCCTTATTTTAGGAGGGGGAGCCATCGGTGTTATGGAGTGGGTGGAAAGCTCTTGCAACCACTATCGACCATACGCTCCCCCGAACAGCCTTGTTAGTGGATCCCAGCGTAGGTTAGCTTTTAAGTCATGCTTATTTGCATCATATTGAGACCTAGCGGGACCCACGTGGCCCTTTGTAGGAGACTCACCTCTAAAGCATCCCTACGAGCTAATGTTGCATCTCTGAGGGTAACGTGGTCATTTGACGGACTAATTTGGGGAAAGAATTATTAGAAGTAAAGTGCGTAGGCAAGAAAATATTGAAAAAAATGAAAGGAAAAAAAGAGAAAAAGAAAAGTGAGTCGAAAAGAAAGAAAAAAGTTTCGTAAGTTTTTAGAGTTCTCTATGTCTTTTAATTTTTTTTCTTCACAATCCAAAAATTCAAAAAGATTTTTACCTTTCGCACTCATTTTCTCAAAAACGTCAAAAAGATTTTCCTTTAGTTCCTTTGCCATGAATTCATAATTTGAAAATTCAAAAAAGATGGTAGAAGTTTTGTACATTTCATATAATAAAAATGTCAAAAAGATTTGTTCTTTCTTAGTTGTTGGTGTCAGTTTTATGTGAAGTGTCAAATTGAAAATCCAAAAAAGATTTTATTAACGTTTTCCCTTATCTGTTTGTGGTCGTATCTCTTAAGTCAGGGTGCAGTTGGTGATTAAATCTTTAATTGTCCAATATGGATGAACTACACACCCCTTATTCTCCTCTCTTGGGAGTGAGATACGTAGGCAACCTATTGTGGGTTTGGAGCTCTTATTTAAAATATCCAAAAAGATTTTCTTCACTCTTCATTTATAGTAGGTGTTTCCAATACATTTTTAAAAGAAAACCACAAAAAGATTTTTCGTTAATAGTTTCAAGTTTCATTTTCGTATGAAATTGAAAATCTAAAACCCAAAAAGATTTTCTTTGGTAATCATAGGTTTCATTTTGTATAGGAATCTAAAAAATTTAAAAAGATTTTCTTCACTCTTTTTTTAGAGTAGGTGTTTCATTTACATCTTCAAAAGAAAACTACAAAAATATTTCTCTTTAATAGGTTCAAGTTTTATTTTCATATGAAATTCAAAATAAAAAACCCAATAAGATTATTCTTTGGTAATCGTAAGTTTCATTTTGTATAGGGATGTTAAAATTGAAAAACGCAAAAAAAGATTTCTCATCAATTCTTTTGACAATTTATTATTTTCTTTTCTTCTTAAAGTTTCAAGAAAAAGAGAAAGAAAAGAAAAAGAGTTTAATTGACCATTTTGGCAAGATTTCACGAACCATGCACACCTGATTCTCCTCTCTCGGAAGTGAGATGCGTAGGCGCCCTTATTGGGTTCGGTGATCTTTCCAAAAGAAAAGCATAAAAAGAGTTTTGAAAAAGTGTTGCACTCTAACGCATTTGTTATCTCTTGTTTAGTTAGTTTAAGGTGGTTGGTTTATGACATTTTGGCTGGTTCTCCATATTGCACCAAGTCACAGAGGAAGTTATGGCCAACAAAGATATCGAGTTTGTTGTCACTAATCAAATAGGGAGTTCGGGGAATGAGAATTTAGGAGTTAATGAAGAGATTCATAAATTAAGGCAGCAAATGATAGAAATGCATCGAGCTTGGGCTAACGGGTTTCCACCTCCTCCATTTCCCACCGATAATTTGGAATATCTTTCTAGCTTGCCTCCCGTATCGCATGCACAATTTCTCATTTTTGTTGACACACCACAACATTCATCACAGACTACTCCGGGGCAACACTATCCAAACACTTCCAATATTCCTCTCCAAGCTTCTCAATACAAAACTACCACATACTCTGCTCCACCTGCTATTCATGTTTTTGCAGTACCACCCCCATCCAAAGCTCCTACTTTTAAGGTTTATCCATCGGTTGTACCTTCCCACTCTGCGAGAGATCCTGTATTGAATACTTCTGCTAATCAACATTATGCTATTGATCCCATATTTAAGTCGACTGGTCCTTATGGCTACACTCAACAGCCTAAATTTTCTCTTAAAACTCAGAAGGTGTAACACCCCATACTTAATTATGTGCATTAGCCATGGTTATATGTGTCGGAGTATATGTATTGATCCTAAGTTAGGTATATATGAGTTTGAGTATGAGTATTGATTATTTTGAGATGGTTTCAAGTGTATAGTTTGATTATATGTGTATGGGAATCGACTTTATTTATACCGGAATTTTCCCGTCGATGGTTCCATACGAAGTTTATTGAATAAGCTTTCCAACGATATAAAGATTTCCAAAAACGGATAAGTTTCGGATATAATCGAGCACGTTCGAAACTATAAAACGGCGGCCGGGATAATTGTGAACAGTAAATGTGCAGGAAATTCAAACTAATGAGGCCTGCCAGTTTTTGGGGTCGACTTTGAACGATCATAACTCCCTCAATATAATGAACTGGGAGATATACCACCTATTAAAAGAAAGATCTTTGAGTCTTCTTTCCAATGCAATTGGTTTCATCCAAATCCAACATCTGGCTAAAGAGTTATACTCGTTTTACTTCAGCCTCTCAAAATAGTTTTTTAGGGTCAACTTCAAATGATCATAACTCCTTGTATAGGATGAACTGGGTGACCTACTTTATATTAAATGAAATAACTTTGAATTATCTTTCCAACAATACCAATTTTACCCAAATCTGATATCGGAGCAAAGAGTTATGACCGATTTACTTTAGCCTGTCAAAACAGTCCACCATGGACAGATTCGGACTTACTTAAAATTTTTAGGACAATATGGTCATTTTCCATCACCTCATGGACGAAAATTGGTCTTTATATACATACACTTAGCCTCATATCCATCATTTTTATCCAAATTATTGAAGAATAAGGAAACCCTAGCCTAAGTTCAATTCCAATTATCTTGTGATTAAACCGTAGAAAATCCAAATTGATTCCGTAGTTGTGTTCACCGTCTCAAGGGCTTCGAGAAGCACCCCTTATTTGGGCCAACAGGACTTCAAAATCAAAAGGGCCATTTTATGGTAAGGATGTAAATTATGTTGGTGTTATTTATATGGATATGTATATATATATATATATGCATGTGAGCATAAGAAGTATGGTATTTGATTGTTGTTGAAAGATGATTGGAAATGATGTTGGATCATTCTTGTGCATGGTTGGATTATGTTGAATTGTGAAAGGATTTGGTGTGATGATGTGGTATTGATGATGTGGTATTGAAATGATGATTATATATATATACACATAAACCTATTGTTCAAGTTGGTTTTTGGAATGTTTTGCAAATATTGATTGTATGGAATTATGGAAGAGAATTGTAGTGTTGGGTTGCTAATACTAGATGCCAAACATTTCATTGTAGATAAGTGATTTGTAAAGGCGGAAAGTTGTGTTGAATTGGTATCCGAATCTACGACGAGGTATGTAAAGCATACTCTAACAATGTTCTTTGGCATGAAAACACCAATGTTCCATCCAGTAAGATTCCGAGGTTGTCCAAAAACATGTATTGTTCTACATTACCAACGAAGTTGTTTCCATTCTATAAAGTGTCAAAATGTTTTATTTATATACCAAAAGGCTCCTATTTCATTATTGTGATATTGATGATTCTGAAATACATTGTTGATGTACCAATGAGTCTTTATGACATTGTTATTGTATAGAAGGTCTATTACTTGATTCCTATTGATGTATCATTGTTTCAAAGGTACTATATTGGCATGAACACTAATGTAATAATCTCAAAAGCTTTTGAACTAAGTTATTGGAAAGATCTCTTATGTGTGTTACTTGATATACGTGTGGGTGGTATCTCAGGGGCATAAGCCTAGCATGGGTCGATCCCTATTTTTGTGTTTATGGGTGGTATCCCAGGGGCATAAGCCTAGCATGGGTCGATCCCAGTTGATATGTACTGGGGCAGCCTAATGGTCACAGTACGATACAATATTGATTATTGTTAGGTGGTTGGAGGTTCGGGAGGAGGAGGTAATGGCGATTGATAATTGTAAAGAATGAAATGAACGAATGTATACCGTTCCACAAATGTGTTTGAATTCAAGAACCCAATTCAGATTAATGATAATGTACATGATCCTAAAAGTGTTTATGAAGTGTGGTTCGCTTCTATTATGATTTATTCACTTGCGTCTGATTTTCTTGATCCCCTATATCACATATGATTATTTACAGCTTTACATATTCAGTACATATTTCGTACTGACGTCCCTCACGGGGGACCTGCATTTCATGCTGCAGGCACAGGTGCTTTAGCTCACTCACAGCATAGATAGGAGCCAGGTCATACAGCTATTGTTGGTGAGCTCTAGTTTGCTTCGGAGCTTTTTGAGTCGGTTCCTTATGTTTTGTTATTGTACAGGAGTCATGTGTGGGCGGGGGTTTGTCCCAACCCTAGTGATGTCATGTATATATATCCTAGAGGCTTTGTAGACATAAGGAAGGGTAAAGTCATGGAAGTTTATATAGTGATGTTATATCTGTATACGTGGTGGCCCCGACGGCCAAGTGTTATATATATATCTATATATTTGTGCGTGTTGTGCTGATACAGGTAATTAGGTTCTTCTATATGCAGCGAAGTGCTGTCCAAATTTTTGGTGACATGCAAGTGAAAGTACAGGTATTTGAACGGGTTCTCCCGGGCCTTCTCGGCTTCGGGTGCCAGTCCGGCCCGATGGGATTTTGGGGCGTGACAGAAGCTTATTATAACAGAAGAACAAGAGGAAATGACCATAAAATTGAGAAGTTTGGAACTGGCTCTGAAAAACCTCCAAGGACTTGGAGGTACAAAAGTGTCTCATATAAAGATCTGTGTATGTTTCCAGGTGTTCATCTCCCTTTTGGATTTAAAATATCAAAGTTTGAGAAGTATGATGGACATAGCGATCCTGTTTCATATTTGAGACATTATTGCAACCAACTAAGGGACGTTGGAGGGAAGAAAGAATTACTCATGGCATATTTCGGTGAGAGTCTTTCAGGTCTAGCTTCAGAATGGTTTGTTGACCAAGACATCGACAAGTGGAATAGTTGGGATGACCTAGCTAATAAATTTGTGCAACAATTTTAACATAATATGGAGTTTATTCCTGACGATAAATCCCTAACTAATATGAAGAAAAAGAGTATTGAGTGTTTTAGAGAGTATGCGATTAGATGGCGTTAACAAGCTGCGAAGGTGAAACCACTAAATAAAGAAAGCAAGATAGCGGAGGTGTTTATTCAAGTGCAAGATAAAATATATTATCAATACTTGTTACCTGCATTAGGCAAGCCATTTATTGAGGTCCTCAAAATGGGAAAGATGATAGAGAATGGAATTAAGACTGGTCGTATTGTGAGTTTTGCATCATTGAAAGCAACTGCTCAAGCAATTTAAAAGGGTTAAGGAAATGCTGGAGGAAAAAAGAATGAGGAAGATGTAGCTACAATTATAGTTGGACAATGGGCACAATCTAGAAGACCACGTCGTTGTTACCCTCAGGCTCAAACCCAAGTTCATGCCCAAGCTCTACAGAATCACTCCCAAAATCCATTATACTCCATTCTTCCACCTTCATATCCAGTATACAATGCACAACCATAAGTTCAATCCCCTTCTTACCCACAATGGCGTGCATCAACTCCTCAGAGTCATCCTCAAACTCTACAAACATACCAAAGCCTCTCTAGGCCTGATTTTTTATCCGAGCCAAACAATGAAATGAGGTAGAAGTTGAGGGATAACTTCACACCAATTGGAGAGTCGTATGCCAATTTATTCCAAAGATTGGTAAAGTGGGCCATGATTACTCCTCTCCTTGGGTATACTCCTGACCCACTTTCAAGAAGTTTTGATTCTAATTTACGATGTGCCTATCATTCTGATGTTCAGGGTCATAGTATTGAAGATTGTCGTGCTTTGAAAAGAGAAATTAAAAAAAAGATTCAAAATAAATCAATTATGGTGCAGACCATTGACAATGAGAAAAGCTCTAGTCATGCTGATACGCAAACCAGTGGCTAAGATGTCAGGCTGAGCAATTGAGAAGTCACCCCTCTCCATACTAGGAAGAGGTCTGGTAGTTTGTTTTGTTTTATTTTTTGTTATCCAAATTATTTCAGGGTTGTAGTTCGGGATCTATCTTGTCTTGTCCCTTTGTCATTATGTTCAAACCCTTCTATCTTTCATTTTAATTAAATGGAGTGTCTTTTTTTTCTTTGTGTTTTAAATATGTGTTGTTTGTTTATTTTCATTACATAGTACATTTTATGTTGATTCTAGTGATATGACATGCTAGCAAAATTTTCAGCCAGATCTTAAAATCCAGTTTAAGCATGAATATTGAATCAGAGGGTTAAAGTTAGAAAAAAAGAGCATATGAGAAAATAGATAGAGTGTTGAGGCATTTGGTGATCAAGTTGAAGCCTTCTTTCAAAATTCAGGCAATTATTTTGAGAATCATGAGAATAACTTGGTCATCAATTGAAAGACATGTCTCAATTAGATCAAATGTGTGATCCTAAATCAAGAGAAACAAAAAGAAAATCAGCTCCACGAAAGCATGAGTATTCGATGTGGGGAATGTACATCAAAGGTGGAGTTTGCAAAAGAAGTAGCGACGACCAAGATTAGTTGAAGTTAGTGTTGTAAAAAATTGTCACAAGTGATTTTCATCTTTTACTTTCACATTGCATGATGTGCACTTGCATTATTGAGGATTTATATGAAGAAGGCATTTCATTCTGTTATCCAAACATTGTATCACCCTTTGTTTACCCCATTTGAGCTTTAGTTATATTTTCTTTCGTACCCCTCTTTTGGAATCAAGAAAGAGTCAGCAAAGCTAAAAAAAAAGTATCGAGCAAAACAATAGCGTCAGAAAAATTTCAAAAAAAAAAAAGAATAGAGTCAGAATGGTCCAAAAAAAAGAAGAGTCAATAAAAGAAAAAAATAAATAAAAAAAACAAAAAATCAGAATCAAATAAAAGAATAAGTTATTAGAACTACACGTGACCTAATTCTCCTCTTTCGAGGGTGAGATACGTAGGCTGCCCTACTCCTGGCTCGGTCCAACCAAATAAACAATTTAGAATTGGCCAGTCAAAAGAAACTGGGGCATAGGTTAATCCTCATTGTTTGAGTCGATTCCAAAAGTTGTAAGTCCTACCCCACTTCAAGTATCATTTAGGCCTCATGCCATCCTTTGTTTCTAACCTTATCCAAAAGCCAAGTTACAACCAAAGAAAGACCTTCAGACCAATCTTTGAGAATATTAAGGCTAAGCATGCATGGACATGATGATGCATTTGGGAACTACTTGTCTTCCTCAGCATAAACAATCAGGAGAAAAATGATAATGAGAGTCTTATTGGTGAAAACCCTCACGGGCACCATAAGACGATGGTAAGTTGAGAGAGATAAAAATGAGAGAGTCTTATCGGTGAAAACCCTCATGGGCACTGTAAGACGACTGTGAATTGAGAGAAATGAAAATAAGAGAGTCTCATTGGTGAAAAACCCTCACGAACATCATAAGGCGATGGTGAGCTGAGAGAAAATAAAAGAAGCTTGTTAGCGAAAACCTTTCAAGGCACCACTAGTTGAATGAGGTCTTAAATGCAATTGACCTAAGGAAGAAACTCAATTCCAAGACCATTAACTCAACAACAATTGGTAGAAAGTTTGGATGGAAAGATCAGGCAACTTAATCCAAAATGCTTGGCATAATTATTAGAGTTGACTATCATTTTTAGATAAATGTTTTGTTTCTTTGCTTTAAATAGGGACATTCATTATCTTTCTTTCTTCTCTTTATTTTTATTTTATTTTCTTGAGTCAGTTATCCAAATAAAAAATCATTGTCATTTTTCTCTTGTCTTTGAGTCAAGTTTATGTCAAAACAAATGAGAAAAGATTTCAAAACTGGCTACCAGTTTCTTTAATTGCACAAAGCAAGACAAAAGCCATCACATAAAAGAGACATGATTGTAAACTAAATAAGGCATGCAGAAAGTTTTGTCAACCAGACAAGTCTGGAAACCCAAGAAAATACCAAGGTTCAAGGGTTTATCTGAGAAGCATGACAAAGCAAAGATACTGTGTTTGTTTCAGAGTCACTCTTAATAATTTGAGTTTGGGTCAATGATGAAGCAAGTCAATAACATATGCTAATGGTTGGAAGCAAGGTTAAATGTGTTGAGGGCAAGAGTGATTTGCCACAAAAACTAAAACCACCAACCAGCCACCATGGTTTTAAACTCACAAATTTTCTTTGTATGAAATAGGGACACAGGTTGTCTTCAAATCAAGGACTTCAGGGTCTAAATATCAAAGGCTGCAATGCCTCACTTCTGCAAATGCAAGAGGCAATGTTGCTGAACAGATTTGGTAATAAAACCATGGTAAAACTCATAATCCAATATCTCTAGGAGACACACTTCTTTGTTTGGACAATACAAGTGGCACTTGTAAGGAGACGAACTTTCTTGTTTGGCCAATTCAAGTGGTACTTATAAGAAGATGCACTTCCTTGATTGGAATATTCAAGCGACGTTGGTAAGGAGACGCACTTCCTTGTTTGGGTAATTTAGGCGGCATTTGTAAGGAGATGCACTTCCTTGTCTAGGTAATTCAAGAGACATTTGTAAGAATACGTATTTTCTTGTCTGTATAATTCAAGTGGTATTTGTAAGGAGTCGTATTTACTTGTCTGGGTAATTCAAGAGACATTTGTAAGGGGACACATTTTTTTGTCTGTATAATTCAAGTGGTATTTATAAGGAGACTCATTTTCGTATTTGGGTAATTCAAGCGGCATTGGTAAGGAGACACACTTTCTTATTTTGTTAATTCAAGCGGCATTTATAAGGAGACACACTTCCTTGTTTGGGTAATTCAAGCGGCATTTGTAAAGAGACACATTACCTTATCTAGATAATTTAAGCGGCATTGGTAGGGAGACGCACTTCCTTGTTTGGGTAATTCAAGTGGTATTTTTAAGGAGACGCACTTCCTTGTTTGGGTAATTCAAGCGGCATTTGTAAGGAGATGCACTTCTTTATGTAGGTAATTCAAGCGACATTGGTAAGGAGACACTTTTTTGTTTGGTTAATTCAAGCGGCATTTGTAAGGATACACACTTCCTTGTTTGGGTAATTCAAGCGGCATTGGTAAAGAGACGTACTTCCTTGTTTTGACAATTCAAGAGGCATTGGTAAGTAGATGCACTTTCTTTATTGGGTAATTCGAATTTTACTTGTTAGGTGATGTACTTCCTATCTTAATTCTTGATTCCTAGAAGATTTACTTCCTGGTCGAGTCATCCCTCTTGATTCCTAGAAGATGTACTTCCTGGTCGCGTTAGTCCCCTTGATTCCTAGAAGATGTACTTTCTGGTGGAGTCATCCCTCTTGATTCCTAGAAGATATACTTCCTGGTCGAGTCAATCCCCTTGATTCCTAGAAGATGTACTTCCTGGTCGAGTCATCCCCCTTGATTCCTAGAAGATGTACTTCCTGGTTGAGTCATCCCTCTTGATTCCTAGAAGATGTACTTCCTGGTCGATTCATTCCCTTTGATTCCTAGAAGATGTACTTCCTGGTCGAGTCAATCCCCTTGATTCTTAGAAGATGTACTTTCTGGTCGAGTCAGTCCCCTTGATTTCTAGAAAATGCACTTTCTAGTCGAGTCATTGCACTTAACCCTTAGGAGACGCACTTCCTTGTCAGTTTTTATTTGTCAGGTGGAACACTTCCTAATTGGAACCTTTATCTCTAGAAGACGCACTTTCTAGTCGGAATTCCTCACTTTAATTCTTAGAAGACGCACTTCCTAGTCTTGATCATTTAATTTTACTCTCAAGAGATGTATTTCTTGGTCAAAGTCTTAATTCGTCTTTGCAATAAACAAGTAATTATGATTGGATGGGACTTTTACAAAAGTCCTCTGATGCTGACAAACTGGGAAAAATTTTAATTCTTGTTGTTTGAAACTTTACTTTTCTTGCAAATAGAATCTCTTTATAATTTTGGAATAATTTTCTTTTTAGTTTTGATGTGATTTTAGGAGCCCGCCTGAAGAACAGGGTGATGAAATTGTGAGTTAGGAGTCCGCCTGGAGAACAAAGTGAAGAAGTTGAAAGTCAAACAACAAAGTGAAGAAATTGAAAGTCAACAAATTGAAAAATATCAAGTCAGGAGCCCACCTGGAGAACGGGGTGAAGAAATTGAAAGCCAAACAACAAGTTGATGAAACTCAAATCAAGAGTCCAAAATAAGCTGCATAGATAGGATTTTCGTAATTTAAGTTTTCTTGTAACTTGTAATTTTTATTTTTTTTATGTAATGACACAGCCACGGACCAGAACCTCGATGGAACCTCACTCGACTCTCCAACTCGGTTGTCCTTCTTTCTTCTATTTCTTTCCTTGAATAATAGTAGGGTCAAAATTTGGTATCATTGTCTACTTTTTTGCCTGAAAACACTTTGTGTTTACACCCAAAAAGGAGCTTGATGTAGACACCTAATTTTGTTCCTCCCAAAAAACCAATTCATTTATTTTTTATCCCACGTTACCATACACCCTCACCCATATGATTATACCCTACAAAAATACAAAAAATAACAAATCCCCAACCAACCTAATCCAAAAGATTCTTGTGATAACTAATTAACACACCTCCCTATCAATTTTTGACAACACATCACCCACCTCACCACCCATACCCCCATCTCACCCCTACCTCTACCCTTTAACCCCACCCCATGCTTATTTTCTAAGAAGAAAGCAAAAGAATATAAATAAAAAAACAGAGAACCCAAGAAAATAGGGAGGATCTCCATTCATCTTGCTTTTCTTTTTTGGAGAACAACAAAACAATGGATTCCCACAATTGATACCGTACTGGAATCATACCAAAAATAATACACACAAACCATACGTTGATATACACTCACTCTCACAGTGATGCACAATTCACACACAAACACCCACTAGAATGTATACTGTAAGGGACGGATTGAGAAGAGGTAATTGAGAAAACGAGATTGAGGAAAGAGAGAAGTAGAGAGGATCGAGATAAAAAGAGATGCGAGAGAGAGATAAGCAAAGAGAGATCGATGGAGGCAAAACAGTAAAAAGAAAAAGAGAGAGAAGGAGAAAAAATAGATCGAAAGCTCACTTTTTCAGCAAATTCTCATCGAAAAATGCCGTTATCACCGGAAAACCCACATCTCATCGGAAAACGCTACTACTCCCCTTCTTCTTCGATTCTCTTTGGTCATCATCGAAACTCGACGGAGATCGCCGGAGCTCCGACAATAGGGAAACAGTTAACCTAACTCCGGTTCATCTCAGATTCCCCCAAATCCGATATGGCTCTCTTTGTTCTGCGATCTCCAGTTTGGGATTATCTGGTTCGCCGAATTTTAGTCCATATTTTTTTATGCTTTTTGATTCAAGTTATGGGTTCGTTGATTGAGGTTCTACTTGGGATATTCGGATGTTATCTTTGTCTTTTCACTCGATTGATATTTGAGTTTGAAAGCTACGGATCGACGTCCAATTCTACCTTTTCTCTATTTTTATTTCATTATTTGTGATATTCGATGAATTGAATGAAATACTGTGTGTTGGTTGATCTCTGTTGGTGATGAACAATTGCTTGTGTGGATGCATAGTTGATTTACTTGGATTGGTAGTCGATGAATTGATTAATTATTTTTTAGAATGAATGCGTGAAGGGTTTGATCTCAATAAAAGTAAATTTGGATAAATTTTGATTCATTGATGATGTTGAACGTGATAGAATTATGATAGGTCGAGCCGGGTAGGCAAATAGTAGGTTCGGGTAGGCAAATTTAGAACTTGTGGATTGTTGAATGTTGAAAATATTTGTTGAATAGTTTTATTTATGAATTTAGATTAATTGTATTCATTTGGCCGGGGAATGCCCCGAGGTATTTGTGTTTATTCGTCGAGGAATGCCCCGAGATATTTTATACTCGGAGGACATTCGTGATGAAGGCCCAAGGCGTCGGATGGAGCTTAGTCTAGGACTTGTTTAGAATAGGATTTATATTTTTTGCATTTTTCTATTTTGGACTGTATAATTGGACTGGACCCTATAATTTGGATTATTTTGTTTTTGTTTGTTTGATTGATTGTTTTGATGTATTTTTTTGTGTGGTTTATACATTCGTCGTTCCAAAATAGCCGATACGCTCCACCAAGCGACCATGGTCAAACTACGGGATCGAGGGGTGTCTAACACCTTCCCCTCGGTCAACAGAATATTTTAACCGAAATCTCTGTTCACAAACCAATTTTAAAGAGTCAAATCATTTTGAAACGGATTTTTCAAAGGTGATTTGGCACACCAGATTATGCCAAGTGGCGACTCTTAGTTTTGAATAAAAATAATCATTTTTTTAAAACAAATCTTCATTTTGTCACTTTAATAATAAAAACCCTTTCAAACTTTAAAATCCATCTTTTCGGTTGAAAAAAAGGGATGTTACAATGATAGTTGAGTTTTCTTCATTTTTTCAAAATATAGAATGCTTAGTTTTAAATCTAAATTACTTTGATTTGATATTTTAATGTTCATTAATTTCGTCATTTGTTAGGATTATAATTACTTAGTATACACAATTTAAGACTTTGCTCGTTATAATTACAAAAATATTTTCTCAAACTATGATTCAAAAAATTTAAATGTTGAGACATGAAGCACAAAGCAATCCAATGTATCAATTAATCAAAACTCAATTATCAGACATTAACATACTATAAAATAAATATAAATTTATGATATCAAAAAATAATTGTCAATATCATAAATGATTTCTTTTTATATTTATGTAACCTGTGAAAATATGATTTCTACCTTTTTACATTAAAATTCAAAAAGGATCATTTAGTTTATTTTTTCAAAAAAGCCAACATAATTAGATTTATAATGAATTAACAATGAAAAAAATTATCATTTAACGTTGGGATAATCTAAAAGGCAATACCTTTTAATTTTACTTCAAAATCATAATATTCCTCGATAATATGTTATCTTTCTTTTTTTTTATTTATTTATGAGTTTAATTTCATTTTTTGTTTTCATAATTAATGAGTTTAAATAATAAGATAGCCAAATTAATTAAATTTTAAGTTTATCTAATAAAGAGTTAATTTGTGTTGAAATTTTGAATTTGGAAATTAATATGTTGTCTAGTGGATAGACAAATAAATCTAAATTTAATTGAATTTAGACTTATATATTTTTATGATACGAACTAAAATTTTATTCTTTTTCTTTTCACTTATTGTTCTTCGAGTTCCAAAATCTTGTAATAAAGAAAAACATGTATTTTAAATATTAATTAAAATTTATCTTTCAATTGTAACGTTATTTTTTTCCTTAAACATGATCTGATAAAATGTTACGTGATACTTAACATTCCAGTACCTTATACAATTTTAAAAATAAAATAATCTGAACATTTATTTTAATATAACAATAGTATAAAAATGATAACAAAAGCAAACATTTAAAAAACTAAATATGTGACTCGAAATCTTAACAAAAGGTGATTTTATTTTTCATTTAATCGAATGTATTTACTTTTATCAAAAATCAAATGAACAATATTAAAATGACAAATTACTTACTTGAATTCAGGCCCATATATTATGAAAAAAATAGCTTATAATATGACCATCACTCATCTTCATATAAAGATGAAGATTTTAAATAAAAAATATTTCAAGAAAATGAATAATATGATGAATACAATAAATAAATTCATAAATTAAGCTAATGATCAGTAAAAAAAAAGAGAGGGGAGGAAGTTTATTGTTATATATCATTATAGAAGTATATATAGAGAGGTTAGTAAGTTAGAACTCCACTCCAATTCAAGTTTTATATGAATTTGAAATTCAAATATCATATCAATTTAAGAGGTTGCATTTAAAAGATACTATTATCCTACTTTTATGTACTACTTACTACTATTTCTACAATACTACTACTGATTATATAAATATATTAGAGAGATTGAGAAAATAGAACTCCATTATAATTCTAATTCAAATGTAATATCTATTTGTTAAAAGAAGATTAATATATTATTCTTCCTCACCCATATTTTTTCAAATACAATACATGCTTATCTTATATTAAGAGAAATATTTAAAATCAATATGAGTAATCCACATATTATTTTAAAGAAAAATTCCCATGTTTACTTTTTCTTTTCCATCTATCACTATGACTATATATTACCCACTACTCCAAATTGTTTTTTTTTTAATTATTATTATTATTATTATTAATAATAAGAATAATAATAATTTTTATTTTTTATTTAATATAAAAATAAAATGAATTTAATTATATTTTATATTGTTATTTATTTATAGATTATTATTATTATAAAATAGTAAGAGTTCAAATTCAAAATTGAATGTGATGTCAATTTGTTAGAAAGATAAAATTTTAAAATATCAATATTATCTTATAGTTTAAATTCAAAATTCGAATATACTACTATTATTATTTTAATTCAAATTTTGAATCTTTATCTTTCAATTATTATTATTATTATTATATTTGAAAATGTGTTTGATTCTAAAATTGTTATAGGAAACTTATTAAAAATATATTATTATAATTATTATTGTTAGCATTATTATTATTATTATTATTATTTATTATTATTATTATTATTATTATTATTATTATTATTATCATCTAATACTACTATGTATGTTCAACTACTACTGCTATTGTTTTTTTTTTTATTATTATTATTATTATTATTATTATTATTATTATTATCATTTTTATCATTTATTATATATTATTATTAGCTCGACTACTACTATACTACTCATAATATATTGTTGCGGCTATTACTATTGTTTATTATTTTCTTTTTATTATTATTAGTAGTAGTATTACCATTATTATTATTATTAACTTTTATTTACTATTTAAATACATTTATAATATTTGAAAGATATGATAAGCTTATGAAGCAATAAGTGTCTTTTAGGACTCTTCTATACTATTATTATTGTTAATTTTTTAAAATAATAATAATACTAATTATTATTATTATTAATGAGAATTACTATTACTACTACTACTACTACTTTTATTGCTATTATTATTGTTATACTATTATTTTTTATTTAATATTTAAATAAATTATATTCAAATATATTTTTTGATATTTAAATTTTAAAAGAGATAAGTTTATGAAAGAGTAAGAGTCCATTTATAACTCTTCAATGATAAGTTTCTATGTTGAAATTTCTTTTAAAAAAAAATAACAGGATAATGTATTTTTATATTCAAATATTTAACATCCTTTAGTTCAAAAATTTTATTACAGTACTATTAAGTTTTGTCCTAAAAATCGTCACGTGGCTTCTCAATACCATGCCACTTAACTTCTTGTCTTGTTGTTATCTAATTACTTCATTATATTCTCAAAATTAATTTAAACTATTATCTTCCAAAGCTTTATTTTTCTATAATTTTTTCATTGTAGTTTAATTACTTTTATCTAATCTATCTTTAAATTGATTTTCTTTATTGTATTACATGCCATGATAGTTGAGTTTTCTTCTCTTTTTCAAAATATAGAATGCTGAGTTTTAAATCTAAATTACTTAGGTTTGATATTTTAACGTTCATTAATTTCGTCATTTGTTGGGATTATAATTACTTGGTATACATAATTTAAGACTTTGCTCATTATAACTAAAAAATATTTTTTCAAAATATGATTCAAAAAATCTAAATGTTGAGACATGAAGCACAAAGTAGTCCAATTTACCAATTAATCAAAACTCAATTATCAGACATTAATATACTATAAAATAAATATAAATTTATGATATCAAAAAATAATTTCTTTTTATATTTATGCAACCTGTGAAAATATGATTTCTACTTTTTTATGTTAAAATTCAAAATAATCATTTAGTTTATTTTTTCAAAAAAGTCAACTTAATTAGATTATAATGAATTAACAATGACAAAAATTATCATTTAATGTTGGGATAATATAAAAGGGAATACCTTTTAATTTTATTTCAAAATCATAATATTCCTCGATAATATGTTATATTTCTTTTTTTAATTTATTTATGAGTTTAATTTCATTTTTTGTTTTCAAAATTAAAGAGTTTAAATAATAAGACAACCAAATTGATTGAATTTTAAGTTTATCTAATAAATAGTTAATTTGTGTTGAAATTTTGAATTTGAAAATTAATATGCTATCTAATTGATAGACAAATATAACTAAATTTGATTGAATTTAGACTTATACATTTTTATGATACGAACTAAATTTTATACTTTTTCTTTTCATTTACTGTTCTTCAATTTTAAAAATCATGTTATAAAGAAAAACATGTATTTTAAATATTAATTAAAATTTATTTTTCAATTATAACGTTATTAATTTTTTTCTTTAAACATAATATGATAAAATGTTACGTGATACTTAACATTCCAGTACCTTATACAATTTTTTAAAAAAAAAATCTGAACATTTATTTTAATAAAACAATAGTATAAAAATGATAACAAAAGCAGGCATTTAAAAAGCTAAATATGTGACTCAAAATCTTAACAAAAAGTGATTTTATTTTTCATTTAATTGAATGTATTTACTTTTATCAAAAATCAAACGAATAATATTAAAATGACAAATTATTTACTTGAATTTAGGCCCCATACAATAAAAAAAATATCTTATAATATGACCATTACTCATCTGCATATAAAAATGAATATTTTAAATAAAAAACATTTCAAGAAAATGAATAATATGATGAATACAACAAATAAATACATGAACTAAGCTAATGATCAGTAGAAAAAAAAGAGAGAGGAGGAAGTATTTTTTTTTTTCTGGCAATTAAACTAACATTTATTACCAAAATTAGAGAAATTACAAAACCAGAGTTCACCAAACCTGGTAGCTCCTCTAACACAAACCAAAACAACTCAGTTCATCACTACAACTAGAATAAGCTCTACAGTTCCAAGATAGCATCAAAAAGTTTGTTGTTCATCCTCACTCTAGTACATATCTCTGTTTGTATAGAAATGTTAGGAAGTTAGAACTCACTCCAACTCAAATTCCATTTGAATTTGAAATTCAAATATCATATTAATTTAAGTGGTTATATTTAAAAGATACTATTATCGTACTTCTATGTACTACTTACTACTATTTCTACAACTACTCCTACTGATTATATAAATTTATAAGAGAGATTGAGAAAATAGAACTCCATTCCAATTTAAATTCAAATTCAAATTCAAATATAATATCTATTTGTTAAAAGAAGATCAATATATTACTCTTCCTTATTCATATTTTTTTTCAAATACAATATATACTTATCTTATATTAAGAAAAATATTTAAAATCAATATGAGTAATCCACATATTATTTTAAAGAAAAATTCCCATGTTTACTTTTTCTTTTCCATCTATCACTATGACTATATATTACCCACTACTCCAAATTGTTTTTTTTTAATTATTATTATTATTATTATTAATAATAATAATAATAATAATAATTTTTACTTTTTATTTAATATAAAAATAAAATGAATTTAATTATATTTTATATTGTTATTTACTTATAGATTATTATTATTATTATAAAATAGTAAGAGTTCAAATTCAAAATTGAATGTGATGTCAATTTGTTAGAAAGATAATTTATGATGGAATAAGTTATACTGAGATTAATAATGCTGAGATTATTTTTCATTGAGGGTTTGGTTTATTATTTCCAAAGTAATATGCATGGTATAATTTTTAAGAATAAATTAATTGATTATCAAAATACCCCCATCTTATTTAATTTTTTTTTGTATATATAATTTCTTTTCAAGCTTTATTCTTAAAAATAAAACTTTCATCTTATTTAGCTTAATTTTTGTGTGTGTGTGCATTTTCATGATTATATCGTGTGTATTTTAAAAATAATACTTTCATCTTATTTAGCTTTAATTTTTTTGCGTGTGTCTTCCCATGATTATGCCGTGTGTGTTTTAAAAAAAATCTTACTACATCTTATTTAGTTTAAAATAAGAACATCCAACTTAAGTTTGTTAAAGTAAAATGGGATTTGTTGTTTATGTCACTTCATTTAAACACACATCACTCATATAAAACAGAATATTAACATTTATTTTACTTGATATATAAAATATCAATTTTCAAGCAATTAAAAAAATATTTAATTTAAAATATGTAATTCAACAATGAAGTCGACATTTTAATTATTTTTTAGAGAAATCAAAATATATAAATAAACATAATAATTATTCAAATAATTTAACATATAATATATTCATAAATAAAATATATATATATATATGTGTGTGTGAAATGAAATGAAAATATACGTCGAACTAAAATAATATCTTGATCTATCATTTCTTTCTTTGAACTGAAATATACTCGGACTGCAGGCATATATATGTGTGTGTGAAATGAAAATCATAGGGTTTGAGAGTATTTTTGTCATTTTATACCAAAGATAAATTATGTAAGGATAGTAATACCACCATATGTGTGGATAACTTATCCCGGTACTATTTATTAGTCCCGGAATAAGTTATCCTTAATATTGATAGCCAAATGACGAATTAAAATTTTTATCCCGGAATTATTATTTTATCTCGAGATTATTTACTTTAATATCGCACACAAACGACCCCTAACCATGTATTACCCACTACTCCAAATTATTATTATTATTATTAATTTTTTTTTATCTTTGATTTAATATATAAATAACATGAATTTAATTATATTTTATATTATTATTTATTTATAGATTATTATTATTATGAAATAGTAAGAGTTCAAATTCAAAATTGAATGTGATGTCAGTTTCTTAGAAAGATAAAATTTTAAAATATCATGATTATCTTATAGTTTAATTTCAAAATTCTCATATACTACTATTATTATTAATTCAAATTTTAAATCTTTATCTTTCAATTATTTTTTCTTTTTTGAAAATGTGTTTGATTCTAACATAGTTATAGGAAACTTATTAAAAATATATTATTATTATTATTATTATTATTATTATTATTATTATTATTATTATTATTATTATCTAATACTACTATGTATGTTCAACTACTACTGTTATTGTTTTTTATTATTATTATTTATATCATTTATTTCCTCGATTCTACTATACTGCTCATAATATATTGCTGTGGCTATTACTATTGTTTATTATTTTCTTTTTATTATTATTAGTATTATCATTATTATTATTAACTTTTATTTAATATTTAAATACATTTATAATATTTGAAAGGGATGATAAGCTTATGAAACTATAAATTTCTCTTAGGACTCTTCTATACTATTATTATAGTTAATTTTTTTAAAATAATAATAATAAGTATTATTATTATTATTATTAATAATAATAATAGTAATAATAAAAATTATTAATACTACTACTACTACTATTTTTATTACTGTTATTATTGTTATATTATTATATTTTATTTAATATTTAAATAAATTATATTCAAATATATTTTTTGATATTTAAATTTTAAAAGAGATAAGTTTATGAAAGAGTAAGAGTCTATTTAGAACTCTTCAATGATAAGTTTCTATTTTGAAATTTCTTTTTTATTAAAATAAAATAGGAGGATGATGTATTTTTAATTTCAAATATTTAATATACTTTAATTCAAATTTTTTATTACATCACTATTAAGTTTTGTCCTAAAAATCGTCGTGTGGCTTCTCAATACTATGTCACTTGGTTTCTTGTCTTGCTTTTATATATATATATATATATATATATATATATATATATATATATATATATATATAAAATTTGAATTAAAGTATATTAAATATTTGAAATTAAAAATACATCATCCTGCTATTTTATTATTATTATTATTTCCTCGACTACTACTATACTGATCATAATATATTGTTGCGGTTATTATTATTGTTTATTATTTTCTTTTTTGTTATTATTATTAGTATTACCTTTATTATTATTATTATTAACTTTTATTTAATATTTAAATACATTTATAATATTTGAAAGGGATGATAAGCTTATGAAACAAGAAGTTTCTTTTAGGACTCTTCTATACTACTACTACTAATTTTATTACTATTATTATTGTTATATTATTATATTTCATTTGATATTTAAATAAACTAACTTCAAATATATTTTTTCATATTTAAATTTTAAAAGAGATAAGTTTATGAAAGAGTAAGAGTCTATTTGGAGCTATTTAATGACAAGTTTCTATTTTGAAATCTCTTTTTTCTTGTAAAAAAAATAACAGGATAGTGTATTTTTAAATTCAAATATTTAATATACTTTAATTTAAAATTTTTATTACAACACTATTAAGCTTTGTCCTAAAAATCGTCATGTGACTTCTCAATACCATGCCACTTGGCCTCTTATTTTGCTTTTAGGTTTGCTTATATATATAGAGAGAGATTTATCATTCAATGTATTTTTCAAGACATTAAATTTATTATATTTAAACGATATTATAGTAATATTACTTTTGTTATCTATTGTTTTTTAACATGTGTGTCAAATCAACAGTGGATAAATATTATTAGACAGAGGGAGTAATACTCCTTTCATTTTATTTTAGTTGGTCCTTATTGACTTGACACCCCCTTTAAGAAAACATTTAATATAAGTTTATTTTACTAAAGTAATCCTATTAATTATGCATTTAAAATATAAATTTGATTAAATACACTTTACATAGTTATTTAATGATAGGGGTAGTATTGAAAAAACACAATAAATTTTTCTATAAACTTCTCTTTATTTTAGAACTTGGACAATTAAAATGAAATAACTATTTTTAGCAAAAGAGCCAACTAATATGAAACGAAGGGAGAACTACTCAATGCTCTTAAATTTATTATATTTAAAAGGTGATATAGTAAAATTACATGTATCATTTATTATTCTTAAGATATATGTCATGTCAATAGTTTATAAAAATTATTGGACAGAGAGAATACTAGCTTTGTCCATTTTTTCTAGTCTATTTTAGACTTTGTATATTATTTAAGAAATAATACTTGAGATGAGTATTTTATCATAATGATCATCTTAATTAATGCTTAGCTTAAGTTCTGAAAAATATTTTGAGGAATAAGTTGTTGGAAATCAGGCACACATATCGGAAGAAAATAAGCAGGTTCACTTGCATTAATATAGACAACCAACATAAACACATAGTTCACCCAAAGGATGCTTAAAAATAATCAGGAATAACTCTTGAAGCTTGAGCAAATATCTTGAAGCGAATCTATCTCGAATTTGCGGTCTTCTATAGTGATCTCAAATTCATAGCGAACTCTCTCAATACTTGAGTAGGCAAGTACTGAATAAAATACTCAATTCAATTTCTAAATAAGAGAAATCCCTATTAATAGAGATACTCTCCCAATACAAGGAGGAAAGCAAAACATATGCTTGTTTCTACTTGAACAAGGGCAGGCAGTGACCTTTTCTTTTCCCATAGAAAATAGGATTTCGATTTCTAGTATATTATGGGCACTGTAGTGATACAAGCCAAATTATCTCCGGACCTTTGGATGAGATACACATGATGCTTGAGGTGTTTGATAACTCCTTAGTTCTTTTAAAAGATGCCACATGGAGGAAAGATTATCATTATGAAGAGTCAAAGGACTTTGGCGAGGTCGAAGGAGTGCAAAACGGGGCTCAAAAGCCCTATGGAAGGGTCATGCACCCAAGGAGCTTTTGATCCGCTTTAGTATTTCAAGAGCGGGTCAAAACAACCCCTAGTGGGTCTTTTCTTACATTTGGGTCACTTTTGGGCCCTAATTATGTAATATGTATCCAAACTATAAATTCTTGGTAGTTAGGCATATTTCCTTAGTTTTTGGATGGTATTTTACATGATGTATTTATGAGACTCCTTGGGAGTGTTTGGAAAAACATTTGTTTAACTTTGCTTAGAAACGATGGTTATAAGACGAATCTAATCCCTTTTTAGTCACCATAAGAGTTAGGTGCCTATTGATAGTTATTAAGGGAAGTTTTAGGATTTGATACATCCCTCGATTGCCCTTTCGGTATCAATTTCGTGTCTATCTTTCTATCCTCATTTTCCTATCTATCTATCTATCTATCTATCTATCTTTTTGCGTCTTTAATTTGAGTCCTCGTGGGCCGATTCATATTATTTGATATCAGAACCGAGCTTAGGATCATTCCCACGATTCTAGTCTTGGGTTTATTATCTTGAAAATCACAAAAAAAATGGTGTCAAAAATAAAAAATCTCAAAAAAGTCACTATTCACGTTTTTGATCTTAGGTCAAATTTTGAGTTTTTGATTTTGTGTTTTTCTTGTGTTTCTAGTGTTAGATTTGTGTTCTCTAAAACTATACGGATCTATAAATCAATTTTGAGCTAAATCGGGGTGAAATTGAGCCTTTTACTATCGTTGGAAGCTTGAGTCGGAGAAGTTTGAAGTGAATTGAAAATATGAAGATTTTGGTGAAAAATTTGAGCAAAACAATGTTTGGAATGAGTTTCGAACGTTGAAAAGTGCTTAGGTTCGAAATTTTAACTCATTTCGAGCTAAGGAGAAAAAGTTGAAAAAGTTTGTGTTCTTGGAGTTCTTGAAGAAATTATTATTTTCAAGAAGAATTTTCAGCTAACATTGGTTGTTTGATCCATCAAAAAGAAAGAAAAGGTGTGAAAAATTATTTGTAGTAAAGCATTTCCAAAGGATTCCAAGCATATTCCAAATGAAAGGACAAAAGGGGACCAAAAGAGGGGCAAAAACGTCATTCCAAGAGGGCTGGGGGCTGATTTGTTCCCCATCTGCCCTTGACTTGCGTTGGAACTGCTGCATCAACCCAAACACATGTCAAACCAGTAGGGGAACATCTAGCTACGTCCAAGGTGCGTTGGGGATGCGCCCAACCTGCTAGAGCAGGTCCCCAAACACAGATTAACCCATTCCAACGCAAATCAGGCTTCCAATCACATCTCAAGCTTTCCGATTCTATTTTGCTCAAGGTTTGATTCCTAAACTCTTTTTTTTGATTCCTAAACTACTCATCAACTAGTAATTTGTAAAGACCTGAAAATTTAATGAAATATGTGAAATTTGTGATTTTGTGTGATTTGACTATTTTATCCCTCTCCGTTGTTGAATTATGATATTTCTGGGGTGTGAGAGTGGTTGACATGATTTTTGATGCATTTTGGAATCATTTATGCAATATTGTGATTTTTGATGGCTTCGAGAGCCTTATTTTGGACTAATGTGGATATATTTTGATCCGTGCGATGGATGACCGAACGGACTAGACCAACAGCTTCGAAATATCTATTTTAGGCTAGGTAGACCTTGGGTTCGGGTCCTGGTGCACCCGAGCTCATTTCGACCTATTGGTCGGAAAGTTGAAAAATTAGAAAGTTGGTGTGGGACCCATTTTTGGTCGAAACGACCTCGTATGGAAAATCCGAATTCACCAACAAATCCGTAATATCGATTTTAGTGTGTTAGCATATTTGGTATATTTTTACGGCTTTTAAATCTCATTTCGATCCTCAATTTGGAAAATTATGATTTCAAATTTCGGGGGTCAATTTTGTGAAAATGAATTTTTCTGAAAAATCTGGTAGCACTATCGCGTTCGGAACGTCGAATTTAATGTAGTTGCATAGTTTTTTTTCATAAATCAGACTCCGAACGAATCCCGAGCACCCCGTAGAAGTTCATTTCGACTTAGAAAAAAAGACAACACCAGTTATTGCAGAAAAATCTGCAATATATAGCAGATTTTTCACTCTTTTTGGCCTATTTTGCTCATTTTTCATCTTGCCTCTTGAGAGTTAAGCCCTAAATATTTTGGGAGCTTAAAAGTGAAGTTTGTGAGAGTTTGGGAAGCTAGATTAACACCTATTTCTTGATTATATTACGGATTTAAGGTAAAATTTACCCTTTTCTTTGTAATTTCTTCATTAATTTCTCAAAATTCAAAAAAAATCTTTGGGCATGATTTTAAACCCAAATTTCACCTGAATAATACTTTTATCTTATAATTACTATTTTTTCATCAATTTAACCTTCAAAATAATCTGATTCTGAATTTTAACCCGAATTTCATATATTTTACCCGGTAAAGCTCAAAAATAGTTTTTCTTCGATTTGAACTTTGTTTTTGACTCGATTTAACTTGGGTTTTCAGATGTAGGTTCCTAAAAATATGGGGAATATATTTTTGAAGTAAAGTTTCAATTTTGCCCTTCTTTTTTGGAAATTCATTTTGGGGGTCCGTTTTGACTCCAAACCAAAAGTAGTAAATATGGGTGTCATTGGTTTTGTTTTGATGCATAGATTTCATATTTGATGTTTCTAGTGAAGTTCGATATTGTTTGTAAAAGGTAAGGTTGCGGGTTCAAGTGTAGCGAACCAGTTTTGACTTTCGAGGTAGGTTATGACTTAACTCTTCAGACTGGGCTGAGTAGTAAATGATGGTATAAAATGTATATTAAGGGTGGGAACTAATCATAAAAAATGGCTATCTACGTGTTGTGCTCGTGTGGGGGCCTATATGTGATCTAATTACCGAAATTGAAATATTATGTGACATGTTTGACCGTGTGGGGTCCTATGTGATATTAATAGCCTTGAATACATGTGAATAATTGTATTATATTGTATTGTTTCATATGGTACCATTGGTGTATTGTGATTATATTCATACTTTATTGGCATATAAGACATGTGGAAATTCATGGATGAAATGAAAATAATGAGTGGATATTGGCTCATGTGGTTGTAGAAATGTATCATTGTGGTTGATTATGGAAATACTTATTGTGATGGGTTGTGAGCATTACATCTTCATATCATAATTATTCATGAAACATTGGTACCACCGTGACAACATCTGAGAAACATTGACAACACCTTTTTAAAAATATTGTAACACCTTATAAAATCCTTTCCGAGGGATATGCCAGAAAGGAGATATGAGATATGTGGATTGTATATGGGTTGACGAACCCCCCATGGGTCCTACGTCAGGATGCTTTAGCTCCGTAGGTGTATAAGGGGATTGTGCGACGATCCCAGAGGTTGTGCGATAACCTCGTGCATTATCATCATCATTATCATAAACATTGCACTTACTTTATTGTGTTTATGTTGTGTTGTATTGCCTTATTGACTTGTCATCTATGTATTTTCTAACCTTACTTTACTTGTATTTGATGATCTTGTATCTACATGTTCTCTTTTGTTCTATTTATATGTGACATAATGTATACTTGTGTTCTATATCTTTGTGTTTTTTGTAATATATGTGAGATATATTAGAACTGTTAGTGCAAGTGGTGTGGGACATTTTCTGATTGCAGGTGATGTGCCCTTAGTGTATATTTTGTATGCTTTATTTACTAATTTGCTTAGTCGGCCTATGATACCTACTGAGTACAAGTGGACCGTACTCATGCCTACTGCGCCCTTTCGGTGTAGGTCCTAGCTCGAGTGCGCCTCAGCTTACTTGATTCGGATGATTATTGGAGCTTCCAAGGTAGCGGTTGGACATTCATGCGTCTGAAGTTCACCTCTATCTTTCTATACTAGTTATGTCTTTATTAGTATTCAGAGACAGTTATTATTCCTTTGTGGTTATTTTTCTGATGTATTTGACTCTTTGATTGTATTAGTAGTTCTTACACTATTGACACCTGGTTTTGGGCATGATTGGTATTTTGAAAAAGTTCTTTCCGCATTGTTATGATTATTTATATGGTTCATCTTAATTCTAGAAGCCTTACCTTAGGGTATTTCTATCTTTTTCTCTATTCGTATCAGTTTGGGTGATAGGCTTACTTGTTAAGGTACACCGCGACAAGTGCCATCATGACTCTCATTTTTGGGTCATGACAAATTGGTATCAGAGCAGCCAGGTTTCATTGGTCTCAACGGTATAAGAATGGAATGTCTAATAGAGTCTCGCAGATTGGTACATAGACATTCGTATCTATTTTCGAGAGGCTATAGGACATCTTTAGAAAACCTCCATCATTTTATTTCTTATCGTGCTAATTCTTTCATACCCTGTATTCTGAGTTGTGTTTCACTCTTTCTACGCGAAAGGAGTTGCTTATACCTCTTATATATTGAGAGATGCAACGAGAGATTATTAAATATCATTTGTTGGTTGTAGGTTTGTTAATTCTCTTGAGTTGTCATGGGATCAGTTTGTTGATGCCTTTCTAGAGTGATTTGTACCTTTTAGTTTGAGAGATCGTATGTGGGACGAGTTTGATCATATAGAGCAGGGCTCCATGATAGTTTTTGAGTATAAAACATGCTTCCACGCCCTGTCCAGATATGAGTTTGAGAAGATTTAAAAGTTTGTGAAAGGTTTGGTTGTCTCCCTTCAGTTGGCTACATCTCAGATGGTTGTGTTTGATGGTTCTTTTTAGAGTATTGTGGATCATGTTAAGGTGACAGAGGGGTATTATTAGTGCATCTCAGGGAGGCGCCAAGAGGGTGCATCATTTTGGTGAGTTTAAAAGTCAGACCTCTCAAGGCAGAGATTTTAGAGGTTCTCGAGGATACCATGGTAGGCCAGTGCAGGCGGTATTATAGAGTTCGAGTGGTGAACCTTCTAGTTCAATAGTACAGCCGTTCGGGTCTAGTTGTATCTTCTCCTATTGATACTGGTCGTAGAGGTTTCTATTTATGTGATGAGGTTGGTCATGTAGCCAAGGACTGTTCTTGCCATGTGTTTAGATCTATTCCTATTTCAGTTGTGAGAGGTAGGTGTTATACTAAAGGTGCAAGAGGTAGAGATGGTAGAGCATGTGTTGGTGGTTGTGGGGCTATTCAGCCAGTTGGTAGTCACAAATAGTGTTACGCTATATCAGTCAAATCTGAGATGAAGGCTTCAGATGTTATGATTATAGGCATCTTTCTCGTTTGTTTTAGACCTGCATCTGTATTATTTGATCTTGAATTGACTTTCTCCTATGTGGCTGCATATTTTGCTTGGGGTTTTGATTTTGGTGGTGAGCCTTCTGCCATACCTATTTGTGTATCTACCCCGGTAGGTGATTCTTTAGTGGTGGATCAGGCGTACTGATCTTGTGTTGTGACTTTTGCCGGGTATGAGACTTTGGTAGACTTGCTTGTGTTAGATATGGTCGATCTTGGTGTTATTTTGGGTATGGATTGGTTGGCTCCTTATCATGTTGTCTTAGATTATTTTGCTAAGACTGTGACTTTATCTTTAGCGGGTGTTCCAAGAATGGCTTGGGAGGGTACACTTTATTCGGGTCCTAAAAGGATTATATCTTATGTTCAGGTTCGTAAATTGGTTGAAAAGGGATGTTTATCTTAGTTGACTTATAGTCATGACACGAGTGTTGTTTCTCCTCCTTTCTTAGATTCTGTTTGTGTTGTTCGTGAGTTTATGGATGTGTTCCTTACAGACTTTCCTAGTATGTCTCCAGATTGAGATAATGTTTTCGCCATTGATGTTGAGTCGGGCACCAAGCCTATTTCTATTTCTTCCTTATAGGATGGCCCCAACAGAGTTGAAGGATCATTTATAGGATTTGTTAGATAAGAGATTTATTCGACCTAATATTTTACCTTGGGGTGCGTCTGTCTTGTCTGTAAAGAAAAAGAATGGGTCCATGGGGATGTGTATTGACTATCGGCAGTTGAATAAGGTGATGGTTAAGAATAGGTATCCTCTTACTCGTAGTGATGATTAGTTTGATCAGCTTCAGGGTGTCGTGGTGTTTTCGAAGATTGATTTACGGTTCGGTTATCACCAGTTGAGGATTAGGGCTTTGGATATTTCGAAAATAGCTTTACAGACTCGATATGGTCAATATGAGTTCTTGGTCATGTCTTTTGGGTTAATCAATTCCCTTGCTGTGTTTGTGGAGTTGATGAACTGGGTGTTTCAACTGTATCTCGACTCCTTGTAATCGTATTTATAGATGATATCTTGGTTTATTCCAAGAGTGAGGCTGAGAAGGAAGAGCATTTATCGATTATATTTTAGAGATTGAGGGATGAAAAGTATGCTAAGTTCTCTAAATGTGATTTTTTGTTGGAGTCTGTTTCTTTCTTCGGTCATGTGGTGACTAAGGAAGGTATTATGGTTGATCCAACTAAGGTTGCAACGGTTTATGATTGGGCTAGACCTACTTCGCCCACTGAGATTCTGAGTTTTATTAGCTTGGCCGGGTATTATTAGTGTTTTATTGAGGGTTTCTCTTCCTTTGCAGCTCCATTGACCAAGTTGACCCAAAAAAAGATTCTTTTTCACTGGTTCGATATTTGTGAGGCGGGCTTTCAAAAGCTCAAGGATTTATTGACTTCAACTCTTATTTTGGCTTTGCCCAAGAAGAGCATTGGCGTTATTATCTTTTGTGGTGCTTCAGGTGTTGGGTTAGGTGTTGTGTTGATGCAGGAGTGCAAGGTAATTGTGTATGCGTCTCGTTAAGATTAAAGCCTCATGAAAGGATTTATCTTACCCATGATTTGGAGTTGCGCGCAGTTGTGTTTGCCTTGAATTTTTGGGGGCACTACTTGTATGGATTCCACTGTGAGATCTTCTCAGATCATCGTTGCCTTCGGTCCTTCTTTATTAGCGAGATCTTCTTAGAAGGCAGTGCCGTTGGCTTGAGTTGCTTAAGGATTATGACTTGACTATTCTCTTTTATCAGGGCAAGGTTAATGTTGTGGCGGATGACTTGAGCCGAAAGTCGACTAGCATGGGTATCTTGGTGCATCTTTTGATTCAGGAGAGGCCATTGGCCTTAGAGGTTCAGTCTTTGGCTAACCAGATGGTTAGGCTTAATACTTTGACACCAGGACGTGTTTTGGCATTTATGGAGGCTAGATCATATTTGATAGAGTAGACTTGAGCTCATCAATTTGACAATGATGGATTGAGATTGATTCGAGATAAGGTATAAAGAGGGGAGGCTAAGAAAGCCTCACTTGATTTGGATGGAGTTTTAAGGATTGGGAGATGAGTTATGTGCCGAGAGTGGTGATTGAATTAGGTTGATCTTGGGGGAGGCCCATTGTTTTAGATATTCTATCTATCCAGGTGTAACTAAGATGTATTGTGATTTATAGCAGTACTACTGGTGGGGTGGTATGAGGCGAGATATAGAGTATTTTGTAACTCGTTGCCTATGTTATCAACAGGTGAAGGCCGAGCATTTGGGACCTGGTGGTTTGCTCCAGAGGTTACCTGTTCCTGAGTGGAAGTGGGAATGCATCACTATAGACTTTGTGACTGGTTTGCCTCGTACATTTCATGGTTCTGATAGTGCTTGGGTCATCGTGGATCGATTGACCAAGTCAGCTCATTTTATTATAGTTTGGGTCTCATTCAGTGCTGAGAGGTTAGTCCCTATTGTCATTTGTGAGATTGTGCGTCTTCATGGTGCGCCGGTGTCCATTACTTTTGATCGAGGTTTTGTGTTCACATTTCACTATTGGAAGACTTTTCAGGATGAGTTGGGTACTCGGGTTTATCTTAGCACAGTGTTTCACCCCCAGACTGATGGCTAGTCAGAACAGACTATCCAGGTTTTGGAGTATGCTCCGCACGTGCGTGATGGATTTTGGTGGCCAGTGGGAGCAACATTTTGCTCTAGCAGAATTTATATATAGTAATAGTTACCATTCCAGTATTGAGATAGCTCCTTTTGAGGCGTTGTGTGGTAGGTGTTGTCGCTCTCCTATAGGCTGGTTCGATGTTTTAAAGGTGAGACCTCGAGGTGCGTACTTTCTTCATGAGTCTTTGGATAAAGTCTGAGTCTTTCAGGATAGACTTAGAGTGGCTCAGAGTTTGCAGAAGTGCAATGTTGATTATAGACTTCGTGCCTTGAGATTTGGTATTGGTGATCGTATTTTCCTTCGAGTTTCACCTATGAAGGGTGTGATGAGGCTTGGGAAGAGGGGCAAGCTTAGCCCCAGGTATATTGATCCATTTGAGATTCTTCGGACTATTGGTGATGTGGCTTATGAGTTGGCTTTACCCCTTGATCTATCAGTTGTTCATTGATTTTTCATTTTTTTTATGCTTCATTTCTATATTCTTGATGAGTCTCATGTCATTCGTTGGGAGTCAGTTCAGTTAGATGAACGGTTGTCTTTTGTTGAGGAGCCAATTTCCATTTTGGCTAAGGATGTTAGGAAGTTGCGCTCTAAAGTATCCCTGTGGTAGGTCCAGTGACAACTTTGACCTATAGATGTGGCTACTTGGGAGATTGAGTCTGATATGCGTAGTTCCTATCCATAACTTTTCATTGATTCAGGTATTTTCTTGCCTTAGTTCGAGGACGAACTAGAATTTAAGTGGTGAATGATGTAACGACCTGAAAATTTGATGAAATATGTGAAATTTGTGATTTTGTGTGATTTGACTATTTTACCCCTCCCCGTTGTTGAATTATGGTATTTCTGGAGTGTGGAAGTGGTTGACATGATTTTTGATGCATTTTGGTATCATTTATGCAATATTGTGGTTTTTGATGACTTCGAAAGCCTTATTTCGGACAAATATGGATATATTTTGATCCGTGCGATGGATGACCAAACAAACTATGCCACTAGCTCCGAAATATCAATTTTAGGCTAGGTAGACCTTGGGTTCGGGTCCTGGTGCATCCAAGCTCATTTCCACCTATTGGTCGGAAAGATGAAAAATTGAAAAGTTAGGTGTGGGACCCAATTTTGGTTGAAACGACCTCGTATAGAAAATTCGACTTTGTCAATAGATCCGAAATGTCGATTCTAGTGTGTTAGCATCTTTGGTATGATTTTACGTCTTTAAATCTCATTTCAACCCTCGATTTGGAAAATTGTGATTTCGGATTTCGGGGGTCAATTTTTTGAAAATGAATTTTTCTGAAAAATCTGGTAGCACCACCGCGTCCGGAACGTCGAATTTAGTGTGGTTGCATAGTTCGTTTGCATAAATCAAACTCTGAACGAATCCCGGGCACCCCGTCGAAGTCCATTTCAACTTAGAAAAAAAGACAACACTAGTTATTGGAGAGAAATCTGCAATATATAGCAGATTTTTCATCCTTTTTGACCCATTTTTCTCATTTCTCATTTTGCCTTTTGAGAGTTAAACCCTAAATATTTTGGGATCTTAAAAGTGAAGTTTGTGAGAGCTTGGGAAGCTAGATTAACACCTATTTCTTGATTATATTACAGATTTAAGGTAAAATTTACCCTTTTTTTAGTAATTTCTTCATTAATTTCTCAAAATCCAAAAAAAATCTTAGGACATGATTTTAAATCCAAATTTCACTCATTTTCACTTGAATAATACTTTTATCTTATAATTACTAGTTTTTCATCAATTTAACCTTCAAAACAACTCCGATTCTGGATTTTAACTCGAATTTCAAATATTTTATCCGGTAAAGCTCAAAAATGGTTTCTCTTTGATTTGAACCTCGTTTTTAAACCGATTTAACTTGGGTTTACAGATGTAGGTTCCTAAAAATATGAAAAACATATTTTTGAAGTAAAGTTCCAATTTTGCCCTTCTTTTTCGGAAACCCATTTTGGGGGTCCGTTTTATCTCCGAACCAAAAGTAGTCAATATGGGTATCGTTGGTTTTGGTTTGATGCATATATTTCATATTTGATGTTTCTAGTGAAGTTCGAGATTGTTCGTAAAAGGTAAGGTTGCGGTTTGAAGTGTAGCGGACCGATTTCGGCTTTCGAGGTAGGTCATGACTTAACTCTTCAGACTGGACCGGGTAGTAAATGATGGTATAAAATGCATGTTAAGGGTGGAAACTAATCATGAAAAATGGCTATCTACGTGTTGTACCCATGTGGGGGCCTATATATGATGTAATTGTCGAAATTGAAATATTATGTGATATGTTTGACCGTGTGGGGTCCTATGTGATATTGAAAGCCTTGAATACATGTGAAAAATTGTATTGTATTGTTTAATGTGGTATCATTAGTATATTGTGATTATATTCATACTTTATTGGCATATAAGACATGTGGAAATTCATGGATGAAATGAAAATAACGAGTGGATATTGGCTCATGTGGTTGTGGAAATGTATCATTGTTGTTGGTTATGGAAATACTTATTGTGATAGGTTGTGAGCATTACATATTCATATCATACTCATTCATGAAACACTGATACCACTGTGGCAACATCTGAGAAACATTGACAACACCTTTTTAAAAATATTGTAACACCTTATAAAACTCTTTTCGAGGGATACGCCGGAAAGGAGATATGAGATATGTGGATTGTATATGGGTTGATGAACCCCTCATGGGTCCTACTTCAGGATGATTTAGCTCCGTAGGTATATATGAGGATTGTGCGACGATCCCAAAGGTTGTGCGACAACCTCGTGCATCATCATCATCATCATTATCATATACATTGCACTTACTTTATTGTGTTTATGTTGTGTTGTATTGCCTTATTGACTTGTCATCTATGTATTTGTCTAACCTTACTTTACTTGTATTTGATGATCTTATATCTACATGTTCTCTCTTGTTCTATTTATATGTGACATAATGTATACTTGTGTTCTATATCTTTGTATGTTTTTATAATATATGTGAGATATATTAGAACTGTTAGTGCAAGCGGTGTGAGACATTTTCTGATTGCAGGTGATGTGCCCTTAGTGTATATTTTGTATGCTTTATTTACTACTTTGCCTGGTCGGCCTATGATACCTACTAAGTACAAGTGGACCGTACTCACACCTACTGCGCCCTTTTGGTGCAGGTCCTAGCTCGAGTGCGCCTCAACTTACTTGATTCGGGTGATTATTGGAGCTTCAAAGGTAGAGGCTGGACATTCATACGTCCGAAGTTCACCTCTATCTGTCTCTATTAGTTATGTATTTATTAGTATTCGGAGACAATTATTATTCCTTTGTGGTTATTTTTTCGATGTATTTGACTCTTGGATTGTATTAGTAGTTCTTACACTATTGACACCTGGTTTTGGGCATGATTGGTATTTTGGACAAGTTCTTTCCCCTTTGTTATGATTATTTATATGGTTCGGCTTCATTCTAAACCTTACCTTGGGGTATTTCTATCTTTTTCTCTATTCGTATCAGTTTGGGTGATAGGCTTACTTGTTAAGGTACATCGCGACAAGTGCCATCATGACCCTCGTTTTTGGGTCGTGACATAATTCATCTACTAAGTTGATTGATTAGTTCTTTAGTCCTATTTCTTTCATCGTCCAATTTCTTTCAAGCTTTTCTCTTTTTAAATTCTTTGTGATTTCTTGATTCAATTCCTTAAGTAGTTTTATTTCTTTGAGTCATTTAAAAAAGAATCCACTCCGGCCGCAAAGTAGAGATTGTCACCTTATTATCCATCGGGGTATAAGCAACTTTCAACATTCGCTGCTCCAATTCTTAAGATCACAAAGGTGAGTTCATACGAGTGTTGGTGAGGTGCTTTACTACTAATATTGTTTGTTCATTTTTATAGGTACAAGGTGATATAAGGGGAGCATTTCTTTGATAGCCTCAGATAATTGTGACTATGACATAGGAGACTATGTTTGTGGTGAAAATTGTTATGGCTACGAAGTAGATGGAGATTATTGTAACGCCCCGAGTTTGTACCCGGGCACTACACGGTGCTTATAATCCCGAAAGACCACAAGCTAACCCTTGACTGGTACCTGCTACAATAGCTGAATAATAATACTGTAATTATGCAGAAATTAGGCAGAAACTTGCCATAAGGTTCAGAACTGTAAATAAATTCTAAGTACGATACATCAATACCAAAACTGAACATCTGTCTATAAATACTCTAGTCTAAAAAGTCTCTACTGTCTGAATAAGGAGTTGATAGGACAAGTCCCCAACTAACTCCAACTGCTGAAGTAAACTGTGTACTAAAATACTGGAATAATAAATTCTTCCTCGAACAATGAGGACTCACCACTAGTTTGCTGCTGATAGATCGGGCTGCTAAGTATGATTGAGAGCCCGTGCGTCTAAACCTATGATATAAGACATCATAGCACAAAAGAAGGGTATACGTCAGTACTTTGAATGTACTGGTATGATAAGTGAGGTAGGCTGATATGCGTGGGTTCATATGCATGAACATAACTAAATGAGAGTACATTCATAAATACGTAAACTGTAACTGAGGTCATGATATACACTGGATACTGAGTTCTGAATTACTGACTTACTGATATCTCAATTTACTGATACTGTATTACTATTAACTGAGTGACTGTATCTGATAGTCCTAATTCTGTGGAACTATTCTGAGTTCCGTACTAAACTAAGTAACTGTGTCTGGCAGTCCTAATTTCTGTAGAACTGAACTGACTTTTATTCTGAAGACTAAAACTGAGACTGTGGGAGGTAATAATCTAATCGATATGCCTCTTTCTTAATAGATTGGGTTCCAAACTGTAACCCCAGTTGGAAAAGAGTCAGTACCGTGCCACGGGTAAAGACAAGCTGTGAGTTAACCCTCTCTGATAGAAAGCTCTTTCGTCAACCCTTGCTGGCAGGAAAAATCATATGAGATGTCTCAACCTGAGTCTGGCAGGAAGATATTTCAACCTATGGTGGCTACGTAGTTCTGTAATACGAGGATTGCTACTAAGGGTCAAACCCTCTGCTGGGAGAAATGCGCCCATCCCTGGGTTCACTCGGTGCTGAGTAATACTTCTAACTGAATAGACACTGAACTGATTTCTAGTTCATACTAGGCTTGACTGAACTGTTACTGATTATACTATCTCACTGAACTGAACTGAGTTCACTGAGTTCCATTGACTAATGAAATACTATCGAATTTTGTTAACTGACTGAATTTACTAAGGTATGAACTGAATTCTGAACTGGACTGGACTGATGCTGAGTCTATTGAGTTTTTCCTGAGTTTTGTAACTAACTGAGAGTACTACTGATCATGACATGACTGAGATTATTCTGTAACTGATACTAACAATAGGTAAACAACTAAATTGTCGGCTATTAAATATCCCTAGGACTCGATAGCATGAAAAGTAAAGCATCACATGACCTTGCATAGCATATAAATGCACACTTGTTCATAATGCATCTATAGAGACATTTTATCAAACACTTGAATGACATGAACTAGTATACATGCTAACATGATATAATCTCACTATTTAATCCACATGAACAACTCACCAAACACTTGGAAGGCATTGTATATGCTCATAGTACTAATCAACACATGAGCATCACAATTTCAATCCCCATTTACAATTTTAAAGGTTTAGCATGGATTCACATGATTCTATACATCTATCAAATAACTCCACATGAAACTTGTGACAAAACATGGATTAGAAACCCAATTAATCATCATAATCATAAATATAACCAAACCCAACATGAAATACATGAAATCAATACACTTGAAGTTTTAAAAGTAGATTCTTGAACTCCAAGGGTGGAAGGGACCCTTGAATGAACACTTGACATACCTTAAAGCTTGAATTCCAAAAGATTGATGGGATTTCTTAGAACTTCGATTCTTGAATGTGATTAACTAGGGTTTGTTCTTGAAAAATTCTGGAGAGAATGAGTAAATTTTGCTTTTTGGACGGCTTAATTACATGTTTTGGGGGCTTATATAAGATGAGAAAAGACCCATTTACCCCTCTGAATGCAACTTTTTTAATGACTGAAAACTGATTTAGTAACGCGTAACCGACGCTGCATCATTTGTATCTACGAGGTAGCCAACGCACCGCGTCGAGTCCGCATCGACTCACTGGAATTTGCACTGGGAGCTGGGGACAAAATACTCACCAACGCGATGGGCGACGCGGCGTATTGAGATTGCATCAATCCACTGGTTTGAGTTTCTAAATGTATTATAAACGAAGTCCAAAAAATCCAAAACTTGTCCAAAAATACCTATTAACATTTCTGATCATGAGTCAACCTAAAAATCATTACTTTAAGGTCATAAGGGTCGTGAAATAGAGTATCCAACCTACGAAGGCTAAAATAACACTAAGTTTGAATACTTAGCTAAAGTTTTCTAAGTCTGGGTCCTCTTAACAAGCTTTAAAGGACTGAGTTAAGCTTAGGATTTTGCGTGGTCTTATAATATCTCCTTTTTGGGAATATTCATCCTCGAATGAGACTGACTAAGCTGGGAATACTGGTAGACTGAACTTAGATGTAGGACATGCACAACTGTAACATGATTTCATGACTGACACTACTGATATGCTAAAATTTCATACTAAACATGCATATCTGATGCATGAGTACATGGCTGGGATTGCTAATAAGATAAGTCTCTTATACCAAACATGTATATCCGATACATGAATATTTGACTGAACAGACTCATGAATGTATGACTGGATATGCAATGGTAACTGATACCAACTTTATAAAGAAAATCTGAGAATAAAACTGAGTAAGTTTAAAGAGAATCATTACCTTGGGTTGAGTCTGAATTTGAAGAGAAGAGGTAAGGATACTTGGTTCACATATCTGCTTCTGCTACCCAAGTAGCTTCCTCAACGGACTGATCCCGCAAAAGAACTTTGACTAGAGGGACTTCTTTGTTCCACAGTCTGCGAATCTGATAGTCAAGGATTTCGACTGGGACCTCTTCGTAAGAGAGACTATTCTGAATATTTAGGACCTCTATAGGGACTACAATTGCTGGGTCACCTATGCATTTCTTTAGCAAGGGAACGTGGAATACTGAGTGTACTGAGGCTAGATCTGGAGGCAACCCAAGCTCGTAAACTACCTTTTTGAAATAACTGAGAAATTTATAAGGGTCAACATATCAGGGACTGAGCTCCCCCTCCTTGCCAAACCATTTTACCCCCTTTAATGGGAGAGATTTTCAAGAGTATAAAATTATCGATCTCAAACTTGAGATCTTTTACTGAACACGCATGAACGGGAACATGAAAACATAACTGAGTCTGAAATATGATACATGAACTGAATATCATGAACTGAACTGAGTCCCTGAATACATGGCTTACGGCTAAGATTGGAACTTGAGGGTCAACTTATGAGTTCCCACTACTCCAAACTGGATTCATTACGTGATGAGAAGATGGAAGGTTTAGGCAATAAAAGCTCAGGGATTATAGTGGATCTCCCCCCTGGGACATTATATCCCCTGAAGAATGCTGACTTGGCTGAGATACTAAGGAAAAATTGAGATGATGCATAGGGCACCTACGAATTGAATTGTGACTGCATATCGGGTATCTGAAACTGAGGCATGACACCTGAACTGAGCTGAACTTGCAACCACATGGTTACTCGATCTTGGAATAGTTACATTCATGAGACTTTGGATAGTGCGACTAGTTGGAAAGATAGGAAACCCAACCATACGAATATTTTTCTACCTAACTGCTAAACTAAATTTTTGGGTTTATGGACTAACTTATGCTGAAAACGCATATTTGACTGAAGCCTTTCTTTGACACTCTTTCTATAGATTTCTAGTGGCTTCAGGGAGCAAGGAGTCTTGGCATTGCTGAATAAAATTGTTGAATAAGAAAATCACATCCTGGCTAAAATTCTGTAATATTAGTTGAGGCCTACGAAACATCATCTAAGATGAAGTGACTAAGCCTTATGCACTGCAACTATAAATTTTCAAGCTTAGACATATCCCTTGAATACTCTCTCAACTATACTCTCCACCTTAGTATAACACATCACCTGAGACTACCAAAAATATTCACATAGGTACTGAGCATGAGTGCATAAACTTAAAACTTATCTGATTATCTGAATGACTGATAGATGAATACTTGGTCATGTAATATTGAATTGTACTTAGTCTGAATAACTGGAATAAAACTGTAGAGTATTATGCATATGAGGTAAGGACTGACTGATTAATATAAGATAACTGAGCATAAATTTGTGAAATATATATTATTTGAGAATGTGAGACCAGGTGTATAACATAATTCTAAAATAGTTTGTAAACTAAGGTACTGAAATACTGATAATTGAATAATTGATAATGGTATGCTATGGTCAAGTAAATTTGAAACTGAACTGGTTGTTGATCTGATTACTGGACTAGGATTGTGACTGAGACTGTAACTAAGATGGTAATTGAGACTGTAACTGAGACTATAAATGGGAATGAATGCTGAGATCTAATAGCTACATAAGGGGGACTGACATAAATCAAGGATCTGAATAGACACTCATACTCTGTATTTTTTCAGCTTCTCTTCTCAGGAAAATTTTTGATTTCCTTCCTTCAGCAACTACATACAACTTCTTGCTAGCCATTTACTAGCACACTAACCTGACATTCAAGCTTATCTTTATAGCTACAGCCTCGTGTAAGACAAGCATGCAAAAAAATATTTCCTTTAACATAAAACCTTTACTCTCTCTCACCTAAGCAATCACTTATCACTACACCATTTTATAAGGAGAGTCCACTGAAGGGTTAAAACATGAGGACCTTATGTATGCATGAACACTACACCAAACTCGACACTTAACTGAGCCCTGAGGAATAAAATATCGACACCATGGATTTATCAAAAATCTAAACTGAGGATATACATGACGAAATCTAAATTTAGCTAATCGCTAGGAGTATAGCATGGGTCATGCGAACTGAGCATACTGTACAGCATGACATGGGTACCTGAGTCATGAGCTGGATGACCTGAGTCTGGAGTTTCTGTATTCATGGAACATGGTTCGTAAAATTGAAATTCCTTATACTAGGAACTGTAAGCGTACATGATTTTCGCTAACGTACTTGAATATGAGCCATGATCATAGAGCTAACATATAAGACATGAGTATATATCATGATAATTGATGGGTTTTGAGAGTCTGAAGTACGATTCAAAGATAATTTACGTGATTATTCTCGCTATGAGAATAGACAGAATGTCATCGATAAAGAATATAATGAACATGTCCAAATATTGGTTGAACACACAACCCATTATGCCCATGAAAGCTACTGGGGCATTAGTAAGATCAAATGACATGACTAGGAATTCAAAGTGACTATACTGAGTTCTGAAAGATTTTTTTAGAATGTCACATTCCTTGACTCTGAGCTGATGATAGCCTGATCTGAGGTCTATCTTAAATAAGTAACTGGCACCCTGAAGTTGGTCGAACAAGTCATCAATTCTGGGAAGTAGATACTTGTTCTTGATCGTCACTTTATTTAGCTGATAGTTGTCAATACACATTTTGAGAGAACTATCTTTCTTGCGAACGAATAGGACTGGTGCACCCTATGGAGATACGTTGGGTATGATGAATCCCTTATCTAGGAGATCCTTCAAATGTTCTTTTAATTCTCTGAGTTTTGCAGGTACTATTCTATATGGCGAAATATATATGGTCTGAGTGTCTGGAAGAAAGTCTATTTCAAAGTCGATTTTCCTTTTAGGAGAAACTTCGAGAAGATCTTCGAGAAACACGTCTGGGAATTCACATTCTAATGACACTGACTCATGAGTAGGGTTTCTTGATCTAGAGTCCCAGACTCGAACGAGATGGCATGAATAAAGCTAATCCATGCCGAGAATGACATCAAAATTGGTCATTTCTAATTCGACTAAGTCTGCTGAAGTGACTTTCTGAGATATCATAACCGGACACTTCCTGTATAGCCACCGAGCTATGATAGATTTACCCACTGGGGTAGAGACTGATAAAGGCTCTGCTAGTATTTTGGGGCTGACTTCGAAATCAACAGCTATATATAGAGTTACAAAAGACGAGGAAGCTCCTGGATCTAGAAAAGCATAAGCATGTAAATAGAAAACTTATAACATACCAGTGACCATATCAGGAGAACTTTCCTGATCCTATCGGGACTAAAGGGCATAGAGTCTATTTGGGCGTTGCCCACTAGTGGCACTGAAAGCGGCACCCTGCTGATTCGGGCGACCGGACTGAGTTGAAGGATAGTTATTTTGACTCTGTAAACCTGAATGAGGACAATCTATGGTCCCACAGCCTGCTTTCCATATTGGAAACATACATCACTTCCAGATCTGCAGATACCCTAGTGGTTTCTACCATATTTCTGGAAAAGGGGATTTGTTCGGGCACTCTTTGGCCTTGACATTCTGGCCCTTTTATGCTTTCACCCTTTTTTCTTACGCCTCTTCTTCTTACTCTGCAGAGCATGAATTATAAGCCTAGATAGGATAACATCCAGCTGATTGTTGATCAACTATTGAATGAGCTAAGGCGGTAAAAACATCTCTAAATTCAGCGTGAGAAATATGCTCATTTAGGAGATCTGCCTAAACGGGCGGAGGGGCTGACTGGTTTTCATTACTTCTTTCGTTAGCTTCTCTGGAAGAAATGTTCTGGAAACATAAGGAAGAGATGAATTAGACTGAGAGCTTAACTTGAGCTCATGCTAACTCGCACGACATGAATACTAAAAGAAGGGAAACTCTTCCTAAAATATCTCGTAGCCTCTTATCCATAAGTGAGGCGTGCTACACACCCATGCACAAGACTCTACTAGATACTACTTTCAGACTTCCTAGGACTCTGTTGAACCTTATGCTCTGATACCAAGTTTGCAATGCCCCGAGTCTATACCCCGGATTCTACACGGTGATCATAATCTCAAGGGACCACAAGCTAACCCATGACTGGTACCTGCTGCAATAACTAAATCATAATACTATAATTATGTGGAAATTAGGCAAAAACTTGCCATAAGGTTCATTGCTGTAAATAAATTCTGAGTACAATACATCAATACCAAAACTTAACATCTGTCTATAAATACTCTAGTCTAAAAAACGTCTACTGTTAGAACAAGGAGTTGATGGGACAAGTCCCCAACTAACTCTGACTACTAAAGTAAACTATGTACTAAAATACTGGAATAATAAATCTGTCCTCGAACAATAAGGACTCACCACTAGTTTACTGCTGATAGATCGGGCTGTTAAGTATGATCGGGAGCCCGTGCGTCTGAACCTATGATATAAGACATCATAGCACAAAATAAGGGTATGCATTAGTACTTTGAATATAATGGTATGCTAAGTGAGGTAGGCTGTTATATGTGGGTTCATATGCATAAACAATAACTAACTGAATAACATGAACATAATTGAATGAGAGTACATGCATGAATACGTAACTGTAATTGAGGTCATGATAACATTGGATATTGAGTTCTAAATTACTGACTTACTGATATCTGAGTTTACTGATATTGTATTACTATTAACTGAGTGATTATATCTGACAGTCCTGATTCCGTGGAACTATTCTGAGTTCCATACTAAACTAAGTGACTGTGTTTGACAGTTCTAATTTTTGTAGAATTGAACTGAGTTCTATTCTGAAGACTGAAACTAAGACTATAGGAGGTAATCATCTAACCAATATGCCCTTTTTCTGAATAGATTGGGGTCCAACTCATAACTCCAATTTAAAGGGTGTCAGTACCGTGCCACGGGTAAAGACAAGCTGTGAGTTAACCCTCTCTGATAGAAAGCTCTTTCATCAACCCTCGCTGGCAGGAAAACTCGTATGAGATGTATCAACCCTAGTCTGGCAGGAAGATATCTCAACCTAAGCTGGCTATATAGTTCTGTAATACAGGGATTTCTTCTAAGGGTCAAACCCTCTACTAGCAGGAATGCCCCCATCCCTGGGTTCACTTGGTGTTGAATCCTACTCCCAACTTAATAGATACTGAAATGATTCTTAGTTCATACTAGGCTTAACTGAACTGTTACTAATTATATTGTCTAACTGAATGAACTGAGTTCACTGAGTTTCATTGACTGACGAATACTACTGAATTCTATTAACTGACTGAATTTACTGACGTTTGAATTGAATACTAAATTGGACTGGAGTGATACTGAGTCTACTGAGTTTTTCCTGAGTTCTGTAACTGACTGAGAGTACTACTGATCATGACATAACTGAGATTATTCTGTAACAGACACTGGCTCTCGGTAAATAACTAAATTATCAGGTATTAAATACCCCCAGGACTTGATAGCATGAAAAGTAAAGCATCACATGACCTTGGATAACATATAAATGCACACTTGTTCATAATGTATCTATAGAGATACTTTATCAAATACTTAAATGACATGAACTAGTATACATGCTAACATGATATAATCTTACCATTTAATTCACATGAACCATTCATCAAACACTTGGAAGGCATTGTATATGCACATTGTACTAGTCAACACATGAGCATCATAATTTCAAATCCACATTTACAATTTCAAGGGTTTAGCGTGGATTCACATGATTCTATACTTATATCAAATAACTCCACATGAAAGATTAGAAACCCAAGTAATCATCATAGTCATGAATATAATCAAATCCAATATAAAATTCATGAAATCAATACACTTGAAGTTTTAAAAGTAGATTCTTGAACTCCAAGGGTGGAAGGGACCCTTGAATGAACACTTGACATACCTTAAAGCTTGAATTCTGAAATATTGATAGATTTCCTTGGAACTTGGATTCTTGAATATGTTGAACTAGAGCTTGTTCTTGAAAAACTCTAGAGAGAATGAGTAAATTTTGCCTTTTGTACGACTTAATTACATGTTTTGGGGGCTGATATACGATGGTAAGAAACCTATTTACCCCTCAGAATGTGATTTTTTAATGACTAAAAACTGATTCAGCGATGCACAGACCGACGTGCCGCATCATTGACATCAACGCGATAGCCAACACGCTATGTTGAGTCCGCGTCGGTTTATTGAAATTTGCATTGGGAGCTGGGGAAAAATACTCATCGACGTGATGGGTGATGCAATCCGTCGATCCACTGGTTTGAGCTTTCAAATGTGTTTCAAACAAATTTTGAAAAATCCAAAACTTGTTTGAGAACACCTACTGATATTTCTGATCATGATTCAACCTAAAAATCATTACTTTAAGGTCATGAGGGTCATGAAATAGAGTCGCCAACCTAAGAAGGCTAAAATAATGCTAAGTCTGAATACTTAGCTAAATTTGTTTAAGTCAAGACCCCTTAACAAGCTTTAAAGGACTGAGCTAAGTTTAGGATTTTGTGGGGTCTTACAATTATTGGTGTTATGAATATAGCCATGATCAAATGTGTGAAAGCGGGAACCAAGGTATGAACAGAGGGTAAAGTAGGAGTCAATGTCTTCCTACTCTATCTATCTTCAAAGGAGAATAGGATCCCAAAGTTTACCTTGATTGGGAATGGCAATGCGAAAGGATCTTCGAGGATTATGCTATGAGCAAAGCCAAACAAGATACATATGCCCTTAAGTACATTCAAGGTCCGGCTATAGAATGGTGTAAACATGCAAGGAATCCTACTCAAACTCGGGGTGCCTTGAAAGAGTTTTTGAAGCCAATCTATATGCCGAAGGATTACACGAAGCTTTATAATAGTGATCCCAGAAGACAACCTTGTTCAAGATGGGTAGAGATTTGTGGAGTTTCGAGATGTGTTCTTATACTTGATTATTGGTGTCACGCAAAATACATAACTCCTCTTATAGTTGATTATCTAGGGATACCTCGAGTGTCCAAGCATTTTCCATACGTCTTGGAATGCTATAGAGTTTTTGAGAGCATAAAGTTTTCCTTCACTCAAGAAAGGTACTTTGAGGAGGTGTGGTGTGACATAATCCCCTTGGAATATGGACACTTATTCTTGGGTGATGATTAGTTTGCACAATATAAGATTCCAAATGTGCAAAATTAGCCTCAAATTGTATTAGACTAATAGGGAAACCATCTCTTTCCACCTACCCTTCCCAAATCTCAAGGCAATATGGTCACTTACTCTAAGCCAAAAAAAAATGAGAGACAAAAGATTAAGAGGTGTAAGGGAGTGCAAGATGAAAACCTAAGAGAGAAAAAAAGAGAGGTTGTGAGGAGTGAAGTGAGGGGTTTACCACCAACCGGAGCTAACATTGTTTGTCTTTCTTTTAATAAGGACATGTGTGTAGGTACCAACATGGGAAGCGGAAGAGAACAAGTGCTAAAAGAAAGGATTCCCTTTGAAGACTTGATGAGGAAAATCTAAATTGAATCCAAATCTTATGGAGAACCTTCACACCAAGGTAAAGAAGAATGTGCTCAAGAACTCCAAGGTAAAATAGCTAACTCTTATACTCTTGTATATGAAAATGATTATTGTGTAGATAGTAGACCATTGAGTGTGATAAGTAGATTACCTACATGTGAGTCTAATGATTTTTTACCTTTTGATGATGATGTACATATTGTCAGTATGGATACACTAGTTAATCCTATTGATGACCAAATTGACTTTTCCTGTAAGATCAATTTGTGTCTACTTAGTGTTGAAGCCATTGTGTTCGATGATAGTACATCATCTTGTGGAAATTATGTTGATTAGCTTGTGTGTGAAACTAGTCCATCACTTGAGGATGTGTGTAATGTGATTAGAGAACCTCAAGTGAGTGATGAAATTAAGAATATTTGTCAAGAAAATAGGAGTGACCCTTTGAACTTGTCTTTTAGTGAAGATCATAATGCTTGCTTAGCTCATAGGGATGATCATGTGCTTGAAATATCTTTGACACTTGATAATGGTCTTTTAGAGAATGAACTTGCATGTTCTACATCTTCTCCATGGATAGATCATTCTCTTTTTAAGAATAATATCTTGTTTAAAGATGATGAGCTCACTTCTAATAAATTACCTAGTGATGTAGATAGCATTGTTGATATAGCTCATCTTGAGGGCTATATTCCATATGACAACCCACTATGGTGTGACAACATTCCTCCTAAATATGAAAATCTCTTTTTGGAAGATGGGAGTACTCTTAAGGGAAAGAAATGTGAAGTCTTGGAAAGGAGTAATCAATTGGGTGATGATAACTTTGATTTGCTTGAATCTTTAAGAAACCCAATAAGTGATTGTTCCTTAGAAAATAATTATGGATGCGATTCTTTAAATGACACCCCACCCTTGTTTGATATTTATAAGGATAAACTGCTTACTCCTTGTGAAGGCCTAAGTAATAATCCCTTTGATATTGGTGGTGGTATGTGTCCACTTGAAAATTCATCCATTGAAGGAGAAAGTATCAATTTTTTGGAAATTACTTCCACTTCTACTTTGTGTGACCTTATTGTTGAGAATACTTATGGTAATGATTTTGAATCTAATAGTGAGTACGTGCATGAAGGCACCTTAGTTAAAGTTGCCTTGAGTGATACCTTTCTCTACTCTTCTTTTGCTTTTGATGATAATTATGCTAACAAGGAGAGTATATCTTTTAGTTTGGGTGAAGCTAGTGGGTAAAAAGAGTGTTGTCTAGACCCATGTTTATGGCCACTCTTTCCATTTGACCCCGGTACCAAATTTGGATATGGTGATTATGGTACACCCAACTTATTGCTTGGTCCACATGACAAACAAAGTTTGAATGAAGGTGTTGGTATCCTTCCCTATGATGGAAAATTTTTCTTGGGGATTCACAATCCACTTGAGGGACCAACATTGTGTAAAGGAAAGAACTTCAACCAAGATGAAGGGTTTTTGAAGAAGGGGAGTAGTGAAAAGCTCCAAGAGAGTTCACCATTATATATTTCCATTCTTGACCAAGGTTCCACTACTTGTAGGTCTAGAAGAGAGTCTTCTCTTGAAACTACTTTGGATGAATTCCATTTATGTGATACCTTTCTTCAATACTTAAGTGGAATTGAGGACCTCCTTCTCCAAGGTGGTATCATTCTGGAGAACCCGAGGACAAATGTGTCATTGTCTCCTTTGAATATTGCTTATATACACACACTCTTGCTTAAATTATGTGAATTCCCACTTGTGGATGCCAAGTTGATTATTTGTTTGTTGAAAAGCTCATGGATGCTAAGGACTTCTTGTCACCTTCATAGAGTTGGACAATTTGAAGTATCTTGTGGGGATCTTGGGAGAATGATTACCTTTGCTAATAGAGATAAACAAACTATAAAGGGCATGACCCAATTAATAAATTTCTTTTCTTTGGGAAGTTATTTCAAAGGAAAGTGTCATATGTGCTTAAATGCTTTGATTCCATCCTTGTGTGCATTATGTGCAATTTCTTTTGATCCACATGGCCTTTTTATAGATAATAGCACCTTGGATAATGCTTTTACAATTGATTCCTTCCTATACTACCTCTTTGCTTATGATGATATCCGTGCTATTCTTGGATTTATTTTATGTAGAGGTAGGAAACTTATTAGTCGATCCACTTGTTTGAATGACAATGCTATATGGGTCTTTTGGACTTTAAAACTAATTTAGTCATCACTATTGATGTGGCTTTTTGAAGAGGTAAAGAAACAATTGTGTCTTATGGCTCCTAAGGTGAATGTAGTTTTACCCTTTGAACTATTTGATGCCATTATGACCTTTGTGATTTCCTTATCTTTTGATAAAACCCATATCCAACCCCTTTGTGCATTCTTTGATAAGTTTCTAATGTTCAAAACAAGGGATCCTTGGTTGTATCTTAAGTGTGTGCAACCTTGGCATGATGCTATGATTATTTGTTATATCTTAAGTGTGTGAAACCTTGGAATGATGCTATGATTATTTATGCTAACCCTAACCCTCATGTCATGAGGATGTTGTATTTGTTTGTCATTCCTTTGGTTTGCAAGGTTTGGATTCGAGGTCTAATCCTTTTCAAGAAGGGGATAATGCTACAAGCCAAATTATCTCCGAACCTTTGGATGAGATACGTATGATGCTTGAGGTGATTGATGTCTCCTTAGTGATTTTAAAAGATGCCACATGGAGGAAGATTACCATTAAAGAGGGTCAAAGGACTTTGGCGAGGTCGAAGGAGAAAAACGGGGCTCGAAATCCCCTTGGAAGGGTCATTCACCCAAGACGCTTTGGATCCACTTTTGATCCGCTCTAGCATTTCAAGTGCAGGTCAAAACAGCCCCTAGTGGGTATTTTCTTACATTTGAGTCACTTTTGGGCCCTAATTATGTAATATATAACCAAACTATAAATTCTTGGTATCTAGGATTATTTCCTTAGTTTTTGGATGATATTTTTACATGATGTATTCATGGGACTCCTTGGGAGTGTTTGAGTGCTTGGAAAAGCATTTGTTTAACTTTGCTTAGAAACGATGGTTGTAAGGTGGATCTAATACCCTTTGCGGTCACCGTAAGAGTTAGGTGTCTATTGATAGCCATTAAGGGAGGTTTTAGGATTTGATACATCCTTTGATAGCCCTTTCGTATCAATTTTGTGTCTATCTTTCTATCCTCGTTTTTTGATCTATCTATCTTTACTTTCCACATCTTCGATTCGAGTCCTCGTGGATCAATTCGTATTATGTAGGGACCATGAAATTAATTATTGATATTTTCTATTATGGAAATAATTTAAAATACCAATTTCAATTATTCTACATAATAAATTATAAATTATTCCACTAAAAATTAGTAATTGTACTACTCTAGTTTTACCCTTATGTAATGATTATTTTCCTGTAGAGAATACTTAACTTATGTCATATGTCGTATTCATAAATCCATCGACCAAATTTACACATGAAAACTTATAAGCTTCTCATGAAAGGCGTATCATCAATTCCTATATTGAGACATACATTCCATAAACTAACTTATCATTTTACCAACATATATATTATTATCATCCAATCTACCAGGAGTATTGACTCATCTCAGAATCTCACCTTTTAACAAATTAAAATGATAAATAATATTTACAAATCATGATAGTTAAATCAAGATTGAGAATAGAAGTACATTTAACAGTTTAGAGAATATGTTTTTATCAGTCAGTCCAAAATAATTATCTCTACTCGATCCTGTTCAATACATACAAAATACACTAGCACGAGAAGTTAGAACTATATCATTCTCATAATCAAGATAAATTACATTTAATCTCGTGCTACAATCATTCTGATGGTTTGTCCAAATTTTCATCTATGGTTGTGAACTATAACTTTAACTTATAAGAATCGATAATTTAATCTTCTGTGTATAAGCTAAATTCTACACACCAAATTATCTACTGTATAAGTTAAGAACACAAATATGACAATGATCTATTTAATATAATAATTTATTGAATTAAATAAATAATCATTCAATAAATAATGCTACATCAAAATCACATAGTTTGTAGTATATCCTAACAATCTCCCACTTAAACTCATAACCATGCACCCACAATTCTAACACTCAATCCTTCTCCTTCTACATGCCTTTCAATAGGCTTCTATGGTAAAGATATTGTAAAAGGGTCTACCGAGTTATTTTATGATGCAATCTTTGCAATCACCACGTCTCCTCTTTGCACTATGTCTAGAATCAAATGATATTTATAATCAATGTGTTTTGCCTTTTTATGGCTCTGTGGTTTCTTTGAATTTGCTACCGCACCACTATTGTCATAATAAATTATAAGTGGCGCTTCTATCGTAGGGACAACCACCAAGTTTTTGAGAAAGTTTCTGAGCCATACTGCCTCCTTAGCTACCTTAGAGGCTGCTACATATTTCGCTTTCATGATGGAATCAGCAACACAATTTTACTTGATTCTCCTCCAAACAACGACTGCACCTCTCAAAGTAAATACCTTTTCAGAGGTTAACTTTCTAGAGTTATTGCAAGGCTGGAAATATGATACAAGAATGACAATAAAAGGCACAAAACATACACCAAAATAGTCCACAAGTTCTAGGAATCAAGGACCCTTTTGATGACCATTCTCAGATTCACTAGTTAGAATAAGGAAGAAGAGATTATAAGGTGTTGTGACACCAAAACAGCCATCCATAAACTAATATTACCAATAATAAGATGAATAAACAAGATGAATAATAATAATATTAAAACACCAACAACACACAGCTTGGAATAACAAGAACACTTTAATGGTTACAACAAGATAAAGATAGCAAAATAGACAAATGGAGGTAAAATCTTAAGAACCCAAGAGATTATTCCACTCTTAGACCCTTAACACTACATACTAAAATCCTTAACACTACACACTAAAATCACCTATCTCTTACAATTGACACAAGAGAGGCGTCCACTACCTAAGCACCAACGTATCAAGCTAAATGCAACACATAACTAATTCCACACTTGTACAATGCCCTAGTTTTGGTTTTGGAATCTCTCTCTATAAGAGAAGTGTTATATAAATATCATTAAGCAACTAAATAAATAAACCCTGCAATGTTCTATTTATACTACATTACAATAATAGACAAAATAACAAAAGGGCCCTTTAGTGACTAGTCTTAAAAAATACTCAAAAAGTGTCATGATCATGATCATACTTGTATCATCCTCTCCATCTTGAGAGGAATTTGATCACAAATTCATGGCCTCAACTCTTTTATAAAGGCACGTCATAATCTCCTTCATGCGGCCACATATCTTCTTTATCTGCCCCACCTCGCATTTCAACCTTCTCTTGCTCTCTATCTTAAGGCTTGCCATATATCAATATTAGTTGATTCAATTACTACTTCTTCCCCAAGATAGTATAATTTTCCCTCCCTTAGGATCAGTTCCTCCGGTTTGGACACTCACTAGCCTTGTGCCCCTACCCTTGACATTTGAAGCATTAAAATCCCTTGGAATTGGAAGTGGAAATTGGTTTACCTCCATACCTTGGGGACTGTTTTGGGGAAGGATTCGTGATCTCGGGTTGGAAAGACATGGATGATCTCTCTTTGAGCTCCCTTTCAACCTCCAATTTGGCTATGAAGATGCCATTAATAGTGTCAAACTTGTGAAGTTTCAAACGTGAGGTAATATCTCTATTCAACCCCACCTTGAATCAAATAATGTTGTGACTCACATGCTCCCCTCTATGATCAAGTTTCAAGATGAGTTTTTGGAACTCATCGTAGTAAGCCACGCCGCTCTTGTTTCCTTGCCTTAAGTTATACAACTTGGCAAGGAGCTCTTATTGTTATCTTTCAGGTAAGTACCTTTGTCTCATGAGGTACCTTAACCAAAACGAAGGAGGGAGATGCCCCTTAATCAAAACATTGCCAAAACGCTTAACATACTCCCACTATGTAGTAGCATAACCCTCAAAGTGAGCAATCGTATATCAACTCTTTTTCTCCTCGGTAAGATCATAGACATGGAAGACCCTATCACATATGCATTCCCATGCAAGAAACTCTTCGATATCACTCTCACACTTGAATATTGGAAACCCCATCTTGATGGTATTTAGCCCTACATTACAATTTTGGTTTCCTTGTTGGTTCCAATAACCAACTCTACCTTCTCGGCCATGAACTTTCCTCAGATCACTATGCCTTTCCTTTATCTCTCCCCCTCTCATGTAATAATCATCATACGGACCATAACCATCATATTGTCCTCCCTTATCATAGCCCTCAATATGGATAGGTCTATTAGGGTTAAGTAGAGCTAGTAGTGGCGGGATTGGATTTGGATAGTGAGGTCTTTGGTCAACTGGAGTTTGGATGAGAGGATTTAGGTTTGGTGATGGTATTTCGGTTCCAAGCCCTTCTTGTTGGACTTGGTGAATGGATGATGGCCTGGTCTATCTTGTTCTCAGCTTTGGGAGTAAAGATTGGTTGGATTTGTGGCAATTGGTAGATATAGCATTTGGTGCAAGGTTTCGGGAGTATGAGTTGGGGAATTGTTTTGAGGGGTGGAAGGTCGACTCCTTTGGCTTTCCACATGCTCTAATCTCCCACTCATTGATGCCACATCTGTATCTAATTTCTCAAGACCCACATTCAACCTAGCCACATCTCAGGACATAGTTTCAAGGCGAGCCAAAATGAGATTGATGACATTATTGTCCATTGTTTGAGAATTTGAAGCCTAGGGTTCCACTGAACTTAGAAATTTACCTACAAACAATAAATGAGTTAGTTGTAAAAGAAAAGGTCCTCATACTCTCTCTTTAGTTCTTTACCTCTCGGGTTTCTTCACTCAATTACATAAGTGTGGCAAGCTTGATTGTATTCCATGCTTGAGAGGTGAACCAAGAATTTACAACGACTTAAAAGAATAAAGCATACAAAAGAACATTAACACGAAGAATGATTTCAAAACTAACTTACAATCTAATATTAGACTGTAAGTTAGTAATGGAGTCAACAAACGAGGCTAAAGAAACAACAAATTAGAAACTAGTAATCCAAGTTTGACCTCAAATTAATGTGTGAACAGTAAACTTGATAACGTGTCACCCTTCAATTGGCCGAGATTTCAATAAATTTTTAATTATGAATTTTGATATTTTGGGCCCTTCACAATTTGGAATGGATGAAATTAAAATTGGAGGGAAAGTTCAAGTCTTAGAATCCTTTTCAAACTCAATCCTCAAAAGGTATGACTTGACTTGTACTATTCTTACAAAACAAGGTCCTTGAAATAGGAAAAGTGGTTGAAAAAGTTGTTGTCAAGTCAAAGAATGATGTAATCAAGTCCTTTCACCAACAAGTCTTCCAACTTTGTCTTCACCTTTTCTAGATCTATTAGTTACTTTAAGTTGATCAAGATAAGAGAATTGATGAAGAACAATAAGAACACAAGAATAACCTTCAAGAACTATAACAACATCACCATATGGACAAGAACAACAATTTCAAGATTCGGCCAACTTCAAGTTCACATCAACAATGTCATTATTTTAAGCTCAAACTTTAGATCTAGACACTTGTCGTGTTGGTGAGAAAGAAACCAACACTTGAAACACCCTAAACAAACAAAACATACACTAAAATAGTTCAAGATTGATCTTGTTAGAGCAAGATCAAGCCACACTCTGATACCAAATGATACAAGAATGATAAGAAAAGGCATAAAACATACACTAAAATAGTTCAAAATTTCTAGGAACCAAGGACCCTTTTGATGACCACTCTCGGATTCACTAGTTAGAACAAGGAAGAAGAGATTAAAAGGTGTTGTGACACAAAAACAGCCAACCATAAAATAATATTACCAATAATAAGATGAATAAACAAGATGAAAAACAATAATATTAAAACAACAACAACAAACGACTTGGAATAACAAGAACACTACCAACGGTTACAATAAAATAAAGATAGGAAGATAGACAAATGGAGGTAAAATCTTAAGAACCCAAGAGATTATTCCACTCGTGGACTCTTAACACTACACACTAAAATCACCTATCTCTTACAATTGACACAAGAGAGGCGTCCACCACCCAAGCACCAACGTATCAAGCTAAATGCAACACACAAATAATTCCACACTTGTGTAATACCCTAGTTTTGATTTTGGAATCTCTCTCTCTAAGAGAAGTGTTCTCTCAATATCATTAAGAAACTAAAGAAATAAACCCTACAATGTTCTATTTATACTACATTACAATAATAGATAAAATGACAAAAGGGCCCTTTAGTGTCCAGTTCTCAAAAAATACTCAAAAAGTATCATGATCATGATCATACTTGTATCAAAATCTCAGTCTGTGTACCCTATAGGAACCAACTCATTTGAATGGAAAACTAACATCCTTAATTCTTTTCAAGTGCTTTATTATATGCTTAACTATTGTCCAGTGTTTCTTTCAGGGTTAGACTGAAATATGCTAACTATGAATACAACAAAATAGATATCAGGTCTAGTGTAAAATATCGCATAAATGAGGCTTCCTACAACTGATGCATAAGGAACTGCCTTCATGTTTTCTATCTCCTCATCTGTCTTAGGACATTTATCCTTAGAAAGAGAAAAGAAATTCTATGTCTAAAAGGAAGAGATTCTTTCTTGAAATCATTTATGCTGAACCTGGTAAGAATTGTATCAATATAAAGAGCTGAGATAAGCCTAACTTTCTTTTCTTGCGATCACGTGGAACCTTGATACTAAGGATGTGAGCAACTTTTCCGAAAATTTTTATAGCAAAATCACTTGATAACCATTCCTTAATTAAATTCAACAAGCCCACATTATTTCCTATGAGCAAGATATCTTTTACATACAATACTAGAAACACCACTTTATCCCCTTTCTACTTCTTGTACACACTGTCATACCCTATTTTTACCTAGGTTAAAACAAGGCACGACATTATGGACTCTAAGAGAATTAATTTTGTACAGAGTCGCCATCTAATTTTATAATGAAATTAAGAAAACCTATTTATTTATTAACATGTATGACTTTATTTCAATCTGCAAAACAAGTTTAGATTCTAGGTAAGGGTTCAAATTATTTTGAAGGAAAGGGATTAGGCACCCTTCAGAATCCATAAATGTGGTTCCCGACCAGACCTAGGTTTATTACGAAAATGAAGAAAAATACCAATGTTTATAAACACAAATATAAAATATGTATTAAAATAATATAAACAATTTATATATAAAAAATGTGTAAATTACATATGCTATAATAAAAAATATGTATAAAAAGCATGTGAAGATAAACAAAAGTTCGTAAGAATGTTTACGAAAAAAAAATATTCTAAAGAAAAAAATTGCGTAATATTTTTTAGTGTAAAAAAAAAGTGTGAATTATTCAATTTAAATATCTAAATTAATTTAATTCTTATTAACGGCTTAAATTTGCCTAAACATGTGATAAGAATTGTGTAAATAAAGAATGTCCCGCCCAACACCCAAAAAAATAAAGTTTTCACTATAGTTAATATTTTGTACAAGTATAAGAATATAAAAATAGAAACGCACAATTTAAAGTCTTCTTTGAATGCTATTCCCGACAAGTATTCCTGAAAACCCGTACAAAAACTCATGGTAAAAATGTTAGTAATCAATAAATAAATAAAAATAAATTAACAATTATCTATGTATATATGTATATTTTTATATATAAAATATAGTTTTCGCTAAAAGTGTGGGCTCGGATAAGTTTTAAATATTATAAAGATTTCGTCATCTGCCAAATTTATTTATTTTATTACATATTTGTATACGTAATATTCGTCTTTTATTTGTGAAGGCTTTGAAAATCGATAAAAAATTTCTTCATCGGCCAATAAAAATAAAAACTTGATTATTTTTGTTAAATGGTTCAAGAACGAAATAGCTCAAATATGAGCTAAAAATAATCATAATCAAAGAAACAATAACAAGAACATAATCAGAACAATAAGCAAAATATCAAAATATTGATAAAAATTAAGAATGAGACCACACTTAATAACTTTGACTAACTCACAATAATGAGATCCTCAAATAAAATAACACAACAAAAATCAGTCTAAAACCAGTAGCAAAATAATACAATAACAATATCAACAGTAGTAAACAAAAACAACTAAACTAACATTGATAACAGGTGATGATGATAGCAAATACTAATATGTTAGTAGCTGAACATCCGTGAGAGAAGCCTCAACAACAGAAAACACTGGAACAAAATCAAATAAAACATATAATAAATCCAGAAGTCAAAACTAAAATGATATAAAGGTTCAAGAGTAAAAACATCTGACCAACTTGTGGTAGGCGTCGCAGAGTCTGAAGCGGTGACTTTGTCGGAGCTTGGCTCGTTCTGTCCAGATCTGGACGGAGTAGTGAAGGAGCTCACCGGCTGGTTCGTAGTTCTCCGAAACTCACTGGTTCGTGATTGGGGTGGCGGCAGTCTTGGGCTGGAGACAGATAGAGAGAGAGAGAGTGAAGGGCGACGCGTGGCTATGACTGTTGGTGTTCCGGCATCGGTTTGTGGTTTGTTGGGCAATGGGGAAAGAGGGGATAGGGAGATGGAAGGAGAGAAAGGCCATGGTTATGGTGTCTTGGTGGTCGCCAGAGCTCCGGTGGTAGTAGGCGGAAGTGAGGGTTTGAGAGCGAAGAAGGGTGTGAGATGAGAGAGAGAAAGGATAAAAAATCAGCTTTTATGAAAATATTTTTTTTAAAGTAAATAATCTCTCCTTTTATTAATTTATAAATAAAAGTGGCACCCTTTATTACCAAAAAAATAAAAGTTAACCCCCTCTTGTCTCCTAAGCACTCTTTTTAGCCCGTAAGTTATTAACCGATGGATTGTTTCACTCTTTTAATTAATAGATAAAGATTATTATTCAAAAGATAAAAACGTCAACCCATCACCTCAAGTGTCACGTTTTAAAAAGATGATGAGATCTTGATATAGTTGATTTGTTGTTTTGTGTATTAAAATAAATAAATCGACATTATCATTTAGAGACTGCATTAAATAGTGTACAAAAATTTGAATATTGATATAAAATTACAGAAAAATGTAAACAATAAATATAATTATTTTTTTAAAAATGTATTATGCTATAAACAATTAAAATTATAATTGTAAAAAAAAAGTAATATTATGTTACTTACGTATGCAAATGACTGTGTAAAAAATTTATAATGATAATAAACTGATAAAAATTCTAAAATTTATGAAATTAAGGATAATTATCAATAAATCATGCAAAGTTAAAATATGGAAAAAATTGATAAAAATTCTAAAATATTGACGATTAGCAATAATTGGTTAAAAATTGCAAAGAGTATGTAAAAATTGCACTTTGTGCCATGTAACGGTTAGGAAGCCCGAAGGCATTAATTTTAGGCATAGAGAGCCAAAATTGGGTGTTAACAGTTTTTTCCTTTTTATTTGAAGATGATATAGAAGTCTTTAGACGAAAACATTGACGTGTAGCCAATTTTGCTCGACAAAAAAAAAAGACTTTTTTGATAAAAATTCAACCGAACTCTAGTTTAAAGTTGCCTACATATCTCGTGTTGTATGAGAATCAGATCAGGTGTAGTTCAAAAGCTTAGGCAAATTGCCCTGTTGTTAATAGTAAAAGACTGTATAAAATGATTATTGAGAGAAGGACTATTTGAGAACAGAAGTGTTCATATATTCCCGATGCTTTTTTTAAAATTGTTCCAGTATTGAGCTGTGAGATACTAGAGATGCAAAATTGTATACTTGCTGGGGAGAAAGAATGATTATGGGATTGTGATGATCGAACTCTGCATAGAGCTTCCTTCATATCTCGAGTGTTACGAGAATCAGGTCAGTGCAGTTAAAAAAAATGGGATAAATTTTGAGGCGATTCTTAAATTTTGCCACTGTATGATTCATGACTAACACTGTCTTCTAAAAAAGAAAGAAAGACAAAGAAAAAAATGCCTTGTTATTGTGAATTGTATTTTAATTGAAAAGATGTGTGACATCTCCGATTGTCTATGGGAACTTGAGGATGAATGACGTCTTCGACCGTCTACGGGGACTTAAGATAAATGACGTCTCCGATTATCTGTGGGGACTTAAGAATGAATGACGTCTCCGATTGTTTATGGGGATTTAAAATGAATGACGTCTCCGATTGTCTACGAGGACTTAAGAATGAAAGATGCCTTTAATTGTCCACGGAGATTTAATGAATGATATCTTTAATTATCTATAGAGACTGATATTGATTGCAATCTTAGATTATCTACGAAGACTATGAATTAAAGATGTATCCAATTATTTACGAAGACTATATTGATAAATGACATCTTCAATTGTCTATGGAGATTGATATAATGAATGATGTCTTCGATTGTCTACGAAGACTATGTTGTTTGTCGTCTCTGATTATTTACGAAGACTATGCATGATATCTTTAATTGTCTATGGGGAATGATGTATGACATCTCCAATTATCTATGGAGACTGATGTTAATTGTCGTCATCAATTGTCTATGAAGACTATGTGATTAATAATGTCTTCGATTGTCTGCGAAGACAATGTTTATTGTATGATATCTTCGATTGTATACAAAGACTGATATTGGTGAATGGTATCTTTAATTATCTACAAAGACTAATATTGATTGTCGTCTTCAATTGTCTATGAAGACTATGCATGATATCTCCAATTATCTATCGAGACTGATGTTAAATGTCGTCTTCGATTATCTACAAAGACTATGTATGATATCACCGATTGTCTATGAAAACTTGATGATAAATGATGCCTCTGATATTCTACAGTGACTATGCCATGAATGATGTCTTCGATTGTCTACGAATACTGTTTTGATTGTGGTAAAGTCCACCGGTTGTCTGTGAGGACTTAATGCATGATATCTCCGATTGTCTACGAAGACTTGATGATACAATGACGTCTCTGATTATCTACAGATACTATGTAATGAATGATATCTCCGATTATTTATGAAGACTATATTGATTATCATCTCAGATTATTTATGAAGACTATGTGATAATTGATGCCTTCGATTGCCTACGAAAACTATGTTGATTGTTGTATGATATCTCCGATTGTCTACGGAGACTGATGTTAGTGGTCATCTTCAATTGTCCATGAATACTAAGGCCCTTAACTAGTGAGGTGACTGAAATCTAATAGCCTCTCGACTGGCGAGGCTATATAAAATGCAGGTATTTGAAGGTATGTGCCTGAAAGAAAAATTCAAAATGTCCGTAATTAAAAAATTAGGAGCCTTAAATAAAAAGTAAAAATGCATGTATGTGAAAGTGGGTGCCTTAAGCAAAAGTTAAAAAAAAAGTTCGTATGTGAAAATGAGCCTTGAAAAAAGAAAGAAAAAGTTTGTATTTTCTTGATAAAAAGTGCTGAAAAATGAAGAAGGTACGGTCATGTTTTGACTTTAGTTGGTACCAATAATTAGTAGTGCATATAAGAATTCTCCCATATCCTTCCCAGCTAATCGAGATTGACTTCAGGATAACTCCTATAGTTTTAAGTGGTACCTCAGACATACCTAAGTATCGACAAGATTTGTTCGTTTTGCTTCAAAAAAGATTTTGAACTATACCTATCCTCATGCTTCAAATGCCCTCTCCAAAAAGAAAGTCCCATTTCACACATATTTGAGTAAGAGAAAGTCCTATGTCGCACATATTTGAGTAATTTTCCTTTTTGAATTTGGAGACATCTAGAGAAATATGCTCACACTCAGAAAGAAATTCAATGCATGCAATTGTGATACCATAGGCTTGAACTTCATATAAGTATCTACTAACGTGATAACACTTGGAATAGGATACTATAGGACTTGTTATTAGCTTATAATGTTGGCTTCGGGATGAGTAGGATACTATTTGGGATAAAAGTGACTAATTCCTCAATGAGCATTACATTGCTTTTATGCTTTCATTATTTGTTGTGCTTTGACGCATGATTTTCTTTATTGAACTTAGTTGCCCTTGTTTTATATTTACTTTGACTTTTTTTGAATCTTATGTTGGAGTCCCCCCCCCCCCCTCCTCTTTTTCATGAAGCTATATATTTTTTGTTTATTTCTTTTCTCTTTTTTCTGTTGGGGTTTTTCTCCCTTAGAATTCGTTTTTCATTTTTATTCATCTGGGATAATGTATCTTTTGCATTTTGCATCTTTGATCTTGAATCTTCATCCACAATTTGCATGTATAGTACACTCAAGGAGGTAGGGCTAAGAGAGGGATAGTGCATATAAGCACTCAAAAAGATATAGACACAAATGCGGTTATCCAAAGAAAAGGTTTAGGCTCAAAAGAGTGATGCTAGGGGTTAATTTCATTTGGTGGTCTATGAAAAACTCAATCTGGTCAAAGAAGACCTACGATCCTTTCCTAAATCAAGTGTAACTCAGAATTTTGCCTCAACAGATATTTAGGCCAAGTTATAGATCAATAATGCAATGTAGTGAATTAACTAAATCTCACACACAATGCATATGAGACGATGAGGTAGGATTCATTCTTGTCTTAGATGTATGCAAGAGAATTTTTCAAGTGTTACTCCAATGTGATAAAAGGTACCAAAAGAATCTATGGTTTATCACGAAGTCGGTCTTTTTCAACATATCAATTTTTCTTTCTCATGCACACTCCTAACTATATTGGTATCAACCAAGTCAAAATCTAATTATTTTTTCTTAGAAAAAGAATAGGACCGAACCCGAATGAGGGTTGTCTACGTATCTTGTGAAAACAAGGATCAAGTCTGCGTAGTTCAAAAAAATTTGTAAATTTTTATTTACCATGTATGAATGTACAAGAGTGGCGGTCATCCTTGAAAATGATGTGAAAGATGATTAGGGATAAAATGCTCATAACATCAAAATTATTTCGATTAGACGCTTGAGAGGATGGATGTCAAGCATGAGGTGAGTTTTGAAACTACTTCAATATGTCGACAAGATTGAGAAGGTCGGACATTAAAAAACTTATAATTTTATTTCATCGTAGTTGGCAGGATTGTTATGGCTGAAAAAGTATGGAACTCTTGCTTTTGAAAATGAGGATCTATACGCCATAAATTTAATGGCTTACGATGTTTGAAAGAAGAAGATAGGTATTCTTGCATAAAAATCAGGTGAGGATCTGGAGGTAGACTAGCTAAGAACTAATGTCATTGAGATTTGAATTTTGAGAAGCTATTGATTTGCGCTCTTGAAGACTTTCTGGATAGCGTCTTTGAACTGTTCTAGAAAATTGCCCTAGTTTGAATACCGGAGAAATTATTCTAAAACAGTGAAGAGACGAAATCCAAATAAAGGTTGCCTACGTATCTTGTTAGAACAAGAATCAGATCAAAACGTAGTTTAAACTGTACGCAGCTAGAGGCCATGTTGTTAAGGTACATCTTTTAATTGATCCTCTATTCATAACAAAAGTTAGAAACACCTTCCCTACTAAAGTATAACTAATTTAGAGAAAATAAATATGTACAAACACAATAATCCTTCAAATATGTACAAAGACTATAATAATATTTCACTTGGGTTGTAAACCCTTCGGACATAAAGTTGACTAATGATGCATGCACCTAAAAAGGTGTTATTGTAGCTATATTCTATGTTAACTAAGAGTGGGTAGACATGGACTTGGATTTTCTATATGAGAAGGCACGTGGTCCTACGAAAGTAAAACTCCCGCTCACCCCACATTTACGCCGACTCTCTAAAATAAGGTGATTTGAAAGAATTTTGGGAAAGTACAATGTACAATCCGCGTATACAATGTGTGTGGGTGTCAATTTTTTGAAGTGAAAGAAATATGAACGGAATGAAAATTTAATAAAGCAATAAACAAATAAATAATCTATACAAAGTAATAACAAATAAACAATTTATGTCATACAAACAAGATAAATGAAGACAATTAGGAAAAAATAAATAATAGTGTATAAAAAAACATAAATAGTTACCTAAGTCTGTACCTCCCTTCTCCCCAGTAGAGTCGCCAAACTGTCAAACCCTATTTTTACGTAGGTTAAAACAAGACACGATATTATGGACTCTAAAAGAATTAATTTTGTACAGAGTCAATGTCACACCCTATTTTTACCTAGGTTAAAACAAGGCACGACATTATGGACTCTAAAAGAATTAATTTTGTACAGAGTCGCCACCTAATTTTGTAAGGAAAATAAGAAAACCTATTTATTTATTAACATGCATGACTTTCTTTCAACCTGTGAAACCAGTTTAGATTCTAGGTAATAGTTCAAATTATTCCTAAGAAAAGGAATTGGGCACCCTTCAGAATCCACAAATGTGGTTCCCGACCAGACTTAGGTTTATTATGAAAATGAAGGAAAATATCAATGTTTATAAACACAAATATAAAATATGTATTAATATAATATAAACCATTTATATATAAAGAATGTGTAAATTACATATGCTATCATAAAAATATACGTATAAAAAGCGTGTGAAGATAAACAAAAGCCCATAAGAATGTGTACGAAAAAAGAAAATTTATTCTAAAGAAAAAATTGCGTAATATTTTTTAGTGTAAAAAGAAGTGTGAATTATTCAATTTAAATATCTAAATCAATTTAATTCTTATTAACATCCTAAATTTGCCTAAACACGTGATAAGGATTGTGTAAATAAAGAATGTCCCGTCCAACACCCCAAAAAATAAAGTTTTCACTATAGTTAATATTTTGTACAAGTATAAGAATATAAAAATATAAACGAACAATTAATGTCTTCTTTGAATGTCATTCCCTACAAATATTCCTGAAAACCTATACAAAAACTCGTGGTAAAAGTGTTAGTAATCGATAAATAAATAAAAATAAATTGACAACTATGTGCGTATATATGTATATTTAAGTATATAAAATATAATTTTCGCTAAAAGTATGGGCTCGGATAAAGTTTTAAATATTATAAGAATTTCATCATCGCCCAAATAATACATAATATCCGTCTTTTTATTTGTGAAGGCCTAAACAATCGATAAAAAATTTCTTCATCGGCCAATAAAAATAAAAAATGAATCATTTTTATTAAATGGTTCAAGAACGAAATAGCTCAAACATTAGCTAAAAATAATCATAACCAAAGAAACAACAAGAACATAATCAGAACAATAAGTAAAATATCAAAATATTGGTAAAAATCAAGAATGAGACCACACTTAATAACTTTGACTAACTCACGAGAATGAGATCCTCAAATAAAATTACACAACAAAAATCAGTCCAAAGTAGTAGTAAAATAATACAATAACAATATCAACAGTAGTAAACAAAAACAACTAAACTAACATTGATAACAGGTGATGATGATAGCAAATACTAATATGCTAATAGCTGAAAATTCGTGAGAGAAGCCTCAACAATAGAAAACACTGGAACAAAATCAAATAAAACATATAACAAATCTATAAGTCAAAACAAAAATGATATAAAGGTTCAAGAGTTCAAACATTTGACTAACTTGTGGTCGGTGTCGCAGAGTCTGGAGCGGTGGCTTTGTCGGAGCTTGGCTCGTTCCGTCCAGATCTGGCCGGAGTAGTGACGGAGTTCACCAGCTGATTCGTGGTTCGTCGTAACTCATTGGTTCGTGATGGGGGTGGCGGTAGTCCTGGGCTGGAGAGAGATAAACGGAGGGAGAGTGAAGGGCGACGCATGGCTATGATTGTCAGTGTTCCGACCTCGATTTGTGGATTGTTTGGCAACTGGTAAAGAGGGAAGAGGGAAGAAGAGAAAGGCCATGATTGTGGTGTCTTGGTAGTCGCCGAAGCTCCGATGACGGTAGGCGACAGTGAGGGTTTGAGAGAGAAGAAGAGTGTGAGATGAGAGAGAGAAAGGATAAAAAGTCAGCTTTTATGAAAATATTTTTTTTAAAGAAAATAACCTCTCCTCTTATTAATTTATAAATCAAAGTGGCACCCTTTATTATCAAAAAAATAAAATTTAACCCCCTCTTGTATCCTAAGCAATCTTTTTAGCCCGTAAGTTATTAACCGATGGATTGTTTTACTCTTTTAATTAATAGATAAAGATTATTATTCAAAAGATAAAAACATCAACCAAGCACCTCAAGTGTCACATTTTAAAAAGGTGATGAGATCTTGATATGATTGATTTGTTGTCCTGTATATTAATATAAATAAACTGACATTATCATTTGGAGACTGTATTAAATAGTGTACAAAAATATGAATATCGATATAAAATTACAGAAAAATGTAAACAATAAATATAATTATTTTAAAAAAAATATATTACGCTATAAACAATTAAAATTAGAATTATAAAAAGAATTGCAGTGTTATATTACGTACGTATGTAGATGACTGTGTAAAAAATTTAAAATGATAATAAACTGATAAAAATTCTAAAATTTATGAAATTAAGAATAATTATCAACAAATTATGCAAAGTTAAAATATGGAAAAAAAATTTTAAAATTCTAAAATAATGACGATTATCAATAATTTGTTAAAAATTGCAAAGAGTATGTAAAAAAATTGCATTTTGTGTTATTTAGCGGTTAGAAAGCCAGAAGGCATTAATTTTAGGCATGAAGAGCCAAAATTAGGTGTCAACACACACAAGACTCATCAAGACATTGCTCAAAATTAAAAGTCTTAACCGCATTACCAAAACAGGTGTTCCATGCCCTGGAAGCTTGCTTTAATTCATAAATGGATCTATTAAGCTTGCACAATATGTGTCTTTTTATTTTTCAATGAAACTATCTGGCTGCTGCATAAAAATGCTCTCATCAAGACTTCCGCTAAGAAAAACTGTTTTGAAATTCATTTTCTAAATCTCATTATCATCATGAGTAACAATGGATAAGAAAATTCTAATAGACTTAAGATGGCTACTGGTAAAAAGGTTTCCTCATAATCGATCCCTTTCTTTCTGAGTAAATCCTTTTGCAACAAGCCTAGCTTTGTAAATTTGCACTTTTTCATCTACTTCTTTATTTTTCTTATATATCCACTTGTATCCAATTGACTCTATCTATAGGTGGTTTTACAAGATCTTAGACTTTATTAGAGTATATGGACTCCATTTTTTATTTCATAACAATAATCTATTTGTTTGCATCTTTGTTCCGTAGTGCTTCATCGAAATTCATGGGCTCGGTATTCAACTCTTTAGGGATTCTTTCAAAAGACTCACTCGGGAGTACATACCGAGATGGTTTTCTTATCTCTCTCTGTTATGATGAGGCACTGTAGTTGTAAGGGGCGGTATAGAGGTAACTGCACTATTATGATCTTATGGTTGAACCACATTATTTGCTGATTTTTAGTCTCTATGTTATTCACGGTGTTGGGACGTCGATGACTTCTTCATCTAGTGCACCCTCACAACTTTGATCCAATGAATTTTCAAAAATTTATACTTGTGGAATTGTATGTCTATTAACATCTCTCCCACTACTAAAATGCAATCGTATGTTAACTCTAATATCTGGAGTTTGAATTTGATTTTATCATTATTGTCTGTGGGTTGATTTGTTACCTCTTTGCATGATTTCCGTAAAGCTAGTTTACTTCTGAAAATGTGGTTTTGTTGTAAAATTCTTTTTTAGAAACTTGGTATTGACACTTACAACGACCTTCTTTTCTACAGGATTATAAAATATTTCACTTTTCCTTCTTTTAGGGTATCCAATTAAAACACATACTTCTAATCTAGGTTTCAACTTTTCTATCTTCCCTTTCAGGGCATGTGCTGGATATCCCCAAATCCAAACATATTTCAGACTAGGTTTATGCCCAGTCCACAATTTTACGGGTGTTACAGGTATCGACTTAGAAGGAACTAAGTTCAGAATGTAGTTTGCAGTTTCTAGTGCATAACCCCAAAACAAAGAAGGCAAATCAGGTAACTCAGCATAGATCTAACCATTTCTAAAGAAATTGACACATTTTTCATATCATTTCTCCGTTTTTGTCTTAAATTCTTTGAATTTCTCAAAGCATTCAGACTTACGGCGCAACAAATAAATATATTCATATTTTTAGTAATCATCATCGAAAGTCACGAAATACTCATAACCACTTCTCACTTGAAAGTTTATTGGGCCACATAAATCAGAATGAAATTCTAATTTATCATTTGCTCTATTTTCTTTTGATGGAAAAGGTCTTTTAGTCATTTTTTCTTCTAAACAGAATTCACATATTGATAGTGCCTCCACTTTCAATGAACCTAAAGGACCATCCCGAACCAACTTCAAAATTCTGTATCTAGTGACATAAGATGCAAATTCATAAATAAGTTTCATTAAATTTAGAAAAATATTTTCTTTTACTTGAAAGGATAACTTCATTCAGCTCAATGATTTGTTGCAGTTCAAAAGAGACATTAATAATAAAAGAACCATCAATGAATGTATGAGCAGAGATAAAATATTTGTTATAACTTATAACACAATCATTATTAGAAAAATTAACATCATAACTATATCTCAAATCTATAGAAACTGAATCAAATTTCTTCTAAAAGCAAGTGCATATAATGCGTTTTTTAAAATTAAAACTCTATCATTACCAAACGAAATACTAATATTTCTTAATGCTAAAGTTGAAGCTATTGAACCATCAACCTGAAAAACACAAATTTCACCTCTATTTAGCTTGAGTTTTTCTTGAAATCCCTGTAAAGTAGTGCAGATGTGATCAGTGGCTCCCGAATTCACACACCATGATGTGGTAGAAACAACCGCTAAATACATTTCAACGACAAGTAAAAGTAAATCTAACTTGTTTTTCTGCTTGGCTAGGAAAACTGGACAATATGTTTTCCAATGGCCTAACATTTTGCAATGAAAACACTTATCGTTAGGCTTTTTCACGCTGCCAGTTAGAGTTACAGCTTTCTTAGCATTGTGAGTTTTTATCTTCTTCTTTTCACCTCCAGATTTAGAAGTAGAACTTTTCTCGATAAAATTATGACTCTCAAATTTATTTTGACACTAGAATTTTCTCAATAAAATTATGGCTCTCAAATTTATTTTGATTCAAAATAGTTCTAAATGAGGCAAAATGAGACATATTGAATCTGAGTTTGAAAAACATTACAATATATCAACAACACAGTCATATAAACATTGAATGGTTAAATTCAAACTCATCATCCATGCATCTCAAATAGCCAATCGATGGGACTAGAGAACTACTCATGCAATACACATATATAATGACCTATTATTCACTCCATAAACTTTTACAGACCTAGCGCAGATGAAGAGTATACTGTTAGTTTAAGTGAAAACTTAACTCTAGTTACATTGATCCAATCATATATTACTCAGTCTAGGAGAGTTAATACCGCTTATCAAACTAGCGATTAAATAGATAATGACTTGTACTAAGTTTATTCGATAGGGAGGAAGATCTAAGCCAACACATAAACTTAACACTTTATTAGTATTTAATCTTGATAATCACGGGGTTAACCCTCTTCACTAAAATAATATTTCGTCATTAATATACTTGAGAGTTCAAGATATTACATTTTCTCCTTTTGGGTGAAAACCTTTAGTATCTCTTCTCATGTATACTTATTTAGGTTAATTTATACATAATATATTAAACTAATTTCAATGACTCAAATAAATAAATTACTTTTATAGATCCTATTTATTAATCATAATTCTCAATTCATTAATATCACAAGTACAAAACTTCAAATTTTTAATGATTTAAAATAAATAAATTACTTTTGTGGTAACTATTTATTAATAAAAAAACTAAATTCATATAATATTATATTGTATTGTGTGTAAGAGAAACACGTTGCTCATATAATTAGAGTCCGTCGATTAAAATCAAGCCAATTCCCATTGGCTCTTACTGGTGCATGACACTTGGCAATTAGAAAACTTTAATTAAAGAAAACAAGTAATAAAGAAAAGATTGGAGAAGTGTTGTTTCTGTAAAAAAAAAAAAAAAAAGTGTTGTTACCAGCAACCTTCTTTTCAATTTACTTATTTAGTTTTTTTTTTTTTTTTTTAAATAACTAGCCAATAAGAAAATGGCCATGGGCCACCACTTTCTTTCCTTTGCAGCCCTAAACTGCAACCACAATTTTATTAGCTACCAGAGATTGAATCTGTAATCTAAAATCCTCAAAGCCATCAACCAACGTCTACGCCGTTATCGGTCAAACAACAACCAGCAACGATCCCTATTTTTTTGTTTATTATTTATTTAAAAATTATAGTCATTGTGATTTTCATCAATATCCCCAAAAGGTCAAGATATAGAAAATTTGACAATTGCAACAGTGACTTTTATTTTATCCAGACGATCAAAGATCAAATAGATTTGATCTTGCCTCAATCGCCCAAGAATAATGCGGACAGAAAATTGCACCACTATTTCAATCTTTGCAAACAATTTATCTTATCATGAATCACATATACAATAACACTGTATCATCTAGGTTATCCATTTAGGTGCAAAGACACTTGATGCTAATTGTTGAAAAATTAAGCACACGCAATGGAAGCAAATAAACAGGGTCACTTGCATGTAATATAGAACCAACCTAAACACATACTTCACGCTAAAACTGTCAAGTGGACCGATTTAGACCGGTCCAACCCGATTAGGTCGGCCCAATAAGGAGTCCGGACCAGTCTGACCCGACGCCGACGAAAGGACCGGTCTCTCCTGGGCCACGGTACCAGGCTGGGCATTTGGTTCAAGTAGCCCGGTGAATCGGACCAGTTGAGAAATCGACCATACCCACCGATTGCGGAACTGGATTGGCCCCGTTAATAATTTTTTTTTATATATATTTAATGGCCCAAGACAACTCAGCGGATTTGGGACCATTGGGGCCAGCTATATAGCCATTGGCTCAATGACCAAAATCAGCTTTGGCTAATATTCTTTTTTAAAAAAAAAAAAATTTAATTCAATTTTTTTTTGCTATAAATACATGACATTTTGAATTATTTTTTCACACAACTCATAATCTCATTTTCTCAATCTCTCTCAATTATTCTAATTATCTCCTAAAGTGCTCAATTTTATTAGATTACTAGTTTAGACGCACGTATCTCGCACGTGCAACGTTTGATTATTTAAAATTAAATAATTTTATCCATTGCGGAGATTTTATCTAATGTTTTTATATTTATTCTTAAATTTTTTAAACCTTCTTAAAATCAAATTTAGTTGATTTAGAATTCTTTAACTAATGAAAAAAAAATAGTTGTCATTAATTCTGATAACTTCTAATAAGGAAACGTTTAACCATAAATATATTTAATTAATTTTCAACTCTTATATATTAGGGAGAATAGTGAAAGGACGATTTTATCTAAAGCAAAAACTTTTAATGAAGGGCAAAATGTTCAAACATTATTTCTAAGGTCCTTCACACTTTTAATATATTATAGATATAGATATAGATTATAGATTTTGCAATTACAAATATCAAGTAAAATTTTCTAAAGTCTCAATTTTCGGATACTTCAAAATTTTGATATTGTCGTTCCATCTCTTACTTTTAATTTTTAATTAGTGTATTATTTGTTGAATATTTATTTTTATCATTCTTTTGTGTTTTTTTTGAATATTTGTTAGTTTAATTTGTAATGTGGATAAATTAAAAAAAAAATCGATAAAAATGTTAGAAATTTGTGCCTGAAAGTGATTGTAGTAGTAAAAAATAAATTAGCGCCGATTCCGGTAGAGGTAGTTCAAGTACTAGATATACCTGTGTGCCTTTGGTATCAATTAGCGAACCCTTGAAGAATGAAATAGGTATAGGTGCTCACGATATGAATTTTTTAGAAACTCAAGAAAATTATGATATAAAAGAAGAGAATGAAGAAGATGCAACTGATTTAAATGTAGATGATTATGCTATTGGTGATACACCCAAAGTCGCTAATGCTAATGTAAGATCAAAATCGATTAATCTTCCTCTCCGTCCCCCTATAAGATCTCATAGAAAAGCTAGTATTGTGTGAAACTTTTTTGCGAAAGTAGAAGAATCTATTAAGGTCCAATGTAATATTTCTCAAATGGTATATGAGCATAAGACTGGGGGTAATAAATGGGGTACAAGTGTGTTGTCGAGATATTTAGAAAATGAACACCAAATAGAGCTAGCTGCGGCAAATATGATGGGACTGTTAGAGAGCCGACTCAAAGTAAATTGAACCCAAGAATCGGTCAATTAGTTCAGAATTATAATAAAATGAAGGATCGGAAAGAATTAGCCAAAATGATAGTTGTGGGTTGTTTGCCTTTCTCTTTTACTTCTTCTGAAGTTTTTATTCATTACATTCAAGCAATTTATAATTCTATGTTTGAAGGTATTCCAAGAAGTACTTGTCGGTTCGATATTTTTAGGTTCTATGCACAATATGTTTATTATTTATCTGCATTATTAAAAAATCCTCCATGTAGAGTTGCTTTAACTTCTGATCTTGGTTGTGCTGTTAATAAAAATGATTATTTAATAATTACTTGTCATTGGATAAATAGTAATTTTGTTATGCAAAAAAGTAATTAGTATCTTTGTATGATGAAGATCATAAAACATACTGAAAAAAATTATTTTTGAATCTATTTCTAAAGTTGCAAAATATTATGGTATTGAAAGTAAAGTATTGTGTATATTTTTTTATAATGCATCTAACAACAAGACTGGCGTTGACTTGTTAAAAGTTGAACTTTCTCCACCGTGACTCAAAATATTTCATACAAAGTGTACTTGCCATATATATAATTTAATCGTAAAAGATGGTCTTGAATTTTTTGAGTTTATATTAAAAAGATTAGGCTTTCGGTTGACTTTATTCAAGAAAATCATAGAAAAATTAGAATTTTAGAATTTAAAAAAATTGTGAACAAAGTGGACTTACACCGATATTATGGCCTGAAGTATTAGATACTAGATGGAATGCTACTAATAAACTTTAAGAACTTGCCTTGTTTATAAAGTTCCTATTACAATGACTTTTAATCAATTTGTTGGTTCTTTTCCTGAGTGTATGTTACATGATTCTGATTGGGATATGATTACTGATCTTGTTAAATTTTTAAAAAAAATTATATAGGCACGGTTGAATTTCCTGGTCTTATTATCCTACTATTTATAATATTTTAGCTTATTTAGCCGTCATTTCTTGTTTGCTTAACGAATATAAAGTTAAAGAAGATTACAAAGAAGCTATTGCTGCAATGATTGATAAATTTTAAAAATATTTTTATCCGCTTCCCCCTATTTACTTGATTGGTGCAATAATAAATTCATGTATGAAATATAATACTATGCCTGAATCTACTTCTATTATTTATAATGCTTTAGCTATACAACCTAAAGAAGAACCTTCTTTGTTTATGACTCTGGGTGATGTGAACAATTTTATGGACACATTATACAACTATTATGCTGATTTACTTGATGATGTTGCACTGACACATATCACTCCAACTCTCGCTCCCCAAGCTTCCGAGGAGTCGTCATCTTCTAAAAGACTGGCACATAGTAGTTATCCTGATTACTTTTTTGATATAAATATTTGGGACAGGGTACCACCTTCAGCACACAGATCGTTTATCGAGAAGAACGTAATTATTATCTCAGACATAGAGGATCGTAGAGCAAGGATCAACGCACTGGATTGGTGAAAGAATAATGAAAGACAATATCCTGTACTTTCAAGATTAGCTAGAGATATATTGAATGTTACAATGTCAACTATTGCATCAGAGAGCGCTTTTAATCAGGGACGGTAGCAGCTTGGAGCCAAGAGACACTCATTAACAGGCAGTGCTATAAATGTTCTAGTTTATCTTAGAGACTGAATTAGATTGGAATGACGAAATCAAGGAATATAGGTGGAGCCGACAGATAAATAAACTCTTGAAGTAATTATGACTTAAGGAGAACTCAGCCCAATCAAGTCGAATGCATGACTTTGGCCCCAACATAAAAATAGGCAATATGGGTATCACTGGCTTTCTTTTGACACACAGATTCTATATTTTCAAGTTTTAGTTGATTTCGAGTCCGTTTGGGCAGAGTAATACTTCGGAGTGAAGGCTTGCAGATTGATTTTCGATATTCGAGGTAGGTTATGGATTAAATTTCTTTAGACTAAGTTGGATAGTTAATGTTGATACAAAAGCATGTTAGGAGTGTGGGACTAATCATGAAAATGAATAAATTATTGTGGTGTGCCTGTGTGGGGACATATATTGGTGTACTTGGTGAATTTGGAACATTATTTGCTATGTGTGACTATGTGAGATTTTATATGTTATTGTTGGCTTGATGTATCTGAAATTAGTTGTATCTTGTTTAATGAAAAAGCCTAATGTGGTATCAATGGTATATTTGATGTATTTTACTCTATTGACATATGATTTATATTGAATTTCATGGATGGTTAGAAATATTAAGTAGATTATAGGCTCACTTGATTGGTATATTCGTTGGATATGGAAACACTTATTCTGGTTGATTGTGAGCATTACATCCTCATATCATATATACATTCATAAAACGTTGGTACCACTGGGGAAATACTACAAATACTGAAAACACTGTTTTTTTCTAATAGAAAATATGACATGCTAAAAACTTTCTACCGAAGGATATGCCGGAGAGAAAATGTGAAATGGTATTGAATATAGATGTTTACAGGTTGACGAACCCCCGATGGATCCTATGTTGAAAAGCTTAAGATCCGTAGGTGTATACGAAGGTTGTGCGACAACCTCGTGCATCACATCATCATCATCATCTTCATTGCATTTAATTGTTATTATCATGACCCAGAAACAAGGGTCATGATGGCACTTGTCGCGGCGTACCTTGACAAGTAAGCCTATCACTCAAACTGATACGAATAGATAAAAAAACAGAAATACCCAAGGTAAGGCTTCTAGAATGAAGCCGAAGCATATAAATAATCATAACAATACGAAAAGAACTTATCCAAAACACCAATCATGCCCAAAACCAGGTGTCAATAGTGTAAGAACTACTAATACAATCCAAGAGTCAAATACATCGGAAAAATAACCACAAAGGAATAATAACTGTCTCCAAACACTAATAAAGACATAACTAGTATAGAAAGATAGAAGTGAACTTCAAACGCATGAATGTTCAACCGCTACCTTGGAAGGTCCAACAATCGCTCGAATCAAGTAAGCTAAGGCTCACTCGAGCTAGGACCTGCACCAAAAGGGCGCAGTAGGAATGAGTACGGTCCACTTGTACTCAGTAGGTATCATAGGTCGACCAAGCAAAGTCTTAAATAAAGCATACAAAATATACACTAAGGGAACGTCACCTGCAATCAAATAATATCCTACAACGGTAGCACACACCGTTTACACTAACAGTTCTAGTATATCTCACATATATTACAAAAATACACCAAGATACGAAACACAAGTATACATTAGGTCACATATAATATAACAAGAAAGAACATGTAGCTATAAGATCATCAAATACAAGTAAAGGAAAGCAAGACAAACACATAGATGACAAGTCAATAAGGCAATACAACACAACATAAACACAATAAAGTAAGTGTAATGTATATGATAATGATGATGATGATGATGATGCACGAGGTTGTCGCACAACCTCCAGGATCATCGCACAATTCCCGTATACACCTACAGAGCTAAAGCTTCCCAACGTAGAACCCATGGGGGGTTAGTCAACCCATATACAATCCACATATCTCATATCTCCTTTTCGGCACATCCCTCGGAAAGGATTTTATAAGGTGTTACAATATTTTTAAAAAGTTGTTGCCAGTATTTCTCAGATGTTGTCACGGTGGTACCAATGTTTCATGAATGAGTATGATATGAAGATGTAATGCTCACAACCAATCACAATAAGTATTTCCACAACCAACCACATGATATATTTCCACAACCAACCACAATGATACATTTCCACAACCAAATGAGCCAATATTCACTCGTTATTTCATTTCATCCATGAATTTCCACATGTCTCATATGCCAGTAAAGTATGAATATAATTACAATACACCCATGGTACCATATTAAACAATACAATATAATTACTCACATGTATTCAAGGCTATCAATGTCACATAGGACTCTACACGGTCAAACATATCACATAATATTTCAATTTCGACAATTACATTACATATAGGCCCCCACATGGGTACAACACGTAGATAGCCATTTTTCATGATTAGTTCCCACCCTTAACATGCATTTTGTACCATCAATTACTACCCAACCCAGTCTGAAGAGTTAAGCCATAACCTACCTCGAAAGCCGAAATTGGTCCGCTAAACTTGAACCTGCGACCTTACTTTTCATGAAAAATCCCGAACTCTACTAAAAATATAAAATATGAAATCTACGCGTCAAAACAATATCAACGACACCCATATTGACTACTTTTGGTTCGGGGTCAAAACGGCCCCCCAAAATAAGTTTTCGAAAAAGAAGGGCAAAATTGGAACTTTACTTCAAAAATATGTTTTCCATATTTTTAGAAACCTACAGCTGAAAACTCAAGTTAAATCGAGTAAAAAACGGGGTTCAAATCGAAGAAAAATCATTTTTGAGCTTTACCGGATAAAATCCTTGAAATCCAGGTTAAAATCAAGAATCAGAGTTGTTTTGAAGGTTAAATTGATGAAAAACTAGTAATTATAAGATAAAAATATTATGTGAAAGGGGATGAAATTTGGGTTTAAAATCATGCCCTAAGATTTTTGGGGTTTGGAGAAATTTATCAAGAAATTTCTAATAAAAGGGTGAATTCTTACCTTAAATCCGTAATTAAAATCAAGAAATAGGTGTTAATCTAGCTTCCCAAGCTCTCACAAACTTCACTTTTAAGCTCCCAAAATATTTAGGGTTTAACTCTCAAAAGACAAGATGAAAAATGAGCGAAATGGGTCAAAAATATGAAAAAGTTGTTATATATATTGCAGATTTTTCTGCATAACTGAGCAGTTTTTTTATTCTAACTCGAAATGGACTTCGACGGGGTGCTCGAAATTCATTCGAAGTTCAATTTATCAAACGAACTATGCAACCACACTAAATTCAAAGTTCCGAACGCGATGGAGATACCAGATTTTCTAAAAAAATTTGTTTTCACAAAATTGACCCCCGAGACCCGAAATCACAATTTTTTAAATCGAGGGTCAAAATGAGATTTAAAAGCCGTAAAATCATACCAAATATGCTAACATACTAAAATCGACATTCTGGATCTGTTGGCGAAGTCGGATTTTCCATACGAGGTCGTTTCGATTTAATGTGAGTCCCACACCCATATTTTCAATTTTCCAACTTTCTGATCAATAGGTTCTACCTAGCCTAAAATCGATATTCCAGAGCTGCTGGCGCAGTCCGTTCGGTCATCCATTGCACGGATCAAAATATAACCACATAAGTCCAAAATAAGGCTCTCGAAGCCATCAAAAACCACAATATTGCATAAATGATACTAAAATGCATCAAAAATCATGTCAACCACTCCCACACGCCAGAAATACCATATTGCAACTACGGGGAGGGGTAAAACAGTCAAATCACACAAAATCATAAATTTCACATATTTCATCAAATTTTTAGGTCGTTACAGTTATGCTTATGCTGTGATTGTATTTCTACCTTAACTTATTACCTATCCTTTGTCCTACTTGCCTTTACTTGTGGTAATGTTCGTATATATGTATTTTTCCTTCTTTTATCTAATTGTATTTGTTATATATGTGGATTAGAACTATTAGTGGAGATGTATGGGCTACCGTTATGAAATATTTTCTGATTGCAGGTGACATATCCTTAGTGTGTATTTTGTATGCTTTATTTTCTACTTTACTTAGTCAACTTATTATACCTACTGAGTACAAGTAGATCGTACTGCGTCCTTTCAGTGTAGATCCTGGTTGGAGTGCGCCTCACGGTGGTTGACTTCGGGCGATATTTTGGAGCTATTCGATATAGCGGTTGAATTCTTCCTTCTGAATTTGACTACTACCTTTCTTTACTTAGACTATGTCTTTATTCGTATTTTAGACAAAGTTGTTCCTGTTTTGAATATATTGTGTATTTTGATCTCGAATTGTACTAGTAATGTTTTTACACTGTGACACCAGGTTTTGGGATTCTGGTATTTATTAATTATATATTTTCGCTTTACTAGATTGTGTGGTTCGGCTTCATTCTAGAAGCCTTATTTGGGTTATTGTTATTATTTTTTCTTTTTGTATCAGTTTGTGCAATATGCTTACTTGTCAAGGGTACCCGCGATAAGTATCATCATGACCCTTGATTTTTGGATCGTGACAGTAGTTAACATGCACGTATGGTACAAATTAGATTAAACTACAATACCGTCACCTACCTCGAATTAAGCTTGAACAACTCCTCTAAATCAGAGTGTTGTCCTTCCATGCAATTTTCACTTGCTCTTGATCTAGAACAGGCATATAAACACATAATTAATGAAATGACCTACCATGTTAGAAATTATAACTCACACCCAAACCCTAAGGTCAAATTCACAATCATTCCCTTTTATTCTAGGGTTGTTCTACCATAATTCACCTAAAACTATCAATCCCATGGATAAATTAGTGAATTAACAAAGTGCAAAGACTCATTAATACATTTCCTAATTTCCTCTCTTGCACCAAAAAATAACCAAAATCAGCCCTAAAATCCTTTTCGAACTCCGCAAATTAGAAATTCTAAAGCGTAGTTCGTCAATTACTGGTTAACGAAAAAGAAATCATTACCTTAACAATGAAAAGTTGCTAGAAATTTATCCAAACCGCTCCTCCTTTGCCCCAAAATAAATTTTTTATTTTAATTTATTTTGGTAAAATAATTTATTAAAACTATGATTTTTGTCGCTATAGCGGGCGTTGACAGGTCTGACCATCGCTATAGCAAAAATTTATCCGATATAGACACACCCCACTATCGGTGTGGACATGACAGAATGTTCAGTTTCACCTAAAAATTTTAAATTTTTGCAACATACCTTAAACCAGGGACATTTCAAATAATGCCCTTTACGCTAAGTTTAATTTCAGGAGTTCTACTCACCCAAATTCAATTCCGTAAATTTCTACGAGTTTATTATCGTCTTACCTAATTAAAAATCAAATTGGAAACCACTAAACTTGTCCAATTTTTTTTTGAATTTTTTTATATCACACTTCATTCTGATTTCGCTTTAAATCAACCTAGCCTGAAATTTACAACTTCAAAATTGGAAAGAATTCTAACATGAAATTTCAATAGGAGGTTTATACATAATGGAAAAATTGGTCGTTACATCTTAACTTTTGAAAAATATTTTGAGGAATAATTAACTAAAGTTAAAGGTAAAATATAAAAAAAATTATTATTCTTGATATGTTAATAAATGACAAGTAAAAATAAAAATTTATTTTTAGAATAATGAACAAGTAAAAGTGAACGGGAGGACTTCTAGTCATTTTACGTCTTCCTATATGAAAAGTAGATATTTCATTTTTCTTATCCATTTTAATAAATTAGACAAGTTTTATTACCTTTTTTATCATGTTATACTTTGTATTAAACTACATAAGGGGTGGCGGCATTGGGGACGGTAGCAGTGACAACAACAGCAACAACAGTAGTAATAGTCAAATTTACAGTTACTTTAATAATATTGATAAAGTTAGTTTATAAAGCACACCTCTACAATTACCAATTACTGATAGTCGCTACCACACCTACAACCTCCATCATTATAGTTATATATATTCGTTGCAACTACTACCATGGTCACCGCCTCCACCACTTTCACCAGTACCATCAGTCCTACAATCATTACGATTAATTCCTATTACCATCCACCTCCACTATCATAATTAGCTATGCCTCCAACTCTCATCGACATATCGCCAACCACCACACATTCTTGAGTCATGATCATCAACACCATCAGCTACTAACATACATCAAATTTACTATCACAATCACTACTACAATTATTGTCAATGCCAACATCATATCAGTCACTATAATACCAGTTATCTACACCTTCATTAATGAACATACATAAATGTTTAATCAAACAATGATTTTATTTTGTTAAATATATATTCTTTAATATTAATTATTTTTATTTGAATTGTATATTTATTATGTCTATAAAAATAAATTCTGCACATTTAAATATTAAAAAAAAATAGTTTTAACCATTCAATGTTCAGGTCTAAAGACTAATCATTCATACATGCATTCAATTATTTAAACTTTTTAATCTAAATAAAAACAAATGAGACAAAGTTCATTTGATGTTTATCTTGTCTCCTCTCTTTAACATTCTCCTTCTCAACAATACATTCTTAGTGAAAATATTTGTCTGGAGTTGAATGAATCTGCTTCCATATCCCCCCCCTCAAGTTGTAGGAAGGTGAAATCACATGCAACTTCGAAATAAGAGATGATGAACTGATCCGACCAAGAATTTTGAGAAATCATAGACATTCTAAAATCAACAAAGAATTAATTTTTTAACGTAATAACAATCTAATTTTATGTACTTCGTCCTTTTATAGAATACTAAACTTTTTATGATGTAATTCATCATGTGACTGTTAGAGTGAAGAGTTATTAATAAAGAGAGAGAAATAGATACATCTTTTGGGAGAAGGACTAACTCACTAACTTATGCAACTACTGACATATTTCATTCTCAATATGGGCATATAAATTTTTTTTTAGATTTATCTTTTTATCCCTTTCAAGAATCTCACCCATTTTTTTTTATTTTTTTTGTGATTCGAACTCACAATTTCAAAGTTAGAGATGAAGAGTTCTCAATATGAACATATATTTGTATAGTAAAGAGGAATTATCATGTACAGTACTTGTACTGTCGTATTTCTATTCATCATTTCTTAACTAACAAGAAGACTTGTGCAACCAGCAATGCAGTCTTTATGTTAATATTGATGCATAATATTAAATAAATAAATTATTACTCTAACTTTGAAAAAAAAAAAAGAAACACATATATTTACGAAGTATTTACGAAGTTATAATTATACAAAATTATAAAGAAACACACACACATATATATAATCAAAACAAAGATATATTTCAATAATATTATGTTTCAATATAATGTTTTGTTTCAATGTTTTAAAACAAAGATATATATATAAACAAAGATATATTTCAATAATATTTTTCAATAATGATTTTTTAGTATATCAGTTTTGTAAAGCCTACTCAGTACTCCCTCTTTCCCACTGTTCTTCATGTTTATCATTCTTATAGTTTATATTTTCCCCAGAGTTTTTTATGTTTTTTTTTCTTTTTTTTTAACCCTGTTCATCTCTTCCTCTTAATCTATGTTCTTAACATCTTACTTCTTTAACCACACCCCGGAAACTTTAGTCTGGCAGCTAACACTCGTCCTTTGTCTATTTTGTAGACCTGTTGGACTATCGAGGCCAAAATTCCTAGGAATTTACAAGTTAATCCATCGTTGTTATTAAGAAATTAAGAGGCTAACCATATACTAAGGGTAAGAATTTTACCAAAAATTTAATTTACATGATGTACAAAAAATATGTTAAGAACTTTAAACATGGACATAAGAACATAAATATAAATATTTTTTATTGGGAAAAATATGTAAATAAAAACTTACATGAAGTAACTAGGAGAGAGGTTTCCCTTTCGGGAACCCCCTTAAGATCGAATAAAAAACTTGGAGCTTTTAGTTAAACACACTGATACAAAAGTTTATACAAAAAGGACTGACTTGGATAGGTTTGTTGGGAGGAAGAGTTTACACATTTCAGGTATGTTTTGAGGTTGGTTGATTTCACTCTGTCTTACTTCTACAAAATGTCCGCCTTTTATAGGCAAAAACTAGATAAAGCAGTGGTTATAAAGTTTACTACGTGGACCAGATATATGTGGCCGACACTAAAAGATAAGAGATAAGAAAGAATCTTAATAATGCAAGCCGGGTACTCATTGGGCCCCATCGTCACATGCATTATTAGTTTTTCTTCCAGACTTATTTTGACGCGTGCTTCAACAGTTTTTCTTTCTTTTGGAAAGTAGTGATAAAGGAAGCACTCTGACACTGATTTAACTATTACAAGACATAAAGTGGGCATCCCCACCTGACTACACTATCTAATAATACAAATTGTATGTTGTCTTTACTATGTATCCAAGTTGTGCAGGGCAATTGAGTCGAAACTCATTCCTGAGTCATCGTCTTCGTATGGATCCTGAGCATCTTGGAAATGTGCAAGATGACTTGCAATACTATCATCTTCATCTGATCTTGAAGAATTATTGTCTGCATTATTTATTTCTGGAACAGTTCTGTCTGAATTGGTAGTGGGTTGTCCATCTGGTTGTCCATTCATATGTTTATCTTGTGTCTGGTTGTTAAAGAATTTGTCTAAAGTCTGTTTAATTATAGTCTTTATTGTTTCATCTTTCCTTTTAGATATTAAAGTCTTCTTTAAAATCTTATTACCTGATTTTGCTAACTTATGTTTTGATGAAGAACATCCTTCATCTTCACTTTTTGGCAAAGTGACAGCCATTAATGGTTTTGATTTGTCTTTATCGGTCACCGTTTGAACCGGACTAGCTGTACCAACATTCGGTACAGTGAATTTCTGAGCATTTAGTGGGAAATGCACACCCTTCTCATCCATTTTTTGAGGAGATGGAGAACTCTGTGTCTGAGTCTGTGTTTTTGCATCGATCTTGCTTACATTTGTCTGATGGTTGAGTCTTGCTTCTAATAGTTGTACCTGTTTTATTAATCTAGTGTTTTCCATGAGGAGTGATTCTTTCTGAGCATTTATCTTCTTGAAATTCTCCGTCATAGAAGAACAATGGTTGCAGAAAATAATCTTTCCCGTCACTTTTTATAAATTATACTGAGGTATTTGATTTGGGTTCTGTCTGAGTGATGGTGATATATAATAGTTTGGTCCTAAATATCCTCTGGCATGATTTGTGGCTTCGGTAAAATCATTAAAACCTTTGAAAGGAGGGGTTTTAAAACCTTGTATTGAATCTAGCACTTCTAACCATGTTTGAAAAATTCCGTTAGTCTTTCCATGAATGACTACATAATATTTAAATTTAGGCCTACTTTTTTCTGCCATGTAATGGCATAAAGAATTCATGGATGCCATAAAATGATTATGATTTTGTCTATTATAAGATATCCAAAGATTGTCTACTAAACACTTTTGGGGTCTATCTAGAATGTAGTCTGATCTTATTCTAAATGATATGTTACTCTTAGGGTAAGCAATTAAGTTAAATGGTCTGAAGAGAATTCTTTCCATTGTTTCTAAAGATTCTAGTGGTCTAAAATTTAAATTACCTAACATTGTTTGTTGATATGAATCTGAAGACGAAGCTACGCCCTTGCCTTTATCTGCAGGAGGTTGTCCTGTTGGTCTCATACTGAAAACAAATGAGTCGGATTAAACTTATTTATTTATTCCCAGTTGTAATCTACTTAACTGGTCTGCTAATTCATTTTCTTTACCTTTTATATGTTCAAATACGATATTCTTATAAACAGATATGGTTTCTGTAAAATTTAACCATCTTCTTCTACTACTAGTTTTGTCATTTATTTTTTGATGAAATTTAACTATAGCTTAACAATCTGTTCTAACTAAAATTTCCTCTTTATTTAGAATATATAACTTAAAACTATTTAACCCATATATTATAGCTAATACTTCTAGGTCTATAGCACTCATGTTTCCTTTTTCTTTATATGCCCCACTCTGATAACCACATATTTGTTCTTCATTATTATTACTGTATTTATTAGGTCGTGCTTTTAAAATAGCTCTCCATCCTAAATCACTTCCGTCTGTTTGAATGATTAGATAATCTGATTCTAATAGAATTTTTAGGTCTGGAATATTTTTAATTTTTATTTTTATTTTTTGGATTAATTTAATATCTTCTATATTGAAGTTTTTCTGCCCTTTACTACCGGTCTTTGCGTATAATGGTCCTGCTATTTTTCCTAAATCTTGAATAAAATTTCTTGCATAATTTACTAATCCTAAAAACTTTTGTAAATCTTTTGTCTTTTCTAATTTATCTAGCATTTCTAATACTTTCTTTGCAATGTGTGGTTGAAGTTTTACCTTTCCATTTCCTAAAGTTATTCCTAAAAAATTAATATAAGTCTCACATAATTCCATTTTCTTTTTACTTATTACTATCCCCTGTTTAACAAATAATCTAAAAATTATTTGTAAGTGTCCTAAGTGTTCTTGTATATTTTGACTGAACACCAAAATATCATCTACATATACTAATATAAAATGTTTATACTCTCCAAATATATTATCCATTTTTCGTTGAAAAATGGGTGGAGCCGTCTTTAAACCAAACGGCATAACTAACCATTCAAAATGTCCACCTGGACATGTGAATGCAGCCCATTCTATGCTGTCTGGGTGCATTTTGACTTGCCAGTATCCTGACTTACAGTCAAATTTACTATATACCTTTTTTATTTTGAATTCTATTAATTAACTCACTTTTATCTGGTAGTTTATATCCATCTATTCTGGTGTTATCATTTAATCTTTTATAGTTAATTACCATACGAGCTTTACCTCTTATTTGATCACTATGATTTCTTACCATAAAGGCGGCCGATCTATGTCTAGAAGTAGATCTTCTTATTACTTCTAATTGTAAAAGTTCCTTTATTTGTATATCAAATTCTTTAGTATCTTCATTATTTGCTTCTATAGGTGTTATTTTTATAGTGTATTCTGAATTAATTATATCTAATTTACACATTATCTCGTTAGCATCCCAATGGGCTAACGGTCTTTCTCCTATTATTTCCATTTTATCTAGTATAGATATTATATTTTCTAAATCTTTTGGACTGTTTATTATTCCTATCTTATCCATTCCTTTTCTAAAATTATAAAACTGGGTTTCTATATTTATTAGGGTATAATCCTTTCCTATATCTGTTAAGCATTCTTGTCCTTTACATTAAGCAGAGTATAATTTCTAAATTCTTCTAGGTTTTCTTTTACATTTTGTTTTCTTTTAACAGGTTGCTGCTTTGGCATTGATTATTTTGGCAATCTTCGCAACATGGTTCTGGAAGCAAACTCGTTTTATGTGTGTTTAGTGTTCTATATATTGTTGGTAATGTTACTGTTTGTACTGGTGTATAAGTTAAGTTTTTAAAAAGCATTATTCCATCTCTTGTTAAGAGACATCCTCCTTTATTCTGGATACAAAATCGTAGCCCGATAACAAAATCTGATCCTATGTTTAAATCTCTTGCTAATATTTTATTAACATTGTAAATTGGGTTATAGAATTTATTGCATGTATTTAAAAAACTTATTTGTGCTTTTTCTATGTAATAATTGTAAATATTTTGTGATCCATCCATTTGGGTGGCTGTTATAGGTCTTTCAAGTACTTTTAGTAAATGTTCCGGTACTATTTCTTTATTGATCAAACAGCTAGTACATCCGGGATCTACTAATGCTAAAGTTTCTATCTCCACATCTTTTATTTTAATTTTTACTAATACTTTTATGGTAGAGAATTCTTTATCTTCGTTGCATATTAGACTAGTGTCATTATCTTCCAAATTCATAAGTTTTGCCTCCAATTTTTCTAAATGTATAGCTTCTTGTGTATCTGATTCTTCTATAGCGATTTTGGTTTTTCCTTTTTCTAGGATGGTTAATCTTTGTTCTAAATCATTTACTCGGGTTTCTAAAGTAGATACTCTTAAATTTAGGATTTTATTATTTGTATATTTTTATCCGTTATTTATTTCTGGTTCTATTTTTATTTTTAAAGTGTTTTCTATACAATTTATACACGCTTCTAAGTAACATTTTTTGCATTTAGCTCTGTTGTCTTTACTTGGATACTAATTGCATATACGACATCTATTACTGTCTAAACCTTTGTTTCTTTGGAATTCATGTATTCATTTACTTTTAGTTTAAATTTAGTATTACTACTTAAAGTTAATTTTCCAATAAACCCTATGCACATTAATAAATTATTTCCACTATTCATTTCTTCGTACCCTTTAGTTTGGATTCCTATTTTAATATTTTTTTCAAATTCTTTCAAGTTCATTAAGAAATCTGAACTTATATAGAATATTCCTCCATTATTTGTCATATCTACTTCAGTTAATCCTATTATTGATTTTTTAATGTCTGACCATCTATCATCATATATTGTTATTAATACTTTGGATCCTAGATTTTTTCTAGTTAAACCTTTTATTCCTAACAATTAAACTCATATGCATCAGTATCATTTTATTATTTTTTATATGTCTTAAAGAGTTAGCATTTACTAAATCTAGTATTTTAAAATCTTCTCCTATAGCTGATATTTGTTCTTCTCTATAATATCTATATAGCTGATTATCTGTAGAAAAATAGCCTGCATTATATAATGTTTTAGGATTTAATAATTTTAATTGATGTTGTTGGAAAATTTGTAAATCTTTATCTACATCTATTATTTCATTAAGTTCTTGGTTCTGCACCATATTACGTTGTCTTCGACATATTCTGAATAATATATTATTATTTCCTATTTTATTCTCCGAAAAACTTATTCTTTGTCTTTCTTCTCCTTGTCTTTCATTGTTTTCGATGGTTCTCCGTCTATTTGATAGAAAGTCCATCTTTGTGGTTTTCTTATTATATTTTTTCTTTCTTGTTTAGGAGTTAATTCAATTCTTTTTAACTGGTTAATAAGTTCTTCTATTTCAAAGTTATTTTTTGGTGGATCTTGAGCTTCTTTATTTTTTATTAGGATGTCTATTTTCTTATGTAGTTCGGATAATTCCAGTTCTTTCTAAAAAGGTTTTTGAGTTTCTTTGCCTTTAATTAAAATGTCTATCTTTTTATGTAAGTCTAATAATAACTCTATTATGGTATTATTCTGTTTTAATAAGATTTTATCTGTTATACTTGAAGGTATATGCTTAGATAATCCTTCTGATTCGCTATGATAACTTCTTGATTTTTCTACTGCTTTACTATAATTTATATCTTCTTCACTCATGAAAGTGATATTTCTTCTAATCTTTTTGTTATTTCTTGCAAATCTTTGATTTCTGTTGTTATATTTTCTACTTGTTCTATAAGTTTAGATATTAATTGAGTAGTTTTTACTTCTAAGTCTTTAGGTCTTTCTATTATAGTTTTTATTAGCTTTTCAATTTCTAATTTTGTAGGTATTTTTTCTAAATTAAATTTGTGATTTAAATACTGAATTTTTCTGTCTATTTCTATTTCTTGTGACTTTAAATAATCTAAATTTTATTCTATTTTATCTAGTGTCTTTTTATGTTTATTCTGAGTAGCTTCTATCTTTTCTAAAATTCTTATTATACTATTATCTTTCTCCTGAATTTTTTCGCTTGAATTTATTATAAAGTCTATTATTGTATTATATTGTTTATCTTCTGAATGTAAAATATGTTCACCCTGATTGAAATTATACCTTATAGTGGAGTTATCTTTCAACATTCTATATTTCTTTTCTGGTTGAAATCTAAGATCTAAGGAATCGAGGCATTTTAAAGAAGCTATCTTATTATCCTAAGTGATTTAAATTAAGGTATTTTTTGCTTAGCTTAGTTTGATATTTCAATCTACTATTAGTATAGGTTATATCTAATTCTACTTCTTGTATATTTTCTATCAGCCTAGATTGTTCACTAATTAATGTTTTTTTATAATATTTAGAGGTTATGGTAATTATTTCGTCTGTTTCTTTAAAGTTTAGAATATCTATTTCTAGGTTTCTTATTTCTTTATTTAACAACTCTAGTCTTTCTACAAATTGTTTCCGAATTTTTACAAATTGATATTTATAAGTAAATTCTCTATAATATTGATGTTGTATTTCTCTAATATATTCAATATATCTTATAGGCATTTATTATCCTAATTGATAAGATTTTTTACTAATACGTTCCTTAAGCCACTTTATTTCTGAAGTATTATTTTCTAAATCTCTCTCACAACCTTGTATTTCCCAATTTAATGCGCTTACTAAATTTTCACAAACTTGTCTAGATGTATTATATGATTTATGTAATCTGTTAGCTTCTAATAACTTTTTCCTACTTTCTTCTAAATTATGTTTTCTAGCTATTATATTATTTCTTTTTCTGATTTCTCTATATAAATAAAAATAGCTACACCTTATGTCTTGGAAAGATCTATGTCTTTTCATACAGAGTTTAAAAAAATTTTGTGAGTTAATAGGTAATGTTCCAAAAACCTTCTGGCTCTGATACCAAAACAAAATATATTTCAATAATATTATGTTTCAATATAATGTTTTGTTTCAATGTTTTAAAACAAAGATATATTTCAATAATATTCTTCAATAATGATTTTTTATTATATCAGTTTTGTAAAGCCTACTCAGTACTCCCTCTTTCCCCCTGTTTCTTCATGTTTATCATTCTTATAGTTTATATTTTCCCCAGTACCCCCACTATATATATATATATATATATATATATATATATATATATATATTGCATAATAAAATATGTATATATACGAGAGTTTATGATTTTGCTTATAAATTGTAGCAAAAAGAATAGGATGGTAATATAGATAAAATAATAGTAATATATATTATATGTAGTGAAAATATGTATATATATGTTAAAGTGTAAAAATTTAAGAGAGATATAAGTAACCTTGTACATATGTGTGTATCTTATGATTTTTCGAGCCTGCTAAAATTTCAAATTCTAAAACAAATGTGAAGAAATAGTATAGAATTTAGAAAAAATATTTAGACTACTTTTTATTTTGATAGTAATAGTATAGAATTTAGAAAAAATATTTAGACTGCTTTTTGTTTTGATAGTAATAGTATAGAATTTAGAAAAAATATTTAGACAGCTTTTTATTTTGGTAGAATCAAGATATAATGGATGGGTTAATTTTTTTTTATTTTTTATTTTGTAAATCTGAATTGGGAGCCAAAAGTTGTGCAATCTATGTTAGTTTTACAAAGAGAAAATTTTAGAAGCAACTAACATTATGGTGAAACTAGATATCTTACCTACACTTTCCCTAATTATAATTTATAACTGCATTTTAACTTGTTATCGGATGTATTCAATATATTTATTTGTGAGAATAAGTTATGAATACAAATACAAACAGTCCTGACAGGAGAAAATTGTGCAGTAAAAAATTTTCTACAAATGAAGATCAAGCATAAACAATACATAATGGATATTAGAATCTTTCATTTTCAAATGCAACTCTTAAACTCTGCCTCAAAACTTCAACATTAAGCTTCGACATTTTAACATGGAAAAAATACATATGATAGCATACTTAAGTATTAAATTATAAAAAATAGCAACACTTCTTTCTAATTACATTGTGTAGCATCTGTAGTATTATTTTAAGTGGTCCCTACTATTTTGCCGCCTAACCCTACTATTTTGCCGCCTAAGTGATTTTACTGTGCTAAAATCCCCTTTTTCACTCCTTCCTCTTTCTCTTTCCTTAATTTCAAATTTTTATTTCTATTTTTTTGCCATTAACCATCACTCCCGCCTCAATTTTATTGTCTTTTGCATTATTCTTGCACGATCTGTGATAAGTATTTGCTTCCCCTATTTCAGGTAACTATTAATCTCATATTGCATGTTAGCGGTTTATTTTTTTTTCTACTTTAATTCATCTGAAATTCAGATTTTAAGGATTTTGTGTTTTAATGGATGAACATATTGCAAAAACACCTACAAATAGTGGTATAAGGAATATGAATTTAGTGTTTGATGCACCATCTTTTAGTCTTGGGTTAACTCAAGAAGATTTAGTTAAAGTAGTTTCAAATCCTTTACAGTTGAAGAAATCTGGGAGATCGAAGGAGATTAGATCGAAGTTTCGCAACGACGAAGTGAAGATGACTGAAATTTTGAAAAAAAAAAAGGGTTGAAGAAAACTCCTTCTCCAAAGGAGCAAAAAATTAAAAAACGGCACGAAAAGAAAAGAAAATCTAAAGAAATTGAAGACGATGTTGACAAATCTTATGCTGATGAATCTAAAGAAGAAAGTGAGGATGAGGTATTTTTTTGTTTGTAAATGTATTTTTTTGTCTGTTAAGTATTGTGTTCAAGTAGATAATATGTATTTTATGTTATGATGATATTTAGGGATTATAGAAAGCTAATTTGTGAAGATGATAGTATAATTGAGAAAATATGTTGTTGAATTAACTACTCATGAATAGTATTTGGCTATATGTATTTTTAGTATAGTTCATATGTATTTTTCGGTATTGATTGCAGTTTTGATATGGTCAAAATACATATTCATGTTATATGTATTTTTTGACTGCTTTAATATTTTTTTTATAGTTTAACTACTCATGAATAGTATATTGGCTATATGTATTTTTAGCATAATTGATTTGTATTTTTCAGTGTTGATTTTAGCCAATAGACTGTTATGATATGATCAAAATACATATGCATTTTAATCATATGAAATACATATGCATGTTATATGTTTTTTTTGTCTGCTTGAATTTTTTTTACAGATTAAGAAGTGCTTAGTTTTACTTTGTATAGGTGATGCGGGACGAAATATTCATTGTCAAAAAACTTTCAAAATTTGCACCACACATGTGCTCGTACAGTGACAATGATATTTATGAAAGCATATGCGCAATTTTAAACAAGGAACAGTTTTAAAACTTTTTACAATAACATTTTTGGTTATTTTATGAAGAAGAAGCAATGTGTAGCGCAAACACAGTTGTGTAGATGGGTTATGATGCTTGAGGTGAAAGGTAGTTCTTCTTCTGGTATTCTGATTTGTGCTAATGGCACCTCTCTTAGTTTTACTCTCAGGAAATTTGCCATCATAACTGGATTGAATTGTGTGGCTAATATGTATGACTTTATTTTTTATGAGGGTGTACTAAATAGGATGATTGAGAAGTATTTTAATGGGGCAGAAATTATACAGGAAAGACAATTATTTCTACTATTCACGGAGAAAGTATGGGGGATAACAATGATAAGGATGCTGAGAAATTTACAATTCTGTATTTCCTGCATTCATTTGTGTTATCTAATGTTGAAACTGTGGTTATACCCCGTCTTCATTTTGATTTGGTAGATAGTGGAAGATTTAAGGATTTTTCATGGAATTCTTTATCTTTTGAAGATCTGGCAAGATGTTTGAACAACCGGTTGAAAGCTTGTGGTAAATTTTATCTGATTAAGGAAATGCCACTGGCTATTCAAGTATGGCTTTATGAGTGTTGTTCAAATGTCCCACCAAAGATTGCATCGAAGGTTGATAATCGAATTCCCCAATTATTAAATTAGAAGACGATTGCACCTCGTCCACATTTTGAGTTTTTGATGAATGCTATGTTCAAGGACAATGGCAAGGTTTGTTGTGCATAAATATATATGTATTGATATGTATTGTAAAGTGTACATAGAATATTTTCCATTTACAATTCTTTAACATATTATTTAACATATTTGTAGGTTGTATTTAAGAACATAGAGCCAACTAAAATGGAATTGGCAAAGCTTAAAATACCACAGAAAAATGTAACAGAAGATGAATGTTCAGTTGATTCTGATGATGACTTCCAGGATCCACCCCCAAAAAAGATCAATGAACATTCAAAAAAGAAATAAAAGGTTGATCCATCAACCTCAGTAGTGAAGAAACCTTCATGAAAAAAACAAGTCAATATTGTTGACGAGCATACCCAAACGAGGACACCAGCTCCTCGTGCTGCAAAGGCTGCTAGAATAAATACACCAATTTTTAAGTCAATTCCAACACGACAGGTACCTTCTTCAAAAATGAAGAAAGAAAAGAAAACAGCTAGAATAATTTTTCCTCAAGTACAGTCAAAGCCAGATAGTCATGTAGAGGAAGTAGAAGTGTCAAAGCCTGAGAGTTATGTTGAGAAAGAAGCCTTTATTTCTAAGAAAGTTTTGATGCATTCCGTGACGAGGTAATTTTTTTTTTCAAATATTTATTTTACATTAAAAATATTGTGTTTACTGATTTTGTATGAATACAGGTTCGTCAAGAGTTTAAAGGAATTCATCAATTAGTGAAGAAAAAGTTCAAAAAAATGCTCAAAGCAATTGAACAAAGCAAGGTAAAAGTTTTATTATTATATATTCAGAGTATTAAAAAATACATATGCAGAGTATTCAAAAAATACATATGCAGTATATTGCTAAAAATACATATGCAGAGTAATCAAAAAATACATATGCAGTGCATTCAAAAATACATATGATATGTAGTACCAAATACATATGCAGTGTGTTTAGAAATGTATTTTAGCAATATATATTTTTAGCGGGTTGGTATATACATATTCAGTGAACTCAGTTATCAATAGATTATTGAACTTATACTTGTAGCAACAACATGAAGATACAGATCTTGAAGCCCAACAGATGGATATGCTGGTGTCGAAATATCACCACAACAATTCAGTTCTGCTGTTGATCAGAATTTGGGTGAAAATCAGAAAACTACAAAGGTAAATAATAACTAACATATGATTATTCATTTGAATGCAGATATGTAATTGAATTTTTTAGAAGTTATATGTTATTTTATATAATAGACCTGTATAAACATATACAACTGATTTTTTGTTTGATGTTGTTTTAATATTTTTTTACTTGATTGCAAGGGGTGCACTGATTTGCATCTAGATAAAACAAACATTGAAATTGATTCTCAACATTTAATTCCTGATGAACTCCTACAAAGTATAAATTTAGATTATAATCTTTCTGAGAAGATTGTTCATCATGATGTTCGAGTATGTATAATGAATTGAACTTTAATTTTTGTGATGTAAAAATTCTAACAATCCACAGGACAATTATATATTTTCTTACATTTCTATTACAGATCACTGATGAGAAAATGGATCAAACAAATTTGTCTGATTCGCAGTTTACAATCCGAGATGAGTTGTTATCAAGTCTTAATACATACCAAATAGAAAGCATCACAACAGATTCAACGGCAACCCGTGAAGAAGAACCCAACGATGAACATTTCAATGATAAGAAGTTCGAGTCTATTGTTCAAGATCATTGTCAGGTATGTATTATGAACATATTTAAGGTTGTATGTTATTTTGGACATAACAAAATAAAAAAAAATTCATTTTATAAAGAAAAACAAAGAGAACGTTGGATCAATCTCTAAACCATACATGCACAGAGAGGTTGATCTTGGTATGGAGGAGCAAATTATGACAACTCCTAAAATACAAGAATTAACCACGAATGAACAAAGGGATGAACTAGTTTGGCATGATTCACAAAACACAATCCTTGATAAGCTGCTTCCTAGTTTGAATGTCTACAATAGTAAAAGCATCATTGTTCATCCCTCTTGTGAACTTCAAACCTCGCTTCAAAAATTATGGATTAGGCAACCATTCAAATTCAAGGAGTCACCTTACACGATGAAATTTGGTTCAGCTGCCGGTAAGTACAATTAATTATATATTTAGTTTATAATATAATATGTTATACAAATACTTTTTAATAATTATATTTTTGTATTATGTAACTATATAGAGAGCTCAGAAGGGAACATATGTATATTCCCCCAGAAACATCCATTTGTTTATCACCCGAGTGATGGGATAGTGGATACGAAGATTGTCAACAAGTTCATGGATTGGATTTCTGAAGACCTTCTCAAAGTTCATGCTAAAAGGTATTTTTATTGGACTGTTTTAACTTTTCTTTTTAATTCAATTATGTTTTTATGATTTAACACATACCGATTAACAAAAAAAAGTAGGAAGGCAAATGCAGATCATTATAAAAGGGGTAAATCAACCATGCCAATGATGTATTTCTGAGTTGAGACTGTTGAAGATAAAAACTGGTTCTACACAATGGGGTTCCCTGATCAGTCATGGATAGACTCGGTTAGTATATTACTTTGACAAAATTTTCTTTACAGTTGTAGCACTACTTAAATAATACATATTATGTTACTTGTAAATACATATACATGTGCACATATATATTTTTTTTTAATATTTTTTTTATATTATTTTGACAATGTTTCCTTCACAGTTGTAACACTACTTAAAATACATATTATGTTACTTGTAAATACATATGCTGGTGCACATATATATTTTGACAATGTTTCCTTCACAGTTGTAGCACTACTTAAAATACATATTATGTTACTTGTAAATGCATATGCAGGTGCACAATTATATTTTTTTTTGTGTTTTTTTTTATTTAACAAAGGATGTGTTAAAATTTAAATTGCATATGTATTTTATAATACATACATATGCTAAATTTAGTATATAAAGACTTTGAATGAGCTAAAATTTATGGTGTTAATTACTACAGCAAATTGATGTTTGCTTCTACTACTTGAGGAAGAAGTCGAAGTATGATCCCAACAGGTCTTATAAATTCAGCACTGTGGATTGCAACTTTATGAACATAATAAGGTCTATTCATGATGTTTATTTTTTGGATGATACAAACCTTACAGAGAGAGGACAGGCGGCCCATCTTAATGAATATATACATGGGTTCCGTATGCATACTGTTGTGCCATGGCATACGGTGAAAGACATTTATATTCCAGTCAATATAAAGGAAAAATATTATTGAGTACTAGCAGTTTTATCCTTCTCAGAGAGGTGCATACTCTTATATGATTCATATAAACCATCTGGACATTATCCGACTGTTCTTGCTCAGATTGAGAAATTAGCTGGGATTATCCCATTGTGTTTCCAACAGTCTGATTTCTACGTTAAGAAAGGAATTGATGTTGAAAACCATTCAAGATACAAAGACAAAGATTCATCAGATATGTTTGATGTGTTATTTCAAGAGAATTTGCCTCAACAATCGAGTGAAAGATTGTAAGTTATTTAATTGACATATAACAAAATTGTATGGTTGTAAAAAATATATTTTAGTTATTAATAGTTTTTTTTCCTTGTTTTTGTAGGGATTGTGGTCTCTATATGATTACATATGTAGAGTGTCTTTCTTATGGTCACAAAGTTCTTGCCAATGAGTTTGACTTCAATGCACTCCGTAAAAGATATACAGCAATTTTGTGGGACTATGGGATCCGAAAACAAGACGCAAATGCTCATAGTGATGTCAAAGCACCTTTGAGGCCTGCAAGGCAAAGTAGAATAAGTAGTGTCACTGAAGTTTTTGATGTATGATGGATTGATTACTTTGTATAGTTCAGAAGCTGATTTATGGATATAGGTTCTGATTGTACAAACTAATTTTAATGTTTTGAAGTAGTTTTAATTGTAGCTTATAATAGTACTTATTTTTAACTGAATGAAATTAGTATTTTATGCAGTTCTACCTTTTACTGTGCGATTTAGCTAAAAAAAATATATATGTAGTGTTCATATTATGCTTAAAATACATATGCAGTATAAATCAAGTGTTTTTAGCTTAAAAATACATATGCAATGTTACGGGTAAGCATTCCAAAAATACATCTGAACCATACCTAAAATGTATTTTAATATGTTTTTATTTTTTATTAATATAAATGCGAATTTGAATTAAATATAAACTTGTGTTTTTTAAGCTGTTCTTTTTTTTATTGTGACATTTTAGTTATAAAATACATATGCAGTGTTAGCATTTTTCTAAAAAATACATATGCATTATAAATCAAATTTATATAATCTAAAAATACATATGCAATGTTAAGATTATGCCACATAAAAGTCGAAGCTTTTATATTCAATGATGTTTTGAGAATTTAGTTACAAAATACATATGCAGTGTTGATATTTTTTCCTAAAAAATACATATGAATTATTTATCCTAAAAATACATGTGCAGTGTTAAGTTTAAGCATTTTCAAAATACATATTGATCAGACCTAATATGTATTTTGATATGTGTTCATTTAATATTATTATAAATGAGAATTCGAATTAAAGATAAATTTGAGGTTTTAATGCAGTTACATAATTTATTGTGAGATATTAGTTACAAAATACATATGTTGTGTTGACGGCTTTCTTAAAATTACATATGTATTATACATCAAATATATTTTTATCATATAAATATATATGTTGTGCTAACACATATTTGCAGAATATGTCATATGTATTTAGATCATTGAACAATTACGAATCAAATAAGTGTTTGGTTAATCACAGTTATCAAAATTAACAAAAAATATATATATACACAATGTTAAAAATACATATGCAATGTTCAGATTTTGCAACATATACATATGCAGTATTCAGATATTACTGTGTTGAATTGTCAAATGATGCATAAATGTATTAACTAACAAAAAATATTTCATGATTATAAAAAATTAAAAATAATGTTTTCAGCAATAATACGGAAGAAGAAATGTATCATTTGAGATATTTCCTACAAGAACGCCTATTGTGACCCTTAGCCCCACAACCTCCGCTTGAGTTGATGTTTTTCTTTTCAAACATATCCCGGCCTGATTTTCCACGATCCTTCTTTGCAGGTCTTTCTGGAGGTCTTTTGAATTTTGGAGGCAGTACTATTTCACCAAGTACGCTCTCTGAAATTATCCAGTCATCTTTGTGGAGCAACGAGTAGATGGGAACATCATATGTCTTCAAAATAGTTTTTGGTTTAAATAAATCACAACAGTATGGTCCTTTCTCAAAATTCTTTCTCTCTAACACCGCACAAGTATGTGCATATGGTATCTCATCTAGGTGAAATACATTACATGAGCATTTTTTTTCCATGAGGCAAACAATGAAGTGTTTTTCTTTGTCTGTATCGTATATACATATTCTGTGGCTGGTACAATTGATATAAAAATAAAAAGTTAAATGCAATGCTACAAAAAGATGAATTTCATATTCTATGATATGTTGTAAACACACCAGCATTTTGCAGGAAAAATACATATGCAATAAAAATACATATGCAGAGTACATTATTTTTCTGAGCATCCAAATACATATGCAGTGTTAATAATTTTTAATAAAAAAAATACATATGCAGAATACATATTAGGTTTTTATACGTTCATATTGTTTATGTTGTATATATTTTCATTAATTTAAAATTGAATGGAAGGTATTTTCATACTTATGTTTTCATAATTATAAATTTCACAAATTTAAATGGTCATACTGTCATACGAGTACACAAAGTCTCATTCTCTTTGAGTATGTCATTAAACTTTTCAATGAGTGTTGTGAAGGTATATGAAGCTTGTTGCCTATTTTCGCAATTCTATTTTGCAAACAGTAAATGAACTTCCTCAAGAAAGTCATAAATTGGCAGTTCTCTAGCTGATACAAGTACTCTGTTTATTGACTCTGCAATATTTGAAGTCAAAGTCCATCCTCGATGAATTGTTGCATAGGACCTAACCCACTTTTCGTAACCAGCTAATTCCAAATATTTCTTCACCCTAATATCAACTGCCTCAACTTTTTTCATTAACATGTGAAATTCTAACTTTTAATATAATTTGGCCATTGTATAAAAGATCTCCGACAATGCATCATGTGACTTTTTATAAAGTTTTTTCACATTTCTCCATAGATGCCACATACATGCGTAATGTGGAATATCTTTGTACACATCACCAACAGCCTTTATGATGCTTGCATTCCGATCAGACACAACATACATATTTTCTCTTCCCCCACATGCTTCCTTTATATTCTCAAAGAACCACGTCTAAAATGCATCATTTTCAGAATCAATCACACCATATGCCAAAGGGAATATATGACCTGTATATATAAAATAATTTTGCACAGTAAAATATAAATACATATACAAACTGCATATGTATTTTTTTAAAATACAGGTAAATAAAATTGTATATTTAATAAAAGAAACGGTATCAATTACATATAATAAAATGTAGACTCACATCACTATCAAACATAATCAATTTTACATGTTTCATTCATGAAACTTTGAAAATATATTTAATTTTATACAGATATGTATATATCTACTGGAGATATGTATTTTCAAGTGCTACACATAAATACAAAATCAAAAAAAATAACCAGTTATACAATGTAATTGCTATAAAATGGTACTAACCTGCTCCATCCATTGTACATGCAGTTACAAATGCCTCAGTATACATTCTTCTCAAATGACTAGCATCAATAACTACGACTGGTATACAATGATCGAATCCCTTAATGAATGCATGTAAAGCGATAAATACATACAACAACTCATTCTCAGTTGTCTTCTTCATTCTTATATGTAACTTCGGATAGGTAGTATTTTGTACATAGAAGTATGATGACAGTTTACCATAAGATGCTGACCCCTCAACTTTTCTAATGCTCTTTCCTTGGCCCTCCAACATAGAGTGTATGTCAATTCCATACAAAAATCTTTCTTCATGTCATTTTTTATTTTCGTCGCACTGTATTTTTGTTTGTTGTTTTTGAATTTCTGTTTAATCATACCACCTATAAACATACATGCACCTTTGAATAGATATTGTCTTTCATCGGACAACTATGTTGAGGTCTGAATTCTCTTATTCTAAACATTTCAGTTTCTCCCATGCCTGATGCACGCATTAAAAATTCGCAGTTTCTTGATTTGCAAAACATTGTATATTTGCATCCAACATAATTTTATATATTCAAAATACATATTCAAACTAATATTAAACAAGAACAGAGTGATATAGAATGTACATACGTCTTCTTACTTGACCTTTTACTTCGCGTTTGAAACTTCTCCCTAATTGAGTAGTCCTTCGTGATTGACTTTAAAAAAAAAATTGTCAAGTAAACCTAGCCTTCCTCAACATGCTTGTGATGTGGGTCTGAGATAATCACCTCAACAGTAGCCATTTCAAATACATCTAATGCTTGTGTATCTTCAGAAAACACCAAAGCTCTTTTATTTATTGTATTTATCACTGTTTGCAAGTTGTCAGAGTTGGTAATTCTTTCAGCAACACATATAGATGAACTTGCCACATTGCTCCCTACAAATTTCTCCAAAATGCTTACATATAAAGGAAGATAATTCATGTTTTGTATCTATTTTTTTCTGAAAAATAAACACCTTTAAAACCATATCATTATGTATTTCTATCTGCCCTGCATTAGCAGTGATTTGATATTCCACTAGAATACGTTTGCTGGTTAAATCCACACTTAAGTGAGATGCCAAAACATCGTCCAGCTCAACGAATGTTGCTGATGTGCTCAACAGTATAGCATCAGTGACATATTCTTCAAAGTTTTTTTTGCATGTCCATCGACCAGAGTGCTTCACAAGGACTGGTATACTTTCCATTTCTACTTGATTTAACCAAAAATGCAATCAAAGTTACACAGCCAATATCTCCATTCAAAATATACATTTAAATAAAATTTATTTAAAGTAAAATACAAACACAGCAAAAGTTTTCAACCAAATATAGAAACTACTGAATCTAACGGAAGTTAAACATGTATAAATTATATTTTCACATATACAGTTATACTCTCAAATTTCGACAAGCAAAATAAAAATACATATGTAGTTTTAACATTAAGCATATCAAAAATACATATCCGGTGTTAACATTAAACATCACAAAAATACATCTAGAACGTACCTAATTTGTATTTTAATATGTGTCAACACAAACTACAAAATACTGAATCAAACAAAAGTAAAACATGTATAAAATATATTTCACATATACAGTTACACACTCAAATTCCTACAAGCAAAACAAAAATACATATGCACTGTGAACATTAGTCATATCAAAAATACATATGGAGTGTTAACATTAAACATAATAAAAATACATCTGAAACATATCTAATTTGTATTTTAATATGTGTCAAAACAATTTCATCACATTCAACAGCTGAATTCGATCATTCATTGATCTAGGATTTCAGAAAATAATAGAATCAAATTCAAATCAAAATTCGTTTAAATTATATTCATAATCGATTATACAATAAAGTTAACATATTCTAGTTGAATACTGAAATTTTAATACCTGAAACAACTTCTAAACTGAAATTTTGCACAAATAGTTGAATTCACTATTCTTTTTGTTATGTATGTTGAATCTACTACTGCATTGCTTATAACTCAAATTTCGTTTACAAATTTTTCATATTAAATTTAGCGTCGACAACAAAAAACTAGATAGCAACATCAGTAATGGTAGAATCAAAAAATTAAAAGGGAAAACATTAATGATTACGTACCTTAGACTACAGTAATGATTGAATTTGCAACTGATAATTAATTCGAACAAATTGAACTGAAGAATCTGCAATTGAATTTGATTTAAAAAAATTAATGCTTCGTTTCAAAACTGCTGCTGATTTCGAAGAAGATACTATCAAATTAGAAGAAATTGCTCGGAAAAACGAACACCAGATTTTGAATTTATTTTATTTCTCCTGATGAATTCGTTAATGGAGAAAACTGAAATTTGAAAATTATTTATTGTTGTTAAGCTGTAACGAAAATCACGTGATTGAAGTTGTTTTAATGGAAAAGGAATCTACAAATTTAATTAATTGGTAATTATACCATATTTATCTCAACCAATTTCAGTTATTTAAGGGAAGTCAAAATATTTGTATATATATTTTTATAGCAGCATTTTTTAAAAATACAAAATAGAAGTCGCTACAAAATGTAATTATGAAACTGTTGCTATAAAACTAATAATTAGGGCCTTAAGTATGCTATTCGTGAATTTTACCCTTTTTAACATTACAAGCAAATTATCAAATACACATTCAAAAATTGATTGAACTGCTCAGTTCTTCTTCATTTAAAGTGATACAGGTACTGTAAACTTCAAGGGAACCTCGATTTATTGATTATAATAGTGATAGAAATATCCTTTTCAATTGTATGTAAAATTATGTGATATATGTCTTTATAGATTAAATGATACATATACAAAAATTACATTGATACAAATATATAAAAATAAATATATGCACTCAAATACATGAAACAAATGTATAACAAGGAACAAATGCACTTTAATTTATTGATACAAATGTATAATCAGAAGTAGATACGTACATTCAATGACATTGACATAAAAGTACAACAAGGAACATATACATTTGATATACATTGATACAAATGTATAATCAGGAATAGATACACTCAAATATATTGATACTAATGTATAACAAGGAACATATATACTTGAACAAATTTTAAAATTTGTTTGGTTTAAATATGTCTTAATCGTTCAGATATTGTATAAAATTTCAATATCATTTTGGTGTATTTTCGCGTGAATAATTTCATCACCACTTTATCCACAATCATCGGTCTTTATTGCTAACCACCTTTTTCATCACAATCACCGCTATTATTACTATCGCCAACCACCAACTACCTCTGCCGTCACAACCATCTTTGATAATTATCACTATTTCCAACTATTACTGACAACCGCTACCACATCTACCATCTCTATAATTATAATTATATATATCAACTTTCATTACCACCGTCATCACTGCCACCACACCCTTCACAACCATTATTAGCCATACCATCATTGCGGTCAGTCCTACTATCACCTCCACCATCATAATTAGCTAGGCCTTTGACTACCATCAATACATCATCAACCACCACATATTTTTGAGTCATTGACATCCAAGTTCTAAACATTCTTCAAACTTAAGAACAAATACGCTACCGTCTCGATTCTTTTTGGCTTGACTAGAAATACGAGCGATAAATTAACCATAATAATATGAGTATTATGATAAGATATATTTTATTTATTTTTGTTAAAAATGTATATGATTTATTAGGAATAAGTAACAATAAACGGATGAAGCTATTTTAAAGATAGATTTGAGAAGAAATTAAAAAGCAAAAGAAGAGGATTTTGAGTGACTAAGCTTTCAAACTAGTAAAAAGACATGAAAAATTAGGAAGAAAGGTATATAAAATGATGAAAGTTGGACCACACATTCTTTAAACATAAAATAAAGTATAATACTTCTTTTAGTTCGTTTTATTTTATTTTAGTTTGACACGAAATTTAAGAAATTATTATTTAAATTTCATGATTTTAAATTAAATATAGTTATGTTGTACATCTTTTAATTTTTCACACTAAATATATCAAATAAAAAATTAAAATTAAAAAGTTATCAAAAATAATATGTTGACAAATCCGTCGTAACTAGGAAGCACCTTGATATTAGTACGAGATACAGGAATTATCGAATTTACAATTGAAAACTTGTATGAGGCAATGCAAGTTGAATTTTTGGAGTTAAAATGTTATGGTCAGGCTGACGTCATTCCGCTATAGAAAAAATTATTTTGCTACAAAAGTGTTACTATAGCAATGTGCATGCCGCTATAGCGACATGATGCAATCAAAACATCTTTTAAAATCAAGGTTTATTTTATTTTCCTTTACAGTTGAATAAAAAGACGTGGGAAAACTCCAAAAACCCTCTAGGTTTGCCTCCAAGCCATGGAACCATGGAGAAGGGGGATTCGGCTCAAATGAAGTAAAATCCATAAAAATCTTGAGGATTCACTTGCACAGGCCACAATTCCCTCTCACGCATTCATAGTAGTGGGTTGGCATTCAGGTAAGTAAGGTTAATTGAGTAGTGTAGACCCAGGATAGAAAGCATGAATGTAACACTGATGGATGAAAGATTTCATTATTAGGCCTTCGTTGTATTATATTTATATCATGTTACGTAACAGCTTATTCTATAAATTGGGTGATATACTATTGTAGGTTCTTATTGGGATGATTAAAAAAGATGAATACCAATCATTAGTCTAAATCCTTACAGAAAGTGGTGTCAATATGTGGGGATTGATGAATTTTGAAGAATTTAGGGAGGTAATATGTAGCGTTATTTTAGCAAGGAGGGTTGAATTGGGTGATATGTTTAGGGCTCTAGATGGTAGAGTAGGTAATGGTTACGTAGTTTAATCCAACTTATTATATATGTGCACATTAACTATTTTTTAATATTGCTTGTTGATGGATGTTATTATGGGTGATCATATTTTCTGAACTTATATGTAAAGCTTGTGATTGTTACAAATGTTGGTTGTTGTCATCGTGTTATTTGATTTCTTATATTAGTAGATAAGGTTGACAGATACTTGTGTCTGGCATTTGGTACATGGACAGAATTTGTCCTATGTAGGACATAACTAGTGAAGGATTAAGACTCTTGGTGTGTATGTACAAGGTACAGGTAAGTTTGATATCTCTGTGAGCTAACTGAAAAAACATATATATATATATATATATATATATATATATATATATATATATATATATATATATATATATATATATATATATATATATATATATATTACACTTGACTTGACTGACATATTTTTTGACCTTTTTAAAATGCTAATGGTAATTCTCCAAGGATTACTTGTTACATTAAGGTTTTAGGTTATTGGCTAAGTCAGAGCTAATGACTTGAGGTCTTTTTAACGACTAGGTTATTGGGTTGGCTTATCCCTATGGATGTTGGTCTGATTTTATTAAGATCTTGACACAAGTTAAGATCACCTTAGATACAGATTTTTCTTTATGATTCTTGGCAGTCCTTGATGTAAAATTTAGGCTTAGTGGTTCATAGTAGTGAAGTCATAAGGGTATGAGCGGTATCTTGGGGTTCATAACCAGAAGGTTTAGTAGGAAGTAACTGGATTGAGTTGGGGCTAGAAAAGATAAGGTTATGAGATTATTAGGGTGAGGTGAAGCTCGGTAGTGTGAATGTTAAGATGCATGTCCTCTTTTGAAATTTATGTTATGTTTGTGTATCCCATTTGGGTCTATCGATGAGGTTTACCAGTACGTGTGATTTATAATGATACTACTCTTGCTATATACTTTTTGGGATATAGTCTTTTGTAGGAATTAGTGTTGGTTTCATGATTGTCGCGTATAGTGATCCGTCAGCAGCTTCTACTCATCTTATCCATAGTGGAAGTTGTAGCTGGTATCTTTTAAGTTAAAAGCTTTTGTACCTGCTTAGTCCTTGGGAAGTGTATATTTATCGCATAAACTTGTTATAAACCAGTTGTAATAAAGTTGATTATTTGTTATTGAGAAAATGCATTATTATCACCCTAAGCTATAAACGAAATTGTTGGGATACACTCCAACTTAAATGGGGTCCTATTACCTCCGAACTAATTAAAACCATATTTTTTACAACCTTAAGACCTGCTTGGCACACACATGGCACTCTGTGTGAATCAACATACTAAAGGTTCATGTAGGCACTTAAGATTGTTAAAAATATGATTTTAATTAGTCCAGGGGGGTAATAGGACCCCCTTTAAGTTGGGGTGTGTCTCAGCAATTTCGTTTATAGTTCAGGGTGGAAACAATGCATTTACTCTTTGTTATTTAATAAAGACTTTTGCTTAATTTCTTAAAGTGTTGGTTTTTTCTCAAGTTGAATAGTTGAAAGTTTTTGCTTCATCCTCTTTCACCTTCACAAGTGAATCCTCTTTCACCTTCACAGAATGTGGTATATAACAAATGAGAGAGTTGAAGAAGAAGCATAGGAAGGAAAGGGAAGAGGAGCCCCTCGAGGAGAAGAATGATGAAAGAGAAGAAAGAAAGAAATTGAAAAAAAAGGTCAAATGGTGATGTTGGCTAAAAACAAGGACCTTTTTAAGGAATATGATGATGAGGAGCCCATGCTAACCACTCTACTCTTCCTATTCCCCATTCTATCTCCCTTATTTCGCAGGAATATAATGATGTATTCTAAAGGAGCTTTCGATAGAATTGTCCTCACTTCGAGGAATTGAACATCAAATAGACTTTGTGTCGAGCTCTCAATTTCTAAATAAAGTGACTTAACAAAGCAACTTTGAGGACATAAAAGAACTCCAAAGATAAGTTGAGAAAATCATCAACAAGGGATACATCAAGGAGAGCATGCATTTGTGTATGGTCCCGGTGTTGTTAGTGTCAAAGAAAGATGAGAGTTAGTGTATGCATGTTTGTCGAGCAATCAACAAGATAACGGTAAAGTATCGCCACCCTATTCCCTATTTAGATGATATGGTATATGAACTCAATGGTTCTTGTGTTTTTTTAAGATAGATCTTAAGAGTGGGTACCACCAAATTCGGATGCAATCGGGTGACGAATGAAAAACCACCTTCAAAACTAATTTTGTTCTATATGAATAGATGGTTATGTCTTTTGGTCTTACCAATGCTCCTAGTACCTTTATGAGGTTGATGAACCATGTCATGAAACCTTTCATTGGGAAATATATGGTAGTATACTTTAATGATATCCTAGTTTATAACAAATTCCTAGAAGAACGCGTTTTAATTTGCAAAGTATTTTTGATGTGCTTAGCAGAGAAAATTTGTATGCTAATCTTGAAAAATGCTCTTTTGGTGTGAATGAAATGATGTTCTTGGGATTTGTTGTAAGCTCAAGAAGATTCGAGGTGGATGAATACAAGATAGACGCTATCAAGGTTTGGCCAAATCTAAAATCCATAGGTGAAGTGTGAAATTTCCACGGGTTATTTTTTTAGTCTAATCCGGACTTCGATGGGGTGTTCGGAATTCGTTCGTCCGATACATGCAAATGAACTATGCAACCTTACTAAATTCGACGTTCCAGATGTGATGGCGATATCATATTTTTAAAAAAATATTATTTTCACCAAGTTGACCCTCGAAATCCGAAAATATAATTTTTCAAATCGAGAGTCGAAATGAAATTTAAAAGCCGTAAAATTACACCAAATGTGCTAACACCCTAAAATCTACATTTTGGATCTGCTGGCGAAGTCGAATTTTCTATCCGAGGTCATTTCGACCAAATGTGGGTCCACACCCATATTTTTAATTTTTTAACTTTCCGACTAATAGGTCGAAATGAGCTCGGGTGCACCGGAACCCGAACCAAAGGTCTACCTAGACTAAAATCGATATTTTGAAGCTGCTGACACAGTCCGTTTGGTAATTCATTGCACGAATCAAAAGATATCCACATAAGTCCAAAATAAGGCTTTTGAAGCCATCAAAAACCACAATATCGCATAAATGATACCAAAATGCATTGAAAATCATGTCAATCGCTTCCACACCCCAGAAAAATCATAATGTAGCTACGGAGAGGGGTAAAATAATCAAATCACATGAAATTATAAATTTTACATATTTCATCAAATTTGTAGGTTGTTACATTGCCCTACTAATTCTCAAATGACTATTCACATTCTTGATGTTTATTTGTGGAAGAAATTTTACACTTATATAATGGATGTTTTCTTTCTTGTATTGATACAAGAGAAATCTGTTAAGTGTGAAAAATATTGTATAATATAGTGAGATAAGAGTAGTGAAAGAGAGAATTGAGACAAAGAAAATATGCCAAGTTTCCAACTATATTCACTATAGAAAATAGTGTTTTCTATATTGAAGGAATATGTTCTTATGGTGTGGACTCTTCAACTAATCTGAAGTTGTTTTGAGTTGTACATCATTGATGGACTGTTGTATCCTAGAGAGGATAAGCCAAGAGATATATTATTGGATTGGTATAAATTATGGCACAGTGGACTTGAATCTCCTAAAAGAGAGTGAGATATATGTTCCTCGACCTGAAGAATATTTATTTATTTATTTATTTATTTTATATTTTTAATTATCATTTAATTTGTGATATATTACACCAACAGTTCATAGTATATATAATCGGTTCATATGGTCTTACCTCTCATAGTTGTTATGTTAATGTGGTGTTTATGACATTTTAGGTTCTTATTTATAGAAAATCAAAAAGCGCTTACTAAAGATAAAAAGAAAAAAAGAAGAAGTTCTAGATCAAAATAAGCTATTTTTTTAAATCAATTCACCAAAGTAATATATTTTTTTGAAACTTTACCAAACTAGTATAAACGTTGTTCCCAATAACGTATTATGTTTTCAAAAAGTTAACGGGCCAAAAGAGATGTGGATGACGTTAGAATCGAAATCGTTACTGTCAGTAATGTTTTTGACATAAAATGTTACTATGAGTTATGAAACTCTATAACTCTGTCACATCATAATCTTCGTACAAATCTGACGTTAAATTCGTTACTACCAATTACATTTTAGCTTTAAAATATTACTCCGAGTAACGATACTATTAAATCAACTTAAAACTCTATCACGTCAAAATTTTTGAACGAAATTTGACATTAAAGTCAGTAGTCACTTTTAAAGATAAAAATGTTACTATTGAAAATGATTCTATCGAATCAAATCACGGACCTGCGTTGGAATCTTGGTGATTGATTTACCAATAAAACGTTACCGCCAATAACGTTTTAGCTCTAAGATGTGACTGTCAATAACAATTAACAACAAACGACATTCCAATAAGTGACAACAGATTATTATGAGATAGTTCGTATAGAAGGTTCAACACATTTTTACAATTTTAACCAAAGTTTTTGCTTATGTGCCCTATTCTGGAAACAACATTTATATTTTTTTAACAAATATGGCTAGTTAATATTTTGTAATGTATTAAAATTATTTTGCTATTTTAATAATCATAATAGATATCTTATTTTGTGTATAGCAGAAAAAATGACTAATTTTGAAGAAAATATGATGGTTGCTTTGTATTGGGGTGATGAAATAATTTCTGAAATGAACGAATTCAGATACAATGATTGTTAGTATGTCTATGTCAACTAGCTATATTGAACTAGTTGAATTTTTGCATGAAAAAATGAGGACAAACAGTGAAAATATTCAAATGAATATTTCTGAAAAATATTCATGCTTATTTCCAGGTAACATTACAAGGTTCAATGAGAGTGTTTGGTATAATTTGTTCTCATTACTCAAAAAATTTTAATACAATTGATATAAATCTTTTGAAGATGTATGTAAAGACTAAACCAGCAAATCAAGATAATTTATTTCAAATGAATGACCAACATGGTTATCATATGAATTTGTAGGCTCAAAATTATGGATTTGTCATACTTAGTCAGCCTCATTTTGCATATAGTGCATCACCTAGTATCCGTCAATCACTTGATGGAGGCCCTAATAGACATGAGTATCGATTATTTAATGAAGGCTCAAGTAGTCAAGGACACATTGAAAGTGGCCACAGACAATATGAGATTAGGTGGGTGATCTTTATTTTTTTTTTAATAACAAGAAACATTGTGCATCACTACTTCACTAATCCATTATTTTTTGTCATGGAGAAGATGAGGGTAGCTTTGATTTGTGTAATGATGCACATGCTCAAATTTGTGATGAAAATTTGGAGGAAGATGAACCTTCAGAAGACGATGGAGAAAGTGAAATCATAGAAAGTGAATTCGATGAAGATACCAGTGATAGAGAAGATTTACCTCAAAATGATATTGGTGTAAATATTTATAATCAATTTAATCAAAGTATGTCTGAAATGCAAAATCATAATATTCCCAACTTTATAACATTGGAGAATGAAGAAGATATTTTTATCTCTACATGTGAATTCGAGATGAAATGTTATATTTGGTCTGAGGATGTCCAAAAAAAATTGAAAAAAAATGTGTTTTAGCAGTAAAGATAGACTGAAACGGGCTTTAACAATTTGGAGTTTGCGCAAAAGTAAAGAATTCATAGTTGTAACATCAAGCAAGAAACTATGGATTGTCAGATGTAGATTTCACAAATCATTGGATTGTGTATGATTTCTTCGAGGTCGAAAGGTTGGAGGTAGCCTTTGAAAGATAAGAAAGTACTTTGATAATCATAGATGTAAGACTGAAGGGTTTACTACAGGTCACACTAACCTACATATCAACTTAATTACATCTTTGTTTTTAAATCAAATAAGTAAAAATCCCAAATTATTGATAGTAGATGTTACTTCTAAGATTCATGAGATATTTTGTCATCAAGTAACATATAGGAAAGCATGGTTTGGACGTCAACGTGCATTTAAATTGGTATATAGTGATTTTCAAAAATTATTTTGTGAGCCTCCTAAGTTTTTTTACATCTTTTCAGCACTTTAATCATGGAACAATTATATAATGAAAACACGAAGAAACAATGAGTTCGCTAGAGGTTAAAACTTTAAGTTTGTATTTTGGGCTTTCAAGTCATGCATTGATGGATTCTGAACTTATCGTCTGGTTATTTCAGTAGATGAAACACCTATGTATGGTAAATATGAGATAAAATTATTAATTATTATTGGAATTGATGAAAATGATAACATTCTTCCTCTAGCATTTGCTATTGTTAATAGGGAGTCGAAAGAGGCATGAAAATAATTTTTTAGGAAACTAAGCGCACATGTAATAAAGGATAGAGAAGATGTGTGTGTATTATCTCTGAAAGGGAAAAATAAATATTGACTAATTTATCGGAGTTGTGGCGGTTCTAAAAGCCTCGGGCCTTTCATCGATTTTGCCTGAGGCATCTTAAGAGTAAATTTCAATCTCATTTTTCAAATAGGAACCTCAGTGATCTGATTTGGAGTGTTGCTTCGGCTCATCAAGTAAGGAAGTTTGAAGCTTTGATGTGGGAAATTAGAGAAGAAAATGAACAAGCATATGGATACCTCGTGCAATTTCCACTGAACAACTGAACGGTTAGCCATAATGATGAAAAAAGATAGGAAGTGTTGACAACAAATCTTTTCGAGTCTTTCAATGGACTTCTAAAGAGAGCTCAAGGCTTGCCTGTCACTGACATGATTAAACTTTTATTGGTGTAAATAGTTGAACGATATACCCGTATATCTCAAATAACGCATCAACTTGTATAGTCAAAGAAATTATGGATAAGTCGTTTCAAAGTAAAGTGGGAGAAGAACTATGAAAGTTCAGAAAGACACTTTATTTTTATTGGAGTATATCCACAAGGGTATATGGAGTTAGATCTATACAAGTTGATGGAACTGGTAGTAATCCTCACTTACTGTGTTCCAATAAATGAAAAAAAAATGTGATTGTGAAAAGTGGGCTAATTTGCACTTTTCGTGTTCACATGTCATGAAGGTTACTGAAAGAATGAGAGGGATAGCTAGAAATTTTTTTAGCGAATATTTCACAATAGAGAATTATGTAGCTACATATTTTGGGTCATTCTCATTGATTGGGCATGAGGCACATTGATCATCTCTAAGTTTTAAAATAAGAAGTAATGAGTTCTACCATCGTCCTAATCGACAAAGGACAACTAGGTACCTAATGAGATGGATCATGGTCCTGCAGTATATGGGTGGGCATGCGGATTGCATAGGCAGACCGGACATGATGGGCATCGATATCCAACTCGTAATCAAATTTAAGTGGGTATTCTTAAAATTTCTAGCCGTTTGAGGTGTATTTACTTTCAATTAGCTAAACAATGTATTTTGCTTCCTTTCAATTTGCTTTCTATCACTTTGCTTAACATTATTTTGCTTGCAATTGTAATTCCTTTTTTGTCTTACCTAAATCAGTTACTATTAAAATTATAATACTAAATGAATTTTACTAAATTATGAAACATCCAACATGAGCTTTAATTATAAAACTAAGTATATGTAATGAATTTTACATATAAAGTTAGTTACTAAAAATATTGATTTTCAGTAAGACAAAAAGTTACTAATTCATGGACAAAGGAGAGAAGTAAGCAAGCCAACCATAGTAGTTGCTTCTGTACAAAAATTTTATACAAAATAATCAACCTAGCTTTTTGTCTAGTAAGCATTTTAATATTAGATATAACACTTACAACTAGGGTGTACATAGGTTGGGTTGGTTCACTTTTCATTAAAGAAAAAATCAAACCAATCATGTCGGTTTATTAAAACTATAAACCAAATCAAACTAACATAAAATTATTAATAACATCAGGGATTAATAATTACTATTCACTTCTTTATTGGCATAATCCAACTCATTTTCTTCTATCTCAGTGTTCAAGTCCTCCAAATTATTAATAACATTAGGGATATCAATAGACATTGGCACAGGCGATGAGGTAAAATTTTAATACATTAATATTGATAGAGTCCATAGCATCATGTACGGCACAATCTGTATATGTTGATATGTCATACTTGATGTCTGAGTGAATTCCTGAGTGCAACCCCTTGAAGTGGAATCAAAATCACAATTAGTTATTGCTTGATTATATTCTGAAGTTGTTTGGGCATTTTACGTCGCCTAATCCATTTCATTCATTTCGACAGGCACTTGGTCTCTCGCAATACCACGGTCCCTTATTCCAGCAACACCATCTTTTCTTCGCCTATGAATAGGAGGCGTAACTAATTAGGTTGTACCTCATCTCTTCTATAATCAACTGATACATGAATCATGTCGACTTCATGGACATATCTCAAACAATCAGAACCTTGATTTCGCACCAACTTTCTAAACATGCACAAGTTTTCATATGATAGCATATCTCCAAGTGATTTAACTTCATCAACCATCGAATGAATCTGAAGCGGCTGTGAAATTAAAGTAAAAGTCATTTAACTGTACAAGCATCAAAAAGACTAAAGAGAAACTAAGTTCCTAGTCTGGAGGTTCTGATTATTATTAACATATATTAGATAAAGAAAAGTCAGACAAGCAAAGTTCTACTTACCATTATTTCATACGTCATTGGATTAGGCACATAACCTAGTTGGCATTGAGGACGGAGAAAAAAAATTACCAATGAGAAGATGAGTAATGCGTCTGAACCAAATAAGGTAGGAGTCATCATATCAAAGTTGTCCATGATTTACCGGTGCATTACAAATATATTAGTTTCGCTCGTTTAAAAAAGGTAGCCACTGTGCATATTCTAACTCTAATTTGTATTTGGCCTTCTCTGATGATCATGATGAAAGTGGGTGGAATCAAATAAAAACAGAATTGAAATCACCTGTTGCAATTCAAATTGTCTCATTACTCTATTAGGCAAGTGAACCTCTACCGCATCCCAACAAAAGGTTGGAACTCTAACACGCTACATGTCTCGTCCAACGCGATAATAGTTAGAAAGACTCTCAATTAAGTCATTTGGATATGGTTAGCAAATAAACTACATGGAAATGAAAAAAGCAAATGAGTCTTTACGTTTACAATATATATAAAATTAATTTTTTTATACACTTTCTACCTGATCTTTTTTCATAGAGTCAAGTGCATCCCTAAGAACTTTCAGCTCATGTTTAGTAGTGTTAGTCTAACTAAAGTGTGCAAACCATCTAGTAGCATGTGAACCCCTAGGCAAACCAGCAGAAAAAATATTTCTTGTACCTCTTTATCCTACTATCTGAGGCCTAAGGACAGTGATCCTCTCCCATGTCCAAATATGGTATGTATGTATGTGTGTGTATATATATATATATCAATAAATAATTTATGCAATTATTACATATACCTGAAGTAGTGGTAGAAATTCAGCTATCTCATTTTGGGTACTCAGTGAGGATTTACAAAGAAAATGATATAAGTACGCTAAGGTTGCACCTATCCCAACTATAATACCCAATTTCATTGACTTCCTCGAGCATAGGCAGGTACATAAGCTTCAAATAACCACCAGATGTATCTGCCATCATCATACCTGCAATCATCCAGAACACATAACACCTAGCCTTCCGATTGATTATTTCTTGTGTTGCCATGTCAGGCAATTGTGGCTGGACTAGCATGTGCACATTAAGCGCAGAGACCTTGAGGGAACTATTTTTGAAATCTTTGAGAGATGAAACAAAACCTAATAATCTTTGACAAATATTTTGTCAATCCTCTATGGTTCTCGTCATCTCATTACCAAGTACCAGATCACCATTCACGGGTAATCCATACTATACTTTTATGCCCTGCAAGGTGATAGTTGCTTCACCTGTTCTGAAATGGAAAGTATGAGTTTCGAGATGTCAACACTCAATTAGTGAAGTGATCAAACTACGGTCGATAGTAGGCCTATTAGATCTATAAATACTATATAATCACGATAATTTAATCACTTCTAAAACTCGTGGATGGACAGAATATTTCTCTATGAGCTTTCAAAAAATTCTGTCACCCTTCTCGTATTAAGAATCATATTAACACTACAAAAAATGAATCTAATTATGGGGATTTATTTTAACCCCACAAAATTATATTAAATCAGAACATCTTTCCTACTTTTTTTCCCCAAAACATTTCTCTCTGTCATTTTTCCCCAATTAAAGAAAGTGGGAGGTACACTCCGTCGGTCATTGATTTTCAGTTTTTCGTTTTCAACCTTCAATTTAAGTTGTGCATCGAAGACCATTGGTTGTTCTATGTTTTGTCATACTTTTTAAGTTCTGCCCCTCTTGAATCTAGATTAGAATTCACCTATTGTATGTAGAAGATTATCGGTTGAAGCAATAAGACTAAAACTTCTCAATCCAAGCTTTCGTATCTGAATTTTCAACAGATCGCTAGTGGCTTCTTTGTAATGCCTCTGCATGTTTAGATTGAGTAATGTTGGTTGCCCTAACGTTGCCTTGGGTCTTGTTATTTTTCTTGTGCACACCCATTTTAATATTGTGTAAGTTTCCCTGATATCTTTTTTCTTCTATATATGCCAAAGTTTTCATCACTGAATACAAGTTAGTGACAAAAATATGTTCAAGTTGTTAATATGACAACCCAAGCCATCTTCAGGCGGTAATTTTCACAAAGTACATGATTTATGGTGTAGAGTAAACAGTTTGATGGATTTCACCTGTTACTAAATCCCACCAAACTGTTCTAATTGTTGACAGAACAACTGACAGTTGATTATATGGAATTTCAGGAAGAAGCAGATATGCGCATGGTGGATTCATCCTTAAGGTCCTCTGAGTATCAACCCATTAATATTTTCATCAACTTCTATTTAGGTACTTAAGAAGTGTTGTGGCGGGTGAATAAGTGTTTTAGACTTCAGTGTCATCTCTTTAGTCTTGGACTGAGGATCAAAAAAACATTTGCTTGTGATGTCTTTATAATAAACAACCCTAATTACCCAAAGTATATCTCTGTAGTTGTATATTATTTGACTTTGGACTGAACCAGTACACTCAGTTTTACTCTGTAGTTATGTATAATTACACATACAATAGATGAATTAAATTTGTTGGGTAGGAAAGGTGACAAGTTTGCCCAAACCTCTTCCTTTTCCAAGTTTTATTTGGTTTTCAGCTAACGTTGCACCGGGTCATAGATACATGTTTGGCTACCTGGTTCCAGAAGGCAAAAAAAAAATAGTTTTCCAAGATTCTGCTGCTAAATTCCATAAGTTTCACTTCATATTGCATCTTTTATATCTGATCCTTATTTAGTACCTCAAATTTGTGTTTAGTTGAATGCTGGTGGTCTATATTCTTTGAGCCTCAATATCACATCTTAGTATGACTGACATTTTTACCTTTTTGAGCTGAGGGTCTATGGAAAACAACCTCTCTACCTCACAAAGGTAAGGGTAAAGGGTAAGGTCTGTGTATATCCCATCCTCCTCAGATCTTACTTGTGAGATCACACTGGGTGTGTTGGGTAAAGGGTAAGGTCTGCATATACCACTTTCTCCCCAGATCCTACTTGTGGGATCACACTGGCTATGTTGTTGGTTTTGGTGTTGTTGACATTTTCACATCTTTGTGAACTAAAAATCCCCTAATCTTTTTCTATGTATTAATCAATATCTCAAACTTTTGCATTTACATTTATCTCTGCAGAACCTAAATACAAATTTAAGGTGCCGAGGACAAATTTCTTTCCACAACCTAAAGTAAGTACCCCCCTTATATTTTCTTGTTTGAACACCTATTTAGAACCAAGAAAAGATTATATGCAACTATATCTTGAGTTTAAACGTTAGCAGTTTAGAATTTACATGCACTTCTAGGCACAGTCACTATCAGATCATTTTTAGTATTACTTTGCAGTATTATTATCTTTTGTATCTCTATTACGTTTTTTTCTAAACTATATTTTGTTTTGAGCCAACGGTCTATCGAAAACATCCTCTCTACCTCACCTTTGAAATCGTAATACGAACTCTGTATACTTAACCCTCCTCACACTATTATATCGGGATATACCAAGCATGTTATTGTAAACTAGTTGATCCAATTAACAACACATATAATAAAAGGAGGTCCAAACATGCATTTAGAAAAATCTGTCACTGTCGAAACCAACCCTAAAACTTTTTTTTAACATCTCAACTCATAGTGCTTGTCTATATCAGACAAGGTATGAAGGATTAGTTTTAGGATTTGGTGCCCCATTTTTACGTCTCTTTAATTTTATTTAACAAGATTATATCATATTCTATAGTGCTCCATACACCGTCCTTTTTTGTTTTACTTATTTTTAAAATTTATCTTCCTCTGAAGTTACAATGAATATTCAATATACAGTCACTATAGGAAACTTCTATGAAATTTGCATAATATGCCCAACAGCAAGCTGCTGTCTCTGTCTTTTTTTCTGGCGTGTGGCTTCTTTATTCCATTTGTATATTGTGGTGAACTCATCTAGTGTGCAAACAACTAAATTAGTTTTATGTTGATGAAGGTTCTTGGTATCGATTTGTCCTGGAGAATGCACAAATCATCCGATGGACAAAGAAGAAGCGTGCAGATATGTATGGGTCTTCTGAAACCATTCAAGGTATATCCGCAAATACTCTCACTGAGTAAGAGCAGTTACCTTCGAACTGTGGAGCAAGAAGGTTAGGTTGCTTCTACAAAGACTTACTCACTCTAACCCCCCACCCACCCACCAAAGTCGTGCTCGAATCAATTGTGTACTCTTTTTTCTTGTTTAAGCATAATTTTTGCTTCGCCCGTTTTTATGTGAGTTAATTTGTGTTAGCATGGAGACTCTAGGGGTTTGTGTTTGTAGTAATGTTGTTGTGTATGTTTGTTGTCAGTTCTAAGCCGGAGGTTTATTGAAAGATATCAGATCATACAACTCTTTGTGTCTTCGTCTGTAACATGTTATTCCTACATTTCTTCTACCTTTTTTGTTCTTTCGGGAGTTGGAGTTTCTTGCACATGATATCTAGAACTGCTTTGGTCACAGTGGTAATAGGTATAACCAAATAATTTATAACTGGTGTAGTTAAAAATGGAATGAAAAGCATGGCACTATAGCATTAGGAATTTGAAGGATGTGTTCATCCAGATGATGAAGAGCTATTGTAGTTAATTTGTGTATAATACACAAATTATCCTCTTTTTCTTTTTTGTAACCATTATCTGCTAGATATCGACACAGCTATTTAACCACTTGGAAGCATCACTTATCACAGGTCCATTACTCATAGATCAATATGCGAGGGAAATTTATGCACCCGTTATGTTTTTAGTTGTGCGCAGATATAAGAACTGAAAGTTTATCGATTGATTTTTACGTAGCCAAGTGATGCGGTTAGTGGACTCATTTCGTCCATGGATGCAAAGAGATCACGTGATGATAATGATCCTAATGACATTTTTTGATTTCTTTGCATTTGTCTTGGATATTCAATTATGATGGTGTAATTGTGTGGTTGGAGTGAATCTTAGAATATTGAAGGTTTTGTGTTTAAATTTGATTTTGTAGTTTGAAGATACTAGTCAATGTTGAAAATTTGGAGTTTGAAGATGTTAATGTTGAAAATTTAATTTTGAAGTTTAATGTTCAATGTATTTTTTATATGCTTTTCAATTACAATGTTTAATTACTCTGTTGTATTAATGATATATGAATTGAATAAATATTGAATTGTAGATTATGCCTAAAGAAACAATTAAATTTGAGCCAAAATTAGAATTTATAATTAGTTATTGAAAATTGATGATCCTACTAAATTTTTTTAAAAAATAAAATAATTGCGGAGGTTTTAACCCATAAGTTTTAAATAAAAATTTATTATAAAAAAAATTAAATTTAGAATAACGGGGATCAATAAATGCCACAAATTAATTACGGGGTCGTAACCGTCGCAAAATAATCCTCGCAAATTAATTATGGGGGTCGAAAAAAAACTATCGCAACTCGTTTGTGATGACTCGTATTCTGGGGGTTTTGGAAACCTCCGCAATTACATTTTGCGGGGATTTTAAACCCCCACAAACCGCAAAATTAACTCCCGCTATTTGACCGTTTTTTGTAGTGACACTTCCCTCCCATATATCCTGTGGCCTATGAGTGAGCTGTTCAGTTAATACAGACGGTTCAAGTGGCCCAGAATCTTACTTGTATGAACTACTACCAACCATAAAAGAAGTACCTATACACAAGTGAATATTTTCAGTATAATAAACAAATTAGCCAACCATAAACGAAAAAAAATATTCTCTTAAACATGAACAAAGTCTACAAATAATACTTTCTCCTTTAAAAATATCCCAAAATTGAAAAGAAATATACATTCATCTGTTCTAAAATCATAATTTAGAGCATATTTGAATAAAATTCGATAAATACAAAATCATAATTTAGAGCATAATATTGTACCACAAACAATACTAAAGAAACATCCTTTCTATCGTCGCTTGAGGCTCAGGTTTCGCAATCCGAAACACAGATGAACGAACAATCACTTAAATGGATGAGATTGGGTTGTCAATTGAATCAACCACTAGCTAATTTCAATTGCTAAAAAACTAGAGTAGGAAGTCGAGAGAGGAGAGACGAGAGCCATTGCAAATGAATATTTTTTCAGAATTAGGGGAAAGGCATACCCCTAAAAATATTTAAATTGTAACTTTTATTTGATAGAAAAAAAAAAGGAGAATAGCAGTCGCGAATTACTTATAAAACATTACTGATAGTAATATTTTATAGTCCGTTAAGTGTTTAAGCTTTTAATTTTGTCCCTTAAATTTTTTAATAAATATGTTATTGGCAATAACGTTTATTCTAGTTTTGTAAAGTTTTAAAAAAATGTATTACTTTAATGAATTGATTTAAAAAATGACTTATTTTAATCAAAAATTCATAAAAAAGGGGTTATATCATGTTAACAGAAATAAGTTTCTCAAAATAAATGTTCTTTTAAAAATTCAAGATAAGAATACTCACATATTTTTTAAACTATATCATTATATAAAATAAATATTTCTTCTTAATGATGCTTAATATTTAAGGAATATATAATAAATGGATTATTTCTTTTCATTTTAACTGCTTTGATAGACAAAGTTACTTATACATTATCGCTGATAGGAGATGATGAGTATATGTGAAATCAGTTGAGGTGCTTATAAAAAAAAAAAATATTTAATAAATAAAAATAATTTCGTAAATTATATTTTTTATTTATTAATTTTTTAATAGATGTGAAATGAACTAAAACAACACTTATTTTAACACGAAAAGTATATTTGCTTCCATGGCAAAACACCACATAGTCAAATGTCGAATTCTGGACCAAATTCGACCCTGAATCCAAACCCAAACTCGATTCTCAACTCCGACCGTCTCGAACAACTGAAACAATTCAACATATTCACAATATGCCTTAAAGGCCCCCTACATCACTGCCGTCATACCCAGCAACAAAATAACATGCTCAATATATTCTAAAAAAGTGGAATCTTGAAAGACTAAAATTATGTTATCTCAACGATGACATAGAGAGGCAGTTTTTGAAAATTTTCTGCTCAAGATAAAATATGCTTGAGCTAAAATACCCAGTTTTTCTTTTAAAAGAGATTTTGAGAAAAGAAATGGAAAAGCAAAAGATTTTAAGAGGTTAAACTTTCAAACGAATAGAGAGACGTGACGAAAGATGTGCAAACTGGTGAAAGTTGGACCCTAGTCCATATGTCGAGCAATAAAAATCTCAGCAGAAAATAAAAATTTTCGCTAAAAATTCTTCAAAATTAAAATAAAACATAATTAATACTCATTTGAATTTGTTTGTTTCATTGTAATTTGACATAAAATTTAAGAAAACTAACTTTTTAAATTCATATTTTATGATCTTAAATTAAATATATCTATAATATATTACGATATCTTTTAATTTAATACTCTGAATGTGCCAAATGAAAAATTAAACTCAAAAAGTCATTTTCAAGAAAATATTAAAGCAAATAAATTGAAATGGAGTAAGTAATATTTTAGTTCGTCTCTATATAATATAAAAATATGAATATTTCATGTTTGTTCTCGTAGCTTTCTTTTGTTTCCGTTGATATAAAGAACACTCCATAGTCGATATTGACATGTTGAACTTTCACTAATTTTGTATATATTATGTTGCTTGTTCGCTTTGGCTTCTTCTTCCAATACCTTTGCGTTATAATAATTCTCATCCACTTCTCATCTACTTTTCATCTTAGCTGTCACAGTATAAGAAAGAAAATATTTTTATATAAATAAAAAATTCCTTTCATATAATAAATATCAACATAATAAATAATAAGTTGAGGTATAATAAAATAATTAGTAAAACATAGTGGGAAAACGTTTCTTAATAATCGTAACTTACGCGAAAAATAATTAACTACTTCCTTCATAATTTGTTAGACTAAAGTAGTCTTATTTGACTTTCATATTAGAAAAACATGAAGAGTAAAGAAATTTTCTTCTCTGATAATATTTCACTTTCAATGTAGACACATATTTATACAACGGTATAAGTGTTCTATTTCTATATATTCACCTTTTTTAACTAACAAAAAGAAATAAAAGGGAAAAGAATAAATATATACTAAATGATTCTTTTTACACCTTATACATTTTAAATACTAGACAATTGTCAGAGTCTTGCTGGAGATAAAAGGGCCATTTTTTATTTTGATTGTTTGTAGCAATATTGATGAATGGCCAAAGATTAGATGAACTAAAGTGGGATAAAATGATCCTATTTTTGTGTCCTTTTTTTTTTTACCATTTAATTTTTATATTGAATTCATTTAAATTCATGTTAAAAATTTATAAGAGTTGCCCAAATTCCAATTCTTTAGAACTAATTACTTTCTATCCCAACTTTTTTTAAAATTATAAAAAAAATCCTTCATTTAGTCCACACGAATATATTACATTCTTTAAATATATCACTTAATTTTAAATGAATACATCATATTCTTTTGGATACATTACATAATTTTACACGAATACATCACATTCCACGAATGCATCATTTAATTTTGCACGGATACATCACATTTGTTTGTGTTTCAGCTTTCAGTAAAATCAGAAATTTATGTAAGTATTTAAAAAAAAAAAAAAAATTTAAGTAGTTATAATAAGTTAAGTTATGATATAATGTAATTCCTTCTAAAAAAAATTCACATGAAAAGATAAAACCTTTGCTACTAAAATCAATGCCCACATTCACGAATTGATACGAATCTGAAGCAATTTTCAGAATTTCAGATCAAAATAGTGTACCTTAGTATGCAGCAGAATTGTATGTGCTTCTGAAATTGGATTTGCCCAAGTCTGTTTTGAATCACTTGAAAACAAAACTTTAATCACAAACTAAATGTTCTTATTGTTGTCGCTGGTTTTTCTCTGTATTCAAGACCCAATTTTTTTATTCTCTGTTTATTTGTTTCTTATCCCATCAGACAAAGAAAACAAATCATTTTATAGGGGTTATTTGGGGCGGGAACAGTTACAACTGTTCCCCCTTTTTTTTTACTTGAATTAAGATTATCTTAATCTTATTATTCCAAAATGAGAAATGGGTCGGGTCGGGTCAACCCACATGGGTGACCCATATTATTAATCCAACATCTCCCACTACACACATGGTAGGCATGACCTGAGCCAGTACGACATCAACAAAATCACGAATTCATACGGCAAATAGTTCGTGCGACCTATGAGCATTACGAGCTTTACCTATAAAGTTTTACAAGCTTTACTTAGGAATCCAATCACATGAGGAAACAATTCTCTACTAATATGAGGATACTAATACTCACAATACCCCAGACATTATTCACTACTTCAATAGTTACTTATCTGATCCCTCAACCTCTTTAGAGGTGAACTCGAGTTCATGGTTAACTTTATATATATAATTACACTTGTTTCTTATATGCTTAGTGTAATAGCCGGCTCGTGTAAACAAGTTAAAATATTCATTTTAATCGTCTTTCCTTTCTACTCGAATCTATCTTTTCCAAATCAATTGCTTTCTTAGACATGCACCGCATTACTGAATCTCTCATGGCTATTAGTAACATGCTAAAGTAGCAACACCGATAGCAACTTCAAGAAACAGTCAAAGGTCTAAGGGTATTTCAAATGAGAGGTTAAAGTAACCTTGAGGGTCTCACACAATGAAGAAGCAGGGATTCATTCTTCCATTAACCCATTGATCGCTAAGCACACATGGTATGAAACACGTGCTACGATGTTATCACCTTATATTAGTGCCTGTGTCTTATTCTTTCAGTCATTCAACATCGTACAGATTTAGGTCTAGACACTTCTAAATATCTAACCTGAGTTTCTTTCTTTAATAATCCTCAAATCCATATTCTTAGAGAAACTCACATCTGGCTTTACAAAACAAGTCATTATCTTATGGTGGAACTTTTCTCTTCACGTTCCTCGACGTCAGAGGCGATTGCTCGTGTGAGAAAGCCAATCTTGCAACTTGTTCGACACACTATTTTAATATAACACATTTTCACATGCATATAAGATTGAACATAAATTCAAGATTCTTATATTGATGATAATTATAATCAAGTCATCTACAATACATAAATATAATCATATCCTACGTAGTCTCATAGCCATAACATGTTTCTCAAACAAGTCTCTAGATATCGCCTTAGTAAAGGGATCAACTATCATTCTCGTATAGAAATGTATTGTAAAATTATTTCTCCACTTGCTACTATGTCTTTTATAAAGTTATACTTAATGCCAATGTGCTTGGTATTGCTGTGATATTTAGGATCTTTCGTATATGTGATAGCCACTTGACTGTCACAATATAAAATCATGGGACCCTTAGAATTCTTTGCGACGTTCCAATGCTCAAAGAATCTCTTCAACTAAACAACTTCTTGTACTGCAGATGCATAAGCCACAAAATCTGATTTCATAGTTGAAGTGCTGTGCAAGTTTGTTTCTTTCTTTTCCACGAAATTGCACCACTATTTAGCAAGAAGGCATAACCGAAAGTTGATTTTCTATCATATCGATCACCAGCCCAATCAGCATCTGTATAACCTCTTATGGATAAATCGGATCCACTATAGCATAGTGAATAATCAGCAATACCCTTCAGGTATCGAAAAATTCTCTTTACTTCTTTCCAATGATTTCTTCCTGGATTGGATTGATACCTGCTAACCAGACCTACGGCATAACAAATGTCTGGGCGAGTACACATCATAGCGTACATCAAACTCCCAACTGCACTGGAATATGGTACTCAAGACATGTCTTTCTTTTCTTTTTCAGTCTTCGAACACATTTCAAGGCTTAGAGTTTCACCTCTTGCTATAGGAGTATCCATGGATTTGCAACTATTCATTCGAAAACGTTCTAAAATTTTCATTATGTATGTTTCTTGAGATAAACTCAAAATTTTCTTGGAACAGTCTCTTTGGATTTTAACACCCAATATATAGTCTGCTTCACCCATATCTTTCATGTCAAATGACTTTGAAAATCATGACTTAACAGTTTTTACATACTCCAAATTATTTTCAGCTAATAAAATATCATCCACGTAAAGCGAAAGAATCACAAACATTTCATTGGACTTTTTCACATAGATGCAATGGTCTTCATCGATCATGGTGAAATCAAATGAAATCACTTCCTTATGAAATCTCAGGTACCACTGCCTTGAAGACTGCTTAAGGCCATATATAGATCTGTTTAATTTACAAACCTTCTTTTCTTAGCCTTTAACAACAGAACCTACGGGTTGCTCCATGTAGATTTCCTCTTTTAGTTCTCCATTGAGAAAAGAGGTCTTAATGTCCATTTGATGTAATTCTAAATCTAAATGTGCAACTATAGCTAAGAACAATCGAATTGAGGTAAATTTCACAACTGGCGAAAAAGTTTCCTCATAATCTATTCCAGATTCTTGAGTAAAACCTTTTGCCACCAATCGTATTTTATGCCTTTCTATTGATCCATTTGATTTGTGTTTGACTTTGAGAATCCATTTGTTCCCAATAGCTTTACGTCCAGAAGGAAGGTCAACTAGATCCCAGACTTTATTGGTTTTCATGGACTCTAATTCTTCTTTCATCGCTTTTATCCATTCATTCTTTTCAGGACTCGATAAAGCCTCAGTCACAGAATTAGGTTCATCCAATTCTGTAGGAGATACCAGAAAAAAATAATCCTCAATCTCATAAGATCGTTTAGGCACACCTTTTCTGGTACTCTTACGTAATTGAAGTTCAGATTCCTCAATTGGATTTTAGGATTCATAACTCCCACTTAGACCAGGAATCATTTCTTGATCAATAGAATTATCAAGCATGTCTTGTGACATTATTTAATCATCTGAATTCAACATTTCGTAAAGAGGCTCATTTTTCTTTATTTCATTTTTTTTTTGAAAAATTATTTTCCAAAAATGTGACATCTCGTGATTCAATTTCAGTAGTACTTCCATCTTTCAATTCACCAATGAACACATATCCTTTGGAGTGTTCAGAGTATCTTATAAAGATACACTTCTTTCCCTTTGGACTTAGTTTTTCGAACTTACCAAAACGATCTTTAATATATGCAGTACAGTCCCAAGGTCGTAGATCATTAAAGTTTGATTTATTACCAGTCCATAATTCATATGGAGTAGAAGTTACTGATTTAGAAGGCACTTTATTCAATATGTAGGCCCCAGTTAACAACGCATCTCCCCAGAAAGAGATTGGTAAATTTGTTTGTGCCATCATGGACCTTGTCATATCTAACAATGTTTTATTCCTTCTTTCGGCTACACCATTTTGTTGAGGTGTATAAGGAGTAGTCAATTGTCTGATAATGCCTTTTTCAATACACAGTTATTCAAAATATTTTGACAAATATTCACGACCTCTATCGGTTCTTAATATCTTTATATTTTGTCTAATTGATTCTCAACTTCATTCACGTATCTTTTGAAGCATTCAAGTGCTTCTGATTTATGAGATATCAAATAGACATAACCAAAGCGCGTGAAATCGTCAATAAATGTAATGAAATATGAAGTCCCAGTCTTTGCTCTCACATTCATTGGACAGATATCAGAATGGATTAATTGTAATGACAATTCGGCTCTTTTAGCCTTTTCAAATAGTTTACGTATAATCTTTCCGGCAAGACAATTTTGACAAGTTGGCATTTTAATTTTGGAGAAAGAACCTAGATGTCCTTCCTTCGCCAATCTATTCATTTTATCTTTTCCTATGTGACCCAATCTAGTATGCCATGTAATTATATCAACAACATTATTACTAGAATAACATGACATTACACAATGGTCAACATAATAGTTATAAGTTTAAGGATTACAATCTAAAATAATAAAGCGGTCATAGCGATGTCCAAAACCATAAAAAATATTATCTAGAGTAATTCTTACACAATTACGACTAAAGAACAAATGAAAATCAACATCTAAGAGAACAGACACAGATACTAAGTTTCATCGAATTTTTGGAGCATATAGGACGTCATGCAACATTAAAGACCGGCCTTCACGCAAATCTACTCTTGCAAGTGTCAATCCCTTTGACTTCAAGTCTTGCATTATTTCCTACATAGATCCACCTTGAACCAGGTGAAACTCGACGGAACTCCATAAACGCTTCTCGATCTCGACTCACATGGTCGGTGGCTCCTGAGTCTACAATCCACATAGGATAAGATTCAGTTAATAAAACAGTTCTAGAAACATATGTAGCACTTAGAGATGCATTTAGAAATGCTACATTTTTTCCTTCAGGAAATTCACGAGCAAAATGCCCCAGAATTTGGCAATTGTTGCACTTCATCTTGCTTTTGTCTTTCTTCTTGAAAAACTTTTTCTTCTTCTTGAAGTTTGGCTTGTTCTTTTTCTCAGAGCATCCTTCTTCGGTCTCTTTACCCTTTCCGTTCTTTTTTTACTTTTTCTTACGCTTGAATCCTGAAGAGTCCTTACCACTTGATTCAGCCATAAAGGCATTAGAAGCAGCTTTAGCAGCACCAAGCCGCTCATCTTCAAGTTCAACGTGACATGCAACATCAGAAAAAGTTTTGATACTGTCATTGTAGGTTAAGTTGACCTTCAGGTGCTCCCAACTGTTGGAAAGAGATTGAATCACTGCCTGAACCTACTGCTCATCCGAGAGAACATGACCGGCACTTTTGAGTTGAGCTATCATATTCGACATCACCCTAAGGTGTTGTTTGATGTTCTATTCATGACACTTCTTGTAAGTGTCAAACTTGATAGTCATCTGTCTCAGGCGGGTAATTGAAGTACCCCCCATATGTTCCTCGTAAGTGTGCCCAGATGGCATTGGCAGTAGGGAATTTCTCACACTCATGTATGAGGTCATCAACCACAGAACTTACTATGATCCCACGTGCAATGGAATCAGCCTTTTTTCAAGCCTTATAAGCTTCTAGTTCTCTTATGTGTTGTGCAGTATTACCCTCTTCTGGAAGACTTAAGATATGGTTAATGCCTTCGAGAGCATTTTACTCTTCTAGTACATACCACATCTTACGACTCCAAATATCGTAGTTGTCTTCATTAAGTTTTCTCCTTTGTTCAAGTCAGCAATTATGCTTTTAGATGTCATGTCTGTTATTAAGAGACAATTACGCAAGTATATTATCAATTATGCATGCAAGTTACACATTCAAGCAAATCATTTCACATAAAGGTTTCATGTTTAGTGTATAATCGAAAAGACATTTAAGAAGCCAATCATCATATACTAACTAAACACTTAACCAAACTTAGAAATCAATTTCTTAATGTGCATTATAATGATAGCTTACAATTAAATAGTTTAAAACTCAAACAAATGAATGAAATACATATAAAAGGAGATAAACAACTTAATATATATATATAATATAAAGTTTATAACAACTTTATGTTACAAGTCAATCTAGAAATGAAAGTCATTCCACAAATATTCTAGACGACTTATGTATACCCAAAAAGGCTCACAGGCCAAATCTCGTGGTAAACATCAATTAATCTCTCGCCCTAAGGGTCACGGAGAGAATTTGCTAATATAGCTAATACTTATCAATCCGAGATTTTTACATAGTTTTCTAGTTTTACACATTTCATTTCAAACAAATGAATAAAACTAGCAACACTAATGTTAGGTGACATCTTAAAAGACTTGAATTTTTTCAACTTCTTTTCTCTTTTCCTTTGTATAGCCTTTTCATTCCATAACAGATTTTGAGTCGCCCTAGGAACACCGTTTCTTATGATCTCACGACCTCGAAAACATGTCCTTCGTCGACGTGGTCTTCCACTTTGTTTCTTTTCTCGACATCTCGAACTCCCACTTGAAGTAATTCGAGTTTGTCCTTGTTCAGGCATTTCTGAAATAGGAACCAAGAAATAATAAGAATGATAATGTCATTCAATGCGACAACTTATGTCACATTTATCATAGAAGTCCCAATCTGTTTATGATGAATTAGGAATTATTATAGACAAGGGTTATTTCAAGTCCAATTTATACTCTTATTGATATGTAAAATCAGAGGAATAAAACATTATTTATATATATGTTTACACACGATGCCCCAAAGAACAATTAATAAAAAATGATTGCAGCATCACATATTAGCCCCTTTTTTATTATTATTCATGTTTGTACTTCAATAAGCAGTACTTGTGCTACTCTTAAAATAGTACCATTTAACTATTAAATAAATAGAGTCAGCATTCATTAGTCTCATTTTAGTACCAAAAAAAATAAGAACAGTAAAGATCATCTTCTCTCTAATAGAGGTTACTCCGACGATATTTTCAAAAAAATAAAATAAACTAACGGCATGCTTATTCGAGTGTCAAATTCAGAGTTAACTCTTGGGAGGACACAATCAGTGGTGTGTCCGACCGGAGTTGCGGTAGTGCTATTGACCAGAGTAGCGATGGTGTATCTGATCGGAAGACCAAAATTACATTTATAGGTATGTGCTAAATTAGTTTTCTATCTCTACCCTTTAAAATCGAGATATTACATACAAATTTAGGGCAATGAACCTGACTCTGATACCATTGAAGCAATTTTTAGAATTTCAGATCAAAATAGTGTACCTTAGTATGTAGCAGAATTGTATGTGCTTCTGAAATTGGATCTGCCCAAGTCTGTTTTGAATCACTTGAAAACAAAACTTTAATTACAAACTAAATGCTCTTATTGTTGTCACTGGTTTTTCTCTGTATTCAAGACCCAATTTTTTATTCTCTGTATATTTGTTTCTTATCCCATCAGACAAAGAAAACAAATCATTTTATAGGGGTTATTTGGGGCGGGAACAGTTACAACTGTCCCCCCCCCCTTTTTACTTGAATTAAGATTATCTTAATTTTATTATTTTAAAATAAAAAATGGATCGGATCGAATTGGGTCAGTTCGGATCGGGTCGGGTCATCCCACATGGGTGATCCATATTATTAATCCAACAGAATCTAAATTTATTTGATGTTGCTTTTATCTACTGATCTCCTTGACATTTCTGTTCTCAAAATAGTGGCATTCTATATAAGGACAAATCTATAAGACTCAATGAATTCAGTTCCAACAAGCTACGTAATTGTAACTAGTTTTTTTAATTTAAGTCTCATTCATTTAAAATATATATATATATATATATATATATATATATATATATATATATATATATTATGTAAATAAGTAATATCAATTTTTATTTTATAGCTTTGAGAACCAAATCCAATATTTTTATCACAGGATATTAACAAAGTCAAAGGTGAAACTATACTTTAACTGCAAGTTAGATTCCATATGTATTATGGTCTATGTGTATTCATTTTTTAATTTTTTTTTAACCTTTATTTAATTAGAGTTCGCGGTACTCCCAAATCCCAAACATTCATCAAACTTTTCAGATAAATTATGGCAACTACTCCCTCCATTTCATTGGCTTGACTTGGAGTGGGAAAGTTAAATTAATTAATATTTAATGTACATTTGGACATATAATATTTATATTTATTTATTTATTTAATTTTAACTTGATATTAAATTTTAAAAATAAAAAAAATATTTTTAAATTTTAAGATCTTAAATTAAAGAAATGTAGAATATATTAAAGTTTTATTTGTTCTCATGGTCTTAAATATGTTGTTTAAAAAAAAAATTAGCAAAAAAGTATATTTTTTAAAAATAAATTTAAAAAAAATAACACAAATCGATCTAAACAATGAAAAAGTAATAATGAATAATTTAAAATATTTAAAATAAATATAAAAAATTATAATAAAAAAATTTATCTTTTTTTTTGGGTGGAATATAAAAAGTTTGTCATTTCACTAGTATTTTTTTCTGGATAAAAATAAAATATTCCAAGTTCCTTTCCGTGGCTATCTTATTGATTCTTTGACAAAACAGGAAAAAGCTATCTTATGTTCCCCTTGATTTAAAACACTCCACAATCTGACAACTGACATGTTCAGCTTCCATTAATTTTTTTTTTTTTTAAAACTTTTCAGGAAACCTGTCGTCGCTACATCTTCTGTCACAGTCTCTATCCTTCGGGTGAGCACTCTGTGGTGAGCATTGTGTGCGCACTGGGTAAACCCCCCGATGCAATAGCCTACAAACCACATGGGATGTAAACCGCACTAGGCAAGCCCTGTGCGACAGGCTCAAACCCAGAAGGTATTGAGGGAAAAATCGATCCCTAGTCATCCGAGTGGGTAATCGCCCTCCAAACCAACTAGTACTTACTTCGGTAGTTTTGTTTGTCCATGTAATAAAATTACTGTTTTATTTTATTTATTATTAAGATACGTGTTAGACACTCAAGATAAATAATACGTAACAAGTAAAATACATAAGAATTTTTCATTAAATCATTTGATATGGGCTACCGTATGAGAGTCCAATTAAATTTAATTTTATATAAAAAAGTTTCATATTAAAGATAAAATACTTCATATTAAAGGTGACAAAATACTTCATATTAAAGGTGACTTTGTACTTGAATGAATACTTATCACTATCATTTCATTTTTATCATATTAGTTGGTTATTTCATTTAAAAATAATCATTTTATATTAGTTGTCCACCTTAAGAAATTAACAAAGTATTAATTAGATTTTTTTTCATATTATCCTTTTAATTAATTTATTTTAAAAGTACTAATACTTATTTGTAAAATTTTCAAGAAATCTTTTAAAGGTGAATTAATAAAATTACACTCTTATTTATAAATTTTTTGCATATCTTAATACGGGTGTAAAAGAAACTGAATAACTAATATGAGACGGAGCAAGTAGTAAAATATAAATTTTTTTCGTTCTATTTTAGTTGATCATCGTATTAAAAAAAAATCTATATTAATTGATCACTTATTAAATTAAAATAAAATAAAATAATTTTTATCATGTTATTCCTATAATTAATTTCAATTTTAATATTTATTTTATAAATGGACATAAAACCTTGGCCATAATATTAAAAAGTCTATAGTAGCCTTTTGGAATCTTTTTCTATTTTTTAAAGTCAAGGTAATTAACCATTAAAATATGCATGCTCCCTATATTGCAATTTAATTGCAACACAAATTCTTAGACAAGAATATCAATAGTCTTATACCATTAAAATACATATATTTCTTCAAAAAACGTACATATTTTTTGCTATAACTCAAACACTACGTTTACTGTCTATTTTTTTTCTCATGTTCTTCTACGACTTTCTCTCCTTGTTACTAAAATTATCTCTAATTTTTTATTTTTTTAAGTATATGGTTAAATAAAATTAAAATATATATTTAAATAATTCTCAGGCATAATTTGTAAGATATCGCAATGACGACAACTCAACATACCTTAAATTGATAAACGTTGACACTTACAGAAATTATGCATATAGTTCACATCTATCGAGAGGTATAAGTGTTAATCATATAACTCTTTTACCCCTATATTACGACGATTTGATAAATTGTGAATTAATACTTATATTTGTTACTAAATAATTTCTAATAAATTATTTTTTTTATTAGTATGCTTAAATAAAATTAATATATATATATATATATATATATATATATATATATATATATATATATATATATATAAATATATAATTTTCAAATATAATTTGTAAAATATTATGATAACAACAAATCACACATACTTTACACTTGGTAATCTGATAAGTCAAACCACTAGTTCACTAACCAAAATGTCATTACAGATTATTGATTTCGATTCAATTTTGAACAGTCGTAGCTAGAGTCAAGGATGTTATGTTCAAATTTAAGTACTGATTGTCTTTTACTATCACAAATAAAATTCTTACTGTGAAAGAATAAGCATTGACTGAGATCATGCTGAAATATTGAGATCTTTATCTAATTATTTTTTTTAACTTGAAAAGGTGTAAAATTATACTAACTGAAATTAAGAATGTCAATCTAAGTAAATGTATTTGAAACGTATCTAACAATAATGATTATGTTTTAAAATTATAAAATTATACTTAAATTAACAAATAATGAGTTAAATTCTAAACGTATTTATCACTGTATGTTTTCAAATACTGAAAATACGTTTCACTGAAAAATATTTTAGTGTGGAGGAAAATATTTTAATAAAGAATTAGAATTAGAGAAATTTTTTTACTCGTGAATTAGAATTAGTAAAAAATTATGTTTAAATCGGTTTGAAAATACGTTTCAATTTTCACAGTATGTTTCCAAATACGTTTGATTGAAAATTATAAACGTTTATACCAATTATGTTTAATGTGTCGATTTCTATTATTTCTAAAGTCTTTTGAATTGACGATTGAAATATTATCAATTTTTTTAAAAAAAATTATCTAAATCTATTAATAACAATTAATAAAATACTTAATTAAAGATCATATTAATAACAGTGTAAGTAATGATTCACAAGTTATTAAATCGAGCTAGACAACTTGTTACAACATCATATAACTCTCTTAGATTGATGTTGATTAGGGTTGACAGCTACAGATTATATATTTTTATTGTTTACTATATAATGTGTCAATATTTATCATGTCTAAAAGTGTTTTGAGTTTTTGTTGTTGTTATTGAAATATTTTCAAATTAGATTGAAAATTATTTAAATATTCAATTTAAATTTGTATAAATATATTAATATAATTACTTAATTATAGGTCATATTAAATAATGATTTATAGGATCAAATCGACGTGACATAGGAATACAAATCTACCACATTAACATTGGACTCTCTTTTGTTGTTGTTAACTAGGATTGACACAAATGAACTATATATAATTTTATGATTTTTATAGTTTGTTAATGTCTAAAATGTTTTGAATTTTATCTGTTATTATTGAATTGTTTATACATTAAATTTTAAAAACTATTTTCAATTTAATTAAATATAATATTTAATAAAATTATTTAAATAGAGGTTATATTTAATAACAATCATAAGTAATGATTCATAATTTTTCAAATCGATGTAACATATGAATTCAAGACTGTAACATCAATGTGTGACTCTCCTGAGTTAATGTTAACTAGAGTCGACATATATGAACTATATACATTTTATAATTTTTATATTGAATCGATATCTACCATGTCTAAACTATTTTGAGTTTTAATTGTCATTGAGAATATTTTCAAATTATATTTAAATAATTATCTAAATACATTTTAAAATTTATTTAAACTCAATAATTGGTAAAATTACTTATTAGAGGTTACATTAATGACAAATATATAATGATTAGCAAATTATTGAATCAAAGTAAATGTATTAAGTTCTATACTACAAGAATAAAAACAATTACCTATGGAAAAATATGAAATTTTTTAGTAGGCATGTTCTATTGATATCTCTTTTAATTTAATTGAAGCAGGAGTCCGGACGTTGTTGAATTTACTACATTCTTGATCCTTTAGATTAAAATTTTTGAAAAAAATACACAACAAGATTTTAAATAGCTAAAAACTTAGAGAAATAAATTGTTGAAGTGAATTTGTATCATTAAAAATTTTAATAATTTATCTTGTCTAATTACACAATTTTAATAATTTATCTTGTCTAATTACATAATTTTACGTAATTTTATTTTTCTGTTGATAAATTATAAAAACAGAATGTCAATAAATTTGAAAAAGTTTACTTTTCTAATTTTTTTTTAATTATTTTATATTCTAAATTTTCTTTCTAAAAATGTGGCCAAATGGAATAACTGTCCAGCAAAGATAAATAAAATTATTTATAATTATTTTTAAATTATCATTCAGTCATTTATATATCATTCTAAAAATATCCAGTAATTTTAAAATTAAATATTATTTTAAATTTAAAAAATTATTCAAATAAATGAAATAACTTAACGTTTTTCTTCTTTATTTGTATAGATATTATTTTGAAATGCAAAGTCAACAAACAAATAAGTAAACAAGTTAGATGTTCAATCCGCATGTGTTGGAAATAGTTAGAACAATAAATGAAGAAAGAAAGTATAAATTTGGAAGAAAATGATAAAAATATAAAAATGTAAATCTGTTTACACAAATAAGATGAATAAATTTTATTATCAAATTTGAGCTATCATGGCCAAATTATGGCCACATTTTATGGCCAAAAGGATTTTTCCTTCTGAGACCAAATTATGGTTACATTTTATGGCCACAAAGGATTTTTCCTTCAAGTAAAATGCTAAAGAGGAAGTAGTGATTATTATATATTGTAGCTGCTGCCTTCACCTTCTTCTTCTTCTTCTCAACAATTCATCATTCTGTTATACCAACCAGGAAACGTCATTTCTGTAACAACAAAGCAAAAATGCCGAACTCCGAACCCAATCCGATACCCAACTCCGACCGCCTCGAACAACTCAAACAATTCGACGAATCCAAAACCGGTGTCAAAGGTCTCGTCGACAAAGGCCTTACTACCATACCCACTTTCTTCATCCACCAATCAGAGCCCGATCCGAAACCCAAAACCCGACCCGGATACAAGCATTCGATCCCCGTCGTTGACTTTTCTGCTCCACGTTCAAAAATCGTCGAACAAGTTCACAATGCTTCCACAACCCTCGGGTTCTTTCAGATTATCAATCATTCTATCCATGTACAAGCTATTAATAAGGTTGTGAATTCGATTAAGGCGTTTAATGAACAGGAGGATGAAGTGAAGATGAAGTATTATAGCAGGGATATGTCACGTGGAGTAGCATATTCTACCAATTTCGATTTGTATAATTCGAAAGCTGCTAGCTGGAGGGATACGTTGCAGTTGAAGTTGGCTCCTACTCCGCCGGAGTGGGAGCATGTGCCGGAAGTGTGCAGGTATAATGGCCGCTTTGAGATTGTTTTTTTCTAATGTTTTTTTAGAGAGAAACATTTTTCTTTTGAGATTTTTTATTTTTTTTAAAAAAGTGTCTAATAAACTTAAACAAGAAGTTAGCTTCTATGATGATTGAAGAAGATATAATTTTTTATTTTTTTATTAATGCTAATAAATAATGGACGAATCACGTTGTATGATTAAATGATATTTTAGTAATATTTGTAAAAAAAAGATTGAATTTTTATCATGTGGTGAATTTTGTTACATATAGTGATTTAATTTATGGAATAATTTTAAAATTCATTTTGTTTGATGTTTTTAATTAATACTTAAATTATTTAAGTAATACATCACCATTTAATATTTTTTACTAATATACTATGTATATAAATATTAATTGAAATTTTAGAGTAGGTGGGGTCCGTTTTTGAATCATGTGCATAGTTGAAATTTCAGTGCACCGAATTGTCTTTTTACTTTTTAATTAAATAAAAATAAATTTTTAATTAAAAATATTATAATAGATATTTAAAATAAATTTTCTTTATAAAATAATTTTAATAGTAAAAGTCTATTAAGTAATATATGTCTTTTTTGGTTATTTATAAAAATAATCTTGAAAAAAATTATTCAAAACAATTTGCTAATCAAATGAATTACTAAATACAAATTATTTTTTTTCAAAAACACTTTTATGAAAAACTATTTTATAAAAATGTTTCTCAATGAACAATTTTCTAACAGCAATCTCAAACAGGCTCTAAGTCTCAAATGAGCGAATTGGATTGAAATTAGTTATGTCGAGATAGATTGAGTTAATAAATAAATGATTTATTGATTTGTTAAAAAGTTACTTGATCTAGAATAGGTTGATTTTTTTTGAGCTAAAATGCGGGTCAAATTCTTTATTAAGTTTTAATTGCTTTATTTATATTTTTATAATGTTTTAGTACCTAATAAAATTATTATTCTTTGTTTCAATTTGTTTGGGTAATTTTGATTTTGTATCGAGTTTAAAAAAATAAAGAATGGTACTTTTGAATTTTACAGCCTAAAATTAAAGATATATAAAAATATAACCAAATTTTTTTATAATTTTATAATATTAAATATGCCATATGAAATAATTGCTAAAAAAAAAGGTTTAAATTCTTTAAACGACTAAACAGAAAAGTACGCAAAAAGAAATTGAAATGGAGGAAATATTTTTCTTTAGTATAGTTATATATAATATGTTGATGGTAGGTTCCTTACATATGCTTGCACTGCTTTGTTATTAGTTATCATGTTTTTTTTTAATTACTATTTTGGTTTACTTTATTTGAGCTTGATAAGGTCTACTTGTGGGATTTCATTAGCTATGTTGTTGTTGTAGGTTTAGATACAACATATTAAATTTTAAAAAAGTTTTTTCTAAATATAATTTGATAAAATTTTCACGAATCAATTGAGTAGATATCATCCTAGAATTAACTTTGATTGGCTAAAAGGAGTTCAGGTGAAATGTGCTGAGCTAATAAATAAACAAGTCAACAATCAAACTCAAACTTGGACAGGTTGTGATTTCATGGGCTAATATAACTACTTTTACGTGCAGGGAGGCGGCAGCTGAGTGGGACAAGGAAGCAGTGAAAATTGGAGAAGAATTGATGGGTTTGTTGTGTGAAGGGTTAGGGGTTAAGGAAGACAGATTGAAGGAATTGTCTTGTCTGGATGCTAGAGTTATGGCTGCACATTACTATCCTTACTGTCCACAGCCAGAGTTGACAAAAGGGTTGACACCACACACGGATCCCGGTGTGTTAACAGTGTTGGTGCAGAATGAGATGACTGGATTGCAAGTGAAATTTGAGGAAGATTGGGTTGATTTGGAGCCAATTCCTGGAGCTATTGTGATTAATATTGGTGATATTCTCCAGGTATGCTCTTTTACTTGCTTGTAAGTAGATATCGTATATATAACTAATTTGCATGCTTGGAGGACATCTTATGGCTTGTTTAATTAAATGCACATTATTTAAGTGTAAGAACTTGGTTCGCAATAGTGGAAGAGTCAGAATCATGATTTTTACTTGGGGGATTTAAAATATATAAGGGTAAACACTAAGAAATTGAGGGAATTCAACATCTACGGTTTATACATAATAATAATTTTGACCTCACAGTATAGTGTAATTTTTACCCTGGCTCCTCCCCTGGTTCACAACATGAACTGTTAGTGTGTCTACCACACAGTTGTACCTGTTGAACCATGTTTTATGTTTGAGATATGAATTTTATCCAATCCTTAAACTTAAATACGTCATTAGCAATCTGGTCGGAATTGAGGAAAAATGCAAACTTATAAGACTATGTATGTTTGACGTCAAATATTTGCACCCAAAGTGTGGTCTAGTGGTCAATGAAGTGGATTGTGCACCATAAGGTCTCAGGTTCAAATCCCATCGTAGAGTTACCTGATATCTATTGCTGGTAGAAGGTGGCGGGTATTAGTGAATATTTGAGGAATGAATTTAATCAAGTCTGTGAACTTACTGGATGAATTTAGTCATGTTCTCATATGGCCGTGTAAACTCAGAGCAGCTTTAACTGTCGGACCAGGATTGATTCAACAAATACAAAATGTAGACTTTATCAAGTTCAGATTCAATTCTTTTTGGACAATTGAGATCATTTCTTGAAGCGAAGAGACCATTGTTTAGAGGTCTATGCTGCTCTTCTTTCAGCATATATGTATGTTTGTCTTTACAAGATTGATAGTTAACTTTCATTGTGGTTTTTGGTTTCTGATTATAGAACCTATGAATGCATGATGGAAGTGTAGTGAGGGGGTGGGGTTGAGTGGTGACTAATGAATGATCTTGGTAGGTTAATGAACTCTTTTTTTTTTTTGATAATCAGAGGTTAATGAACTCTTTAAAATAGCTAATTGATTGAAGTTCAATATGAGACGGCCTCAGTAGGAGTGAAAGAAGTCTTTTTGTTTATGTTTTGTTGATTTGGGTTGACGAAGGGAATATATATATTTTTTTTTTTGGGGGGGGGTGGGGGGGTTTATATGAGACGGCCTCAATAGGAGTGAAAGAAGTCTTTTTGTTGATTTGGGTTGATGAAGGGAATATCTTTTTTTTTTTTTGGGGGGGGGGGGGGGGTTAAAATAAGCATTTGATTTCGACTTTTGGATGTTAACAAATTGGACATATTTTGTCATTATTGGGAGGGTTTAAAACTGTTCATTTTATGGCTCACATTATGTGGATGTTATAGCTGTTGGGTTATTGGATCTTTTTCCCTTCCTATGTGGATAAATGAAGCCCAATTTGGACCAACCCACTTTTGCCCATAGGCCCATTACTATGGGGCATATATATTGATCTTTTTAGGTCTTATTCACAATCACAAAAAGAGAGTTTTCAGCAGCAAAGAGAGAAAAACAAAACTGATTTTCGCACCTAAATTTCAGCCACAACTGTCAACTTCAAATTGCGATTCCCGCTTCGTTGCTTGTCCGATTGAGCTGATTTTTGGACTGCTTGTTCCTCTCATCTCAATCTTTGATTAGGAACTGACGGAGCTTGATTTGGTGGCCGGTAGCTCCTGTTCTTCATTCCCGATCAGTAGCTGCGTTTTTTGTGCTTTCACTCCTTTATTTCTCTAGTGTTTGGTGTTGTGGATTATGTATTATTTCTTGTTGTTTGACACTTGTTTAGTGGCCATTTTGGAGGACAATATTGCAACTCTTTGGTGATTATAGTGGAGGTTTTGGTCCCGTGGTTTTTTACTCTTCACACTGAAGGGTTTTCCACGTAAATCTTGTGTCTCGTGTGATTGCCTTTATTCTTGTCTTGTTTCATTTGGTTGAGTTGTTTGGTGTATATTACTCTATTTTGCTTGGGTTTATTTGTCTCCTCTTGGATCAAGTTGAAAGAGAAAGTTTAGTCTTGGGTATTTTCTGCTGCTACCCTGTCGGGCTCTTCAATTGTGTGCCTGTCTTTCCTAACAAGTGGCATGAGAGTGTTGGTTGTTGTTGATTGTAGATTTGAATGATGGAGGCAAATATGAGCAAGATGGTGTGTTTGAATGGTAGTAACTATCATACTTGGAAAGGCAAGATGAAAGATCTTCTATTTGTCAAGAAAATGCATCTACCTGTGTTTGCATCTACTAAACCTGAATCCATGACAGATGAGGATTGGGAATTTAAGCACTTACAGGTTTGTGGCTATATCAGACAATGGGTTGAAGATAATGTTAGAAATCATATTGTGAATGAGACACATGCTAGAAGTTTGTGGGACAAGCTCGAGACACTTTATGCTTCAAAGACTGGCAATAACAAGTTGTTCCTGCTTAAGCAATTGATGAATATCAGGTATAAAGAGGGCAGTCCTATTTTTGATCATATTAATGATTTTCAGGGTGTCCTTGACCAGCTGTCTGGAATGGGTGTAAAGTTCGATGAAGAAATTCAGGGACTTTGGCTTCTTAATGCTCTGCCCGACTCTGGGGAAACTCTTCGAGTTTCTTTGACTAATTCTGCTCCCGGTGGTATTGTAACTATGGAATATGTTAAGAGTGGTGTCTTGAATGAAGAGATGAGAAGAAGATCTCAGGCCTCATCTTCTTCATCTTCACACTCTGATGTTTTGGTTACTGAAGAGAGGGAGAGAAACAAGTCCAGAGATTCAAATGATAGAGATAAAAGTAGAAGCAAGTCAAGGTCCAAATTCAAGAATGTTACATGTGACTATTGCAACAAAAAGAGGCATATCATGAAATATTGTTACAAGCATAAGAAAGATATAAGACGGCAAAAGAAAGAAGGCGATAATAAAAATCGTGTTGCTGTTGTTGCTAATGATGCTCTTCTTGTTGCTTGTGGTGAGAATGCCATTAATCTTGTTTGCGATGAGTCTAGCTGGTTTGTGGATTCTGGTGCTACATCTTATGGTATGCCAAATAAGGAATTATTTTCTTCTTATACTCCAGGTAATTTTGGAATGTTGAAAATGGGTAATAATGATGAAGTTAAAGTACTTGGCATTGACACGATTTGTTTGAAAAGTAACAATGATTCCAAGCTAGTTCTCAATAATGTCAAGCATGCTCCAGATGTTCGCCTGAATTTGATTTCTTTAGGAAGTCTTGATGATGAGGGTTATGTTAATACCCTTGGTGCTGGCCAGTAGAAGCTTACTAGAGGTTCGATAATTGTGGCTCGAGGTGACAAGTTGTCTAACTTGTACGTATTTCAGGGCTCTACTTCTAGAGGCTTGATAAACTTGGTGGAGAATGATACTTCATCAGAGTTGTGGCATAGAAGGTTGAGTCATATGAGTGAGAAGGGGATTGATAGTTTGGCTAAGAAAAATTTATTTTCTGGAGTAAAACAAGCAAAGTTGAAGAAGTGTGTTCATTACTTACCCAGTAAACAGAAAAGAGTTTCTTTTCAGAGTTATCCGCCTTCAAGAAAGCTCGATTTGCTGGAGTTGGTGCATTCTGATTTGTGCGGTCCTTTTAAAGTAAGGTCTCATGGTGGTGCACTTTTCTTTGTGACTTTTATTGACGATCATTCTCGCAAACCCTGGGTATTTCCTTTGAAGTTCAAGGATCAAGTACTTGATGTGTTCAAGAATTTTCAGGCCTTGGTTGAAAGACAGACAAGACAGACAGGGAAGAAATTGAAATGCATCCGTTCAGATAATGGTGGTGAGTATATTGGTCCTTTTGATAGATATTGCAGAGAGCAGGGTATTCGACATCAGAAAACTTCTCCAAAGGCTCCTCAGTTGAATGGCTTAGCAAAGAGGATGAACAGAACACTAGTTGAGAGGGTTAGATGTATGCTTTCAGATGCTAAGCTGCCAGATTCCTTTTAGGCAGAAGTACTTAATATGGCTGTTTATGTTATCAATTTATCTCCTGCTGTTGCTTTGAATGGTGATGTCCCTGACAGAGTTTGGTCTGATAAGAATGTTTCTTATGATCATCTTAGAGTCTTTGGGTGTAAATCTTTTGTGCATGTTCCTAAGGATGAAAGGTCAAAGTTGGATGTTGAAACTAGACAGTGTATCTTCATTGGTTATGGTGAAAATGAATTTGGCTATTGTTTCTATGATCCAGTTGAGAAGAAACTTGTTAGAAGCCGCGATGTTGTGTTCTTTGAAGATCAAACAATTGAAGATTTTGACAAAGCTGAGAAGGTTGATTCTCAGAGTAGTGAGAGTCTAGTTAATGTTGATCCGGTTCCTTTGACTACTGCTCCTGAAGAAAATCTTCATGATGATGAAAATCAAGTTGATAATGAAGATGATGATCATGTTCAAAATGACCAGCAAGAAGTTGTTGATGCTCCAGTACAAGTTGATATGGTTGATCAGCAACCAATTGTTGATGCTCCAGAGAGTTCTCTCAGACGATCTACAAGAGAGAATACCTTCATCTCATTATTCTCCCAGTGAGTATGTACTCTTGACTGACGGGGGAGAACCTCAGAGTCTTAATGAGGCCATGGAAAGTGAAGAAAAAGAAAAGTGGTTTGATGCTATGGAAGATGAAATTAAATTTTTCCAAAATAATCATACCTTTGATTTGGTTAAGCTGCCTAAAAATAGAAAAACTTTGAAAAATAGGTGGGTTTTTCGGGTGAAGCATGAAGATGGTAATCCAATTCCACGGTACAAAGCTAGATTGGTTGTGAAGGGATTTAACCAGAAAAGGGGGTTGATTTTGATGAGATATTTTCTCCAGTTGTAAAGATGTCATCCATTCGTGTGGTTCTAGACTTAGCTGCAAGCCTAGATTTAGAAATTAAGCAAATGGATGTTAAAACTGTTTTTCTCCATGGTAACTTAGATGAAGAAATTTATATGGAGCAACCCAAAGGTTTTGAAGTCAAGGGAAAAGAGAATTATGTTTGCAAATTGAAAAAGAGCTTGTATGGTTTGAAACAAACTCCTAAGCAGTGGTACAGGAAGTTTGGTTCCTTTATGAGTTAGCAGGGCTTCAAGAAGACTGCTTCAGACCATTGTGTTTTTGTGCAAACATTCTCTGATGGTGACTTTATTATTGTGTTGCTTTATGTTGATGACATGCTTGTTGTTGGTCATAATGCTTGCAGGATTCAAAAGTTGAAGCAAGAGTTGAGTAAGTCTTTTTCTATGAAAGACTTAGGACCAGCAAAGCAGATTCTTGGCATGCAGATTGTCCGTGACAGAAAGGCCAAGAAGTTATAGTTATCACAAGAGAAGTACATTCAGAAAGTACTTCGAAGGTTTAACATGGACAAGGCTAAGGTTGTCAGTACACCTTTAGCTATGCACTTCAAGTTGAGCATGAAGCAGTGTCCTTCCAGTGATGATGACAAGGAAGATATGAAGAAAGTTCCTTATGCTTCAGTTGTTGGTAGTTTGATGTATGCAATGGTTTGCACAAGACCGGATATTGCTCATGCTGTTGGTGGTGTTAGTCGTTTTCTTTCTAATCCGGGAAGAGAACATTGGAATGCTGTGAAGTGGATTATGAGATATCTTTGTGGCACTTCTAGTTTGAGTTTGTGTTTTGGTACAGAAAAGTCTAGGCTTTGTGGTTATACTGATTCAGATATGGCCGGTGATGTTGATACTCGCAAGTCTACTTCAAGGTATTTGGTTACTTTTGCAGGGGGAGCTGTGTCTTGACAATCTAGGTTGCAAAAATGTGTTGCTCTATCTACTGCAGAAGCTGAGCTTATTGCTGCCGTTGAAGCTTGTAAAGAATTGTTTTGGATGAAGAGATTCTTGGGGGAACTTGGTTGTGCTCAAGAGAGGTATGTGCTTCATTGCGACAGTCAAAGTGCCATACATCTTGGCAAGAATTCTACATTTCATGGTCGGTCTAAACACATTGATGTGAGATACCATTGGATTCAGGATGTGTTGGATTCTAAGTTGCTTGAACTTAAGAAGATTCATACAGATGATAATGGTTCCGACATGATGACTAAAGCTTTGCCAAGAGGCAAGTTTGAAGATTGTTGCATGATCGCCGGGATGGCGGTCTCCTCCATATAGTTGGGAGGGGGAGAATCGTTGGGTTCTTGGGTCTTTTTCCCTTCCTATGTGGATAAATAAAGCCCAATTTGGACCAACCCACTTTTGCCCATAGGCCCATTACTATGGAGCATATATATTGATCTTTTTAGGTCTTATTCACAATCACAAAAAGAGAGTTTTCAGCAGCAAAGAGAGAAAAACAAAACTGATTTTCGCACCTAAATTTCAGCCACAACTGTCAACTTCAAATTGCGATTCCCACTTCGTTTCTTGTCCGATTGAGCTGATTTTTGGACTGCTTGTTCCTCTCATCTCAATCTTTGATTAGGAACTGACGGAGCTTGATTTGGTGGCCGGAAGCTCCTTTCTTCATTTCCGAACAGTAGCTACATTTTTTGTGCTTTCACTCCTTTATTTCTCTAGTGTTTGGTGCTGTGGATTATGTATTGTTTCTTGTTGTTTGACACTTGTTTAGTGGCCATTTTGGAGGACAATATTGCAACTCTTTGGTGATTATAGTGGAGGTTTTGGTCCTGTGGTTTTTTACTCTTCACGTTGAAGGGTTTTCCACGTAAATCTTGTGTCTCGTGTGATTGCTTTTATTCTTGTCTTGTTTCATTTGGTTGAGTTGTTTGGTGTATATTACTCTATTTTGCTTGGGTTTATTTGTCTCCTCTTGGTTCAAGTTGAAAAGGAAAGTTTAATCTTGGGTATTTTCTGCTGCTACCCTGTCGGGCTCTTTGATTGTGTGCCCGTCTTTCCTAACAAGTGGTATGAGAGCGTTGGTTGTTGTTGATTGTAGATTTGAATGATGAAGGCAAATATGAGCAAAATGGTGTGTTTGAATGGTAGTACATTCTGTTGCACCTTTGATTTGCTGGCATGCATACACTATCTCACCCCATGAACAAGATGCTTATAATTTCATAAAAGCACATAATGTAAACATGATTAGTAAGGTTCTCAAACTTTGGTAGATTATTTGCAAACTAAAGTCATAACAACAAATGACTCTTTCATTAACCCATTTAAGTGAGTTATAATAGAAAATTTTAATTTTTTCAGTTTATGGATCTACTCAAATTCATTTTGATGTTTAATATTCTTCGTCCATTTCTTTAAAATATATTGCTCAATATATAAGAAAAAGTCAAGTTAAGAATTTGGTGTGAGGTATAGGTTATAATAGTCTCATGAGATAAGTTATCCCATACATATGGTGGGATAATTAATCCCGGGATTAATAATCCCAGGATAACTTGTTCCCAACCAAACGTCCCCTGCATAACAACATAGTCGACCCATGGATTTAAACTACAAGTAATGCAGTTATCAAGAGAATTAAGCTGAACAGTTACGATTTGCCCACATCACTATTTAAAACTGCATACGTGCTACAAGTCTTATTAATTTCAATTTCGACCACTTTGTCAGTTGCCCCTAGCAATAATTCATGGTGAACCCTCATATAAATTCTTCTCGTGTAAACACTAATTACATGCTTTAACATCCCACAATCTTCTGTGGAGAAGTTCAAATTTTTCATTACATTTGTAATCTTCATTACATCTGCTCATAGTGCTTTACAAATTCATCTATACTTGCATGCAATTTCTGTACAGATCCTATTCATGCTCTCACATCTTTGAGTTGATATAATGTCGGCAGTGAAAAAAGCATGACTAAATATAGAAACTTTTCTTTCCTAAATCATATAGCTTTTGCATCATATTACTCTAGCAATTTCAATCACTGATCATGGTCTGCCACTACTCAAATTCTGACTTGCACATTCGAAAGAGTTATCAAAATAATCTCTAAATTCCAACTTCCAATAAAGTTTTGATATGTTCTTTCGAAAATTTCTATCAGATGATCCTATTCACATAAACAATGGCATACATTTTGCAAGCTTCTTTAATGACAAACGTTATGCACGAGCTTGATTGGTAAAGTTATTCTTGGTGCTTTTTTATCCATTACCTTCAAAACACAATTGGGTCTTTTGATTGGTTATCTCAAATAATTTTTAACGCAGTTGAATGAAGAGCACCGAAAAGTAATTTTTATCGATCAAGCTCATGCATTACATGTCATCTTGCATTACATGACATATTGATAGCAACACTCTAAATTAGCACATACAACTTTACTAGAAATTTGAGATTTAGAAAATATTTTGAAAAATTCTTACGGAAGTGCAAGCCAGAGTCAGAACTGATCAATAATTGGGATTGTAAGGGTAATACTTCGCTTCAAAGGCTATATGATTTTAGTTGTCTTGCATTTAGTCATTATATCTGCAGATATCAAAGCAACTCAAAGAAATAAGAGCACACATGTGATCTTTAAAAAAATGGCATGCAAGCCAATTAGCGTAATTGAATTTATAAAGCACTGTAAGAAACGGATAAATGAAATACGTGATAAATTACAAATATCAAGGAATGAACTTCTTCATAGAAGAATGTGGGATCTTTTAGAATGCAACTATTGTTTGTTTACAGAAGGAAGTTATAAAAGGGCTCACCTTAAATTTTTGAAACGGACAATCAAAAGAGATGCTCAATGTTGAAAATAATAGGACTTGAAAATATACAATTTTAAATTATGAAAGTGAGCAAACTAAAACTGTCAGTAATTTTATTACTTGTAGTTGCCATTCGTTTAAATTCATGGGTTGGCTAGGATGTCATGCATTAACAGTTTTGTTTTTCTACTTGAAATTTTTCTTCTATCCTTGAGCAGTACATTTTGAAAAGATTGGTTGAGAATACTAGACATGGGAATGAATTTGAGTAGTAGATCAATAAAAAGGAGATGTCAAAATCCTCCATGGTTGTTTGCTTAAATGAATTAATGAAAGAGTTATTTGTTTTCATGATTTTAACTGCAAATGTTCTTTCAAAATTTGAGCATCTTCCCTGCTAATCACATTTCTCTAATGTGATTTTATGAAGTTATGAGCATCTTGTTTGGTAAACCTGCATTTTCAATTCACCTATTCATTCTGAAGGTACCGAACAACTATATTTGTATGAATATCATCTCAGCCATAATACTGAGAATATTTCTAATACCACTTGGAAGTTTTTGACTGAATAGTATGAAATGTCTAAAATTGTCTACTATTATGGGATGGTGGTTATCAACATCAAAGATTTTGCTTGTTCTTCTCTTAAATTTTTTTACGTTATGTGGGCTAAACAACCATATCTATTCTAACTTTTGTCAATTTCTTCACAAGAAGAAAGAAATAAACACCTAGTTATTCTTTGGTTCGTGGTGTTAGTTTTTCCTTCACTATGACAGTTTGTTTGAATGGGTTGATAAACTTTTTGTTGTTATGACTTTAGCTGATGAAGTTGACTCCGAGAGAATTGCCAGAAAATATTTGTATCAAACAAAGTTGAAATTAATAATCTCCAAGATGAATATGTAAAAGGCCTTGATACAAGACAACACAAATTCAATTCAACTATGGACCGTTTTCTAGTTAGCAAGGATAAGATTCTGGATCCTATTAATGAAAAAGAGAAAAGGGTATGAGAACTTGTTACTAAAAATTGAGCGAAGAAAGAAAAAGACTTCACATAAGGCATCTAAAGATAAAGCAGGACTAACAAATGCGCAACAATCCTTAAGTACTATAGCAATGATTATTGACATAAAGTCGTCTTTAATGTCACATATGCAACATAAGCCCGTTGAATTAACTTTTGAGGTTTAGTCTCCACATGTCAAGTTACTTATCTTTATACTTTTATTTCATGCATTAATTTTAATTTGTATTTTTCTTCTAATTTCGAATGTGGAGATTCAATCAATAATTTCACAAACTATATTCAAGTAAATGTTGGCATTTGTTATGAAGAGAAATCAGATTGAATCATAATCGGGCCCTTTGTTGCATTTTAGTCTCTTCTGATATGCTTATATACTCTTACTAAAAGGGTGCTCTTAAGCCGTTGATCTGCTAATTTACTGCAGAATATTAAATATAAGAACGTTGTATTTGTATAGTATGACAAATTGAGTTTTGCATTCTGGTACTAAAATGTTAAGTGAAGAATAGTTTTAGAAACTTTGGTTTGTTACATTTGCAGAGATTTTGATACATTATTTAGAGAATAGTTTTTGTGAGCAATATATAGATAAGCCAAGAGCGATAAGGAAAGATATGCACCTAAATTCCATGGAAGTAGCAGAAACTAATCTTAACAATCAAGTTATATTTAGATAGAACAAGAGCAAGATCCACAGAAGAATTTGCCATTGAAGCAATGAATCTAGATCAACAATTGATTTCCCATGTGGAGATTGTTGCATCGAAAAGATTACATATTTAAGTTTGGACCAGTGAGCATATTTTAAATCGAATTACTATGATAATTTTGAGGTATAGAATTTTGCATTAATTGGAGAAAAGTATCTATGATGAAAAAAATAAGTATACTCTTAAGTACTGAGTAGCTTTATTTTTCTTGGATCAGTTAGCTTTTTGTGATACTTGTTTCTTCATTGCGATTAATGATGACCAACAAGGTTGGAAGCGACGTACCATTATCAGACTAGGAAGTAAGTTCAGAACCTGATTTGGTTCACATTTTAGATACGGAGGGATTGTATCTGAGATGATCAGCAGGTATTGTTATGCAGTAATAATAATGAAGAGATTCTAATACATAAATAGTTTAATCTTTACTAATACACGATGTTAGTATGTACTCTATTATATATATATAAAAATAATACATAGATTCTCATCTAATGAAAGTACGTTTAGTAAATGTCTATCAAACCCTGCATTAGTTATGGAACAGTTATCTTTTCTAATACGGTCAACCAGACACTGTATTATCTCATGCTGGGACTTACTGGGGCTATGGAATAAAGGATTAATTTAGACTTCCAACACCTTCAACCAAATAAGCTTTATGGCGTGGATTTACATTTACTACTCCCGTCTCCGGGTAGTAATGGTAGACTCAACTAAGACCAAAATACTGTGTCAGAAACAACTAGTTGTATGTTTAATTTCGACTCAATTTCACTTTTACAGATAATATCGAATGATGAATACAAGAGCGTTGAGCATAGAGTTCTGGCCAACCCTTTTCAAGAACCACGTGTATCAGTTGCCATCTTCTTTAACCCAGGCCAAAGGGAGAACTTATATGGACCTCTGCCTGAACTAATATCAGATGAAAAGCCAGCAGTTTACCGCGAATTCATGTTCAATGACTATATGGGAAGATTCTTTTCAAAGGAGTTGGATGGGAAGACACTGACAAATTACTACAGGATTTCAAATTAAAGATCAGAAACATCTTCACAAAGGTAGCAATCTGTTGCATCAAATGTTGCTCGTGTAAAATTATATTGTTACTATAAATGTGTTATGGAATAAGGATACTTGTAAAGTTGAAAATTTCATCAGACATGCTTGTAATGGTCGTTTGGGTGTACAGAATACCGTTGAATAGGGTGTATTAGTGATGCGGATATTTGTAATGCTAGTATTCATGTATTAAAAATAACATACATTGCATAATTTATAAAAGAAATTATTTATTTACAAAAATACCTCCACAAGTAGGGTGGAAAAGATTTGAGTTTGACCATGCTAATGCATGTATTGAAACCCCTTATATAGGCTATAAATTTCCATGTATTAGTTATACAAAACATAATACCAAATAGAGTGTAACTAATATTTGCTTTAATTATACATAAATGGAAAAAAATGTACCAAATAAGATATTACTTGACACAAAGCTAAGCTAATACATGCGTTGACTTTCCTTTTACATGTACGAAGACTCGAATACAAACGAATTGACTTGTTTCATTTTTGATGCATCTCTAGAGCCATTTTGGAATTTTACAGCTACACTTGTCTCTATTATGAATATTTAGATACCTATAAGTTCAAAAATTGAATTATGTCTCAAATAACATCGTTTGATAAAACCTGAAGTGTATCGAAATACACATAGATCTCAATTTATGTTGGGAATTAAGCGTCAAATTTATCACTCTCCTTTTTAAAAAGGATCAAATTTCCACTATGATATACTTTTTGTATAAAAATCCCTTTGTCGTTATTCAAATGACTCAAATATATCCCTGCTATGTTAGGTTGTTCAACATGGATGCCAAATTCTATGAACACCACGTGACATGCCACCTCACCACACCAACCCATTTTAACTTCCCCCCCCCCCCCCCCCTCCCAAATACGGTTTTTTGTATTCTTTTTTTGCTGCTGCTCAAAATTGATTATGTTTATAGTGTATGACCATGTGTTCTGATTGCTTGGTACATTTTATCTACTTCTTTGCATATTTGTTTCATCATTGTCATCAAAATTTCTCACACTTCACATTTTACCTCTTCTGCCGATCAGCATTTGGTTCATTTATAATACCACGTGATATGCAGCACATCAAAATATCAATGTCATGTGGGATTGAATGTCCACCTATGAATATCCCAACTTGTACCATCCTAACAAATGAGGGATATATTGAACCACTTAGCAATGGCGGTAATATTTTTATACGAATAATATAACAGAATGGAAAGTCAATTCTTTCGCATGAAAATGAGGTAAATTTGGCCCTGTTCCCATTCATACACGACATGTATTTCATTTTGAGATATGTCACTAAATATTTGAATAATTCTATTTTTACGTAATTTTTACCTTTTCAAGAATTTAATTTATCAAATTATCTAAGTTTTATTTGGCATGATATATTATGTTATTATTTCTTGGCTGTCATTTATATAGTATATACGTCAAATTAACATCTCGAATTTTGTTTCAGCCAAACATTGTCATAAAATATCTTAGGTATGAAATATAATAATAATAATAATAATAATAATAATAATAATCTGAAGAGGGAAAAAAAACAAGAGATGGGCCAATTTTCTTCTCTAACAAACTTATAGCCAAATGTCATCTTGTGTTTGACATACAATACAAATCAATCACTTAATTCCAAAAAATCAAGAAAATAAAGTATCACGAAAGAGAGGAAAAAAAAAAATTAATATAATTGCAATTGTTGGTGCATCAACATCATAGCTTTTTTTATTTAGACGAAAGAAACTATAATTGCAAATCAACCAACAAGTTTCCAATCATAGTTTCTTCTCTTACGTGTATATAAACTGTTTTCAAATAATGTAAATCTATAATAATAAAGTAACATCAACGTGCCATTTTTTCCTTGTCACCTTACTTGATAAGGACTAATGAATAACGTTTTTCTGTCTTGATGCTCACATTTGAAGCATCCCCTAATAGTGGATCAAATTAAATATATAAGGAATTGATGGAAATCATTTTACATGCTTAAAATTTTGTTTCATATGTTTCAACCTTGTGAATATCTTTATTTACCTCGTCAATTATTGCCTCTATATTAATATATACAACACAATAAGGTGAAGAAAAATAATTGATAATGAACTGCAAAAATTGTTGAACAGGTAATCTCTAAAATAAAGGACTTCATGTTCAAAATTTTTTGCATGATTTCTCAGTAAAACTGATCGTACACGACGTGTTTAGTGCGATTACCTTTCTTATATGGTTTACGATTGTTATATTGAAATGAAGTTTATGTTTTGAGCATTCAAAGAATAGCGACTACAGATTCCTCGACAACCAAAAAGATTGATAATTGTGATCATGTTATGTCGACAAAGGAGTGAAGGACCCACCTAAAAGCCAAATTATTGTAATATTTCTTGCTAAATGTATGGCGCTATTTTCAACAAATTAAAGATTTGCACATGAAGTTTCCTTCTATATGAAACATACATAGATTATGCAACCAGTTGTTGGTGTTTAATTGATTGACTACGTCATTCGATCACCACATTATTAGTTTCACTATATACCATCAACATATCAATGCAATCACTACAATAAACTATTGTATATCACAATTAACCATCATTTACAATTATCACCGCTCACCATAATTACAATAACCAATAACTCTTACAATCACCACTATCAGCCATCGTTATATGTCTCCATCAACATTAACATCTTCCATCACTATTAGATATCATGACCACCTTCCACAATGATCAGTCAGAACCACCATCTACCCCATTAATAACGATCATTAATCACACTATTATCCACCATCATCACTAGCTATTACTCACAATCACCATCATTCACTAACATCATCTCTCAATTGCCACCTAAAACCACTAACCATATAGTTTATAAAATATATTTTACTAAAGTAATATTAAATTGATTTAATATTTTATATGAGCTTTATACAGAAAATTATGTTATGCAACCCAGAGTTAAATGTTAACATTGACGTTAAATTTGTGTTAATACGCACAGTTGACAATGCAAAGGCTTGTTTCATCTCAGCATATAATAGATGAATTTCATGCATTTTATATGGTCAATTGTGTGTTAATACTGTTAAAATTGGTCTTGGACCTAACTCGCACCCCAACACCCCAAAAGCTAACTCATGGGGAGGAGGATTGCCCAAGCCTTATAAGGAGACCACCCATCTCAATAACCACCAATGTGGGACTTTCTTTTCAATCTTTTAACACCCCACCTCACGCCCAGACCTCAACTGGGCGTGGACAATCTCCCCGACATATGAATTTGGGAGCCCAACATTGGCTGAGAATGGGCCCTGCTCTGATACCATGTTAAAATTGGTCTTGGGCCTAACTCACACCCCAAAAGCTAGCTCAAGGAGTGAGGAATACTCAACTCTATATAAGCAAACCACTAGTCCATTCCCCAACCAATGTGAGACTTTTACCCACTCCAACAACCCTCACGCCCAGGCCCAACTGGCACTGGCGCGTGGACCAGGAGCCCAAAACGCGGATGGATCTAGCTCTGATACACAAAGGAAATTCTTTTCTTGTCTAATACAAAATTGAATATAAGAAAATACTTTTCAGAAAAAACAAAAAAAATAATAATTTATTTTTTTGGATATGGATTGGTCTTGGGCCTAACTCACACCCCAAAAGCTAGCTCATGAGGAGGAGGATTGTCCAAGCCGTATAAAGAGACCACTCATCTCATTAATCACCAATGTGGGACTTTCTTCTTTTTCTTCTAACATCCCCCCTCACGTACAGACCTTAAATGGGCGTGGAAAATCTCTCTCGAATCTCAATCCGGAGGCCCAACATTGGGTGAGATGGGTCTGGCTCTGATACCATATTAAAATTGGTCTTGGGCCTAACGCACACCCCAAAAGTTAGCTTATGAGGAGGAGGATTGCCCAAGCCTTATAAAGAGACCACTCATCTCATTCACCACCAATGTGGGACTTTCTCTATTTCTTTTAACACCCCACCTCACACCGCATGCCCAGACCTCAACTGGGCGTGGACACAATCTCCCCGACATCTCAATTCGGGGGCCCAACATTGGGTGAGAATAGGATCTGGCTCTGATACCATGTTAAAATTGGTCTTGAGCCTAACTCACACCCCAAAAGCTAGCTCATGAGGAGGAGGATTGCCCAAGCCTTATAAGGAGACCACCCATCTCATTAACCACAAATGTGGGACTTTCTTTTCAATCTTTTAACAAATACAAATTTAACGTTAAAGACTAACTTTGGTTACAAAACTCAATTTTTTTAATGTTATACCTATTTATTACCTGCATTTTGCTCTTATTTGAAGCATCCCATAATAATGTATCAAATTCAATATACAAGGAATTGATGAAAAGCATTTTGCATACTTAAATATTCGTTTCTTATGTTGCAATCTTGTAAATATAGACTCGTCTCGAAAATTTCTTGGATCTATAATAATACGATGAAGTAAAGAAGAAGAATTGATAATGACCAATAAACGTGGCCGAATTGATTGAACGGTTGATTTTCCAAATGGGGGCCTTAGGTTCTAAAATTCTCGATGCTTTCTCGATCGAACTCATGGCATGAATGAGGCTTGAATAATATATTTTACCTCTTTGTGTAACTTACGGACTGTTATATTAAAACATAAGTTTATCTTGTGCACACGCAATGAATAACTGACTGCGATTCCTGATAATAAAAAATCTTGATAATATGGTCTTAAAGGAGTGAAGGAACCACCTCAAAGCCAAATTATTGTTATATTTCTTGCTAAATCTATGGCGCTATTTTCCACAAAAAATTTGTACATGAATTTTCTTTTAAGTATATGAAACACATATATTATGCAACCAACTGTTGGTGTTTGACTTTTGAATAGTTAGATTGCCCTATCAACTTCATGTATTACACAACTGGGTTTCAATCGATTGTCTATATTCACATTCTAATCAACTAATCATCGGCCAATGATCATCACCGTCACAACAACAACTTCATGTATTACACAACTGGCTCGCCTTGATTAGTTCTGTGAGGCTTACGCCTTAAGTGTCCGACTATACATCCTAAGTACGTCTAATGTCCAACACCCGAATCTTGCCTAACAACTCTTAGGCAAATTATGGGCCAAAACATTATTGACCTTTATAATCCTATTATAAATAAATGATACTTAATAATTTTTTTCATCTGTATAAATAAAAAAATTGAGAATAACTCATCAGATAAATCACTATATTGCATATTTACTATTGGAAAGTACTCTAAGGATGAATATCATTCAATGTTCATTTTAAAAATACTTAATCAGTCAAATTTATATTTTCACTTATCATTGATCTTCATATTATTGCCATATGTCTCAAATTATATTGTATCATTGTCACACGTCTTAAAATAATCATTATTTGAATTGATAACTATCATAAATATTGAATCCCCATTCTAGTTTGGATAGTTGTCATCCACTACGAACTAAGTAATAAGTACATTATTGTGTTTTATTATCTCAAAATTATCATGTGGATACTAATAAAATTTATTGTTTATTTTCTTTTAGAGATATAAATTGCATAGTGTGATAGTAGTATATTTTACAAAAATGTAATTCTATCACTTTACAAGTTCAGATATTAAAGTTGATTTACATATCATAGTAATTACTATAGCATTTCTTTATTTATACTTGTAAAATATTATTAAAAATTTTATTTTCTATGAGTTTGTTTAATCATGTCTTTAATGTTTCTAATTTTTTCTTTATAACACTATTTTACTATATTATAAATTAAAATTTTAAAGATCCATGGGGCTTACATCCCATCTCCTTGAGGTTTACGCATCGCCTTATGCTAACTAAAACGTCTCATCTCACACTCCCGTCTCTTAAAACACACCAGTCAATCACCAAATTTATATCACTATTCATCTCATCCTATTGTTGGGTTCGAAACCGAGAGGGTGTCATGCGTAAGCTATTAGTTGCAAACTATCGTAGTGATAATTCAAACGACAAAGAAAAACATACTAAAAAACATATTATTGATGTGATTTGGTTAAGTGACCTACATATTGAAAACTAGTATAAGAAAATATTTAAAACTATTGGGAGAAAATTTCTCCCTAAACGAGACTCTTTAAACGACTATATTGTGGATGCTACTATGTTATGGTATGAGAAGGGGATCTTCTATTTATAAATGTCCAAAACCTTTCCTCCAAGAAAGAGGTTAGCCAAATATGAAAAAGAATTATATTTTTTTCTTTCAGGAAAAGTAAAAGTAATTATGGTAACTTTTATTTTCCTTCGAAGAAAAAATAAAACTTAAATATAGTAAGAAAATTAGGGAAAAAACCCTAACAAATCTCCCCTTTTTGGCTTGATTTTCTTCACTTGATCCGTCTTCTCTTCATATCACGAGCATGAACTTTATTCTTGATATAATCTTCATAACTGCTGCTTGTCATGGTTAAAAATAAGGTTTAAAATATCATGATTAAAAATTGGTTTAAAAAGTAATATTTTATTTTTATTTTTAAAGATGCAACAACAGGAGTGTTGAAAATATGGTTGAAACTTGTTCTCCTCATATAGTTCGACAAGAATCTTCATTATCATCCAAATTGTTCCAGCTTGATTTTGAAACCGATTTGAACCTGTTTAATCTCGTCTCACCACACCATTGGACCATTGAACCGTAAGCTCTGATATCACTTGTTGGGTTCGAAATCGAGAGGACGTCATGTGGAAGCTATTAGTTGCAAACTATCGTAGTGATAATTCAGACGATAAAGAAAAACATACTAAAAAACATATTATTGATGTAATTTGGTCAAGTGACCTACATATTGAAAACTAATATTAAAAAACATTAAAAACTATTGAGAGAAAATCTCCCCCTAAACAAGACTCTTTAAACGGTTACATTGTGGATGCTACTATGTTATGGTATGAGAAGGGGGTCTTCTATTTATAGATGTTCAAAACCTTTCCTCCAAGAAAGAGGTTAGCCAAATATGAAAAGAATTATATTTTTTTCTTTCAGGAAAAGTAAAAGTAATTATGGTAACTTTTATTTTCCTTCTAAGAAAAAATAAAACTTAAATATAGTAAGAAAATCAAGGCAAAAACCCTAACACCTATCACTATGTATGATCCATCGCGATTATTAGCCATTATCATCAACACACCAACGTCAATCGATCACCATAATTAACTGTATCTATTTATTATCATGTATAATTATCACCTGCGACCACAATCACGAAGAATCACTATGCCAATAATCACTATCAGACACTATTATATATCTCAATCAATATTAACATCAACCACCATTAGTTATCATTACTATTCTCTACCGTTATCACCCTAGACCATCATCTGCCCCGTATAGCCATCCATTAATTATTATTGTCAATCATCATCACTAACTACTATCCACAATCATCATCATTAGCTATCATTGTCATTCTCAATCTCCACCTCCAATCACCACCTACCACAATATAATTTATTAAATTTGTTTATTAATTTAATATTTATATGAGTTTTATATAGAAAAATTGTGTTACGTAACCCAAAGCATTCACATTGACGTTAAATTTGTGTTAACACATAATTGACGACAGAAAACGCATGAAATTCTCTCTTGTTTTTTTTCATCTCAGCATAACACATGAACTTCGTGCATTTTATATGGTAAACTGTGCATTAACACAAATTTAACGTTAAACATACGTCAACTTTGGTTGCATGACTCAGCTTTTTTTAATGAATTTTACCTATGTATTTCCTCCGTTTTACTTCTCCGTTCATTTTATCCGTCACATTTTACTTTTCAAAAGTTAAACTCTATAAACTTTGATCAATATTTTTAAAATATATTTTTTTTAATCATGTCGATATGATAAGGATGACAGCTTATAGTATATTCCATATAGTCATCGAATATCTAAATTTTAGATTTTAATATTAAATTAATCTAATTCAATTTAGCTCTAAAAATTAGCGCGCCAAGCTGACTTGTCATGTGAGACGGAGTAATTTGTTTGTTTATGATAATATTTTTAAATTTTATGATCTTATAAAATATGTTTTAGTCTTATTATGGTCTTAAACATGTCATGGACAAAGTTAAAATTAATGACTTGCCAAAAATGAGAAAATCAAAATTTTATCTTTTTTTAGATAAAATTGAGAAAAACTGAGAGAAACAAATTGAAATGAATAGAGTATATTATAGTATTTTTTTTTTTCATTTTGTGAAACTATTTTTATTATAAAATGATTTTATTTTGTACCATCTCTCTTTAGGATTCCACTTACAAGTACAACACCCTTTAGATGGTGTAAATCTTAAGATATGGTGGACGTAATAATAAAGATGCCCACCTTTGGTACAGAGCTAAATCTGACAAAGATCTTCTCTTCAATTGTTGGCAACTTGGGCATAAATTGATGAGGTATAGAATCCCCAAAGTTGATTTGCCAATAAGTCAACTATCCAAGTGAATCAACATTATTTGCGGTAAAATAATTGAAATTCTTTATCCTCAACAAAAAATATTGGATTTAAGTTCTTGTATAGGATATTCATGATTCGATTTAGATGCCTCTATATTTGGATTTAAGTTGTTGAAGAAGCATAAATTCAATTTCAAAAATCATACGTAAAAATTATACCTTAAAAGAAATAATTTGTTCCTATAACCCTTCTGAAAGTTCTCTAATACTTTTCTCTTACAATAAATTTGTTTACATGCGTTGCACTTATATTTCACATTAATATAAAAAGTTGTGTACAAAAAAGAATTATACAAAAGAAAACTTGTAAATTTTTCATTGTCTATTAAAAGTACATGAGTATCTATTATTAGATACTATCACAAGTTTATGAGCTCCTCATATGGGGTTTGCCTAGTGTAATTTATATCTCCTATGTGTTTTGCTAACTATTGCATAGTAAACAGATTACCACAAAGTGCTAATTCGAAGGACAAAAATTGTGGATTACCTCGAGTATTCTAACCAAAAAAAAAAAAAAATCTACGATAAAAGATGTCGATATTGACTTTTTTTAATAAAAGTGTACTCCTTATATTAAATCATTTTGACTTTCAAGAAAGAAAATAGTGAAAAATGTAATTATTAATTTGATGTTAATAATCCTAAAGATCAACAATAATAGTATATTGATTGTCAAATTGCATACATTTTTTAAAATTATTGGATTGAGGTCTGATACTATTAATTGTTGAATTCTAAATTCATTTTATTTTTCTATTTATATTCATTGACAATGTTAGATTAACTTTTTAATATGTTCTTTAACTTTTTTTATAATTTTTATCCAATGATGATGATACATTAATTCTTGAATCCTAAAACTAATTTTGTTGAATAGAATTAGTATTTTTTTTTATATTATTGAGGATCTTAACATGATATTAATTGTTCAATTCTAGGCTCATTCTACATTTCTTTTTATATCCAAAGGTAGATCAAATTTTTCAATATTACTCTTTTACTTTTTTTTAAAGAAAAAAATCTTTATCTAATGACATAGACATTTGAAGATTAGTCACATTGACTTTGGTGAAGTAAAATGTGACAAATAGAAATAAACGGAGGGAACATATGCAAAAGTACGTTGAACAAATACTTAAGTTTACACCAAAAAAATATTTCATATAAAAAAATTAGTATCCCATTGACATAGACAAAGGTGTACACGAACAGAAATTATCCATCATTGTTTCATAAAATGCAAAGTTAGTTCTACTTGTTGTGGAAAGTTACTAATCCTCTAATTAACAAGGTATGAGATTCTTCAATCCCCTTTAAAATGTCTTTTCTCACTTGGAGGTTATGAAAAAATAAGCTTCCTTTTGAGGATGTACTTAATAAGTTGGCAAACAAATGAATTCCAAATGCTATTGCTGCTCAAATGCTTGTGATTAGACTTTGAATCACATTTTCAGTCAAGGAGTAGCAGCTAGTTACATTTGTTTACCTTCTAACTTAATTCTCAACCTACAGATCTTCCTACCAAGAATCATGTCATGATTGAAATAATCCAAATATCCAAGAATACAATTGTTTAATTAGCTAAATTAAACTGGAAGAAGGAAAAATAAATTGTTATGTCATTTCATATTGAGGTAAAACATTAACGATAACAACTACGCCATAATCTCAAACAAATTGAGGTCATGTAGGCAGCCACTGAAGGAGAAATCTTACAGTTCCAGTAAGAGAATAGACAGGAATGTTGCAGTTGTGGTTAGTTTAGTAGTTCTTCTACAAAAGATCTATTTCCATACAATATGAAAAAATATCACCACCATATAAATGACAAAGTAATATATCAAAAAGTAAAACACACACACGCACACACATGTGAGTGTGTGCGTGTGTGTGTGAGAGAGAGAGAGAGAATGATGCACACTGAATTAGCTTGAACTCGAATGATATATGCTGCTTACTTTGTCTCAATTTATGTATCGCAGTTTGAATTTCGAGAGTCAAATTTCATTCGGTGCTCTAAACAAAGAAAATTTTAAATCACCAAAGAGAAAAAAGAAAAAAGCAAGAACAATGCATAAATTAAAAAAATTATTCTTTTTTATTATATTTTGGTGTAACGATATAATACCATATTGTAAATATAGCAGTAGATCTTTAACCACTGTAAAATAAAACATGTGCTCTTCTGTGGTAACAAGCCATCTCCATTGACATGAAGTTGGATAGTTTTCACTTGTCTATTGGACGTATAACTACTTTTTTAATTACAACACTAAATATACTACTACTAAAGAAAACCTACATATTATGTTATGAAGAAGAATTATGATTCACAGCAAAACAAATCAAAAGTATATAGTCCATGACAAACCTGGAAGGCGCTATTTTTGGAAGGTCTTGATTTACAACCTGCGTTAATAATTATTATTTGGCTACAATATTAGGTTAGCACAAATTCATTCAAAAAAATAAAGAATTATGTTTGCTTAGCTACTCTCATCTACCTTTTTCTAGTGCCAATTTGCAACCGACAAAGCCGAAATAAAAGGCCTAATAAATAACAATCACAAACAAAATGTATCAATTAGCAATTGTCTTCAAGAATATACTATAATAATTTATTATTATAAACTTCACAAACATATTCAAACTTCAGAAAAATTACTATATCAATTAGCAATTATCTTCAAAAATACAAAATAATTTATTATCAAACTCCAAGAATAAATTAAAATTTTAAAAACTTACTCAAAATTAAAAGTATGGTAGAAAATTTACCTCAAATCATAAGTAAATTACTCCTGCAATCGTCAACACTATCCAAACTTCATGTTAAAAAATATACCATTCAAGAAAAATGATCTATTATTTTACAACTTTAAAAATAAACTACAGAAAAATTTACCTTAATTCATAATAAGCAAAAGTATCAACACTATTGAGAGTTCATGTGATTAAAGAAAAAACTTAAGAAAATTAATTAAACTAACATTAGTTGGTAAAAGAAATCCAAAAATTAAAGTGATAATAAATATCGAATTTTAAACAATTTTTTTCACGCAGCGACACTTTTTGTAAAAGAATCCCTAACTTTAAAACCAAACAAAGAAATCTATTTATGATAGAGTATTATTTCTAACCTATATTTGTTACACTGCCAATCAACAATTAACCAACTATATAATCCTAAATTATTTCTCAAAATATATTTTAGGACTCTTTTTTCACTATACAAGGAAAACGAAAACCTACCAATATTAGTTCTCAATATATTTTACGATTCATTAATTTTTAAAAATTATAGTCAATATTATAAATTTAATGATATAATAATTTGAGGAAATAAGTGAAAAAGACGATTTTATTTATTATAGAATCTTTTAATGTAGCGCGAAAAATTCAAATCTTTTTAAGGATCTTCAAATTTTTAATATATTATAGATTATATATGATTAAATTATAGTTCAAAAAATTTATCCTCAAATATTCACTAATTAGAAAAAAGGTTCTGAAATAGATATAATTAGTGCAAAAACTTGATATCAGACTGCACGCAAGTGAGGGAAAAAGTAAGATGGTTCGATGGACCCTTATACTATGTCTGTTTTGTAATGTAGATACAGTATAACCTCGATAAATTAATACTGTTGGGACCATTAAATTTTATTAAATTAGCGAGGTATTAATTAATCGTATAAATTAATAATTATTAATTTATAAATTATATACTTTTTGGGTCCATATTATGAATGTACCTAGGTGTACGTGAAAACTAATTTCTACATTGACTATTAATTATGCATACTTAACCAAATTCATGTATTTTTGCTGATACATTTTCAATATTCTATGTATATCTTAATAAAATATATAAATCTACTTAATTATTAATGTAGTTACATGCTACATTTATTAAAATGTATAAATCCACTCAATTATTAATGTAGTTACACGTACATACATTAACTAAGTTACTATATAAATAGATGTATTATGCAAGTCTTCAAATCAAATGGCTTACAACAATTGCAGAATCTAATCAATGGATTGAAGTATCGAAATGCAATGAATGCTGAAGATGTTTTGAATTATCCGGGAGAAAATGATACGAGTTTTGAGCTACCTACGGATGAACAAATAATTGAGAGTGTTATGGAAACACATAAAGAAGATGAAGTGGAAGATGATAGTGTGGAATTAGAACAAGTTTCGCGCAAAGATGCTCTGAAAGCAACAATCACCTTACATCACTTCCTTTTGCAATATGAGAAGACTACACCTGATATTCTTAATGCAGTAAGAAGGGTTAGAGAATGAGATTCAAGGTGATATTGATTTCAAGAAGAAACAAACAACATTAGATTCATATTTTCAGAAACCTGTTTAGTTTACTTATGTATTATGTATGAAATATTTTGATACAGATGAATTATTAATTTATATATCAAATGGGACCTATATGAATTTTTTTTTTGTATTATCTTATAAATTTAGCGAATTATTAATTTACCACGTTGATCCCGACTCGGGACCGAAGAAAATTATTATTTTAGCGAGGTTATTAATTTATCGAGTATTAATTTATCGAGGTTATATTGTACTCTTACTTACATATTTGTCATCTGAACCCTTGAACCCACTAAAAAGCAAAATATTTTAAACTCATATTTCAGTGTGTGTAATACAACCGCCTCCACATCAACTTTCACGTCATTTTTAAATAATTATATTAAATTTCACGTCATTTTTTAATACCACATGATAAATTAAATATTAAAATAGAGATAAAAATATAAAATAAAAACAAACTCTCACTTTGCAAACTCTCACTCTTTTCCCTCTTCAGTTTTTGCTCTTCACTGTTTCCCTTTCAGTTTTTATACCCTCACATTTACTATCAATAGCGTTTTCCACCGACGCATCGACATTTTCACCATCAAATCAGGATCCGCTATCTGCGATGGCGACGAAAATGATTGTTAACGACGAAGAATCATTGCCGGCAAATAGTACTCTATACTAACAAATTCAACTCGAAGGTGAAATTAAGATTGATCATGTTGAGATCTGATCAGATGTACTGAATTTTGTATGTTTTTTAGTTTATTTGTGTTAAATTTGATGTTTTATGAGAGGTTTTTTGAGTTTATATAGTTGAAAAAAATAAATTTTGGATGAAAATTGAACTTCGATTTTGATTGAATTTGCTGGATTTTATTTGTTTTTCAGTGAATTTTGATGTTTTATGAGAGATTTTTGAGCTGATATAACTAAAAAGATTAAATTTTGAATAAAAATTGGGTCGTTATCATCGTCGGCTGTTGTGGCGAGGGTCTCTACATGAATGGGGGTCCAAGTCCGACTCGAATATCACTAGTAGTAATCGAAATCGAAGCAAAAGAACCAATAAGGAGGAAAAGAGAGAGTCATAATGGATTTGGATTGGAGGAGGAATCTGAATTTGACGTCTTCGCTTAAGAACTCCATTGATGACAAGCTTGAAGGACTAATTATGGAGGGGATGGGGCAGGGGGTCCTTTTTTTTTATTTTTTAAAAACTATTTGAATGTAAAAAATGATGCCCGCTCACATCCCAGGCGCGTGCCTACACGCGTTTTGTCTTACTCAACTATTTTAATGCCACATAGGTCCGGTCAACGGTCAACGATCAAAGAGTTTAAAATATTATTTTTTAGTGGGTTCAAGGGTCTAGATGACAAACATGCAAGTAGGAATATCCACATTATAAAACAGACATAGTACAAGAGTCCATCGAGCTATTTTGTCGAGGAAAAAAGAAAGGTACTCCTTCTGTTGTATTTTATTTTATGCGCTACACTTTGATTGAATATAAAGTTTAAAAAAAAAAAATTACAAAGAAAAGTAATTTTGTTTTTTTGAAATGAAAAAAATATTATTTTCTTAATAGATGTGTCAAATTAAAATCAGTTATATATAGTGAACAAAATTGCAACGTGGGAAGCAGCCAGATGCTCAACATGTAACTGACGGCCGCCGACCAATCTTAATCTCCCTACATGCCGTCTCAGCCACGTCAAAGTTTCCGGCCAATCATCCTCTACATTTTTTCTAAATAAATTGATGTTTCCATCTTATATTACAACTTTAATTTTTTGGAGTAATAAAATCATCGTGTTCGGAAGGTCATGCGTTTAAATAATAAATGTAAAATTATAAAATAAGATTATAATTTTTTTTTTTTTTTGCATTATGTATATACTTAATAAAAATTTTAGTACATCAAATTTTTCTTTTAAATTTCTTAAAATATTTTGATTATCTAATCAGCATTAAGGATCTTTCAAAATTATCTCTTTATTTTTGTAAAATAGAATTATCGCTACTTTCGGTTTTATCTTTTTTCAATCTCCACCTATAAAAAGTTTACTCCCTCCATTTCATTTACTTGATCCCTTTATAAAATTTATTTATTTTAATTTATCTGTTTAATTTATAAAATTTCAAAAAATTATTATATTTTTTAATATATTCCTATCATTTAATGATATATAAATTACTTATAGTCAAATAAAAATTTTAAAACATGACGATTCTGGAGAAATTTATGTCACAATTCGTTTTTGCATCAATTTTATCATCGAATGTTTCCTAAATACCTTTTTTTTAAAACTTGATAAAGAAAAATGATTAGCTATTAAAATCTGAATTTTCAGCCGTCTACTGTCTATATTTTAATTTTTTTAAGAGTTGAATTAGTCAAAAGAAGTTGAAAAGAGCCGTCTTAATTAAGATAATCATCAAAGCAAGAAGCAATGAGCTACCTAATTAGTGCTTATTATATCAAATATAACTATCCAACTACATATGATTAAAAATCTAAAAGTGATTATGTATGCCAACATGCCTTTTTTTTTAACAATATTGGAGGGTCCTACAACGAGTAAATTCCACTAATAAACTTAGTATAATAAAGAAACATAATTAATCATAAATTAGCCAAGTCAAAAGCAATGCGTGTAACAATACAATAATTCTAGTGCCTTATACTGAAAAGTACATTAATTTACATGTGGATGTTTTAATCTCTCACGCTTTGAGCAAAATGTTTTTGGAATAGTAAATAAATATGCCATTTGACATATACCTTACCGGAGAATTATTAATTTCCTATTGCCAAAATATATTGGGATTCACAATATCTCATATGGTGTATTATATTGTTCTGGAATATCTCATTTCAATTAGATAGAACAGCTGGTTTCGATCAGTTTTTCGTAGATTTACTTTTTTACCTTTATTATTTATTATATTACATCTTAATTATTTTGTGATTTATTATATTATTTTTAATTAATTATTACAAGTTATTTATATATTAAATTAATAATATTTTTTATTATATTACTCCTAATTAATTATTATAAGTCATTTATAGAAAATTAATAATATTTAATTAAAAAAATAGATATTTATAACGTTTGTTTCAGCTGCTTTAACCGTGATTTTACTGTATCATCCCTAATTAATTATTATAAGTTACTTATGTATTAAAAAATTAATAATATTTTATTCAAAAAATAAATTACTATATTACCCCGATCATTTACTAAATTACCCCTAATTGCTCCGTAATTTACTATATTATTCCTAATTAATTATTATAAGTCATTTATATATTAGAATTAATAATATTTTTTTTTATATTATTCCTAATTAATTATTATCAATTATTTACATATTAGAATTAATAATATTTAATTAAAAAATAGATATTTATGACGTTTGTTTCAACTGCTTTAACCGTGATTTTACTATATCATCCCTAATTAATTATTATAAGTCATTTATGTATTAAAACATTAATAATATTTAATTAAAAAATAGATGACATGTCTGCCTGCACTGGTTTCGACCAGTGCTTCGTCATTTACTATATTATCCCTAATTGTTCCCTGATTTACTATATTACCCCTAATTAATTATTATAAGTCATATAAATTAGAATTGATAATTTTTTTTAGTATGTTACCCCTAATTAATTATTATAAATCATTTATATATTATAATTAATATATTTAATTAAAAACTAGAAATTTATGACGTTTGTTTCAGCTGTTTTAATCGTGATTTTACTATATCAACCCTAATTAATTATTATAAGTCATTTATATTTTAAAAAATTAATAATATTTAATTAAAAATAGATGACACGTCTGCCTATATTACCCCTAATTGCTCCATAATTTACTATATTATCCCTAATTAATTATTATAAATTATTTATATATTAGAATTAATAATATTTTTTAACTATATTATTCCTAATTAATTATTATAAGTCATTTGGTTTCGACTACTGCTTCGTCATTTACTATATTACCCTTAATTGCTCCATGATTTATATATTACCCCTAATTAATTATTATAAGTCATTGATATATTAGAATTAATAATATTTTTATTATATCACCCTAATTAATTATTACAAGTCATTTGTATATTAGAATTAATAATATTTAATTAAAAAATAGATATTTATGACGTTTGTTTCAACTGCTTTAACAGTGATTTTACTATATCATCCCTAATTAATTATAATAAGTCATTTATATATTAAAAAATTAATAATATTTAATTAAAAAATAGATGACATGTCTACCTATATTACCCCTAATTGCTCCGTGATTTACTATATTACCCTAATTAATTATTATAAGTCGTTTATATATTAAAATTAATAATATTGTTTTACTATATTACCCCTCATTAATTATTATAAGTCATTTATATATTAGAATTAATAATATTTAATATAAAAAATAGATATTTATTGCGTTTGTTTCAGCTTCTTTAACCATGATTTTACTATATCATCCCTAATTAATTATTATAAGTCATTTATGTATTAAAAAATTAATAATATTTAATTAAAAAAATAGATGACATGTCTACCTATATTACCCCTAATTGCTCCGTGATTTACTATATTACCCCTAATTAATTATTATAAGTCATTTATGCATTAGAATTAATAATATTTTTTACTATATTACCCCTAATTAATTATTACAAATTATTTATATATCAAAATTAATAATATTTAATTAAATCAATATACATTTTATTTATATCTCATCAATATCAAATTTTAGTACTAAAAAATATTTATAATGTTGGGCCCGTGATTATACGGGGCATGCACCTTTACTCGTTACGTAAATTAGACATTTAGCAAGTTAAAGAACAAATATAGCTGTCATATAAAAGGTAACTTAAAGCATAGAATATGATTATTATATTAGATAATACGTAAATATTAAATAATTAAAAAATAATAATAATGCCGACATAATCACACCAAATTGCCATTACAAAATGAAATTTTCCAACAGAAATTTTCATCATTATATACTAAAAATTTAACGATATAATATTATAAAATTTAAATAACAATTAATTCAATTAATATTTTATAAACTCAAACGGACAAGATCCAATTCATATTTGATAAAAATTGAAAATTAATTCAAAAAGTCAAAAATACTTTAGTATATATTTACAGCACTATTATGAACCTTCCACCAATCAATCATTTTTATCATTTTCTCTGTATAAAATCTCCCACATATGCCAAATAACTCAACAACCAAATAAGAACCATACACGTCGGTTGAACAAAACAGCCACGTGTCTTCCGGCCGGCTATCTACCTTCAACAAACTTAACCGCTTTAACATTTCCATCTGAGCCACGTCATAATTTTCTGCCTTAATATGATAGTGACGTGGCATCTTTTTATGAAAATTATTTGTAAGTTTCGTAATTTGCCAAAATATCTCATGTGCCAGCGAAGGGGCAAAAGGGCAGGCAAAATATCTCATGTCAAAAGAATATCTTATGTACCAACTAAATGAGCTTGAAATCTTGCATATTCCATTCACACGTGTTAAAGTTTGAGTATAAAGTTTATTGATTTGAAATTTTAATTTTGTTAAATTATTAAATTTAAATTAATTATTTAATATATATTTAATAATTTTTAAATAAATATTGAGTGTGAATCAAAATTTACCAAGTTCGATTGAATTCATACAGGACATTTTAATTTCACTGTTGATATCTATATTTGGGCAGTCTAGTTTTAACTAAAATACGTGTGTATTAAATGGGATGAATATTTTTATGTTTTATTAATCAAAATTTTTAAAATATTTTTCTTTAAGAAAATATATTTCTTAAAAAGGAGAGAAGTGATTTTTCTAACGAAAAAAAAGAAAAAAAAGTTTTTAAATGACATTCCGCATTGATCATGTCCTTCGACCTTCCTATTCCACCTTATTGGTAAGGGTTCGATCCCCACATTGTAATTCTCTCCTCCATTCCCCTTCCCCTACTCCCAATTAAAAAAAAAAAAAATCCTGATGACCCACATCCACCACTTTATATCCTAATATCGATATTTTTATTTATCAAGTTTATATATAATTTTTTTTTTATAATAAATTTCTTCTTTGTATATATCGAACATTCGAAATAAAAGTAAAACTCACTTGTTTTCTGGAAAGACATTTTTCATAAGGTAACAATTTCCTTTCCACCAAAAATCGAACACTAGCACCCATTTTCCAATTGTTAGATTCTAGTAACTCACGTAGCTAAATGATTTGTGTCCTCCATGCTACTATGTTTCAGTAATTCAACTAGTCTTTAATTTGAGGTGGACCTCTTAAAACAGTTTACGTAAATTCTACACATGAATAAAATTACTTTCTTCATATCAATTCAATCCATGTGATATACACAATTTCTTTAATGTTTTACAAAAGAAAAAAGTGATAACTTTTTTATTTTTAAAAATAATTTAGCTATAACTTTTTAAAATTTTCATCTTAGTAAAATACTTTGAAGTCATAAGCTAAAAATAATAATAATAACATATATAATATAATCGCATTAAATAAAATTTTAAAAGAATAAGATATATACAAATCTAACCTCTATCTTAGAGGTAAAGTGACTACTTCTCGTACACTTTTGATTTCAAGATAAAACCGTCTCTATAAAAATATTAAAAATAAAAGAAGTACCAGACGATATTAAAAATAATACGTAGATCATAGTGGAATAATATTACAACAAAATATTATCATAATCAAACTATCCAAACAATAAATAGTAATGAAATCGAACAACAAAATATAAAGATAATACCATGATTATTAGTCATACAAATATGTACTTCCTCTGTTTCATAATAAATGAATTGTTGAATTTTAACACACAAATTAAGGAAAAAGCATTAAAGACATAAATTTAACATAACTTTTTATTTTTAACCCAAAAAAAGAAAAAATTGACCTTGTAATACGTTTTCAAAAGTTAATTGATTGTCAAATAATAAGGGTAAATTTAAAAAAAAAAATCAATGATTCACTTATTTTGAAACACCAATAAATAGCTCAATAATTCATTTATTATAAAACGGAAGGAGTATTAATTAAGGTTAAATAAAACTAATTAATATATTTTAATTTGTCAGAGCCAATAAAAATAAAAGATTTAATATATTGAACAAGTGGAAGAGAATGAACTAACATATAATTGACAGCATCTAGTCAATTTTAAACAGCATGTAATGTGGAATGTTGTAAATTGATTGTAAAGCATAACAATAGTAATAAAAAAAAAAAAAAAACTATTTCCCTTTTTTTTGAGTGGGAGATTTAGAAATATTTTTAAAAGTAGCAATCTTGGTTTTATTTATTTTTTTTTGGTATGATATAGATCCCTTCATAGATACGGTTCACCAAAAAGTAGCCATCTTGAAATTTCAAAACACAAATTTCCTTTTCACATTATTACATTTTTCATTTAGAACAGAAAATAGAAAAATCTAGAAAAACACAAGACTCGTGAACAAGCTATTAACCAACCATGTCATTTTCATCAACCTTTTCCTACCTATATAAATACAACCTCCATACACTTTCAATTTCTCAACCAACAACAAAGAACACATAAATTTCGTGCCCAAAATTATCTTTGATTTTTCTCTTTGATCCTTTTTGTAAGTAGTAAATATGGAGCAAAAAAAAAGTAAAATCAACAACAACAACAACAACAAATTAGAAGATGGAGATATGGGTGTTATAATGCATAGTCAAGTTAGAAAAATAAGGCAAGAAATGGAGAAAATTAAGTATCCATCTTTGCAACAACCAGAGATGACTGAAAAACAGCAGCATAAAAGATCAAGATCACCGTTGGGATTAGCACATAGGCCTATTTCTGTTGGAAGTTAGATGATATGTTGTTCGAGCTTTTGTACTGGGGTTGTGATGTTATGATTAGGATTCGTCCACCTTTGATGAGAAATTTAGAGCTCGAGTTCCTAGAAGTTATTTTGTTCGAAATCTCCAAAAATATAGATCCTTGCTGGTATTTTCGAAGAGTTCGACAACGTAGCTTAGAAGTTGTTTTTTTTACTTCATAGTGTTTTTTTTTTATTTCTACTTCTATACTATAGATTTGTACATATAGGGATGCAGGATGTTATGAGAAGTTTTTGGTTTTGTGCTTAGTAATTTTGTCCTCTACCTCTCTGGCTACGTGTCTATTATCTTCGGATTTTGCAGAAATAGATTTATGCTTCATTATTATCATCTGGTTGGGTGTTTGTTATATCGTGGACTTAACTATTTTGAATTTGTATATAATTAAATTTTGAAATTTTTAATTAAGGACTGCCAAAGAATACTTGGTCCTCATTGCAATCTTTGTTTTTGGCTCACTGTGTTGCATCTCCAAACTTTGGAGAAGTAGATCCTGTTTCATAATTCTAGTATCGTAAAGTCCTATAATTACTCTTTTTCTTTCTTTGCTTAATTAATCTTTTCCTATACATATTTTCGCTAGACTTTAACTTAGGTAATTTATAAAAAAAAATATTCTCACCCTATTTAATCTTTAAGATGATATATGAGTCTTTCCATAAATATGAAATTTATTATATATAATAAAAAGAAGTTATTTCCTACAGAAGAAAATATAATTTGATGAAAAAATCTCTTGCCGTGTATATAACGAACTCTTTTCAATTTTATAGTCTTAGGTGTTATAAAATATCTTGTTCATCAAATGATTTCGATAGATTTTTTCTTTTTTAGGTTTGGGGGTTTGGGGGGTGGGTGGGGGTTTGCAAATATTGTTGGCGTGTTAATAAGTAACGATAAAGAGTCAAAATATCCTTAATTTAATTTCAAAGTATTTTTATTTAATTGTTAAGTTAAAAATATCTCCATCCATCTTTATGACTTAATTATATCCTTACAACTTACTAACGAAATTAACTCAAGCGTAATTAAAATTATTTGTTATGTATCAATTTTCTATTGATTACAAATTAAATTAATTAAAATATTATTACTGTATTTTATAATCAAAATCGGATTAAACTAAAACTATCTCAACCATAAAAATGAACGTCAAGAGTATTTTTTGATTGTAGTTAATTACAGTTTCTTTTTGTTGTTAATTACAGTTTATGTTTGTTGATCGGTTTGTTTATGGTATTAGTTTAGGAAAGTAACATAGTTAAGTCTATAATTTCAATAAATAGCAACACTTTTATAAATTACGGGTGTGTTTATGGTATTAGTTTAGAAAAAATTACAAAAAATAACATACTTTTATAAAATTATAGTTTATAATAAAAGTAGCATTGTTTTGCCTAAGCGTCTGTTTTACTCTCACTTTATTTTTTCCTATTTTAACTCCACTATTTCACTTCTTCCAATATCTTTTATCCCCTTTTTCATCTTTTTTTTTTATCATTTTATTTTTTAATTTTAATTTTTTTTTCTACTTTATTTTCTCTCTTCTATTTCTCTTTTTTTTTTTTTTCCTTTTTTCCTTTTTTCTTTTTCGTTTTGTTTTTTTTCCTTTCTCATATTTGAAGATAATTAATTATCTTCATGATTTTCAAAAATTCAAAATAAAAAATCATTATTCTTTTCTCTCTTTCACTCTCTTATATCTCTAACTTTTTTTCTTGTTATTTTTTTTTATTTTGATTTTTTTTTAATTTTTCTTTCCACTTTATTTTCTCTCTTCTATTTCTTTTTCTTTTCCTTTTTCTTTATCCTTTTTCTTTTTCATTTTCTTTTTTTTTTCCTTTCTAATATCTTTTTTTCTTTTCCTATTTTTGTTTTCTTCTTCTTTTTTCATATTTTTTTTTATTTTTTCTTTTATTTTTACACTTCTGTTTCTAGCTTCTATTTCTCTTTCTTTTTTTTTTTCCTTTTCACTTCTTTTTTTTTTGTTTTCAAATTTTATTTTTTTTACTCTTCTATCTCTAACTTTTACTTTTAAAAGACAAATATGTATATCACATACACATATTCAAATATACAAAATACATAATCACAAAATTACATATACATCTACATATGTATTTATAGAAATAAATATCTCACTCATATGTATATATATATACATATAGGACACAAAATCTCTATAACAAAAAGGACAACTATATTCATATACATATAGGTAATCAAAAAACATATGATACATATTTTATACAGTAAAAAATACAAATAAATACATATGTTACCATCTAGAATAATATAAAACAGTTCTAAGACAAAATCCAATAACGTACAAATATATATAGAGATATGTATTTATATAGACAAAATAAAAATATGTGCACATGCCCCAAAAATATTTATAATACATTTGTGGCATAATACATCTGCCTAATTATGCTTGAACGACACATTTCTTCTTATTCATGTAGACACCACAAATATTCGTATGACGAAAAATCATGTACTGCTCCTTTGGTAACATCACCTTAATACGTTCTTCAATAGCATTGATTGTGTGACATAAAAGGACAACTATATACATATCGATAATCAAAAAACACACGATACATATTTTAAACAATAAAAAGTTACAAACAAATACATATGTTACCATCTAGAATAACATGAAACAGTTCTAAGACAAATCCAACATTGTACAAATATATATATAGATATGCATTTATATATACAAAATACAAATACATGCACATATCCCCGTAAAATTTATAATACATTTGTGACATAATACATCTGCCTAATTGTGCTTGAACTACACATTTCTTCTTGTTCATGTAGACACCACAAATATTCTTATGTCAAAAAATCATGTACTGCTCCTTTGATAACATCACCTTAATACGTTCTTCAATATCATTGATTGTGTGACATCCTATATGTGGTGCAAACTTTGGAAGTACTCTTGCCATGGATATATAATCACGCAACACTTATAGAACAAAATAATGACATAAATCTATATTACATGTACTTTTCACAAAAATATAATACAAAATACATAGTATGCATGTGTTTTCTTTTATATAATATATGTTACATTACAAAAAAATACATATAACTCTACATATGTATTTACAGAATACATGTCTGATCCATATGTATATTACTATACAAAAAATACAAATATGACTCTTATATGTATTTACGAAATACATATCATATTCATATTAAACAGTAACAAACATAACTACACTATATATCTTCATATGTATTTGCAAAATACAAAGGTGACTCATATAAAACAAGAATATACATATAAATCAGGTATGTATTCTGTAAATACATATGTAGAGCTATATATATTTTGTACGGTGTTGAATTTATCTTTGAACTGTTCTATGTCATTTTAGAGTGTAACTATATATTTATTTGTATTTTTTACTGTTTAACATATGTATCATTTATCTTTTGATTATGTATTTAGTTGTCATTTTTGTATATACAAATGCATATTCATATGTATTTTGTACGGTGTTAGATTTGTCTTTGAATTGTTCTATGTCATTTTAGGGGTAACATATATACTTATTTGTATTTTTTACTGTTTAAAATATGCATGATCAATTTTTTGATTACCTATATGTATATGTATATAGCTGTCCTTTTTATTATAGAGATTTTGTATCTTATAAGCTTATATATACATATGAGTCAAATATATACTTTTGTAAATATATATGCACATGCATATATATATGTGTGTGTGTGTGTTGTACTGTAAATACATATGCAGATTTGTATGTCAATTTATTTTGTATATTTTTTGAATATGTATATGTGATATAGATATTTATTTTTTAAAAATAAAAGATAGAAATAGAAGAGGTAAAAAAATAGAAAAATACAAAAAATGAAAAAATCCAAAAAAAAGAAGTGAAAAAGGAAAAAAAAAAGACAAATAGAAGTGTAAAAATAAAAGCAAAAAAATAAAAAAAATAAGAGGAAAATGAAAATAGGAAAAAAATATATGAGAAAGAAAAAAAATAAGAAAAAGATAAAGATAAAAATAAAGAAAAAACAAAAAAGGAAAAAAAAAGAGTAATAAAAGAGAGAAAATAAAGTGGAAAGAAAAAAAAATTAAAATAAAAAAATAAAACGCTAAAAAAAATTAACAAGAAAAAAAAGTTAGAGATATAAGAGAGTGAAAGAGAGAAAACACAGTAATGCTGCTTTATTTTGAATTTTTGAAGATCATGAAGATAATAATCTTTTAGATTTGAGTTTGATTTGGAAAAGAAATGTACTAATTGAAATAAGGGTAATTTATGAAAAAAGAATCTACTGCAGTAATTTATGAAAAAAGAATTTACTGCTTCCTTACTTAACTCGATTGATTTGAGTAAAAGAAGAATAATAAATCTTGTTGTATAAAAAAGGAATATGTTATTTCTTTATTTAACTCAATTGATTTGGGTGAAAGAGGGACAATAAATTTGTTGTATATGTATTTTAGTAGCAACACTTGTATAAAATACAAAGTGCTATTTTTCGAAATTATGAAACAGTTGTTATAAAAGTTTTAATTATAGTTATAAGTTTGCTACTTATGAAAAATTCTCAGTTGTTTGTTGGACCAAAAAAATAATTGAAAAAGGATATCCATAGTGAAATTACTAGTTAATGGAAGAATTGTTAGGATTTTTGCCCTGATTTTCTTACCAAAATTAAGTTTTACTTTTTTTTTTGTAAGAAAAATAAAAGTAATACCACAATTACTTTTACTTTTCCTAAAAGAAAAATATAAAACTTTTTCATATTTGACAAACCTCTTTCTTGGGAGAAAGGTTTTGAAACTTTATAAATAGAAGACCCCTTCTCATATCAAAACACGATAGCATCCACAATGTAGTCTTTAAAGAGGTTTTGTTTAAGGGGGATTTTCTCCCAATAGTTTATAATTTTCATATTTCTTTAATATTAGTTTCTTGTGTAGGCCAGTTGGCCAAATTATATCCAATAATATATTTTTTAGTATATTTTTATTTGTCATCTGAATTATCACCACGATGGTTTGCAAAATATAAGTTTCCGCCTGACGCCCTCTATTGAACCCAACAAGTGGTATCAGAGCTTATGGTTCAAAGATCCAATGGTTCGATTTTGAGGATAATTTAAGATCAAAGTTGCAACCAATTTGATGATAATGAAGATATATGCCCAAAAAAGCTACATGTGGAGAAAAATTTCAACTAAATGTTCAATAATCCTGCTGCTAATCCATTTTTAAAACCAAAATCAATTTTCAACTCATGTTTATGGGCTTCAATTTTCAAACCATACTTGCTTTAACGCTTGGGTTCAGTTCAACTCGTGCATTTATTTTTAACGCATGAGCTCCACTCTTAACCTGTGCTCACTTTCAATGCACAAGACTCCACTTTCAATCCTATTCACTTATAATACAGGGCTCTAATAATATCAACTCATGTTTTTATTTTTAATGCACAGGGATTCAATTTTTAACCCTTATCAACTCTTAATCATGGTAAGCAACAGTGATATATGAAGATAGTGCGAAATAGGAAGAACAAGATTATATTATTTTGTCAGAAAATCAAGCCAAAAAGAGGAGATTTGTTTGGATTTTCTCCCTGATTTTTTTACCCAAATTAAGTTTTACTTTTTTCTTGTAAGGAAAATAAAAGTAATACCATAGTTACTTTTACTTTTCCAAAAAGAAAAATATAAATTTTTCCATATTTGGAAATTTCTTTCTTAGGGGAAAAGTTTTGAAACTCTATAAATAGAAGACTCCTTCTCATACCATAACACAATAACATCCATAGTGTAGTTTTTTTAAGACTTGTTTAAGGGGAGATTTCTTCCAATAGATTTTTAGTTTTTTGATTTAGTTTTCAATATGTAGGCTTCTTGACCAACCATATCAAATAATATATATTTTTATTACAATTTTTATTATCATCTGATTTATCGTCTTATGATTTGCAAACTAAAAGTTTCCGCATAACACTATCTCGATTTCAAACCCAACAAGAATAAGATGGATATTGGCAAGGAGGTCTGTCGTATGTGAATTCTACAGGGGGCATATTTTATTGTGCAGGTGGTTGTGTGTGAAAAGTGTGATGGGTCGGGAGGTTTTAGTTTGGTCTAGTTTTGATTATAAGATAATAACATTTTAATTAATTTAATTTGCAATTATTAGAAAGATGACATGTAATAAATAAAAATATTAATTATGATTGAGTCATAAAGGTGGATGGAGTAATACTTTTGGCCAATAAATAGGCAAAATGACCTTCTGAACTCCTACACTATGTCGGTTTTGTAAGTTGGACACTTCTACTTACATGTTTGTCATCTGTAACCCTGAACCCACTAAAAAGCAACATTTTAAACCCTTTTTTGGTGAGTGTAACACACTCTCCCCCACGTCAGCTGCCATGTCAGCTGCCACGTCATCTGCCACTCTATTTTAAGGAAAAAAATATTATATTAAATTTTAAGTCATTTTTAAAATGCTACATAACAAATCAAATATTAAAATTAATTTAATTAAATAAGAAAAATTTATAAATTGTAGAAAATTTTGAATAATCATGTTTTTATTTTTTCTCACAAATTAAACATCAAATCCATTCCAAATAATTAAAATTATTTTCCAACTAATTTAAATTTTTAACTATAAATTCATATATACAAACATAATAAATTTTTTATTTTTAAATTTGAATATTTTTAACAAATTCACAAAAAGTTTAAATTTTTCAATAGAAATTCACTAATTTTTTTTCAATATTAACTATCTCTCACTTTCAATTTAAATTTAAATTTTAATCCCCCCAAAAATAAAAAGATTTTAAATTTAAATTTTAATTAAAAAAATGAAAAGAATTGAATTGAGAGGAAAAATTAAAATAAAAAATAAAAAGTGAACGTGTGTGGGGGGGAGGGGGGAGATGGAAGAGTGTTGGGGTGGGGTAGGGATGGGGCTGGGAGTGGTATAGGGGCTGAGGGTAGGGTGGGGAGGGGCTGGCGAAGTGGGGAGTGGGGGGAGGAAGGAGCTGGGGTGGAAAGGTTGGGGGTGGGGTGGGATAGGGCTGGGTAGGGTGTGGGGGTGGGGACGGGCTGGGCGGGTATTGGGGTGGAATGGGGGGCTGGGGCTGGGGTGGGACGGGGCTTGGTGGGGGTGGGGGTGGGGACGGGCTGGGGTGGGGCGGGAAAAATATTTTTATTTTTAATTTTTTTTTAAAAAATATTTATAAATTATTTTATAAAATTTTAAAAATATTTTTAAATTAAAAAAGATGGATGGAAAAAAGGACTTTTTTTTTAAAGTTTTAAAAATATTTTGAAATTATTTTTAAAGTTTAAATATATTTTTAAATTTTTAAAAATATTTTTAAATTATTTTTAAATTTTAAAATATTTTCAAATTTAAAAAGATGGAGGAAAAAAAAGAACCCTTTTAAATTTTTTTTAATAAATTTTAATATATTTTTTATTTTTTTTAATTATTTTAATGTAAAATTGACCAAAAATTGACCCCCACTCGCTCCCCCAGGTGAGTGGCTACACTCTCTTTGTCCTAGTCACCACGACCTTGCCACATAGGCAAGGTCAACGGCCAAAGGGTGCAAAATGTCTCTTTTTGATGGGTTCAAGGGTGCAGATGACAAACATATAAGTAGAAGTATCCAACTTACAAAATCAACATAGTAGAGGGGTCCAGAAGGTCAGTTTGCCCAATAAATAAACAGAGAATATTTTTAAACCAATTTCAATACTTGAAGGATATTTTTAACCATGAAAAATTATGTATTAGGGTACCGTTTTAAATTAGAAAAAACTTGAGAAAATGCCTTACCGATGATTTCACTCCTAAGTCCCATGGATACAATGACTAAGATTTTGTTTAACATTAACCAATGTTGTTTGAATTTTTCAATCATGTCATATCCTCCGTAAAGACATGATTTTTAAAGAATTCAAGCAATATAAATAGAAATAACATATTCAGTGTAATTTGATTAATAAAATCTATAAAAACTAAGATGCACCTAGATCTTAAGAAGCCATTTAACAAAGAAAAATTAATGCCCTTTCAAATTTGAATATTAGAGAGTTTGAAACAAAATACTCAACAAATTCATCTTTGAAATTTGAATGTAACAGACAAAATATTCACGGGTGAAAAATATGTTGAACGGGAGAAGAGAGAAGTATCTATTACTCCTGAACTTGTCGAGTTTTATTCATGGTACACCTGAACTTTGACTTGTCCTAAGTACCCCCGAACTTGTTCTTTTAGTACGTCGTGTGGCCCCTTTTTGCTGATATGGCAAAATATTTGGGTTTCATACTCCATCACGCGCGTGATGGAGTATTTTTATGCCAAATCAGTCATTTTAATGGTTAAAAAAATGAAAAAAAAAATTCTTTAATTTTTTTAAAAAAGTCAATTATCTCTCTCACTATTTATTATCCCTCTTCCTTCATTACTTCCAATCTACAAAAATTTCATCCATTTATTAATTTTGTAAAACTCATGTTTATCTCTTAATTAGTTATTAATTTCATCCATTTATTACGTCCGTTTATTAATTTTGTAAAAATTTATTTATTAATTTTAAAAAAAATTCATCCATTTATTTATTCAATCTAAAACTCCAGTTTTTATTTTTATGAAACTCTTTCAATTTTGTAATCTTAAGTATATATATCATATGAGTTATTGTAACTGAAGAAATATACTAAATATCAAAGCAGATATTTTTAAAAGATAATAACAAAACAAATACTAAAGAAACTAATACACATACTTATAATTAAAAAAATGTAGTTATATTGATTATCGATTTTTAGTCCCTAATGATTTAATTTTTTATTTAACGGATAAGAAAATACTCATAAAAATTAAAAAATAGTAACTAACATGAAAAGAAACCGAATCTTAGTTGCAACCGATAAGAAAATACTCATATATATATATATATATATATATATATATAATTTCATCCGTTTATTAATTCAATCTAAAACTCCAGTTTTCATTTTTATGAAACTCTTTCAATTTTGTAATCTTAAGTATATATATCATATGAGTTATTATAACTAAAGAAATGTACTAAATATCGAAGCAGATATTTTTAAAAGATAATAACAAAACAAATACTAAAGAAACTAATACACATACTTATAATAAAGAAAATGTAGTTATATTGATTATCGATTTTTAGTCCCTAATGTTTTAATTTTTTATTTAACCGATAAGAAAATACTCATAAAATTTAAAAAATAGTAACTAACATGAAAAGAAACTGAATCTTAGTTGCAACCGATAAGAAAATACTCATATATATATATATATATATATATATATATACATATATATAAAATTTCATCCGTTTATTAATTCAATCTAAAACTCCAGTTTTCATTTTTATGAAACTCTTTCAATTTTGTAATCTTAAGTATATATATCATATGAGTTATTGTAACTAAAGAAATGTACTAAATATCGAAGCAGATATTTTTAAAAGATAATAACAAAACAAATACTAAAGAAACTAATACACATACTTATAATAAAGAAAATGTAGAGTTATATTGATTATCGATTTTTAGTCCCTAATGATTTAAGTTTTTATTTAACCGCTAAGAAAATACTCATAAAATTTAAAAAATAGTAACTAACATGAAAAGAAACCGAATCTTAGTTGCAACCGATAAGAAAATACTCATATATATATATATATATATATATATATATATATATATAATTTCATCCGTTTATTAATTCAATCTAAAACTCCAGTTTTCATTTTTATGAAACTCTTTCAACTTTGTAATCTTAAGTATATATATCATATGAGTTATTATAACTAAAGAAATGTACTAAATATCGAAGCAAATATTTTTAAAAGATAATAACAAAACAAATACTAAAGAAACTAATACACATACTTATAATAAAGAAAATGTAGTTATATTGATTATCGATTTTTAGTCCCTAATGTTTTAATTTTTTATTTAACCGATAAGAAAATACTCATAAAATTTAAAAAATAGTAACTAACATGAAAAGAAACTGAATCTTAGTTGCAACCGATAAGAAAATACTCATATATATATATATATATATACATATATATAAAATTTCATCTGATTATTAATTCAATCTAAAACTCCAGTTTTCATTTTTATGAAACTCTTTCAATTTTGTAATCTTAAGTATATATATCATATGAGTTATTGTAACTAAAGAAATGTACTAAATATCGAAGCAGATATTTTTAAAAGATAATAACAAAACAAATACTAAAGAAACTAATACACATACTTATAATAAAGAAAATGTAGAGTTATATTGATTATCGATTTTTAGTCCCTAATGATTTAAGTTTTTATTTAACCGCTAAGAAAATACTCATAAAATTTAAAAAATAGTAACTAACATGAAAAGAAACCGAATCTTAGTTGCAACCGATAAGAAAATACTCATATATATATATATAATGTAAAATAATAATTTAGCATAAACTTATTGGGTTATCGGTTTACTCCAAAAACAATAAAAAAATCAAAATCGAATCAATAACTCAATAATTTTTTTTATAAAATCATTAAAAAATCGTTAACCCTATAACGATAAATCAATAACATTTTATCAGTTTGATTTTTGTATGTCCCTAACTTAAATTGTAATTTCTTACTCCGTTAATTATACTAAAAAACGTATTTGTGCATGCGAGTCTCCTCAAAATCCTAATTGAAATAATAATCGGAAACTACTATGAAACACTAACCGAAAAAAAATAATTTCATATTTTTAACACACACCAAAAAATATAAATTTTTAGAGAAAATTCAATCATTACTATTTTGGAGTGGAGGAAAACTGAAAAATATAATTTTTTTTAGAGATAAATTGGATAATTAAGGGTAGAAGAGGCTTATTTTTTAATATAGGATAAATATAAGGGAAGTGGATGGTATTTATCCACGTGGACAGCCTCATCAATGTTTTTTTCCACGTGTCCGCGCGTGTATTACATGCCGTGGACTTTCAGCAAAAAGGGGTCACGCGACGTACTAAAAAAACAAGTTCGAAAGTACTTAGAACTAGTAAAAGTTCAGATATAGCATGAATAAAACTCGATAAGTTCACGAGAATAATGTATACTTCTCTCAACGGGAGAAACATTGTTTTCAATTGGAGTACAAATTTTGAAATTTGAAAATTAGTGGGGTGGAATTCTAAAAAGATCCTTTCCATATTCTCCATCCTTTATTTTTAAATTTCTATGTTGGGTAGGGTGCGTGGTTGAGCAACTCACAGTCATCGGTCACAAGTTTGATGCTTTTATACGTGATCAATAAAAAATAATGATGATTGGAACGGCTAGTTGGTCATGTCATATAGTATATTACAATAAAGAAAACTTATTTTTGCCTCCCATTTCAGGAGTATTTGGTATTTACATTGGATTTCCGGAGTATGTGATATTTACATTGGAGTCGATTAAATTTGAATTCACATATTGAAAGGTACATTTCTAAAGATGACATTTTGATTGATAATAGAGGAATTTAAATAATCCCACCACAACTCATGCTAATAAATGTAGAAAACCCTACTGCAAAATGCCAAAAGTTTTTGGGAAATAGTATGACCATTCAAAAGGTGAAAAGAAATTACCAGATAGATGAAATCTAGAGTAGATTAGATCATGCCAAAAAGATAGTACAACTTAACTCTTAACTAATTCCTCAATTTAGTTACAACTAACTCAATAATTAATATTAATTGAGTCATGTTCCAACTTGTATACTATACTGTGTTGTAGTCATTGTACTTTCAACATTCTCACTTACATAGAGAATTGTGGTCCAGTTTGTACAAGTTCTTCTTGTTATTTTCTTTTGAATAAAGTTAGGCAGTCAAATTCTACATGGCTTGTTTTTCATGAAAAAATGAACTGGAAGTTATTTGAAGTCACACATATTTCTTCCAATAACTCAAGGAGCTAAATTGTTTTTGCAATGGTTAAGGCCATACTCCAATATTCTGCCTCAGCTGACCTTCTTGAAATGGCCTCTGATTTGCTTTGTGTTGACTTTCATGATATTAAAGAGTTTCTTAAATGGAAAAATGACAGAGCAGAGCATATATAAAAAGGGGTTTTAATAGTTCATGTTTAAAATAATTATCTGACACAGTTAAAGATTAGTTAAAGGACTATTATTTAAGTGGGCATTCATATACAAATATAATAATTCATATGTCATGTAATTAATCTCTCTCATCTAATTAGCTTAAATTTTGATTGACTTAATTGAGTACTTAATTTTATTTTTTAAAAATTTTCATTTATTTTATTTTTCTCTCTCTTCTTAAATTTTTCAAAATCTTCTTCAAATTTTTTCCAGTAAAAACTATTGATAGTTTTTGTTATATTTACTCTTAAATAGTGTGTTTTGTGATTTGCTCAAAGATTTATTACATCACAAAATGTTTCTTCAATTTTTTTCTACTAATTTAATAAAAAAAGGTCTCACTCAATACATACACACACATATATATATACTAGTTTCGGTGTATGCGCCTTGCGCGTGTACCTCATTTGATAAATTCAAAAATTACACTAAATAGGATAGTTGTTTAAATAATAAAGATGAATATATTAATTAAATTTAATATCTTTTGAGTATGTAAAGATGGAGAATTTATTTATTAAACCTAACATTTACCAAAAGTATATTTAAAAGTTGATTGATATTCATCTATCATCTGTAAATTGCAACAAAACAATATAATGATAGATACATCAAAATAATACAACTAAATCTAATCTCTACACACAAAAAAATTCTCAAAGTCTTCCGAAATTCTTCAAAGCCGACCAACATTTATCTATCACATGTAAACTGCAATAAAATAATACGATAAAAGTGATATCAAAATAATATAATTAAACTTAAATTTTACACACATAAATTTCTCAAAGCCGATCAAGATTCATCTACGAACTGTAAACTACCACAAAATAACAAATTAATAGAGATATTATAATAATACAATTAACCCTAACCTTTACCTAATTTTTTTTTAAAAGTCGACCCGCATTCATCTAGCATCTGTAAATTAAATAAAACAATAATAAGATAATAAAAATATCAAAACAATACAATTAAATCTAACATTTACACAAGAAATTCTCCAAAGTCAACTGACATTCATCTACGACCTGTAACTATAAAAAAATAATATAATAGTGATCACAAAACTTCGATTTGAGCGATCTTGTTGGTAGGTGGTAGATAAAGAAGTTAGTTATGAGCAATAGAAAGTATAATATATTCTACTAAAGTGACACATAGAATGGAATATGTTGAGGTATGCTATGAGAAGTTATGAGAAGTAGAAAATAAAAAATATTGAACTAAAAGGACACATTAAGCTAAATTAAGCTAAGCAAAACTAAGTTGACATAGCAAGTAATATTGTGATTAAATTAACAACGTAAAAAGGGAGAGATGATATAACGATCAAAAACCTGAAATTGTTGAAACTGTGCTGAGATGGAAAACAATAAACTTTGTTGAGACAAAAAACAATGAAAGATCGCAGCTGTTTATAATAATGACCAATTAAAAAAAAAAGCTCAAGCGTTTATATAAAAGGACAGGAAAAGCCCTGGTTGAAAGAAACCAAGTAGGAATCAAATAGGATTTAAAAAACATAAAACGGGTAAAGAAAAATTTGGGTAAAGGAAAATTTTACTATGGAGAAAAGCTAAATTTGGTTAAAATACAGAAATCGGGTAAAGAAAAATTTGGATATAGAAAAATTAGGAAAATTTTAGTTATGGAAATTTTATTATGGAGAAAAGCTAAATTTGATTAAAATACATAAAACGGACAAAGAAAAATTTGGGTAAAGGAAAATTAGGAAAATTTAGAAAAAGTTTACTTAGGAAAATTTTATTATATTTATTTTGTAGAATTTAATTGTAGGGAAGAGGGTAAAAGACGGTTTTGTCTAAAGCGGACTGTTTTAATGAAGGGCAAAAAGTTTAATTCACTTTTCTAAGAGCCTTCACACTTTTAATATATTATAGATATATACTAGTTTAGGTGTACGCACCTCGACGTGTACCTCACTTTATTGAGTTCAAACATTGCACTAAATAAGATATTTATTTAAATAATAAAGATGAATATAATAATTAAATTCAACATATTTTTTAGATTTATTTAATTAAACCAAACATTTACCAGAAAAATTTGTCAAAGCCGATCGACATTCATCTACCACCTGTAAACTGCAAAAAAATTATACGATGATAGAGACATCAAAACAATATAATTAAATCTCACTTTTACACAAAAAAAAATTTAAAACCGTCTGACACTCATCTACCACATGTGAACTATAACCAAATAATACGATAATAAAGATATCAAAATAATACAACTAAACTTAACATTTACACAAAAAATTCTCAAAACAGAGATATAAATACAATACAATTAAAGATAACTTTTAACTAAAAAAATTCTCAAAGTGCAACCGAATCAAGTTAAATGAACATCATATTTTTTCAATTAGTAAACCGATTTCTTCAATAGTTTAACATGCATCTCAATATTTATAAAAGTATTTCCTTAATAGAGTCCTATTTTAGAAGTATTTTTCTATCCTATTTTAGGAATATTTTTCTAATTGATTAGTACAAAGAAAGATATTAATTGATTTTTCTTTCATATATTTTAGGAGTCTAGTTAATATATTTTAGGATACATACATTGCACGCGTATTTTAACTAAAGACGTTAACCATTTTAAACAATATTTAGAAATAAAAATTTTTAATTGATTAATTGATTTCAAATTGCTACATATTAGGAGTTTCAGCATTTTAAAAAACAGTAAATAAAATTTTTAAACAACATTCAGAAAGAATTTTTTTTTAACTTAGAGTAGTTCATTTCAAAATGCTACATATTATGAGGTTCAATATGATTCAAATAAGAAAAGATTTAATAATAATTAAAATTTTAATAGATTTTAAATTTTAAATTTAAGAAAAATAATAAGTGACAATTTAAAACATCTTAACATAAGTAGTACCACTATGAATGAAACAACCAATAAATTGATAAGTGATAAGTAAAAAAAGAATAATAAGTGATAAGTGATACAGTAATGTGTTAGCACAAAGTTACTTCATTATTAAAAGAAAATTGTAATTTAGACAAGTTACTCATCAAAACTATGCTCGGACTTCCAATCAAAGCAAGGTCATGTAACATATTTTATTATTCATGTATGCATTAGTAACGAATAAAGATTTTTCACAAAAACAATACATATATCTATAATCTATAATCTATATTCCATAATCTATAATTTACAATCTATAGTCTATAATCTATATCTATCTATAATCTATAATCAATCTATATAATAATATATTAAAAGTGTGAAGGGCCTTAGAAATGTCGTTTGAACTTTTTGCTTTTCATTAAATGTCTTTACTTTAGACAAAATCGTGTTTCCATTATTTTTTTAATATTTAAGAGTTGAAAATTAACTAAATATATTTATGGTAAAACCTTTTTATAATTAAAAGTAATTAGAATTAATGATAACGAAATACTTTTTTCATTAGTTTAATAATTTTAAATTAACTAAATTTGATTCTAAAAAGATTTGAAAAGTCTTGAAATAAATATAAAAACGTTAGAATAAGAAAAATTTTAAAAGTATCAAATTTTTAAAATTTGTAAGTAAATAAGAAGAATGTAATGAATAGTTTTATAAAGATTTGAATAGTGAGATTATATGTTGTAGTATTCGAAAAGGAGTCAAATGTTCCAATAAAAGTTTCGATCCCATCAAAGTTGATATTGAAAGAGTGCCTTCACTTATGGTAAATAAATAATATAAATGATTTCGACGTTAACCTTTAAGTAAAGACCATAATAAGACAACTACGAATCAAGAAAACCAATGTCATATACAAAGGCTTTTCTGACTAACGATGTTAATAATTAATGTCTTTTGGAGAAATTCACCCACTATTTGGGTATTCAAATCTTTATAAATTGTAGTGCCACCCATCATCTCCGTGTTCATAACTATTGCACCATAACACAATAATGAAGGAAACATTGAAACAAAACTAAAAGTTACGACTTCAATAATCATAAAAAAAATATCAAATTATGCATGATTTAAAACAAAAAAGAAGATAAAATTGTGAGTAAAAACACGTGCTAAATCACGAAAACCAACTGTGGAACCTTGTTGCTGCTAATCGATGGGTGCTAGTAGACCTTGAAGTAAAAAAAAATTGCCGCTATGGACAAAACACGTTGGGGAATAATTTTATTCTCTCTATATAAATAAAGAGTCTAAAACATAAAAGAAATTAAAAGCGATAAAATTTTTACCTAAAATAATTAGAAAGAATTAATTTGTTATTTATTATTATTATTTTCTATAAATACATCATATTATACAACTCAAATACGGAAAAATTAAGATATTTAGTTGATTTTAAAGTCATAAATATCGAGAAAATGATTAAAAGACTATTCTTAAATATTTAAAAACATAGAAATAACGGATGCTACTTAAATAGAATTACAGAAATACTTCTTTGCTTAAGGTAAAATCTAATTAATTTAAAAGTATTAAATATTATAAATTCTTACCTAAATCAAATTATCCCCAAAAATCAGACCTTTTAGCTAATTGAAATAAGGTAGATTTTTTCAAGTTGGCCAAAAATAAAACTCACACTAAAAAATCTTAAATATTAGGAGTTTTTCAACAAAAACTCACAGAAATTTTTTGCCAAATTGAGGTTTTCTTTTATTAGATTTAGGAATTTTTAATTTTAAATATTATAAATATAATGATATAATAATTGGAGAAAATAAGTAAAAAGACAATCTTGTCTATTGCATAAACTTTTAATGAAGGGCAAAAAGTTCAAATCACTTTTCTAAGGGTCTTCACACTTTTAATATATATATATATATATATATATATAAGTTGTATATCATTTTTTTGTTTTTATAAAATATGTTGGTTCGTATTTTATACATTATATATAGGTATAGAACTATCACACGTTTGAAAATAACTGAATTGTATATTTTTGAAGTTGGTTTGTATAAATCGTGTTTGTTCTTCTATTAGGCAATAGGTATATCTTAGTTTGTTCGAAAAAGGGCTTAAAATGCCCTTTAACTATGTGAAATGGTGTAAAAATATCCTCCGTCTACCTATTGGGCCTAAAATATTCTTCCCATCTACCTATTGGGCCTAAAATATCCTTTCTGTCTACCTATTAGGGCTATTTTGCCCTTTTATTTAAGAAAAAAAATTATATAATACCACAACTTATCTTTATTAAACTACATACAATCCCTATCATTTTTATTAATATTAACCGAATAAATAGTGCACAATATTAATTTTTCGTTATTCTAAATTAATCTGATAGATAAAAAGAAAAACAACATAAATTGCCATTTTTAAAAAATTATGACATATACATAGCCGTATTAGTTGGTTGTCAGATATAGTATAAATTTTAATATATAAAAAATAATTATATATTAAATTCTCATATTTCTTAATTATTGTCTATTTTTATGGAAGCCTTTGTTCTTCATTTTTTATATACTATATCAAAATTTTATGTTTTTCATTTTTATTGCCTGCTTTCACGACGCCTTCATAAAAATATATGGTATAATTATACCATAAAAATTCATGGTATATTTATATATTATACCAATCATATTTATATCATAAAAATACATAATATATTTATACCATATAAAAAATATTTATACCATAAACATACATGGTATTTTAGATATAAAAAGTTTATACCATGTAATACTTGAAACATATATTTATTTAATAAATAATTTTCTAACCAAAATAGTACTTCCAACACAATGAGATATACCATGAATATTTATCCCATAAATTATATCAAAAATCTAATAATAATAATAATAATAATAATAATAATAATAATAATAATAATAATATAACTTTAGATTAATTATATTTATACAACAAAAATACATGATATATTGTACTTCCAACATAATGATTTTTATTTCATAAATATTATCCATAAAAATTAGGATAAATTAATTAAAACCACACCTTAATTTTTCATTATTACTTAAAATCCCATCCCACTAAATTAATTACAAAAATTCCTTCTAACTAATAAAACCTCAATATTTGCAGATACATTACAACCCACCCTATTTTTGCGTCTTCTGCTCCTCAAAACTCACCTAAAATCATGGGGAAGTATACGACGTTTTCACCAACTCAGCAATTTTGAATTACAACTGTGTTATCTTTCACTACGTAAAACTCAAGTTTCAGCTTTCAATTACAACTTTCATTAACTTTCTTCTTCAAATTTATTGGAGGTAAGTTTGTTTTCATAATTTTTTTTTTAAAATTTAATAGTTAAGAAATTGAAGTCAATCTATTATTGATTTTCTTTTTTTTTTTTCAACATTTTAAGATTACTAATGGGTGAAGGACCATCCTTTAATGTTGGTATTACTCAATTAGATCTTAAAATTTCAATTGAAGTTGGTGTTGAATTTGTGTCTGATCATTTTGATTACAAAGACAATGACTTTTTATGAAAATAGATCGAAGTATTGTAACTATCCGACTATGATGAAGAAACTACGAAAAATTATTGGTAGTAGCAATAAGAAACATATCGTTGCATCTGCAAAGAGGAAAAGAAAGAAAGTTAAAAAAAAATTGAAGAATCAAAGGTATGAATTATATGTATCTAACAGTTCTCCTTCGTACAAATACATACTATTTATGTATCGGGATATAAAAACAAACATATGTAAATAATTTGTCTGTTACTGATACATAGGTCTAACCTAAATAAGTATCAATTTAATTCACATATATTTTATTTGTGATAGATCTTTATGGTTTTTGTGCATATGATACATTCAAAATAATTATTTTATTCTTATTAACGTAATGTATCTTATGAATAACCAAGTCTTCAAGTGGGGGATTTCGACAATAATAGAGATACGTTGCAGATGACCATATTGTATTCGTACATATCTATTTGATTTGATACATCATAAAATTTAGGCGTGATTTTGATTTTTCTGCACATGATACATTCAATATAATATGTCTGATACATAGATCCAAGGTTAGTAAGATATTGTATGCTTTCTGATACAAAATTCAATCTATATGTGATTTTGGCTCATTTTTATGCATAATACATTTAATATACTGATTATGATACATAGATTTAATTTTACCGAGATATTAGATTCTATATGATACATACTAAAATTTGTATGTGATTTGAGTTTGCGTACACCTGACACATTTAACATACTGAGTATGATACATAGGTATGATATATAACATTATTTCTAATAAAATGAGCCAAGGCATCAGTGTTGTGAACCAACACCCATTTGATGTTGAATACGTAAAAGACATTGCATAGCAAGCTAGTGAAAATTTGTAATTATCTCTTCACAAGTTTATCTATGTACAAGGAGTAAAACTGAATGCCATTTTTGAACATTTTCTAACTATAGAATCATTTATGTTCAAGGACTCTGGAGTATTTGGGGCAACTTTTGTTGAGTTTCTTAGCGATCGAATGTCAATTTCCTCATCATATTTTGATGCTAAATTTCATCGAAAGATATATGCAACATTCTTATGAAACTATGGAGTCAAAAATGTGAATAAGTATATGTTAGTGACAATGATGATCTGCCAAGACTACGGACAAATTATGTCCCTCTGGCCGATGATTCTGTTATTATGCCCAAAATAGATACTAAATTTTTGTCAGATATGTTCTAAACAGTATTTGTATACTGTCTTAGACGTAAGTATTATTTTTATTTTGAATACTAAGTTAAATATTGTTGTTATTTTTTTGGACCAAATTATTATCAAGTATTTGGATCAATTAAAGTTGTGAAATATTTTACTCACTATTTACTTTTCTTTTGTCATCACATGCAATTTTATATAACAGATATAAAATAAAATTGTTGAATAGTACTTCAAAATGTTCAAGTTCTTAATTGAAATGTAGCAAGTATTTTATTTGGTTTCAAAATACTTTAACATATTAATGTATTTGAAATATTAAGAATTAATAAGAAATGTATCATTATATGTAATAAGTTTATTCTACTGATTTTATATTTTCAAAATATTTATCTTACACACTGCATATACAAAACTATACGTGTATTATATTAATCTATCAAACCATAATATTATAACAGATAACTAATAAATAAATAGATGTAAATTTATGTATCGTAAATTTTACTACAAATACTAGCAATGTATCATATTTCACAGTACGATGTATCATAATTTTGACATTATGTCAATTTTGGTCACTTAGTAATTGATACTTACAAGCTTGTAATCTATTAGTTAAAATCTTAATATATAAAATTTTACATATTTCTTCTAAAGTTATGTATCATTTTATAATTGTTATTTGTTTGATGAAAAAACAGTGATGTATCATAGTCATATTTAATGAATAAAATCATATTAACATGCTGCATCTTTCATGAAATAGCATAAAACTCATTTGAACAATAATTTTTTTTTTATGTAAAGTAATATACTACTTAAAAAAAGATTAAATATTAAATGAATATACAAAAAATTGAACACGTTAAATCATTAAAAAATAAATACTCATTCAATTTTAATATTGTTCAAACATTACTCAACGCTAGCCACACTAAAATCAAACCAACATAAATGAAAATAAGTTAAAATATCAGTATATTATCATCAAAGAATTTTCAACATGTTTGTTTTAAAAATACTATTCATTGTTAAGAAACGTAATTAGTAATGTATCATAATTACCAACAACGCTATTCTACTCATCGTTCCGTATGATATTAGTTTTTGTGTACAATAAAACTGTCATAATCAGTAATGTATCATATTACTACAACAAAGAACATCAATCAACAAATAACCCTAGCTAAATGTATCAGTAAAAAATATACAATATCAGATAATGATGCATAAACAAAATATCAACATGTAGGTTTTAAAAACCTGATACAATATTAAAAAATATGATGAGAAGTGTACCATACAAACCAACAACAATATTCTACTAATCGTCTCTTATGAAACATATGAAACTAATGTATCATATGAAACATATTAAAAAACATATGAAATTTAGTTTTCATATTATAGTTTAGTGTACGCGCTTTGCGCATGTACTTCTGTCGAGTAAATATTTCTTTTTTTAGAAAAAACGTCAATCAATATTTTAATTAGGAATTTAACTATAATAAAGAATCCAAATATTTTTTAATATAAAATAAAATTCATTTAATGCGAGATTGAGAGGTGATTGACGTACTCTTTAAATTTCTTTGAGTTTTTCGATTACTATCATATGCAAGCTTATTACCTAATTTGTTGACATGAGTAACTAAATTGGCTTACGACATTCATTTCATAAGATACAAATTTAAAATAATATTTTAATAGAATACGTGGCTTAAAAGAAAATTTATCTAACTTATGTGTAATAAAAATGAAGCTTGAGGCAGATGCAAATTCCAATTTTTGAAAATAACTAATTTATTATTTGATCTAAGATTATCCTTAATAACAAAAAGTACAATAATTCTCTAAGTAACCAACAAATGTATCACACCGACATAAAAAAGTTACATATAAAAGTGTACATGTGTTGAATATATGTGTAGCGTTAATCAATAAAAAATGCAAAACAAATATATTTTGTAAAATAAAAGTAAATATTATGTTTAATATCGTTAATTTAAACATAATAAAGAAGAACAACACATCCAATTTAATTTTAAAATGGAATTCGAAAAATATAGAGTTTAATTTGATCATAATAAAGAAGAACAACACATCCAATTTAATTTCAAAATGAAGCTTGAAAAATATAGAATGTACGCAGATTTTACCTTATATATTGTAAGGTAGAGATATTATTTTTCATAGACCATCGACTCAAAAAAAAAGTGTGAGACACATAATTACAAAAAAAGGAAATAACAAAATAGCAAAATACTAAGATCTAATTAACCAAATAATTCTAGATAATCATATTTATGTTGTACAATGTACATAAGTTTGATTGTACCACAAAATCATTCCTTAGACAACAATGTTTCAATTTTAAAAGTGAAAAAGAAATCGGCTGCCATTAGAAACTACCTTCTAATTTTGCATTTCTATATTTCTATTTATGAGTTTAATTATTTTATGTCTAACGTGTCTCCAAAAAAATTTTCGCATCAACTACTTCATATTGACATTAATTACCTTTTAATATAATATATTTTACAAATTCTTGAACTTTCATGGTTTAAGAGTCTTTATTTTATCACAATTCTTTCTACATAATTTAGGAGAAATATTATAAAATAATTAAATAAAAAGTTAAATAACAATTTTATCTATTGTTTTAAGGACCTTCAAACTTTATTAATTTATAATTAAGATTAATAATCTATTAATATAATTCAAAAGAAAAAAAGAAAACACTTTTATTATAACTCGTAACTAATTATAATAACATAAATTGAAATTAAAAAATTAAACAAAAAATTGAGAAAAATAATAAATTTCAATTTTATTTTGCCGTAGTGTTTTTTAAAGATTCACAAAAAGTTTAAGGACCTTCACACTTTATTTATTTATGTTTAATATTAATAATTTATTAATATAATGTCAAAAAGCACTTTTATCACGACTCCAAACTAATTATAATAACAAAAATTAAAAATTTTAATTTTATTATATTTTTTGAATACAACAAAGCTTCGAATCTTACTTGAAAATTTCGGTCTCGCTGCATTCTTCTAGATCAGGTCACAATTTATTGAACATAAATTATGACAATTAAACAATATAAATCAATTTAAAAAATACTAAGTATAAAATCTCAAAATACCACAAAATATGCACAAAAATTCACACAATTAGGTTTAGAAAAAAATCAAAGCAACACTTAAAAACAATGAATTTAAATTGAAGGTAAACGTGTGCATCTTATGAATCAAAAAATTAAAATATTTTATTTTATTTTCTAAATACAATAAAGCTTCAAAGCTTACTTGACATTTTTTAGTCTCGTAGCATTGTTTTGAATTAGGTCACAACCTAGCAAACATAAATTATGACAATAATAATATATGAACTAATTTAAACAAAAGCAAAGGATAAAATCTCAAAATACAATAAAACACATATAAAAATCACACAAATTAGATTAAAGAAAAAAATCAAAACAACTTCAAAGTGTCAAGAACGTAACCATTAAATTATATAGACAAAAATAATGAAGATTTCTACAACTATATTAATACTTGTTTGAATAATTAAATCACCTTAAATAGAACTTTTAATTTATTTTGTCTTTAGGATGAAGATTTCTACAATTATTCAAATAATTGTTTGAATAATCAAATTTCACCTTAAATTGGATTTCTAATTTATTTTGTCTTTAATTTGGTTTGTCCAGTTCGTACATATTTAATTTGTTTGTTTAGTTCATTTATGTTTTTTATTATAATCAAAATTAAAAGGATACTAAAATATTAGGTTTTCTTATCTAGTTTAAATAAAGAACTACTAATTTATTACATTAAATTTAAGTGATTTTAAATTATTAAATATAAAAATTAGTAAATGATAGTTTTGTCTGCTGTGATGATTTTTATTGAAGGATAAAAAGTTTAAATCACTTTTATAAGGGGGATCCCACTTTAGTATATTATTATTATTATTATTATTATTATTATTATATAGATATATAGACTATAGATATAAATATATTTTTAAATTGATCTAAAAAGTTAAATAATATATTTCCAATTTGTGATTTAAAATAAAACTTAAATATTTGTGAGATTATAAATTATTTCATTAAAAAATAAAAGAAATAACTAAAGTCAATATATTTTTAGTTATACAAAATTACAAGATTTTTTTTTTTAAAAAGTAAAGAAAATGGTTAGGTTTAAAATTGCTTTGCTACCATAAATATATGAGACTCGCAGTAAGGCTTTAAATTTATTTTGCCTTTGATGAAGATTTCTACAATTTATTCAAATAATTGTTTGAATAATCAAATTTTAGCTTAAATAGGACTTCTAATTTGTTTTGTTTTTAACTTGGTTTGTTCAGTAAATGACAGTTTTATCTATTGTAGAAATTTTTAACGAAGGACAAAAAGTGCAATTCACTTTTCTAAGGTCTTTACACTTTTAATATATTATAGATTATAGATATAAATATAGATATAGATATGGATATAATCTATTATAGATATAGATTATAGATATAGATTATAGATTATAGATATTATTATTTTCTATAAATACATCAACTCAAACTAAAGATCCTAAATTATAGAAGTGTTGCAACAAAAATTCACGAATTACTATATTTTTTACATAGATTTTTTTCCTTTATTTACAATTTTACTAACCTGCTTCTTTACCTACTGCAATTTTACTAACCTACGATCTTCTTTTTTCCTTTTTTGTCATGATTTTTATATTTTTCAAATCTTTTTAAAATCAACATCTTCTCAAAATCAAATTTAGTTGATTTAGAATTTTTAAGCTAATGAAAAAAGTATTAGTTGTCATTAATTCTGATAAGTTCTAATAAGGAAAGGTTTTACCATTACCGTAAATATATTTAATTAATTTTCAACTACTAAATATTAGAAAAAAATAGTGAAAAGACGATTTTGTCTAAAGCAAAGACTTTTAATGAAGGGCAAAAAGTTCAAATTACTTTTCTAAGGGCCTTCACACTTTTAATATATTATAGATATAGATTATAGATTATAGATATAGAATATTATTATTTTTACTATTATGAATAATATTAATATTATTATTATTATACTATGGATTCAAACATAATCTTTTTTTTTGGATCAAAATGATTCAAGCATAATCTACTACTACTGCAATGACGTATATTACTATATTATTATTATTATTATTATTATTATTATTATTATTATTATTATTATTATTATTATTTACTGCTACTGCTATTCTTACTGCTATTATTATTTATTAATACATTGTTGTTGTTGTTATTATTATTATGATGATGAAGAAGAAGAAACTGTTAGAGTTTATTTAGAACTTTTACCTATAGATTCCTAGTTTAAAGTTAGTGAAAGTCTTTTTTTCTTCAAAAAGCCTAATATTTTTAAAAAAATATTTTATCTTTTAATTTAAATTTTTTATTATAATATTATTAATCTTATCCTAAAGTTGTCACATTGAGTGTCACTTGGCTAATTATGGTGCTTTGTCCTCTGCTTTAAAATAATAATAATAATAATAATAATAATAATAATAATAATAATAATAATAATAATAATAATAATAATAATAATAATAATAATAATAATACAGATAGAAGATATATATATATGTGTATATTTCTCTCTTTAAGTTTTTTTTTATTAAAAAAATTACTTAGTGTGACAATTCTAAGATTATATTTATGATCCATAATAACATTTTAAAATATTTATCATCCAAACATTTATAGCAATATTTTGTCAAATATCTCACTTTTCCCTCCAATACAATTAGAAGAAGATACTGTTCATATTTTCACTCCTTTTTTCTTGTCTAATCAGTTTTTAAATTCATTTCTCTCTCCTACTTTAATGAAAAATTAGTCATTATGCACTTATAGCAGCTATTAGTTGATTTTCATCCATAAATTAATGTATTTGTATATTTTATATTTTGTGAATTGATTTTTATTGTTTCATTTGAAGTTTTCAATTCTTGTATATGTATTTATATTTTGTAATTGGCTGAATTATTTTATTTATTTTTATATTTATAATTGACTTCATGATATTTGGTTATATACAAATACAAATAATAAATTTACGGATTAAATCTCCTCCAGTGAAATATTTTCCTGTTTTGCTCAATGTTGATGTTGATTGATGATATGTGTCATTTCCACTAATCTATGACTACCATGCACTTTTATATTAGCAGATGACAAAATATAATACTTCTAGTAAAATAATATTAAATGAATTATAAGCAAAATCTAAAAGTTCACAACTACCGTTTACTTTTGACGTCATTATCATTAATATATGTATAAATAATATTAAAATATTATTTTAATTATTTTATATTTAAATATGCATGTTAAATTATAAGTATTTTAAAAGCTAGAAAGATATTATTTACAGAGTACTATTTTATCAATTTATGCATCACGTTCAACTATTATATTATTTCTCAGTAATAATTATGAATGTTTATTTTAATTAAATAAAAATATAAAAATAGTAACAAAAAGAGTCAACTTGACTTCTCAACTAAACGTGATTTTATTTGTTTATTTACATAGTTGAATGTATTTATTGTTATAAAAATCAAATCAACAAAATTATATTAAAAAATATTACTTACTTGAATTCAGACGTGAATATAATAGAAAAATAGATTAGCATGCATTTTTCATCATCATTCATCTGCATATAAAATTGAAAATGTTAAAAACAAAATAAGTTTCTAAAAAAAGTGAAGAACATAAAGAATGGAGTAAATAAATTCATGAAGAAAGCTGAAGATTAGTATAAAATAACTAAAAGAAAAGATGACAAAGTTTGGTATTGTATATCATTATAGAAATATATATAAGAGAAGTTAAGAAGTTAGAAATTTATTCCAACTCAAATTCTATTTAAATTTGAATTCAAAAAACTAACTGATTATGATACTGATTTAGATTAATATTAATTTTAAAAATAAAGAACTAAAAACTCATAGTTGCTAATAAGGAGGAGTGTTGAGTATTATAATTTTTATGCCACAACAATATGCTATTAAAAAGGAGAAGTCACAATAAATTGATTTTCAATTCAAATTTGATAGTGATCTTTATCACATAATTAGGATAAGAGACGTGTATGCCACTTTTTAAATTATTATTATATTATTATTTCTTGTAATATATTGACTTTGTTTAAACTTTTGCCTATTTTGTTTCTTTTATTAAAAAATAGGGGAAAAGGATAAAAATATCCCTCTACTTTGAAAAATTGATCAAATTTACCCTTCGTCATACTTTGGGGTTATATATACCCGTCGTTATAAAACTTTACATATCTGTCCCTCAACTAACAAAATAACCCAAATAAAACTAATTGACTCATTTTTTAAAAAACTCAAACCCGACCCGACCCATCAAAAGATACTAAACATAATATGCAGATTTTCATCACTTCACCATTAACGCTATTCACCTTCACTAGAAAGACACACAATAAGCGATTTTCTGGTACTTCACAATTAAGGCTTTTCAAAAGAGATTCAATTTAAAGAGAAGATAGTTCTGCTAATGGAATATACCTTCTCCCAAATAGTTTATGATAAATTAAAGATTTTCTAACTCTATATGTTCTTCCTAAAATTCCAGATTGGTGCAGAGGAGTTGTTACTAAAGGTTGGAGGAGATCCTTAGTGACTTTCTTAGAACCAAATTCTTAGACAAACAAAAGTTGGAGAAGTTGAGTCTTTGCTTATTAGTGGTACTAATTAGCATTTGGCTGACTACCACAAGAGCTTTTGCAAATCAGTGTGGCAGTGAAGCTGAAGATGTTAGTGGTGCCAATAATGTCATGGTGGAACAATTAACAAATAATGTGAGAGCAACATATCATTTGTATAATCCACAGAACATTGGGTGGGATTATATAAGGGCCAGCGTTTACTGTGCAAATTGGGATGCTAATAAGCCATTGACATGGTGGAGAAATTACGGCTGGACTACTTTCTGTAGTCTTTCTGGTCCTTGAGGTCGACCTTCTTACGGCAGGTGCTTGCGGGTGACAAATTTTAGGACAAGGGCCCAGGCAACTGTGAGAATTGTGGACCAATGCAGTAATGGAGGGCTAGATTTAGACGTCAATATTTTCCGTTGACTAGATACTGATGGAGAGGGAAACAGGCGAGGCCATCTATTGTCAATTACCAGTTCGTGAACTATGGTTATGACCTCGAGGTTCCTCTGCTTTCTGTTGTTGACAAAAAATAAACATAAAACAGAACATGGCAACGCAGTGCTAGTGTTTCCTGAAGGTGATAGTAATGTATCAACCTTGATAAAGTATGCAAGCTCTTTTGGCATACCTCAGGTGCTTCTTTGGCAGTATAAAGCAGAATAAATATGGAGCCTTTTCATGTAAAAAAAAAAAAAGGTTGGAGGAGCATTTACTTTGGCTAGTTCTGTACTACTTATACTAGCAAAGCACGATGCCATTTGAAAAAGGCCTCTGGATATAAACCAGGAAAAAATGATTCTTGTGTATGGTTTGATCTAGAGTGGTTTCGCTGCGCGGAGCTACATGTATGATAAGGTTCATTCGAACCCCCTTCGACGAAAGTTTATAATATATATATATACACATGGTTAAAATTATTTTTTTTATATATATAGTAGGTGTCGAACCTCGTTCAAACCTTATGTATGTACGTAAAGAGATATGGACCAAACATGGAGGCAAAGGATTAAAACGAACTTGTCCATTTTTCCTCTTCGTCAATGGAGTTATAGAATCCAAAACATCCATTTCATTCTGCCCCAAAATACCAAAAGGATTACCTAATAAATTTAGATTACAACTGCAGTTGTCATTTCTTTAGATAACTTCCAGCTAGCTATGTGTTTACAATAGGTTAGATACAAGAGTTGAGAGCCTTAAACCTTATGGATACAAGTTATCAGCTAGAAGCATAAATACAAAAATAAACACTAGTTACAGAAAGTTATAGAAGAATAATGGATACAAGAAAATCAAAGTTACATTACACCGAGCAAAAAATATTAAAACACATACTATAGGCATAAACAAGCATTAAATTATCTAAAAAATGAACCACAATTTGTTCATTATATTAGTGATGCCATCTTATAATCCCAAAAAGTTGCAACAAAAATACAGGTTTATAATTTTCACAAAAAAAAAGAACATCCATTTTCACCATCAAATATTGACCATTCCCTTGTCTTAATACACAAAACATGCCAATATTACATTTTCACTGTTGTGCCTTGCCATTACCCTTTCTCATGTTAAGTTTATCCACTCTTAATTGCTCCAACTGTCTCCTGATAATAGATGCATTATCATTCCACGAGAGCCCTTTTGGTGCATACAAGTCACTTGGTTTAGTTGAACCTATAACATCATGAAGAAACTTGATTTGTCTTGATCCAATTGTTTTGGTTGTTTCTGTCTTTGTAAGATTTTAGACTTGAACTCTGGAACACTTCTTGGCTTATAAGGTACATCTTTTTCAACTTCAAGACCACGATACTCAAAGTACTCGCCAAAGAGGAGCTGACATTGCGTTGACGCGCTGTCTTGACTAGCCTGTGGAGCTGTCAAGGCCACGTCCTCAACTATTGCATGATCTGGGAATCTGGGGGGGGGCTTGGTTCTACATCTTCTTCATCAATTAGTGTTCTTCGCCTCTTCATTGACTGTTTGCCCTCCATTGGTTGTTTGTCTTTTATTTGTTTCTTACTCTTCAACTGGCCATACTTAGAAGTGCCTTCACCACTCATTTTGTAAAACTAATAAAATAACAACTTAAGCACAAATCTGTAATAATTTTAAAAAAATTAGAACTGACCAATTAAAATAGAAGTTACAGAATGTACCATTGTATTCGTTCAGAATATCTATAAACGATAAGAGATCAGAATCATACCATTCTCATTTGTGCACTAACTTTCTTGAATATAGTATTTTTTGCTCTCTTATCCACTCCCCGCCATAGTGAAATACCAAGTCAATTAGAACCATTTTAGATAATCTGAAATTAGTAAGAATCACAAAATAAGATAACACAGAAAAAAAGTAATTAAAGCATTTAGGTAATACAAACTTGAAGAAATATTTTGTAAACTTAGAACATCTTAGGAAGCATAAATATACTAAAATTTTGCTCATATATACTAGCAAAACAAAATAAATAGTTAATAACAAAAGTATCAACACATAATTAACAAAGTTATCATGAAATAGAAAACCCTAATTCGCAAATAAACTAACCTAAATCTAAAATCCAAAACCCTAACAATTAAAGAAAATTAAGTAAAGGAGTTAGACATTCTACTTTGGAAGCTTAACTAGAAACCCTAGTTTGTAAGAAGTTAAGACAAGAAATAACAGAAATATGCTCAAATCAAAGAGAATTTTATACCTTTACAGAGATTGTCTCAACAGATCTGAAAATCTTAGATGAGAAGCAGGTTTTTCATTGCCAGAACTCTTCTCTCTCGATTGAATGTCTTTCAGTGAGGCTGTGAGGGTGAGAAGAAGTGAAATGTATGTGAGAAAATGTTGTTGTGTATTTGTTTGGGTCAATGCGTGTTGTGGGTTTAGGTATGTGAGAAAATGGTATTTGTTTGGTATCTTTTGATGGGTCGGGTCGGGTCGGGTCGGGTTTGGGTTTTTTTAAAAATGGGTTAATTAGTCTTATTTGGATTATTCTGTTAGTTGAGGAGTAGATATGTAAAGTTTTATAACGGCGAGGGTATATATAACCCCAAAGTATGACAGAGGGTAAATTTGACCAATTTTTTAAAGTAGAGGGGTATTTTTGACCCTTTTCCCTAAAAAATATAAATAGAGTCAAACTATACTTTAAACTATAAATAGGATTTTTTTATTTTTTTTATTATTATTATTATATTTTAGTGGAGTTCAAACTAATGACAATCTTTTCTTAAAAAGCCTAATATTTTTAACTTCAAACATCTCTAATCTTTTAATTCAAAATTTTTATTACAATAGTATTAATCTTTCCCTAAATCTGTACACTTGGCAATATTTCACGTTGCCACTTCGCTAATTATGGTGCTTCGTCTTTTGCTTTATAATATATATAGATATTTTCTGTTAGCTACACACAAGTAAGTATACCATGTCAATTTTTTAATGTATATATGTATACAAATAACCGTCATATACAATTAACCAATTGTCATGGTTGGTATATACATAGACATACATATAAGTTGCATAATCAGTTTTTGATTTGCATAAAATATGTTGGTTCATATTTTACACATTACATACAGGTATAAAATTATCATATGTTTGTATATAACTCAAAGGTATTTTGTATAAATTATATTTAGTCATAAAGTGAATTTGTTTATATATTTCTATCAGTGCATTTATATTTTTGTATTTATTTTGTTATATTTCTTTCACATATATTTTGAATTTGTATACATTTATTCATTTGAATTTGTATATTTATACATATAATCTGAATTTTTATCAATTTTATATTTTTGAATTTGTATCAATTTGTATTTGTCTTAAGATATGAGTTGTAAGAGTTTGTTTGTATTTGAATATTAAATTGAGAGCTAATTTTCATTTGTATGAATTCTACATTTGTAATTCTATTCATAGTTATTTTTTTGTGAATAAATACATTGAAAATATATTTTAAATTCTGAATTTATATGAAGAAATCAGATGAATTTTAATTAGTATTCTATTTTTGTATTTCAAAAATTAAAGGTAAGTTATAACATTCTATATAGAAAGGGAAGAAACAAAATATTTGAAATATATATGTTAGAGAGAATAGAGGAAGTGAATCACCCCCTTTCTTTTTTATCTCTAAACATAAATGAAATAATAATAAAATCTGTTAGTTAAAATTTGTATGTTAGAATACTAAATACATTTAATCACTAACTAAAATCTATAAAATGTAATTACAAAAACTTAGACTAAGAAGTTAGTAAACAAGAATATAAATTGGCTACATGTGATGTTTTGCCTTTTTGAATTTCACATGTAATAGAGTTGTTAAAATGAGTTTATAATTTAAGATCAACCCAGCTCAACCCGCTATTAGACTAGTATTGGGTTAAAATATTTTAGGAAAAAGAACATGGGCTAGCCACTTTTAAAAAAATGGCCCATAATTGAAAAGGTGGACAACTTAGGTCAGTCGGCCCAATTTAATACCCCTTTTTAGCCATTTGGCCCAATTGGATACATGCAGTCTGTATACTCAATTGATACACTTTTATAACAAATTGATACAATTTTTTAACCACAAGGGTTGATGTGGTGGTTCAGTACCTCACCTCTTAAGCAAGAGGTTAGGAGTTCGATCCCTACCTCTGGTGAATGGAGAAAACTCTGTGGCCAGTTTCCTACCGCTTTGTGCGCTGACAGTGGAACAGAGGATTAGTCTCACGGCTGCCGGCGGTGAGGAAACCTTGGGAAACCAAAAAAAAAAGATACACTTTTTAAAATAGAGAAAGAAAATTCTATGCAAGCACATGCAGTCCCTATACCCAATTGATACTCTTTTATACCACATTAATACAATTTTATACTACGTTGATACACTTGCAGTGTCCATATACTCAATTGATACTCTCTTATACTAGATTGATACATTTTTAGAATGCATGTAGAAACTATATAGAGTCGTATAAAATATGTATCTAAATATTAATTGTAGTTACAATATAGAATGTGTATAAAAATGCTATAATTATTTTATAGAATATGTATATGTATAGAAACTGTATCATTATTATATATAAATATATATCTTTAACAATTTTATTATATTAAAAGTATATGATATTGTATTTTATTGTATAAATAAATAAAACTAAACAAAACAATTAATATATTATTTTAATAATATTATTGAATGCAAAATAAACTATTTTTCGTATTTCTACTTCGATGGAGAACACCCAAAAGTTATACTGCTGCGTTGAAATCATGGACCTACTGATTTTGCAAATAATATTGATAAATTATTTTGTACCTTAAAAAATAAGGGAAATAAGCAATTGCTATGTGTTTGCGATTTTGAGAATTAGTAACCTAAAAGGTTGTTCTTTCTTGTTTTAATATTTGGCCAGAAACCAATAAGGAAATACCTTTGACTAATGATGTCCACTCACAAATGTCACTCTCCGCACACGCCAAATGACCATTCAGTTAGAATTAGTTTCGCCGAGTGACTATTTACCGGGGTTAAGAATTTAGGTGCTAATTTTGTAAAATTATTTTAATTTTAGATGTTATTTTTGTCCTTTTCTTAATATTTTAAGTCCATTAAAAATTGAGGCTTATAAGCTTATTAGCCCATGGCAGTCTGCCTACCCTTGAGGCTTGATCGAGGTTGGCTGAGGGCGACCTGTGGATCAAAAAATTGTAAGATTGTGAACAAAAATAAACTAAGAATAATGATTATAAGATTGTGAACAAAAATAAACTAAGAATAATGATTATCGGTCTTAGTATCTTACACTATATTTTATTTATTTAGTGTTAAATTCTAATCATCAAGCATTCATGATTTGGTTTGGTTTGAAATTGAAATATAAAAGAAAATTATGAAAAAAAATAAGTAAAAACTAGGAATAGTGATCACCGAATACGATTCTAATATCGTACACAAAACTTTACTCATTTAGTGATAAATACTTAAAACTAAAATTTCTAATCACCAAGTATAAAAATTGCATCCACTATGAAAATTTTCAAACAGTTGTTGTTGTTCGAATTGGTTGCATGACTTTACCCAAATTCAAAGTGATAATATTTTTGGCTAAATTTAAATATTATTAGTTCTTAAATTGTTGAAGAAATTCAACGTGCATTGTGTATATACTTTTATACATTGTTATGCATTCCATGTAAGATTTTTATATATCTTTATGAAGGATTTAAATTCGAAGATTTATGCGGAATAATATATACCCGCATCATTAGGAATATCGATGTGTGTTATCACCACCAATTGTCGTAGCGATTTCTTAGGAGTTCACTATGGAGTCTTAGTACTGCTTTTTACAACTACACTCTTGTATCTAAGGAAGCTCTCAATGTGTTTTGTATGTCCACTTTGGATGACCTCATAGTCCTCCAGGGGACTGTAGAGACTTGTAACTCCACTTCATTCTAAGAGTTACATAACTCCTTATTCCCTTAACTCTCACTTCATTCACGAATATTTAAGTCATAACTCCTTATCCCCTTAACTCTCACTTCATTCACGAATATGTAAGTCATCCTCTTTTACTATAGGGAACTAGTTAATTTATTCGCGATTCTACTATAGGGAACTAGTTAATTTATCCGTGCTTCACGCGGTCATAATAATATAAATAATTTATTAAATAATATATAGATAGATCTTTATATGAAAAGAATATAAAATTAATAAATGCAAAAAAAAAAAAAGATGATTACACCGACCCAATCGCTTCTCAAAATAATAGACGTACAATTCATAGAGTAAATATGTTAACAACATGTAATCATCTACTTTAGAAGTTGAAGAGAAAAATATTTATTCATGTTATTATAATGATAAAAAATAAATCAGATAATACACTATTTCTCAAAGTTAAAAAGAAAGAAAAAGAAGAAATAAATAAAACATAAAGGTTTCTTTTTTTCTGAATATAAATTTTTTAAAAACTAAATCAGATAAATACACTATTTTTTAAAATTAAAAAGAAAGAAAAAAAGAAATGAATAAAACATAAATGGTTCTTGTTCGTGTATATAAAATATTTCATAATCAGCTCACGTTTATAAAAATTTTAGAATTAATTACCTCATTTTCCTCCCTCGCCTCTATGTTCCTTTATATTTCTCAAATTTTATGTCATGCATATTTATTAAGGTTTATCTAATGTGTAATTGCATTGCATACAGTTCATTAATATTAGAAATCTTATATCTCGATCAACTTCATTTTTATACGATTTTTATTGAGAAAGTGTAGAAATTAACTAATCCCACCACACGTATTAGGAACCTAGTCTCGAAAATTGCAGTAAACAGCAAACAGTAAAATAAAGATCAACACAAATTTATCGTGAAAAATTCCTTGCTCAAGGGAGTAAAAAACTACGACCTACACTGTGTAGGATTTCACCACCAATCTCCACTAATTTCAAAACATTTCATATTACAACTCAACAATCTAAAAGACTCACTCGAGTACCTCACTTCGACAGTTAACTCTAACTGTTCTCCATACAACTTAATCACTCTAAGAAGTCAAATCCGTTTCTTGTTACAACGCCTCACAAAAAAGAAGTCAAACTCGCTTCTTGTTACAACACCCCACGAATAAAAAGTCAAACTCGCTTCTTATTACTCACACTCACAACGTTCAATAATAGAAAAGATTATAACTCAGAATCTATCCTATTACAGACCCAAAATTCATCAATTTAATCCTACAGGTGAACTCAACAAAGACTACTAATTATAGCCTTAAACTTCTCAAACTTCAACATTGGTTTCTGTTTTGCTGTGATGAAGTCCTGCAGTTTTTTTGCTTTATTGCTCTCAAGATAATATATTTCGTGGATATGCAATAGGTGCGGTGTAACGCCTCAAAAATGGGTTCCGAGATGTCACATGGTGCTCAAGACTACGAGTGTACGACCTAAAAATTTGATGAAATATGTGAAATTTATGATTTTGTGTGATTTGACTATTTTACCCCTCCCATATTTGCATTATGATATTTCTGGGGTGTGGGAGTGATTGACATAATTTTTGATGCATTTTGGTAGCATTTATACAATATTGTGGTTTTTGATGGCTTTGAGAGCCTTATTTTGGATTTATGTGGATATCTTTTGATCAGTGCGATGGATGGCCGAATGGAATGCGCCAACAGCTCCGGAATATCGATTTTAGACTAGGTAGACCTTTGGTTCGGGTCCCGGTGCTCCCGAGCTCATTTCGAGCTATTGATCGTAAAGTTGAAAAATTGAAAATATGGGTGTGGAACTCACATTTGATCGAAATGACCTCGGATGAAAAATATAACTTTGCCAGCAGATCCGAAAAATTAATTTTAGGGTGTTAGCATGTTTGGTATGATTTTATGGCTTTTAAATCTCATTTTGACCCTCAGTTTGGAAAATTATAATTTCGGATTTCGGGGGTCAACTTTATGAAAATGATACTTTCTTGAAAATCTGATATCACCAACGCGTCCGAAACGTCGAGTTTAGTATGATTGCTTAATTCGTTGCATGTATCAGACTCCAAATGAATCCCGGGCACCCCGTTGAAGTCCGAAGTGGACTAAAAAAAATAACAGCTATTGCAGAAAATCTGTTATACATAGCAGATTTTCACCCCTTTTTTTAACCCATTTTGCTCATTTTCATTTTGTCTCTTGAGAGTTCAACCCTAAAATATTGTGGGAGCTTAAAAGCAAAGTTTGTGAGAGCTTGGAAAGCTAGATTAACACATTTTTCTTGGTTTTATTACGGATGAAAGGTAAGAATTCACCTTTTTCTTAGTAATTTCTTGATTAATTTCTCAAAATCCCAAAAATCTTAGGGCTTGAATTTAGGCTTGATTTTAAACCCCATTTTAAATCCTTTTCACTATAATAATATTTTTATCTTATAATTACTAGTTTTTCATCAATTTAACCTTCAAAACAACTCCGATTCTTGATTTTAACTCGGATTTCAAAGATTTTACCGGTAAAGCTCAAAAATAGTTTTTCTTCAATTTGAACCTTGTTTTTGACTCGATTTAACATGAGTTTTCAGCTGTAGGTTCATAAAAATATGGAAAACATATTTTTTAAGTAAAGTTCCGATTTTGCCCTTTTTTTTTCCAGAAATTCAGGGGGTCCGTTTTGAATCCGAACTAAAAGTAGTCAATATGAGTGTCGTTGGTTTTGTTTCGATGCGTATATTTCATATTTGATATTTTTAGTGGAGTTCGGGATCATTCATGAAAAGTAAGGTCGCGAATTCAAGTGTAGCGGATCGATTTTGACTTTCGAGGTAGGTTATGACTTAACTTTTTCAGACTGGGTTGGGTAGTAAATGATTATACAAAATGCACGTTAAGGGTGAAAACTAATTATAAAAATGTATATTTATGTGTTGTGCTCGTGTGGGGGCCTATATGTTATGTAATTGTCGAAATTGAGTTATTATGTGATATGTGTGACCGTGTGGGGTCCTATGTGATATTGATAGCCTTGAAAATATGTGAATAATTGTATTGTGTTGTTAAAATGCTTAATGTGGTATCATTAATGTATTGTGATTATATTCATACCTTATTGGCATATGAAACATGTGGAAATTTATGGATGAAACGAAAATAATGAGTGGATATTGGCTTATGTGGTTGTGAAAATATATCATTGTGGTTGGTTGTGGAAATATATCATGTGGTTGGTTGTGTAAATACTCATTGTGATTGGTTGTGAGCATTACATCTTCATATCTTACTCATTCATGAAATATTGGTACCACTGTGAAAATATCTGAGGAACACTGGCAACACTTTTTAAAAAGATATTGTAACACCTTATAAAAACCTTTCCTAGATATGTGTCGGAGAGGGGATATGAGATATGTGGATTGTATACGGATTGAAAAACCCCTCATGGGCCTGCATTGGGAGGTTTGACTCCATAGGTGTATACGGGGATTGTACGATGATCCCGGAGGTTGTGCGACAACCTCTTGTATCATCATCATTATCATCATCATCATCATATACATTGCACTTACTTTATTGTGTTTATATTGTGTTGTATTGCCTTATTGACTTGTCATTTATGTATTTGTCTTACCTTCCTTTGTTTGTATTTGATGATCTTGTATCTACATGTTCTCTCTTATTATATTTATATATGACATAATGTATACTTGTGTTCTATATCTTGGTGTGTTGTTGTAATATATGTGAGATATGTTAGAACTGTTAGTGCAAACGGTATGTGCTACCATTGTGGAATATTTTCTGATTGCAGGTGACGTGCCCTTAGTGTATATTTTGTATGCTTTATTTACTACTTTGCTTGGTCGTCCTATGATACCTACTGAGTACAAGTGGACCGTACTCATGCCTACTGTGCCTTTTTGGTGCAGGTCCTAGCCCGAGTGTGTCTCAGCTTGCTTGACTCTGGTGATTGTTGGAGCTTTCAAGGTAGCGGTTGGACATTCATGCGTCCGAAGTTCACCTCTATCTTTCTATAGTAGTTATGTCCTTATTAGTATTCAGAGACATATATTATTCCTTTGTGGTTATTTTCCTTATGTATTTGACTCCTGGATTGTATTAGTAGTTCTTACACTATTGACACCTGGTTTTGGGTATGACTGGTATTTTGGATAAGTTCTTTCCGCATTGTTATGATTACTTATATGTTTCATCTTTGTTCTAAAAGCCTTACCTTGGGATATTTCTGTCTTTTCCTCTTTTCGTATCAGTTTGGGTGGTAGGCTTACTTGTCAAGGTACGCCGCGATAAGTGCCATCATGAATCTCATGTTTGGGTCGTGACAAATTGGTATCAAAGCAGTCAGGTTTCATTGATATCAATGGTGTAAGAATGAGATGTCTAATAGATTCCCGCTGATTGGTACGTAGATGTCTGTATCTATCTTTGAGAGGCTATAGGACATATTTTGGAAATTTCCCTCATTATATTATTTATCGTGTGAAGTTCTTTCATACCTTGTGTTCTTTAGTTATGTTTCACTCTTTTTGTGTGAATGGTGTGGCTTATACTATTATCAGTTGAGATATGCAGTGAGAAATTAGTGGATATCATTTATCGATTGTAGGCTTGTTGATGCTCCTAAGTAGTCATATGATCAGTTTGTTGATGCCTTTCTGGAGAGATTTGTGCCTTTCAGTTTGAGACATCGTATACGGGATGAGTTTAATCATTTAGAGCAGGGATCCATGACAGTTTTTAGTATAAGGCATGCTTCCATGCCCTGTCAAGATATTCCTATGATAGCATTTCCACCGGGTTTGAGAAGATTTAAAAGTTTGTGAAGGGTTTAGTTGTCTCCCTTCAGTTCGCTATGTCTCAGATGGTTGTGCTTGGAGTTACTCTTTAGAGTATTATGGATCACGCTAAGATAATAGAGGGTATTATTAGTGCATCTCAGGGAGTCGTCAAGAGGGTGCATCATTTTGGTGAGTTTAGGAGTCTAACCTATTGAGATAGAGATTTTAGAAATTCTCATAGATACCATGGTAGGCCAGCGCAGGTGATTTTATAGAGTTCAGCTGGTGGATTTTCTAGTTCGGCAGTTCAGGGTGGCCGTTCGGGCTCAGTTGTACTTTCTCTTATTGAGATTGGTCATAGAGGTTGCTATGTGTGTGATGAGATTGGCCATGTGGCCAAGGACGGTTCTCGTTGTATGTTTAGAGCTACTCTTATTTCAGCTGAGAGAGGTAGGGGCTCTACCAAAGGTGTGAACGGTAGAAATGGTAGAGCCCGTGGTAGTGGTTGTAGGGCTACTCAGCCAGTTTGTATTTATGGGTAGTGTTATGCTATACCAGCCAGACCTGAGGCAGAGGTTTCTGATGTTATGACTACAGGTATCGTCCCTATTTGTTTCAGACCTGTATCTGTATTATTTGATCCCGGATGGACTTTCTCCTATGTGTTTGTATATTTTGCTTTGGGTTTTGATTCTATTAGTGAGCCTCCTGCCATGCCTATTCATGTATCTACCCCAGTAGGTAATTCTTTAGTGGTGGATCGAGTGTACCGATATTGTGTTGTGACTTTTGCTGGCATGAGACTTTGGTAGACTTGCTTGTGTTAGATATGGTTGATTTTAATTATTATTTTAGGTATGGATTAGTTGGCTCCATATCATGCTGACTTAGATTGTTTTGCTAAGATCGTGACATTAGCTTCGCCGGGTGTGCCAAGGATAGCTTGGAAAGGCACACTTCATTAGGGTCCTGAGAGGATTATAACTTATGTTCAGGCTAGTAAATTGGTTGAGAGGGGATGTTTATCTTACTTGGCTCATATTCGTGACACTAGTGTTGTTTCGCCTTCTTCCTTAGATTCTGTATGTGTTGTTCGTGAGTTTATGGAGGTGTTCCCTACGGGCTTGCCTAGTATGCCTTCATATCGAGATATTAATTTTATTATTGATGTTAATCGGGCACCGAGCCTATTTCTATTTCTCCTTATAGAATGGTACCAACAGAGTTGAAGGAACTGAAGGATCAGTTGCAAGAGTTGTTGGATAAGGGAATTATTCAACCTAGTATTTCACCTTGGGGTGCCCTATCTTGTTTGTGAAGAGAAAGGATGGGTCTATGCGGAAGTAAATTGATTATCAACAGTTGAATAAGGCAACGGTTAAGAATAAGTGTCCTCTTCTTCGCATTGATGATTTGTTTGATTAGCTTTGGGTGTTGTAGTATTTTCAAGGATTGATTTGAGGTTCAGTTATCACTAGTTGAGGATAAGAGCTTCAGATATTCCAAAAAATTCTTTTCGAACTTGATATGGTCATTATGAGTTCTTGGTTATGTCCTTCAGGTTGACTAATGCCCCTGCCACATTCATGGAGTTGATGAACCGAGTGTTTCGACTGTATCTTAACTCCTTTGCTAAGGTATTTATAGATGATATCTTGGTTTATTCTAAGAGTGAGGTTGAGCATGAGGAGCATTTATGGATTGTGCTTCAGAGATTGAGGAATGAGAAGTTGTATGCTAAGTTCTCTAAGTGTGAGTTTTGGTTGGAGTCTGATTCTTTCTTGGGTCATGTGGTGACTAAGAAAGGTATTATGGCTGATCCAGGCAAGGTTGTAGCAGTTCATGACGGGGCTAAACCTACTTCGCCCACTGAGATTTAAAGTTTTGTTTGCTTGGCCTAGTATTATCAGCATTTTGTTGAGGTTTTTTAGCTATTGCAGCTCCATTGCCCCAGTTGACTCAGAAAAAGATTTTCATCTAGTGGTCTGATGCTTGTGAGGCGAGGTTCTAAAAACTCAAGGAATTGTTGACTTCAGCTCCTATATTGGCTTTGCCCAAGGAAGGCATGGGCTTTATTGTCTTTTGTGATGCTTCAGGTGTTGGGTTAGGTGTTGTATTGATGTAGGAGGGCAAGGTAATTGCGTATACATCTCGTCAAGAATGAAGCCTCATGAGAGGATTTATCCTACCCATGATTTGGAGTTGTGCGCAGTTGTGTTTGCCTTGAAGTTGTGGAGGAACTACTTATATGGAGTCTATTTGAGATCTTCTCAGATCATCGTAGCCTTCAGTACTTCTTTACCATCAAGATCTTTATATGAGGCAGCACCGTTGGCTTGAGTTGCTTAAGGATTATGAATTGACTATTCTCTACAATTAGGGCAAGGCTAATGTGGTTGCGGATGACTTGAGTCAGAAGTCGACTAGCATGGGTAGCTTGGTGCATCTTTTAACTCAGGAGAGGCCGTTGGCCTTAGAGGTTCAGTTTTGTCTAACTTAATGGTTAGGCTTGATATTTTGACACCAGGGCGTGTTTTGGCATTTATGGAGGCTAGATCTTCTTTGATAGAGCAGATTCGAGCTCATCAGTTTGACGATATTGGATTGAGGTTGATTCGAGATAAGATGTTGAGTGGGAAGGTTTAGGAAGCCTCACTTGATTCAGATGGAGTTTTGAGGATTAAGGGCTGAGTTTGTGTACCGAGAGTGGTGATTGGATTAGGTTGATCTTGGAGGAAGCCCATTGTTCCAGATATTCTACCCATCTAGGTGTAACTAAGATGTATTTTGATTTGAAGCAACACTAATGGTGGAGTGGTATTAGGCAAGATATAATGGATTTTATGGCTCGTTACCTAGGTTGTCAGCAGGTGAAGTCCGGGCATATGAGGCCTGGTGAATTGCTTCAGAGGTTACCCATTCCTGAGTAGAAGTGGGAACGGGTCACTATTGACTTTGTGACTGGTTTTCCTCTTGTATCTCATAGTTTTGACAGTGTCTGGGTCATCATAGATCGATTGACCAAGTCAGTTTTTTTACTCCAGTTCAGGTCTCATTCAGTGCTGAGAGGTTAGCCCATATCTTCATTCGTGAGATTATGTGTCTGCATAGTGCGTCAGTGTCCATTATTTTAGATAGATATTTTGTGTTCACGTCTCACTTTGGAAGACTTTTCAGGATGAGTTGGGTACTCAGGTTGATCTTATCATAACATTTCACCCCCAGACTGATGGCCAGTCAGAGCGGAATATCCAGGTTTTGGAGGATATACTTCACGCATGCGCGATGGATTTTGGTGGCCAGTGGGAGCAACGTAGAGCTTTAGCAGAGTTCGCATATAGTAATAGCTACCATTCCAGTATTGATATGGCTCCTTTTGAGGCATTGTATGGTAGGCGTTGTCACTCTCCAGTTGGTTGGTTCGATGTTTCTGAAGTGAAACCTCGAGGTACAGACTTGCTTCGTGAATCTTTGGATAGAACCCGGGTCATTCAGAATAGACTTAGAGTGGTTCAAAGTAGGCAGAAGTGTTATGCTGATCGTAGACTTCATGACTTGAGATTTGGTGTTGGTGATCGTGTTTTCCTTCGAGTTTCACCCATGTAGGATGTAATAAGGTTTGGGAAGAGGGGCAAGCTTAGCCCCAGGTATATTGGTTCATTTGTGATTCTTTGGACTGTTGGTGATATGGATTATGAGTTGGCTTTTCCCCTTGATCTATCAGTTGTTCTCTAGTTTTTCATGTGTCTATGCTTCGTCATTATATTCTAGATGAGTCTCCTGTCTTTCATTGGGATTCGGTTCAGTTATATGAGTGGTTGTTCTTTGTGGAGAAGCTGATTTCCATTTTTGCTAGGAATGTTAGGCGGTTGCGCTCTAGAGTGATTCCTGTGGTTAAGGTCCAGTGGAGACATCAACCTGTAGATGAAGCTACTTGGGAGGTCGAGTCTATTATGCATAGGTTTTGTCCCTAGCTTTTTGTTGATTCAGGTATTTCTTTTGCCTTAGTTCGAGGACGAACTAGATTTTTAGTTGTGAATGATGTGACGACCTAAAAATTTGATGAAATATGTGAAATTTGTGATACTGTGTGATTTGACTGTTTTACCCCTCCCCTTAGTTGCATTATGATATTTCTGGGGTGTGGAAGTGATTGACATGATTTTTGATGCATTTTGGTATCATTTATGCAATATTGTGATTTTTGATGGCTTCAAGAGCCTTATTTTGGACTTATGTAGATATCTTTAGATCCGTGCGACGAATGGCCGAACGATTATGCCAACAACTCTAGAATATCAATTTAGGCTAGGTAGACCTTTGGTTCGGGTTTCAGTGCAACCGAGCTCATTTCAACCTATTGATTGAACAGTTGGAAAATTGAAAATATGAGTGCGGGACCCACATTTAATCGAAATAATTTTGGATCGAAAATCCGACTTCGCCAGCAGATCCAAAATATCAATTTTAGGGTGTTAGCATGTTTGGTATGATTTTACGATTTTTAAATCTCATTTCGACAATCGATTTGGAAAATTATAATTTTGGGTTTTGGGGGTCAATGATAACGCTCAATCTACAGCTCTCGTTTGAGTGTAAAGTGGTCGTTAGCAAATATAGAACCCAACCAGGGTTGGGTGTCGATCCCACAGGGAATAGCTTGGCCAACAAGTAAGCAAAATTACTAAACTTTTGGTGCAAGTCTCGTAAGAAGGGGGGATTGTAATATGTAACCAAAACAATAAAGTAAAAGCTGAAAATAGCAAAGTAAAAAGAGGAAGATTGTCACGTTGGTTGTAGACAATGAGAATTTAGGCGTTGGGGGTATGTCCACCTTCTGAGGTATACGTCTCTATTGGCTATGAGTGTGTAGAGTCTTGACATGCAATTGCTTATAGAGAATTGTAGTCTATGTTAAATCCAAACGTCTCTCGACCTAAACAAGGACTATTTCACTTTAACTCGAGCTTAAAGTGTGTCTAACGGTACGAATTCTCCAAGAGGTTAGTCCAGTTACGGCACTAGCTTTTTAATAGGAAAGGGTGTCCTACTACCTTGACATTATCTCTTTTCCAAACAAATAACCTTTCTCTCGAACAAGTTAAATGTTAGACTGACGTTATTCTATGCGTCTGCAGCCACAAGAATTTGCATTAAGATGAAGAGAATAATGATATAAGCAATATACGTGTCTCGAACTCACAAACTCATAGCTATAGATAGTAACTCATTCGGCTTCCATAACCCCAACTAAGAGGTTTAGTTACCCATGAATGCGAAGGATATCACGATTTGCATGGTTGATGGCGTGAGAAGTAGGTGATAGGCGTGTGGTTTTGGTGATTCCCTAGCAAGTAACGATTCTCTTGTTGTGGAATAGATGAATAGAAGAATAGATTAGAAGTGTTTGTGGTGGAAGATGAGAAGAATGGAGGAAAATTAATAGTTGAATGTATCTCTCCACTAAGGGAGGAGTTGCCTCTCCACTAAGGGAGGACTTGATTAAAATCTCTAGCATGATAGGGTATTTATAATACTCCTATCCTACTCCTACTATGCTAATGAAATAAATAACCAAATCCTACTAAACTAAGGAAATACTTAACCCATTTGTACTAGGTTAATGTAACATTCTCCTAATCCAAATAAACTAATGAAATACATAACCCAATTGTACTAGGTTAATGTATCATTGTCAAAATCCAGCTTTGTGTCTGTAAATCCCCAAAGTCTTCAGAATTGCTGTTTTAGCCCGGGACAGATTTTTCATGCAGCAGTTTTGGTCCAGGTCCCCAAAGTCTTCAGAAATGCTGTTTTAGCCCGGGACAGATTTTCCATGCAGCAGTTTTGGTCCTTAGGCGTGTAAACTCCCTTTCCTTCCTTCGTGATCTTTCTTTTGCGTCAAGTAAGCCATAAAATGCTGAATTTTGCATCATTTATACCTGAAACTTTACTAATCATGTTCGTTAGCTCATTTATAGGAAAGAGGACTAAAAGTGCATGAAATATATAATTTGTTCTCAAAACTAGGCTAAAATATGGGCAAAATATATTGATATAGGCGTGTAAATTCGCCTATCGTCCTCGAACAAAATATCATGTCCTTCTAAGCATCAACTTAGGGTTTTTACAGCAACAACACAAAACATTCTTCAAGACAAGCACAAAAATTATCAACAAAGAGTAGTTTTCCGATTATAAGTAGAAACAGTTTAACCTCTAGCGTAGACTAGTGATGGTGATCAAATCGCATGCAAACGTTAAGGTACATAGAATCATATACAACTATCCAAAGCTCATCAACCATGTGTGTCTCACAATATAGTACCCATAATCACTCACAAGTATAGCATATTTTTCAAACATGGGTATCAACATATCCTTGCTCTCACTCTCGCAAAGAATTCATATGTAGCAACTGATGACCATAGGCTTGCCCTTAATGTAGTACTCTACTAAATGTCAGAATGCTAAGCTTAGGATCAAGTAGGTCTTTTGATGGTTGTAATGTAGGCTAAGGGACGGGTAGGATCAACTATTTTGGCCAGAAATAGTGACTAAGTTCCTAAGCACTTTAATACATCACATTGTATCATTGGCACTTTTTTCTTTCAACCTTTCTTTATTTTATTCTTCCACCCTTGTTCTCATCTTTTGTTTTTCAATTTTAAGCACAACTCACTTTTCAGCTTTCTTTTCCTTTTTCTTTTCACAACATACCTCTTATGATAGTACTTTCTTTTTCATAACACATTCAAGCACCATTACAATTTAAAGCATCATACTCACCCAATTTCCTCTTATGTTGTCACATGACTTTTTCACTTTAAAGCACTTAGGAATTTGGATCAAATTACAGTCTTGAAAAAAAATGGATTAGGCTTACATACAAGGTTGTCAAAGAAATAGGCTAAAGGCTCAAAAGGGTTTAACTAGGGATGATGTCCATGGGTAGGTAAGACAAAGGTAAACATGTATAGGTTGCCAAAGAAATGCCTAAATCATCTCCTAAACTCACACTCCTTATTTTCGCTTTGCATACATACCGGGCAAGTTCTAGCATCAGCCACAAACATAGAATATACTATTATCTCACACACACAAGGCACATGGTCGACTTGATTGGAAGTAATATAGACTCTCGACCCAACAAGTGAAGGAATTTAATCACATAATATCACATAATGAGTCACAACTAGAGCCTAAACGTCTCGATAGTCACAATTGTAACACATACTCTTGTTATAATCTCATGCTGCCTATCAAAAATAGTTTCATGCGAAGCTAGAATTTTTTTTTTTTACTACTAAAAAAAACAAACGAAACAAAAACAAAAACAAAGTAAACAAACATAGATGCAAATAGAGAATTATAGCATGCAATACCGCCACCCCACACTTAAACGGGACACACTGTCCTCAGTGGAAAATAAATAAGAAGAACCTGGTTAGTCGGACTCATTCTCTATGTCTGGGGTCATACCCCTTTGCATCGGAATCATCATCAGAGTCATCATCCTTAGGAGTTCCTCATAAGTATCCCACTTAATTCCAAGAGTGAGTCGAGGTGTTTGCATCGAGGAGGGTTCTCCTTGCTCTTTTTGGCCTCTTTTTTTGTCTTTTTGTGAAGTGGTAGCCTTATCTTTGCCTTGTCTTTTGGTGCCATTGTACCTGAGATCTCAATAGAGTCATGTTAGCATCATCTCAATGGATACAATCTATAAATAAGCAGTAGAGGTACCACCCCACACTTAGGTTGTTGGCACCAACTAGTGAAGTGAAAGTGGTCGATTACTCAGACTTCATCGACATACTTTTAGGAGCTATATTCCAACAAGAAAATCAGAGATGTATCACTTCTTGCAACCTTTGCAATACTTTCATGTTAGGTATAACAAGACTACTACATAGGGATTACATCAAGGTATAGTATCTATCACAACCTCCTATGTCGGTAGGCAACTATAAGTCTTATACCGCTAAACGGGACATTCTAACATGTAAGTATTCAAGTGACAAGATTATGCAATGTTCATGACTATAGCAATTCCGAAAGTAGTATGACAATGCACCAAAATCAAATTCAAGTCGGAAACAAGTTAAGATAATCCTAACGTATGTGTTCACTTACTTGGTTGTGTCTCAATAATCCAAACACATTAACATCACCAATACTTCTTCAAGATTTAACAATTCATAATAGGTGTAGTCACGTAGTACTTACAAAGTATAAATGAAGATCAAAGTAGTACTTACTTGGTTGAAGTATTTGGATGAAGTTCTTGTGAAGAAAAAGAGTAAAAAGAAACTTTTTGATAGGATTTGGAGACTATAGGTGGTGCATAAGCTAGGTTTCCAATGTGTTTTTGGTTCAAGATTAAGTCTCATATTTATAAGAAAAGGTTGGGTCAAGTTTTGACCCATTAAAATCGGATTTGGAGACCAAAAGTGACCATAGGCGGTGCCTAATGCTTTGCCTAGCTTAGCAGAATGCCATAGCATATGCCATGCATTTTGAAAAGCATTTAGTGACACTATGCGGGGCATTCTTAAAAGCATTCTTTACCATATGCGGCGCATTGTTAAAAGCATTCTTGACCATATGCGGCGCATTGTTAAAAGCATATAAGATTCAGAGACCAAATGCATTAGCATAGGCGGCGCCTATGCTATAGCATACTTGAGCATGGGCGGCGCCTATGTCTTTGCACACTAGATTCCGAGACCTTGGGCTATAGGATAGGTTTTGCATTGTTCGTGGCCTATTTTTACCTAGGCCTAGCCTTCCTCGATGCCTATTTTGGCATGAGCAATGCTCAATCCATAACCTTATGCATCACTATTCCTAACTTACCACCTTTACCATGCAATACGTCCAAATCAAAATTTGAAACCGATCTCTTTGTCGTATACCTCTTGCACCTACATTTGCTCAAAACCAATAAAAACGATTAGAATGATGGGTTGCCTCCCATCAAGCGCCTTAGTTTTGGTCGTGGCACGACTCTTATTTTTTTGGATTTTCAAAAGCAAAATACGTACTAGAATAAAAGAAAGACAAAACGATAAACAATAAATGAAAAATGATAAACGATGGGTTGCCTCCCATTTAGCGCCTTATTTATTGTCATGGCACGACATGGTTACCTCGAGTACTCAGACTTCGTCGAGGTAAATGGTGGATCGTTTTCTAAAAGGATTTAGACGGCAATGAGGCTTACCTGTGGGCATGCGATCTTCTTCGAGATGGCTCCTACGTTTCTCCGGAGAGTCACCAATTATATCATCAGTAGTCCAACCCATAGCTCTCTTATACCTCATCAGATCAGAGATGAGAGCCTCCACGTGCTGTTTACTTAAATCATCCACCATACTTATCGGAAGTATACTTCCACTTTCCAAGAACACATACCTTAGATAATCGGGAAGCTCTTGCGATTCTAGCATTGGTGGCTCGTCAATGGGAGTCTTCGCGGTTGGTTGATTCTTGAGATCACAATCTGGTTGCTTAGGAGTATAAGGCTCTATTTCTGTTAGAGCACTCATAAGTTCTTCATAACCTTCATTATCTTCATGCTCAACTTTCAGTGGCACAGCAGACAATGGCTCAACAGTAGGCTGTTTCTCTATAGATAATTCTTTCGTATCCTCATGATGAACATATAACTCATTCATATCGCTGGGCTGCTTCATTATTTTGCATATATCAAACCGTACCACTTCATCATTAATTCGAAACAAAAGCTCATTATCTTTCATGTCAATAAGCACACTTCCAGTTGCAAGGAAGGGACGTCCCAAGATGATGGGAACTTCAGAATCCTCCTTACAATCCAGAATAACGAAGTCTGCAGGAAAGATGAATGAAGAAACCTTCACCAACACATCATTCAAGATACCCACAGGTCGTTTTACCGACCTATCAGCCATCACGAGCCTCATATTGGTTGGTGTAGGGTCTCCCAACCCCAACTTTCTGTAGATAGATAGTGGCATCAAATTGATGCTAGCTCCCAAATCGCACAATGCCTTAGCAAAATCCAACGATCCAATTGTGCAAGGAATAGTGAAAGCTCCAGGACCTGCCTTCTTTTGAACTAGCGATCTTGTAGCGATTGCACTACAATGATGAATATTATCCGCCAAGTCATAACTTGCTGCCCGCTTCTTTTTCAAGAGATCCTTCATAAATTTCGTATACCCAGGCATTTGTTCAAGTGCCTCCACCAATGGAACATTAATGGTGAGCTGCTTTAACATATTCATGAATTTGCTGAACTTTGTGTCATCCGCCACCTTCTTCAAACTTTGGGGAAAAGGTGGTGGTGGGTATGGAAGTGTTCTCTCTACGGTTTTTTTCTCCTCTTGCTTCTGTTTTTCCACTTTTTCAGGCTGCACGTCACTAGGTGAAACATCCCTGACGTTGGGAGTAGTTGTTGCGGCTTCTTCTCCTTTTGTAACGTCACTAGGTGTAATGTCCATGTCCGCAACTTCGTCAACCACTTGCTTGACTTTTGCTGAAGTTTCTAGCACCTTACCACTTCTGGTAGTGATGGCCATGCATGACCCATCATTCTTTGGGTTTTGCCCAGTATCGCTTGGTAAGGTGCCAGCCTTTCTTTGATTAAATGCTGCTGAAAGTTGGCTCAATTGCTGCTCTATTTGCCTGATAGAAGTGGAATGAGAATCAACTAGTTGCTTCATGGAGGACAAATCATCAATCACCTCCTTAACTCCTGCGCTCGTTGCTTCCACTCCTTTCAATAACTTAGCCATCATGTCTTCCATACTCCCAGAATTAGATGTGGTGGTATCACGTCTACCAGGGGGAACGTACAAACCACTCTTTTCATTATTTTTCTTCCAACTACCTTGGTCTTTGCTTCCAGATTTATCATAATAGTTCCGACCTTGGTTTCCTTGGGCATTCCCACGGAAACCCCACTGATTGTTCAAGTAGTTGGCCTCCTCTTCAGGATCAGATTTGTCTCTTCCTTTTAGCGCTACAGCTTTCAGTTTTTCGGTCTTCCCTGATAATAAGTGCTTTGTCAGAAGATCCAATTGTGTTTTCATGTGCGCCATGTCTTGCTCACGCTCTTCTTCTCTTCTTCTTTGGTCTGCAGACATGACAATAGATAAAGTGGGGCTTGCTACCTCAGAATCCCTGGTATGCCAAGCTCTACTTTGCTTTGTCATGCGATCTAGCATATTGCTTGCTTGACCAAAGGTGAGGTCCATGAAAGAACCTCCAGCCGCATTATCAACCACTGGCTTAGTCACCGAATTCAAAGCTCTGTATAATATCTCCATCAAGTGGTCATTGGTCATATGGTGATTTGGGCACCGCATAAGCTTCATCTTGAACCTCTCCCATGTTTCGTGGAGGGCTTCAGTTGGAAGCTGTCGAAAATTTATGATCTCATCTCTCAACTGTGCTCTTTTGGATGGCGGAAAGAATCTTTCTAGGAAAGCGTCTTTCAATTGCCTCCAATTAGTAATAGAATCAAGAGTCAGCCCATTCAACCACATAGTTGCCTCCCCAGACAGAGACAATGGAAATAGACGTAATCGAATTGCATTCTGTCCAACTCCAGGATTGTCGAATGACTTGCATATAGAAATAAAGTTGATCAGATGCATATTCGGATCATCGCCTGCTAGTCCACCAAATAATCCCTTGAGTTGCAAAAGCTGAATCATGGCGCTTTGCTCCCGGTGCCAATGACGGAAGAATAATAGCTCCTGTGGCACCAGCTCCATCAAGATCATCATCATCATCATCAAACGGTATGTGCACAGCTCGGCGTTCGAGCCTAAATCGCGCTTGACGATCTCTCCTTTGCATGGGTGCCGTCATTTCATCAGTATGCCGCGGGTTTAATAGCTCTTCATCGCCCAGATCCTCATCGTCAGGATTTGTTGCTCGCCTACGGTTATCAATATTTTGTTGATGCACTTGAGCAGCCATCCTTTCAATTTCTCGTTGTGCCTCCATTGATGCACTGAATAAACCTAAAAAAAACAAAAACAACAACTAAAAGTAAAAGTACGAGAATCTTTGACCAAAGGGTCTAGTAATTATCACGAACTTGATTGACACTCGTATTCCCCGGCAACGATGCCAATTTTTGATAACGCTCAATCTACAGCTCTCGTTTGAGTGTAAAGCGGTCGTTAGCAAATATAGAACCCAACCAGGGTTGGGTGTCGATCCCACAGGGAATAGCTTGGCCAATAAGTAAGCAAAATTACTAAACTTTTGGTGCAAGTCTCGTAAGAAGGGGGGATTGTAATATGTAACCAAAACAATAAAGTAAAAGCTGAAAATAGCAAAGTAAAAAGAGGAAGATTGTCACGTTGGTTGTAGACAATGAGAATTTAGGCGTTGGGGGTATGTCCACCTTCTGAGGTATACGTCTCTATTGGCTATGAGTGTGTAGAGTCTTGACATGCAATTGCTTATAGAGAATTGTAGTCTATGGTAAATCCAAGCGTCTCTCGACCTAAACAAGGACTATTTCACTTTAACTCTCTCGAGCTTAAAGTGTGTCTAACGGTACGAATTCTCCAAGAGGTTAGTCCAGTTACGGCACTAGCTTTTTAATAGGAAAGGGTGTCCTACTACCTTGACATTATCTCTTTTCCAGACAAATAACCTTTCTCTCGAACAAGTTAAATGTTAGACTGGCGTTATTCTATGCGTCTGCAGCCACAAGAATTTGCATTAAGATGAAGAGAATAATGATATAAGCAATATACGTGTCTCGAACTCACAAACTCATAGCTATAGATAGTAACTCATTCGGCTTCCATAACCCCAACTAAGAGGTTTAGTTACCCATGAATGCGAAGGATATCACGATTTGCATGGTTGATGGCGTGAGAAGTAGGTGATAGGCATGTGGTTTTGGTGATTCCCTAGCAAGTAACGATTCTCTTGTTGTGGAATAGATGAATAGAAGAATAGATTAGAAGTGTTTGTGGTGGAAGATGAGAAGAATGGAGGAAAATTAATAGTTGAATGTATCTCTCCACTAAGGGAGGAGTTGCCTCTCCACTAAGGGAGGACTTGATTAAAATCTCTAGCATGATAGGGTATTTATAATACTCCTATCCTACTCCTACTATGCTAATGAAATAAATAACCAAATCCTACTAAACTAAGGAAATACTTAACCCATTTGTACTAGGTTAATGTAACATTCTCCTAATCCAAATAAACTAATGAAATACATAACCCAATTGTACTAGGTTAATGTATCATTGTCAAAATCCAGCTTTGTGTCTGTAAATCCCCAAAGTCTTCAGAATTGCTGTTTTAGCCCGGGACAGATTTTCCATGCAGCAGTTTTGGTCCAGGTCCCCAAAGTCTTCAGAAATACTGTTTTAGCCCGGGACAGATTTTCCATGCAACAGTTTTGGTCCTTAGGCGTGTAAACTCCCTTTCCTTCCTTCGTGATCTTTCTTTTGCGTCAAGTAAGCCATAAAATGCTGAATTTTGCATCATTTATACCTGAAACTTTACTAATCATGTTCGTTAGCTCATTTATAGGAAAAAGGACTAAAAGTGCATGAAATATATAATTTGTTCTCAAAACTAGGCTAAAATATGGGCAAAATATATTGATATAGGCGTGTAAATTCGCCTATCATCAGTCAACTTTGTGAAAATGATGTTTTCTTGAAAATCTGATATCGTCAACGCGTCCGGAACGTCGAATTTAGTATGGTTGCATAGTTCGTTTGCATGTATCGGACTCATTTTCATCTTGCCTCTTGAGAGTTAAACCCTAAAATACTGTGGGAGCTTAAAAGCAAAGTTTGTGAGAGCTTGAAAAGCTAGATTAACACATTTTTCTTGGTTTTACTACAGATGAAAAGTAAGAATTCACTCTTTTCTTAGTAATTTCTGGATTAATTTCTCAAAACCTCAAAAATCTTAGAGCTTGATTTTAAATCCCATTTTCACTCCTTTTCACTTGAATAATATTTTTATCTTATAATTACTAGTTTTTCATCAATTTAACCCTCAAAACAACTCTGATTCTTGATTTTAACCCTAATTTCAAAGATTTTACCCGGTAAAGCTCAAAAATGATTTTTCTTCGATTTGAACCTCATTTTTTACATGATTTAACTTGAATTTTCAGCTATAGGTTCCTAAAAATATGGGAAACATATTTTTGAAGTAAAGTTTCAATTTTTCCTTTTTTTTCGAAAACCCATTTTGGGGGTATGTTTTGACCCTGAATAAAAAATAGTCAATATGGGTGTCGTTGATTGATTTTGTTTTGATTCGTAGATTTTATATTTGATGTTTTTAGTGGATTTCGGGATCATTCATGAAAAGTAAGGTCGCGAGTTCAAGTGTAGCAGATCGGTTTTGGCTTTTGAGGTAGGTTATAGCTTAACTCTTTCAGACTGGGCTGGGTAGTAAATGATGATACAAAATATATTTTATGGGTGAGAACTAATCATGAAAAATATCTATTTATTTGTTGTGCTAGTGTGGGGGCCTATATGTTATGTAATTGTTGAAATTGAGTTATTATGTGATATGTGTGACCGTGTGGGGTCCTATGTGATATTGATAGCATTGAATACATGTGAATAATTGTATTGTATTGTTAAAATACTTAATGTGGTACCATTGGTGTATTGTGATCATATTCATACCTTATTGACATATGAAACATGTGGAAATTCATGGATGAAATGAAAATAATGAGTGGATATTGGCTCATGTGATTGTGAAAATGTATATTTGTAGTTGGTTGTGGAAACATATCAAGTGGTTGGTTGCGTAAATGCTTATTGTGATTGGTTGTGAGCATTACATCTTCATATCATACTCATTCATGAAATATTGGTACCACCGTGGCAACATCTGAGAAAAACTGACAACACCTTTTTAAAAGATATTATAACACCTTATAAAATCCTTTCTGAGAGATGCATCGGAAAGGAGATATGAGATATATGGATTGTATACGGGTTGACGAACCCCCCATGGGTCCTGCTTTGGGAGGATTGCCTCTGTCGGTGTAAGTGTATACGAGGATTGTGCGATGACCCCAAAGGTTCTGCGACGACCTCATGTATCATCATCATCACCATCATATACATTTCACTTACTTTATTATGTTTATGTTGTGTTGTATTGCCTTATTGACTTGTCATTTATGTATGTCTTACCTTCTTTTGCTTGTATTTGATGATCTTGTATCTTTATGTTCTTTCTTGTTCTATTTATATGTGACATAATGCATACTTGTATTCTATATTTTGATGTGTTGTTGTAATATATGTGAGATATATTAGAACTGTTAGTGGAAGCGGTATGGGCTACCGTTGTAGGATATTTTCTGATTGCAGGTGACGTGCCCTTAGTGTATATTGTGTATGCTTTATTTACTACTTTGCTTGGTCGGCCTATGATACCTACTGAGTACAAGTGAACCGTAATAATGCCTACTGTGCCCTTTCGGTGCAGGTCCTAGATCGTGTGTGCCTCAGCTTACTTGACTTAGGCGATTGTTGGAGTTTCCAATGTAGCGGTTAGACATTCATGCATCCAAAGTTTACCTCTATCTTTCTATAGTAGTTTTGTCTTTATTAGTATTCGAAGATATATATTATTCCTTTGTGGTTATTTTCCTGATGTATTTGATTCCTGGATTGTATTAGTAGTTCCTACACTATTGACACCTGGTTTTGGGCATGATTGATATTTTGGATAAATTCTTTTAGCATTGTTATGATTACTTATATGGTTTGACTTTATTCTAGAAACCTTACCTTGGGATATTTCTGTCTTTTTATCCTTTCGTATCAGTTTGGGTGATAGACTTACTTGTCAAGGTGCGCGATAAGTGCTATCATGACCTCATTTTTGGGTTGTGACAACGAGTAGCCTTAAGCTAACCCTGTGTGCCTTCTATTAAGTCTGAATCTCATAATAGAGGAAATATAGATATAACATCAAAACTAGAATATAATAATCTGTCTGAGCTAACTGAGAATATCTGAATATAATCTCTGAAAAATACTAGACTCAATAGTCTGAACAATTAATACTGAATTATCTGAATCATATCTAGCAGTCCGACAAGCCTCTAGAGAGTCACTGGGACAAAACCTCAGCTGGCTCGAACTGTCTGAATCATCTATACTAGTAAGCTGAAAATTTGAAAGACTAAGTCCCCAAACTATGAGGACTCACCAACTGTCGGGATGTAAATGTAGATGCTCAAAATCACTTACGCTGCTGGAACTGAGCACCTGGACCTACATTATGAGACAATGTAGTACATAGACGTATATGTGGATCAGTACTTTGAGAATGTACTGAGTATATGAGGGTGAATGCATAAGTAAAGCAATGTCTCAACATCATCGTAATTTGTAAAATAATGCATGTTAAATGTAGATGACTCACATAAGCTGGAATATCTGAAAGCTGAGAATCATAATCATGAGTAGTAAATCATGCTTTATAAATCTAGTGAGTCATAACAATTAGTTCTAAAAATTGTACTAGTGTTCTGTCTGTAAATCATGTTGTTTAAGTATAGAAATGACTCATTTTCATATCTGAAATCTAAAAGTTGAAGTCTGTAGCTAATGTCTTTCTGTAAAGAAATATTTGAGTAAAGTTGTGAGCCTTTAAACTTAGTTTCTAAAAGTTGTTTATTTACTTTTACTATTAGGGAAATACTTTTTAAAATTATTTTGAAAGTTTTTACTGTTAGGTTACTCTTTTCTGCAGGGAAGTTCTTCTAACCGACATAAACCATGTAAGTTATCATGGAGTCCAATGCCTAATTTCCTTATGGAAAACCCTCATGTTGGGGAGAGGTGTCATACTTTTACCAAAGAGTATAATCTAATCTAAGTGATCACATATATATCTGTCATCCATATAGAAATAGGAATAATCTGAACCTACATTATCTCATAGTTCTGGGGCATGAGAACATACTCAACTCGATGCTAAATACTATATATTACATGCTATTACATGCTAGATTGACAACTATCTGAATCAGGGACAAGGCCCCCAGTGGACCCAAATAAAAATAAATAACATAGTCTGAAATAAACAGGCCTTCTGGAATAGAGAAGGCTCACCACTGCACAGTCTCTTCTCTCTGAAATCTCTACTGCTTAGCCGGACCAATAGATTGAGCCTTAGATCCTAAAAGGTAGGGGGTTAATACAGTTGTACTGGTATGCAGAGCAAATCCAAAATAATAATTTTTATTCAACATATATGAGAGCAATTTAAAACAGTTCATACATATATCAGATGGTAAGAATCACATGGGCATATTTGAAAGACTCTATAAAATCATCTGAACTCTGTGACAATTTTTTTTTTTACTTCTGCGCTAGGTGGTATACCCTACAATTCTGAAATTCCACGGGCTATATAGAATCTGCCATTAACTCAGAAGCCAAGCCTCCAACCCGAGTTTGCCGCAAGGGTCGGAGTCTTCGTCTCTACTACGCCACAGGGCCGTCGCCAGCGTACAATAATAATATACCCGTATCAGCAAAACACGATTTTAGGTAATGAGTCGATTGACTCGTGCCTTCTTTGGGTAACCACTTAACCCTCTTTAAGCCTATTTTTAACTCTTTAAAACATGTATTCTCTAAAATCAAACTCTGAAAACTCTAGCTCTGTTATGGCATACGTTTATATGATATCGTCATACCATTGACTTGCAAGTCGCATCTCAGAGCCATTAATAGCTTATTATAATTCTCTTCTTTGAAAACATAAGGTTTGGGACCACCATGTCAATACATCATTTCAAAGAACTCTTTCTTAAAACTCATGTAAACACATGCAAGAAACTTGGCGCCACGTGAAGAAAATTTGTGAAAAAATTAGAAAAAGTACCTAAAATTAATTGTAGCATACTGGCAAAATGAAAAGAACTGAAAGAACAATCTTTGGAAGAAGGCATAAGAACAACCAAGAGATTAAAAGAAGATTTGGACAAAAGGTGAAAGAAAAGCATACCAACATATATTAAATAAGAGAGTACTTCTTCATCATCTGATTTTAAGAGTTCGCATACATAACTACTACATCCAAATGCAATAGCTACATTAACTTTTCTTTCATGCAATACAGCTAATCATTATATATTATCTTCAGAACTGAAGAATCACCATCTCCTTTTAATTAATTAAGAGACAATATTAAAAAATACTCAAATTTTCTTTTCTCTCTTTACGCGGAAGAGCGCATAGAAAACAACTGTTATTAAATTATCAATTACAAACATCAGAACACTATCGATTATGATTATACAAGTTTTCAATAAAATACAACAATAAATAAGACTATAGGTGCCTTCTTATGAATCTCAATCTGCATCACCAAAGTATTTATATATTGAGTTTAAAAGAAAAACTTCACTAAAAAATCAGACAACTATTATCTTTTAAGCAATCATATATTGTAAAGCAATATTTTGGAAGTAAATAAATTACCTTTCAGATTTCAAGTTCGAATTCACATCTAATAACATTGATTCAATTGGCATTGGCATAATAAAAATATTTCGTCTATTAAGGAGGATTTTCCGAATACCTGAAATAGAGATAATCATAGAAAATGTGAAATATTTGATAGGATTCATTTCGGAAACGTAGACGAAGGAAAAAAGCAATAAAAATTGTATTCAATTGTCTAAAGCATATGATTTTTCTGGAAATTAGACAAGAAGACTAACAAAAATTTGAGGTAATAATAGATAAGGAAGAATGTGCTTACACACATGAAGGGAAATTCCAAATAAATATGTGTTAATCAAATATATACAATCTAAGAAACCATAGAAAAGCGTAGTCAAGAAGAGATAACGATCAAATATCCATTTCTTAAAGACAGAGTGAAACAAATTCACCTGAATTATAAAGGATGAATTATCAAACCGCCAAGCATCAATAACACGTTGAAAATATGTAGCCGTAATGTCTTGCGTAAGAACTGTGTTTGTATGGATGATAATATAATGTATTAAATGCGTTTTATATCTCTATGGATCTTCTTTTGGCTCTAAGAAAATAAAAAGTATCAACACAAAATTCTAGTACTAAATCGATAAAACAAATTTAAGGGTGTGTTTTTTTCTTATGTTTGGATTGCTTATATGTTTTGAAAAATATTTTTCAAACCAACTTATTTTCCTTAAATCTAAGGAAAATGACTTCCCTTCAAAAAGTCAGGAAAACATTTTTCAAAAACTACCCTTCAAAAAGTAAGGAAAACATTTTTCAAAACTATCTTTCAACCTCACTTTAAAGTTGAAATGTTCATACAATTTTCAAAATCATCTACCCCGCCCCCCGCCCCCAATACTCTATCACCCCGACACCACCCCTACCCCCTACCCCCTACCCCTGATGATAAGCGAATTTACACGCCTAAAGTACTATATTTTACCCATATTTTAGCTAAGTTTTGAGGACAAAATATATAATTCATGCACTTTTAGTCCCTTTTCCTGTAATTGAGCTAACAAATGTGATTAGCAAGTTTTCAGGTATAAATGATGCAGATTTCAGCATTTTATGGATAACTTGACGCCAAAGGAAGCTTCACGAAAGAAGGAAGGGAAAACTTGGACGCCAAGGACCAAAAGTGACGCATGAGAAACCTGTCCCGGGCAAAAACAACAATTCTAAAGACTTTGGGGACTAGCAGTAACTTATTAGGATTAGGAGAATGATGCAGTAACCCATTAGGATTGGGTTAAGTAATGCAGTAGCTTAGTAGGAATAGGATATGGGTGTTATAAATACCCTATTTTGCTAGAGATTTTTAATTCATTCTACTTCTAATTCATTCCTCTACTATCCGAACAATTTTAATCTTTTCAACACTTTCAATTCTTATTCTCTTCATCTGTTCAATTCTTAATTTCCACAACAAGAGAAACGTTACTCAACAAGGAATTCACGCCATTCTTACCCCTATACTTATCGTGAGATTATTTTGGTATGATGATAATTGCTATTGTGTTTTCCGTTGCAATCATGAGTAGCTAAACTTCTCTGTTGGGGTTATGGAAGCCTTATGAGATACTATCTATTGCTATGAGTTTGTGAATTTGTGACACGTATGCTGCTTATATCATTATTCTCTTCATCTTAATGCAAATTCTTGTGGTTGCAAACGCATAGAATACACTAGTATAGCATTAACTTGTTCGAAAGAAAAGTTACATGTCTGGAAAAGAGATAATGTCAAGGTAATAGGGCACCAACCCCTATTAAAAAGTTAGTGCCGTAACTGGATTAACCTCTTGGAGAATTTGTACCGTTAGACACGCTTTAAGCTCGAAAGAGTTAAAGTGAAATAGTCCTTGTTAAGGTCGAAAGACGCTTGGATTTACCATAGAATACAATTCTTTGTAAGCATATGCATGTCTGAATTCCGCATAACTCATAACCAATAGAGACGTATAACTCATAAGGTGGACATAACCCTAACTATCGATTCTCATTGTTTTACATCTTACTAAACATTCTTTCTTTTTACTTTGCTATTTTCTGTTTTTACCTTACTATTTTGATTACATTATTTGCACGTTAAAATCCCCCCTTCCACGAGACTTGCACCAAAAGTCTAATAATCTTTGCTTACTTATTGACCGGCTATTCCCTGTGGGATCGATACCCAACCCAGTTGGGCTCTATATTTGACAACGGCCGCTTTACACTCTTACAAGAGCTGTAGATTGAGCGTTATCAAATTTTGGCGCCGCTGCCGGGGAATACGGTTGTCAACTAAGTTTGTGATAATTACTAGACCCTTTGGTCAAAGATTCTCGTACTTTTACTTTTAGTTTTTGTTTTTGTTTTCTGCAGGTTTTTATTCAGTGCATGCCCCATACTCAAAGTTCTGGTCAACCATTATTACCTATCAACCCTGAACCACAACGTATTGGCAGAATGGAGGCACAACAGAAAATTGAAAGGATGGCTGCTCAATAGGAACAGGCGAGACTAGCTGCTCTAGCAGCCGCTCAAGTGCATCAACAGAATATTGATAACCCTGGGCGAGCAATAAATCCTGACGACGAGGACCTAGGTGATGACGAGTTACTAAACTCGAGGCATGCTGCTGAGATCGCAACACCTGCTAACAGAAGAGATCGTCAAGCTAGGTTTAGGCATGAACGTCGACCTGTACAACCAACTTTCGACGATGATAATGATGATCTTGATGGAGCCGGAGCCATAGGAGCCATTATTCCTCCACCATTGGCACCCGGAGCCAAGTTCAACATCACAAGCACCATGATTCAGTTATTGCAACTCAAGAGATTATTTGGTGGACTAGCAGGCGATGATTCGAATATGCACCTGATCAACTTTATTTCTACATGCAAGTCGTTTGACAATCCTGGTGTTGGTCAGAATGCAATACGATTACGCTTATTTCCATTGTCTCTGTCTGGGGAGGCAACTCTATGGTTGAATGGGTTGACTCCTGATTCTATTACAAATTGGAGGCAATTGAAAGACGCTTTCCTAGAAAGATTCTTTCCGCCATCCAAAAGAGCATAATTGAGAGATGAAATCAGCAACTTTCGACAGCTTCCAACCGAAGCTCTTCATGAAACATGGGAGAGGTTCAATACAAAGCTTATGCGGTGCCCAAACCATCATATGACCAATGTCCACCTAATGGAGATACTATACAGATCCTTGAATTCAATAACTAAACCAGTGGTGGATAATGCGGCTGGAGGATCATTTATGGATCTCACCTTTGGTTAGGCAAGCAATATGCTAGATCGGATGACGAAGCAAAGTAGAGCTTGGCATACTAGGGATTCAGAGGTAGCAAGCCCCACTTTTTCTATAGACATGACTGCAGAACAAAAGAGAAGAGAAGAAGAACGTGATCAAGATTTGGCGCACATGAAAACACAAGTGGATCTTCTTACAAAGAATCTACTATCAGGGAAGACCGAAAAAGTCAAAGCAGTTGCTTCAAAAGGAAGAGAGGAATCTGATTCTGAGGAAGAAGCCAACTATGTGAACAATCAGGGGGGTTTCCGAGGCAATGCCCAAGAAAACCAAGGTCGGAACTATTATGATAATTCTGGAAACAAGGACCGGGATCAAGGTAGTTGGAAGAACAAGACTGACAGGAGTGGCGTGTATATTCCTCCTGGACGACGAGAGGCCACTGCATCTGGTTCGGGAAATATATCAATGAAAGATATGATGGCTAAGCTGTTGAAAGGATTGGAAGTAACCAGCACGGGAGTAACTGAGGTGATAAATGACTTGGCCTCAATGAAGCAATTGGTTGACTCACATTCCACTTCAATAAGACAGTTGGAACAACAATTGAGTCAAATTTCAGCCACATTAAATCAAAGAAAAGCTGGCACCCTACCGAGCGACACAGTGCAAAACCCAAAAAACGATGGAACATGCATGACTGTTACTACCAGAAGTGGTAAGGTGCTGGAAAATTCAGCCCAAAGCAAGCAAGTGGCTGAAGATATCGTAGGAGATGACGTCGTCGAAAATAATGAAGACGCTCATGACGTCAGTCCTCGACGTCCACAGCCTGAAAAGATCTCCGAACCTAAGCATGATGAAAAGAAAGTTGTGGAGAAAACAATTCCTCTTCCACCACCTCCTTTTCCTCAAAGATTAAAGAAGAGAGCGGATGATACAAGGTTCAATAAATTTATGAAGATGTTAAAACAGCTGACCATTAATGTTCCATTGGTTGAGGCGCTGGAACAGATGCCTGGGTACGCTAAATTTATGAAGGACCTTTTAACAAAGAAGTGGGCAGTAAGCTATGAGCCGACAGATAATATTCATCATTGCAGTGCAATTGCCACAAGATCGCTAGTTCAAAAGAAAGCAGATCCTGGTGCTTTCACTATTCCTTGCACGGTTGGATCTATGAATTTTGCTAAGGCACTGTGCGATTTGGGAGCTAGCATCAATTTGATGCCACTATCCGTCTACAGAAAGTTGGGGTTGGGCGACCCTACACCAACCAATATGCAGCTCGTGATGGCAGATAGGTCGGTAAAATGACCTGTGGGTATCTTGAATGATGTGTTGGTGAAGGTGTCTACCTTCATCTTTCCTGCAGACTTTGTGATTTTAGATTGTGAGGTAGATGCTGAAGTTCCCATAATCTTGGGACGCCCTTTCCTTGCAACTGGAAGTGTGCTTATTGACTTAAGAGCTAATGAGCTTTTATTTCGGTTGAATGACAAAGTGGTCCGTTTTGATGTGTGCAAAGTCATGAAGCAGCCCAGCGATATGAATGTGTTCTCTATAGATGATGTTTATGATAAGGATGAGAAAGAATTATCCGTAGAGAAGCAACCTATTGTTGACCCATTGACGGCTGTGCTTATGAATTTTGAGCGTGAGGATGCTGAAGAACATGAAGAAACCGTTTGTGCTCTAACAAGAATAAGGTCCTATTCTCATGTCCCTAAGAAGCTGGACCTTGATCTTAAGAATCAACCACCAACAGTGAAGACTTCCATTGAAGAGCCCCCAGTGCTAGAATCGAAAGAGCTCCCCAATTATCTAAGGTATGCGTTCTTGGGAAGTGGAAATACACTTCCGGTAAGTGTGGCGGATGATTTAAGTGAACAGCATGTAGGGGCTCTCATCTCTGCTCTGAAGAGGTACAAGAGATATGGGTTGGTCTATTGATGATATAATTGGTATCCCTCCTGGGATATGTATGCACAAGAGTCATCTCGAAGAAAATTGCATGCCTACAAGTAAGTATCAGCGTCGTCTGAATCCACTCAAAAAACGATGCATCATCTATCTCGATAAAGTCTGAGTAATCGAGATAGCTATGTCGTGCCGCGACAATAAATCAAGTGCTTGGTGGGAGGCAACCCATCGTTTTTAATTGTTTTTGTTGTTTTTGTTTTCTTAGGATTTTGTTGAGCCACGACCAAAACTAAGGCGCTTGATGGGAGGCAACCCATCGTTCTAATCGTTTTTGTTGTTTTTGAGTAAATGTAGGTGCAAGAGGTGTAAAGGAGGAGATTGGTTTCAAATTTTGATTTGGAAGTATTGTATGTCGAAAGTGGTAAGTTAGGAATGAAGAAGTAAAAGGGTATGGGTTAGGCATTGCCTATGAAAATATAGGCAAAGAACAAGGCAAAGCCTATGTATTTCTAGGCCACGAACAAGGCAAGGCCTATGCTATGGCATAAGCTCTCGGAATCCAGAGTGCCATAGCATAGGTGCCGCCTATGCTCAACAATGCCATAGCATAGGCGCCGCCTATGCAAAAGCCTTCTGCTCAACTAGGCAAAGCATTAGGCATGGCCTATGCTATGGCCTTCTGCTCAACTAGGCAAAGCTAAAGGCGCCGCCTTTGCCTCCCAAAACTCTCAAAACTTTTATTTTTGCTCTTTCAACTTTGCAAGAACATCTTCCGAGGCCATCAACCAAGTAAGTACTTCTTTGCTCTTCTTTTATATTACGTAAGTATTACAATACTACGCCTATAAGAAGTTGTTAAATCGTGAAGTAGTGTTGGTGATTTGAATGTGGTTGATACAACTAAGTGAGTGAAAGAATATGTATGGATGCTCTTGACTTGTTTCCAACTTGTATTTGATTTTGATACGCTGTCATACTTTTGCGAAATCGACATGGTCAAGATAATTGCATAATCTTGTAACTTGAAAGCTTACATTGTTGAAATGACTTGTTCATTGAGATGAAAATCATGGGTGACTACAAACATGCGATGTTGTGATTATTTTTATGCCATAAATTGATACGATATCTATGTAGTAGTTTTGTTCAAAAAATGCATTAGTCCAAACACGAAAGCATTGTCAAGATTGCATAACGTCAAGAGGACATGAAAGTATGACTGTTCTGAACATATTGTTGGAACATATCACCTAAATGTATGTCGATGAAGTTTGAGTAATCGACATCATTCACTTAATTAGTTTGTGTCTACAAATTAAGTGTGGGGTGGTGCCACTATTGTCTGTTTGTCGATTGAATCTTCCGAGACGAAGCTAACATGACTTTATTGAGATCTCAAGTAGAATGGCACAAAAAGGACGACAAGGAAAAGAAAAAGCGCCCACCACACAGAAAGGTAAAAAATGAGGAAGAAAAGAGCAAGCTGAATCCTCCTCGCTGCAAATACCTCGACACACTCTTGGAATCAGGTTTTTCTTATTTATTTTCCACTGAGGACAGTGTGTCCCATCTAAGTATGGGGTGCTGGTATTTGTATGCTGTATTTCTTTGCCTACCTACGTTTATTTATTTGATTTTTAGTAGTAGTTAAATTTTCAAAAAAAATTTAGATTTTGATGCATAAAATTGTTCTGATAGGTGACATGGTATTATGACAAGAGTTTGTTCTAAGATCATTACTATTGAGACGTTTAGGCTCCAAGTGTGACTCATTATGTGATAAGTGTGTGGTTTAATTCCTTCATACGTTGGGTCAAGAGTCTATACTGCTCCCAATAAAGTCGACCATGTGCCTTGTGTGTGTGAGATGATAGTATATTCTATGTTCGTGGCTGATGCTAGAACTTGCCTGGTATGTATGTAAAGCGAAATAAAGAGTGCGAGTTTAGGAGATGATTTAGGCATTTCTTTGACAACCTGTAATTGTTTACCTTCGTTTTACCTACCCATGGACATTATCCTAGTCAACCCCCTTTTGAGCCTTTAGCCTATTTTCTTTGACAACCTCATATGTAAGCCTAATCCATTTTTTTCAAGACCATAATTTGATCCAAATTCCTAAGTGCTTTAAAAATGGTAAAGTCATGTGACAAAATAAGAGAAAATTGGGTGAGAGTAGTGCCTTAAAGTAAATTGGTACTTGAATTCGTTATGAAAAAGAATGGTTATCATAGAGGTGTGTTATAAAAAAAAAGAGAAGAAAAGAAAAAGAAATAGAAAAACAAAAAGATAAATTCTGTTCAAAATTGAATAACAAAAGAGGTGAGAAGGGGTGGTAGATTAAAAGAAAGTAGAAAGGTTGTTTGAAAGAAAGTGTTAATGGCATAATGTGATGTATTAAAGCGCTTAGGAACATAGTCACTATTTCTGGCCAAAATAGTCCTACCCGTCCCTTAGCCTACATTACAACCAGCAAAAGACCTATTTGATCCTAAGCTTAGCATTCTGATATTTAGTGGAGCATTACACTAAGGGCAAGCCTATGGTCATCAGTTGCAGCATATGAATTCTTTGTGAGAGTGAGAGCAAGGATAATCTTATACCCATGTTCGAGATATATACAATACTTGTGAGTGATTATAGGTAATATATTGTGAGACACACATGGTTGATGAGTTTTGGGTAGTTGTGTATGATTCTTTGTACCTTAACTTTTGAATACGAATTAACCATCATCACAAGTCTATATTAGAGCTTGAAATTGTTTCTAGTAGTGATCAGAAAACTACTCTTTGTTAATGATTGCTATGCCTGTCTTGATGACTATTTTGTGTTGTTACTGTGAAACCCTAAGTAGATGTTTAGATGGACATGATAGTTTGTTTGAGGACGAACAAAGCCTTAAGTGTGGGGTGTTGATGATAGGCGAATTTACACGCCTAAAGTACTATATTTTACCCATATTTTAGCTAAGTTTTGAGGACAAAATATATAATTCATGCACTTTTAGTCCTTTTTCCTGTAATTGAGCTAACAAACGTGATTAGCAAGTTTTCAGGTATAAATGATGCAGATTTCAGCATTTTATGGATAACTTGACGCCAAAGGAAGCTTCACGAAAGAAGGAAGGGAAAACTTGGACGCCAAGGACCAAAAGTGACGCATGGGAAACCTGTCCCGGGCAAAAACAGCAATTCTAAAGACTTTGGGGACTAGCAGTAACTTATTAGGATTAGGAGAATGATGCAGTAACCCAGTAGGATTGGGTTAAGTAATGCAGTAGCTTGGTAGGAATAGGATATGGGTGTTATAAATACCCTATTTTGCTAGAGATTTTTAATTCATTCTAATTCTAATTCATTCCTCTACTATCCGAACAATTTTAATCTTTTCAACACTTTCAATTCTTATTCTCTTCATCTATTCAATTCTTAATTTCCACAATAAGAGAAACGTTACTCAGCAAGGAATTCACGCCATTCTTACCCCTATACTTATCGTGAGATTATTTTGGTATGATGATAATTGCTATTGTGTTTTCCGTTGCAATCATGAGTAGCTAAACTTCTCTGTTGGGGTTATGGAAGCCTTATGAGATACTATCTATTGCTATGAGTTTGTGAATTCGTGACACGTATGCTGCTTATATCATTATTCTCTTCATCTTAATGCAAATTCTTGTGGTTGCAAACGCATAGAATACACTAGTATAGCATTAACTTGTTCGAAAGAAAAGTTACATGTCTGGAAAAGAGATAATGTCAAGGTAATAGGGCACCAACCCCTATTAAAAAGTTAGTGCCGTAACTGGATTAACCTCTTGGAGAATTTGTACCGTTAGACACGCTTTAAGCTCGAAAGAGTTAAAGTGAAATAGTCCTTGTTAAGGTCGAAAGACGCTTGGATTTACCATAGAATACAATTCTCTGTAAGCACATGCATGTCTGAATTCCGCATAACTCATAGCCAATAGAGACGTATAACTCATAAGGTGGACATAACCCTAACTATCAATTCTCATTGTTTTACATCTTACTAAACATTCTTTCTTTTTACTTTGCTATTTTCTGTTTTTACCTTACTATTTTGATTACATTATTTGCACGTTAAAATCCCCCTTCCACGAGACTTCCACCAAAAGTCTAATAATCTTTGCTTACTTATTGACCGGCTATTCCCTGTGGGATCGATACCCAACCCAGTTGGGTTCTATATTTGACAACGACCGCTTTACACTCTTACAAGAGCTGTAGATTGAGCGTTATCAACCCCCACCCTCTCCCCCAAAGTTCAATTGTTTTAAAAAGTATTTCAAAAATTTTTCTTAGTCCATCCCCTACCCCCACACCACCCCTACCCCTACTAGCCCCTTCCAAAAATAACATCTACATTTTATTAAAAAATTCAAACTTTTCTCCTACCTTCCTACCCCCTACCCCCCTTATCAGCCCCCTCCAACCTAAAATAAAATATATTTTAATTTTTTTTTAAATATTTTTCTTCCCCCTTCCCCTCACTCCTCTACCCAAACTCCTAGCTCCTACAACCCCCTCAACCCCCTCCCCCCCTCGGGGCACGCCAATTTTTTATTTTTTTTCTTAACAAGAAAAATTCAAAACTTTTTCTTACCCCACCCCTACTACCTATTTTGACATCCCCACCCGCTCGCCGACCAACCCCCTTCCTCAAAAAGAATTTAATTTTTTAAATTTATTTTTTAAAAAATGATTCTAAAATGTATTTTTACGCTTTAACTAAATACTAAAATGTATTTTTTGAAAAATATTTTTTCATTCACCAACCAAATACTAGAAAATATTTTTCGAAAAATATTTTTCATCCACCAACTAAATATAAGAAAACAAGTAAGAAATCAACTTGTTTTCCGAGAAAATATTTTTCATAGAGAACATTTTTCTTCATACCAAACACACCCTAAATGTACAATAATTGTAAATCACAGTTTGAAATTTGGAGTTGTAAAGAGTTTGAAATTTGGGGTTGTAAAGTGTTGTCAGGTGTTGATTTCGAAAGAAAAAAAGAAAGCAAGAGAGATTGAGAAGAAAGATCAAAAGTTAGATAATAAGAAGGAAAATGACTCAGGCAAAGAGAGTGATAGTTTTTTTTGTTAGGTAAATTAACTTTTTTGCCCTTTGTCGTCCTAAGGCTCATGTTTCTATATAGTAGAAATAATAGAAAAAATGAATAATAATAATAATAATAATAATAATAATAATAATAATAATAATAATAATAATAGTAGTAGTAGTGTTACGATAATATAAGGAGTATAAAATAGAAATAGAAAATTAAAAAAAATTATATTATATTACACATATATATATATATATACATATATATTATATTATTATTATATTATATTATATTTATCTTTTTCTACTAGTTACCCTTGTGTATAAGAGAATAAGCATTGGACATACACTCCATCAGATAGTAGTACAAATAGCACTGTAAAGTGTACTGAAAAAGCTTTTAATATTTTTGCTATGTGTGGCTCAATTTTATTGGCCATCATCGTTTTATATCCACGTGTAGAAAATTAAAATCACGTCTATCTGTGTCTATTGCTCAAAAGATCAAAGAGGAAACAAATTCTCTGAATTGAAGCTGGCGAAGTAGAGTATAACAATCTCTATCCCTTCTCTATCAAGCTTGAAATTGTAGGTTTTATGTTCCTAATTTGATTTGAGTTACTCATGGATGTTTGAAATTGATTTCCGAACTTGTTATTCTTATCATTTCTCTCTTTTTTCTTTGTCGAGTTCCCAGTAGTCACAATCTGTTGGTTAGTTGTTTTCAGTTTTCTTATTGTGTAGTTTTTGACTTTTGATTAGTTTTATTGTAATATTTTGCACTTGCATGTTTCTAATTTCGTTTTACTTACTCATGTATGTTTTGAAATTATTTTTTCCTTCGTGTTCTTTCCCTTTTTTCTGGTCTCTATTGTCTGTTTCTCGCAATCTAAGTTTTTTTTTTATTTTATATACTTTTGAATTTCGTTGTTTTTAACTCTTTTTCTTTACGGTTTCAGACAACCAAAATTTTTCTCGTTGATATCCAATTTTTTTTAAATCTTTCGTAGAATTTTCTGTCCATTATTTGTGTTAGTTTCCTAATATGCGCATTTGGGCTGCTACTTATTGTGTGTAATGAGAAAGAGGCCTGAAAAGGAAAAGGGGCAACAGAGATATGCAAATTATTTAGTAATAATCTGACATGTTGTTCATGGGTCGGTTGTTCCTTAAAATACTTTTCGACTCTGATGTTAAATCTTTAATCCATGTTTTGTGTTTCCGAGAAGAAGAGAATGTGATTTAGAGTGTGAGTTACGCTAAATATCAACGCCTTGAGACTTCTTCAGGGTAAACTATTGTCTAAGTTTTTGATTGCATCTCTTAGTGAAAATGAAAACAACAAGAGTTATCTGAGAAAGTTAATGGAAAGTCAGTTACCAGTAAACAAAACAATTTCTTTACTCACAATGTGTTCTTCTCTCTTTCAGGAAGAAGAATGTGCACATGCAGCTTTAACAATAGTGATAGTGTAAGTTCTTTACCTGTTCTCCTGCTTTTTACTCTTGAACAAACTCACTTAGCATTAGAAGCTTTATAAACGTGACGGAAAAGAAGGAAAGTTGTAAGATTTTGACAAAAAGTGCATTAAAACTAATGAAAAGGAAGAAAAGTTGGTATGATTTGAAAAAAAAGCACATTCCATTGATTGTTTTAATTTTTCATTTCAGTTTTATATCCACTCTTGACAAGGTCAATAATAAGTGTTATCTAGAGACTGCTTCATTAGTATATATGGTCTGATATGGGCTCTGGTCCCCTTATTTCCTTAAAGTGAACAAGATTATGTTAGAACACATCAATAATTAGTGGTATCAAAAAGGGAATGGATAAAATAATACAAAAAAAAAAAATAGACATCACATTATATTCCAGATAATTTTCATCCCCTGATCAGGTATGCTCTTCACCATACATTTTAGGTAAGAGGCAACAATAGAGAGATTCGGACTACAAATGTATATTTTGAGGAGGGTCGCAATAATAGCTATCCCAGCTGCTTTAAACCTCTAACATGGCGGCGTGAAAGATATTTATATATGCTCTTTTTCCTTAAGGTTTGTTCTAAAGACTCAGAATATATCACTCTTTGTTGCAGTGTTGTGGTTAATTTTTGAATTTTTATATGCTTAATGTTGAACTGTTGTTTACAATGGTCCATTGACGCCTAATCAGTTGAAGGAATACTACTTTGCAGATTTGGGCAATGAAAGGTTTACGAGCTACATGGCCCTGGTAAATATTTAATCCATTATTTTTAATTTGTACACTGACCCCATACTTCAACAACGAACAACATTGGATCAACCAGTAAACTGAAGAAATGCAAGCTTTCTAAAGAAAAGAAAGCAAATAATCATTGTCATAAATTCTGAGGTTTTGCAGCATGGAGAGCTTTACTCTTGGGATAAAATGATAAGCATGAAAGCAAGTGTCCTAGAGGAGAAAACATATGTAAGTGTTTCTTCTTCATAAATTTTCTTGATGTTTTCTTTTGTTGTTGTTGTTGTTTAAAGTTATGATCTTTGTCACCTAATTATTGGCTACAGTTTTGTGCTTGTTTTAGAATTGCTTGTAAGTTTCAATTTAGCCGCAAGATCTGATGTATAACTGGTAACTGTTACAAGTTTGGATTTGCTATATAGTGGTGAGGTTTGCGTACATTCTACCTTCCCCAAACCACAACTTGTGGGACTACACTGGGATGTTATGGTTTTTGGTGTGTGTAATGAGAAATTTTACGGTAGTTTCCTTATTTGTGGGGAAAAAATAGCATTTCAAGATAAGGGGTTTGGATAAAAATTTTGAAAGAATGAATTTTTGTTATAAGATTTGAGTGTAAGAAGAAGAGTTAGAGAAATAGCTCATGCTCTGAGGGCAAAGAGTTTTTGTAGGAAATGTAATTTACTTTTGAACTGAGGGTGTCTTGGAAACAACCTTTCTACCTCGGCGGTTCTGCGTACACCCTACTCTCCCCAGACTCCCATTGGACAAAACGGCGTATTTAGGAACATCTCTACTGACGAACCATTTCAATAGTAGCATGGATGCGCTTACGGAAGGGGAAAAGTTTGATTCTCATAGACTTTGTGGGACTACACTGAGTATGTTGTTGTTGTGATGGTGATTTCCTGCCTAGAGGGGTAGCAGTTGGTTTGGTTAGTACTTAGTAGTCGTTCTAGATTCTGCCTAGCACATCTGAAGCAGAACATAATTATGTTTTTCTATTGGATGTTGAGGCAAACCAAAGATTGGCTCTAATACCACATAAAACAATTCATGCATTCAACCTAAAGCGCTGAGCCAAGTAGTGTAGTAGTCAATACCTTTAAACTCCTTTGGAAGGGCTCACAGAACTCATGTGAGGCAAGTGATGGCTAAAACAACATTTTGAGTAATTTTATGTCAATTTTGCATTTAAAAAAAACTGTTTTCCATGCTATCATGTGATTTTCCTGGCAATACAAATGTGCTGCTTTCCACCAAAATCTACAAGTGACGTTAATGCTTGAAACAGGTTGCTCTAGCGTTAGCTCCACTTCTGAAATTATATTTTCATAAAGATTTGAAACTAGCAATATGACGATATTGTATTTATGTATAATACACTTTGTACTTTCCTAAATCGATTGAAATGAATTTATAGGTTTGAAGAGCCACTAGCTTGGCTTTTGGATTTGTAACTAATGGAGCAAGTGATAAATACAAATGGTAGAACTTAGGAAAGGGGTAGCACATTATAATAATACTTCACTAATAGAATTGAATAAGAGCTCAGTTTACTACATTACATATCTCGGAAGATCGCCATATATATATAATATATACACGGTGGTTCATTTTGCTTTTAGGGGACATTAAAAAATGAAGATTGACAAATCTTACACCATAGAGGTGGAAGAAAAAATTAATAAATAGGTGGTGGGTGGGGGGTTATTCAGCACTTCCCGTTTTTAGGTGTAAACTTCATATTAGATTGAATCTATTATTCGTGGATATGGATGAGTTAACTAAATTCATATTGTGAAGTATTCAGAGCTGCTTGATACACAATTTACCATTGATACAGATGTTTAATGGGACTTGGAGTGTATAATCACTATGTATTGCAACTAATGAGAACGAATGGGTTCCTAAAAGTATTTTAATGGATATTGATGGTTTTGTGAAGATATTTTCGTGGTTGCACGTGGTTGTTATTCAAGGTACAAAGATGAAGATGAAGTGACTGAAATCTGCTGAAGAGCACACCATAACATGTTAGGGTGGTCTGAAAAGTATACTAAGTAAGTTTCTCCCTCTTCTACTTTGCTTTAATCTAAATATGTCATGAATGTAAATTAGGTGTTGAATTGTGCTTTTTTTTTATTGGTAATTTAACACATTTACCTTCAAAGCAACTTTCTTGATTCTAAGTCATTAAATTGGAAATCAAAATGTGTATCTATAGTATTTGTTGGTTTCAAGTCAAGTGTAAGGCATTTGTTAGAGCTTTGATCGGGATTCTATTACCTAGGTTCCTAAACTTGGAATGGATAGCAAAGCGTAGGTGGCGAGCAGTTATATGAATACGATGAATACGATGCTTTACCTGTAGACGCTTCTCCAGCTCTCACAAGAATTGTATGGGAGTCGCCCTCAGAGGGACTTCCCGAATGACCGTATCGAGAAATTCAACCGTACTCCCTGCAACTATGATTGTTGATCCTGCAGAGTCTATCCAAAGGTTCTCTAGACGTTCATTATGTCTCTTTCTCGCATAGAAAGTTTAAAAATTATGATGTTTGTCTTACTTGAGCACTATGTTGGATATATAATCACTGATAATTCATAGTACTTCTTAATTGTACGTTTACTTTACAGCTAAGAAGAGATTAACAAGAGAACTATGCAACGAATGAAAAACATATTAGTCAATATGTGAATCATTCAACCATCTAGTAAAGACACTGATACTTGAACGCATCCAAGAGAATGTATCACTTGCCATCAAATATTTTGTGTCAATATGTAAAATAAATCCAATGTTATCTGCTATATTACATATACGACATTTGCTAGCATCAATCATATTGGTTTTTAAATTTTTACAATTAGCTTTATGTTTTTTTCATGATACACTGCTTCGTATTTTGTAAATTTCTTCACTATCATTTTACAAGGAAATCAAAAACCAACAACCACTTAAAATATTAAATGTTGGCACGGGCATAACCCATCTAGTAATATATATAAGTAAATGTTTGGTGGTACCAAAAGACAAATTAGTAGTACACCAAATCTTTACTTATATATAATAGAAAAGAAATAAATATAAATAATAATAATAATATATAATATAAGATAGATAATAGAAAAAAATGAATTACTACTATATAGAAGCATCAACAATTGAATGACCAAGGGTGAAAAGGTAATTTAATAACTACCAAATACACTTTTTCTAGAAGCATCCACCTTCGTCTTTCATCTTTCCACCGCCAACACTAGATTTTTAACTCGTCTATACAAAAACTCAAGAATCATCAGTTCTTCAATAGTAAATTGATTTATAATTCGTGGTAAGTGAAAGTATGTTTTCGTTCAAATTTCAGAATGAATTTTTGTCAGTTTAAAGCATGTGCAAATCTTGAATTTACTCTTACCCTTTTAGTTTTTTGTGTTAAATTTTTTGAGTCCGTTTTTGTACTTGTTTTATGACCACTGAAACTGTCTATCACATTTTTCCTGCAAAGAGAGACTCTGCTCTTATTGTTGTTTCAAATTTATTGGAGAAAATCTGCTGTTGTTATTTGCGGAAATGATAAATGATCATTTTTAAGTATGGTGAGCACTTGGCCTCAAATCCCTCTTTTATATTCCTTTTTATCTCTACTCACGTGGCATAAATTTTCTTTTCTTCTTTCCCTGAAATATTTGAACACTTCTGTAAATGTAAAACTCATGCGACATGAATTTGTTTTAAAATTTTGGCTCTTCCACAATTTTCACTCTTGAGTTTAGGTTGTGCAATTGTATTATGCTTATGGGTTTTCTGCATTAGTTCTTTCCTAATTCTCATTTACTGTTGTAGCTATATGACCATTATGAGAACATTTCTCCTGCTAAATGCTGAGAATTATCTGTGGCAGTAGATTTCGTTTTTCACAGCAGCCTCTACAGTTGTCTATGTCTACATGTAAAATGTTAATATATGTTAAGGCTAAGATGTCAAGGTTCTCCCAGGAAATTTTTACGGCAGATTTTACCTGATATTTAATTTTATCTCAACTTAGGATTTCCTTGCTGTGAGTTTACAAGTACCATTTGACCATTATCCTATATTTAATCTATTTAGTCTGAAGTATCGGGGCATTTTGTCTTGCTCGTGCATTACTATCATTTATATGTCCTTTTGGTCATTTAAACTTCAGTGCCGTTGGATATTTGGGCTCAAATGTTCTTATGAGGAGGATTTATAGAAACATTAAATGTGACCGATCTTTTGACTGAGAAGAGTAGGGCTCTGTGGCTCCATTTGCTTGATATCTGGAAGTAAGGTTGTTAGTTGCTTGAACATTTACCAACCTTCCACCAACTTTTGTATCTTATTATCGGTTGTCAGTTATGTTACTCTTCGTAATCAGTTCAATGTGGTTGCTACTTGAACAAATTGTCCTCAATTCAGATGGCACTTGTCGCTGTTCTAATATTTATGATCATGAAAATTTCACGCAGCCACAATGGACATCTGTTAATAATTTTGTGATTCAGTTGGCTCTTTCAATGGTAAGTAATCTATTGTTCATCGATTCATCAGGAATGACTCGTGCATTTATTTTCTTAGTGTCTGATTGCTTATTATAATGTGATAGTTTGCTTCACAGCTTCGGCGAGCATTATAATCTATGACGCCATCAGTAATGGTACGTACTGTACGTAATATAGGTAACATGATTGGCTTTTCTTTTGGCTTTAATATGGATGTTCTAATTTCTCCTCAGTAATAACTAATAAAGGTTAATTGAGTTTATTATTTGACAGTTCTTTGAGATGCAATGGAATGATGCTCTTAGGTCTCGGATATATACCGCAGGGCTGGTCAGCAGGTACCATCCTGAGAGATTATTTTCATAGCAGCTAATGCACCTAATAGTTTGAAAAACTGTTTTCCCTTTAAGAATTTAGACACCTTTCCTGATACATTTCCATTTATTTTTTAGACAGATGCACTTTTGGAGTTGTACGATATATGTAACAGTATTGACTTGAGACATAGCGAGAAATTTGTTAAATTTGAGAAGGTAAGAAAACTTCTCTGGGAAATATATGCAATTTTTTTTACTGCCAATGTAGATGTCTCGCTTATCCTTTTGCATTTTATTTATACTCAATCCCCCTTCATCATTTTTACAAGCTATAGAGGAGTATGTGAAAGAAGCAGCAAATACATCACACATCTTGCTCTTATGGTCCCAATTAGTTCAATTGATTTGTTTGGTTTTGCATGAATACTGAGAAAAGAAGTGAAAGTCATGAGTTGAGGCTCACTAAATTCACACATTTTATGTTCTCTTATGTCTTTATTAGACTTGCTGTGCAGGACACCAGATAACAGGTTTAAGTTAAAGTGTGATTCTAGGGTCCTTTCTTATCTAAGGGATTAAAAAAGCTGTGTGTTTTAATCAACCAGGTATCAGTAACTGTTGCGGCTGTTGTTCTTCCAAAAAAATGTGCCCTACAATTCTAAGTGCTTGTGAAAGAGGTAGAAGACAGTTCTAAATGTGGCATTGTCTTTCTTATACTTGAGTAACATCAAGGTGATTTACGACTTACAAGTCCGCCACCTATATATGCAACATTCGAATAGGTTTCTACCGTCACAAAATCTCAAACTCTTAAAACTCTTCTTTGGTCTCATTATTTTCGTATCTTTAGAGTTCTTTCTTTTTGTCATCTATGTTGAAGATAAAGGGATCCTGCCCCTTGTATAATTCAGGCTAAATGAATCCTGAGAACAATTGTTATTATTGGAGATGCACACTTGATTTAGGATTGTTTTAATTTCAAGTTTTTGATTTGATCTTTAAGATGATGAAGGTACATATATCATGTTCTTGAGATATCCAAAAGTGAAATGTTGGTAATGACCAATCAAATAATAAAAATAAAAAATAAGCAAAAAAAAGAGCTAATAACACAAAATATAACCATCGAAAAGTCGCAAAGATTTTCTTGGTGCGATATTGATAATTAGTAGTTTCTTAAGGTTACATCGAGGTATTCTGTTAACACTTGTCGTGGTTCTTAATATTCTTGATGTGATATTCATTACTTAAGAGTACAGGCGCCACAAGTCAAGCTGTCGTCTCCTTTAATATCTTGTTCTTTCTGTGTCCCTCCAGGTACATGATGTCTAAGCAAGGATTGATTAATCCTTTGTTCCCAATGGAGTATATTGCAATAATGGTCAGTTGTTGGCCATGTCTTGATCAATGTAAACAGTGAATTACAATGCATTTATGCTTCATTAAATTAAGTTATAATTCCAAGTATTTACTTTAAATCATATATGAAACAAACATGTATATATTTTGTCATAGTGGTGCAGAGCTTGCATGAAATCTTTTGGACCTCCTGTTTTTGAATTTGAAAATGACAGGCTCGAACAAACCATAGAAGCTGCTTTTGCTTTTCAGCTTCCTGTCATACTCATTATAGACGTAAAAGAATTCTCCTTCAGTTTCTTAAAGCATTTGCAGGGGTATAAAACTCTGTACCTTTTATGAGTTTTGAAATAGATTTTCAAGGAAATGGTACTGCTTCTTCTTGTGCAAGGGGAAAATAAGGTATAGGAACACAAGAAAATTCCTTTTTCTGCAAAGATGTGTACAACAAGAGGATGGTTAGCTCATTATGTTTCTATTATGCATAAACATCATTTTAGGTCTCAAAAAGTGGTGAAGCAAGAATAAATTGACTTCTTTAGTTTGTGCATTGTGTATTATACCTTCTTCCATTCGAGACACAAGTTTGTAATACAAATGGCCCAGCTGTACCTTTGTTGGGCATCCCTCTTTCGAAGATATTGGAAATTTCTTAATCATGTTAACAACACCTCTATTACTATATGTAACGTCTGCAAACATCTTGCAGACTTGCGGTAAATCTGATTGATTGTTGGATGCACATGGACTTTGCTTGTTTTTATAATTTAATGGTTGAATGATAAAACTTTAACTCATTGATTATTCTGTGATATCCTTGTCTGCAGTTGTTGTATATTTTATTAATTATTGGGGTCATGTTAAGACCTAGTGTGGCTTCTGCTTTGGTTCGTATCTTACCTTGCAATTCACTCCTACAGTACTTCAAATGCACAAGCCTCCATTCCACACTTCCTTTGAAGGAACAAGATGTTCATATGGTTTGCTGTGTTGATTTTTTAACTTGTTAACTTGTAAGACTTTGCATGTATCATAGCCTCTAGGTTAGGTATGAGGTGGTGTTTTTACCTATTGTTTTGGGGGAGGGGTATGCATGTAAGTTGGTTTGGTTTATATTTTTTTGAAACAAAAATACATGTTTTCCTTGTTATTGATTATGTCATAAAAAGCTCATAATTTCTTATACATTCGTCGTCGTTGTCAATTATGTCATTCTTAATACATGCATGTATATTGATGTGATTAAGCCCTTTATTCTTTTTGATGCGGATGGCGAAAGATCCGTTTATGCTTCAAGGTTCTTAAGTGAAGGATCAACTTCGTGTGGAAACCTCTTCATCTCATATTGTCTTCAAACAAAATGATTCTAATAAGGTTTTTTTATCCTTCTAAAAGTAGGTTGTTTCTTTTTCTTTGATGTTTTTTCTATTATTTTTAATTAAGTTTTTAAATTATGTAAAATATCATTCCATATATCTAACTCAATGAAATAATATTTGATTACAGGCAAGGCAGAGAATGATATGTTACAATGTTTCATTAACTCGAAGTACAAAGATGGACGACCAATAACAGAGGGTGAGATCACTGGTCTTGTGATTGCTGCTCTTTTCGCTGGACAGCATACCAGTTCCATCACCTCCACTTGGACAGGGGCATACCTCCTCTGCAACAACAAGTACATGTCTGCTGTTGTAGATGAACAGAAGAATCTGATGAAAATACGGAAATAAGGTAGATCATGATATCCTTTCCGAGAAGGAAGTCCACTACAGGTGCATTATGGAAGCCCGGAGACTCCATCGTCTACTGATAATGCTTCTGCATAGTTCACATAGTGATTTCAGTGTTACAACCAAAGAAGGAATATGACATTCCTAAGGGCCATATCGTTGCAACTTCACCTGCTTTTGCAAACAGGCTGCCACATAGCTACAAGGATCCAGATACTTATGACCCCAATAGGTTCGCCCCTGGTAGAGAAGAAGATAAAGTTGCAGAAGCATTCTCATATATCTCTTTTGGTGGAGGCAGGTATGGATGTCTTGGAGAACCATTTGCTTATCTACAGATAAAAGCAATATGGTGTCACTTGCTGAGAAATTTCGAGTTTGGGCTGTTCTCACCTTTCCCTGAAATTGACTGAAACACTATGATTGTCGGTATCAAAGGTAAAGTAATGGTGAGGTACAAGCGCTGACGACTCTCCACTTAATAAGCAGATAGCAGTTGGATCAATGAAGCAATTGAAGATCCTATTTCTGTTCAATGTTAACTACTATGTTGAATGTTGGTCCTCTTCTAGCCCTATTTTGAAAAAGAACCTGCTCTCTTGAAGGTTGCAATGACTATGGTTAACTTATCACAGTGTGTTGTTTTAGACCTTGTGTTTTAGTTAGTTTGTGTTTTCTTTTATTTTTTTGTTGAAGATCTAGTTTTTTATCATATTGTCACCCAAAACAAAAAGGGCGGCCCGGTGCACTAAAGTTGGGTGTGTGAGAATTCACTTGAAAGCGGAATTTTTGGGTGGTATGTTGTTCAGTTTCTGAGAATTGGATGAGGTTCGTGCATTAGCAATCTCAAAAACTGAATTTGGAATTTATTTTATTTGCTCGCTCTCATTTATTTGTACTTGGTTTTGCTATGTTGTGGCTTCTTCACTTTGATATTTCTTTTTCCAGACTGCTTTATTATATTATTTTCTTGAGTCGAGAGTTTAGCAGAAACAATCTCTCTACCTCACACGGTAGGACAAGGTCTGTGTTTGCACTATCGTCCTCAGGTAAAGGATGATGAAAAATAAAATAATTGAAGACATCTTCAGAAGGTGGGAGCCCACATTGAAAGAGGAAATAAGACGAGGAGATGAAATACAAGTACCTGAAAATGCTGCAGATTCATGAACTCTGCTTGATTTGAGAAGACGTTGAGAACCACATAAGGTACCTGTGTTGACTTGATTTTTGTTTGGAATCCTTCTTATGGAGTTACATGTCTATGGTTGTTCGCAAATTAGGTAGAGATTTGGGGCTTAATGTTTCTCCATTATTGTTTACTGCTGCTCCCTGAACATCTTTTTTTCCCCCGAGTCTCCTCTTATGGTTCACAATAGGACGATTTTATTTTCCTACAAATAACAGAAATCAATTGCTCCCAAATTGATTTGCCAAAAATTAGTGAACAAAATTAGATTAAACATATCATTTTTAAGTCTTCCAAAACTAAAATATGTATTGTTTCCACGAATCAGATATTGGCGAAGAGCAATGAGATTGCTACTTGGTTTTGGTAACGGTTGTTTTGACTCAAATTCTTGTGGGGAGGATTCTTTCTGCTTCTAAAAGTGGAGATACTCCTCAAGATTGCTGTAATTCAACTCCTGTTGGTGAAGTTGAAACATAAATGTGGTGCTGAAAAACAGGCTAAGGGAGGTCGGATATCACATTTTTTACGCACTTCAAGACAAATCGTGCAATTTTCAAATGGAAAGGTACCATAAATTGTACTCTCTGTTTATTCTTGATGAAGTTTCATATTATACTCGAGTATGTTTACTTTTTTCTTGTTGAGTTCATTGTGAACTTTTTGAGTAGTACTTTTAAGGATAAATCAACTCTATGAAAAAATTATAGGGCTGTGCTCATTGATTTTCTCGAGCTAGATAGAATCAGGATTTGATAAACCATATCTTAGAGGGGGATTTTCTACCAAAGAATTGGAAAGAGTTGTCAAAAATATAGTTGTTTAACCTTAAGCTGTGCTGTTATATGAGGCTAGGAATGGTTCATTACATGGCTGCCGGACCATTACAATTCTATGATGGCTTTTATATTGCTAACTGTTGGAAATTACCAATGTTGTGTTGCTATGGAATTAGATAAAGACTAGGGGAATATATGCAGCAAGTGTTGCTGGGTAAAGCTTCGATGAGTGTGTTAGTTATAAGTGGAAGCTGCCAACCTGTATTTCCTCCATCTAATCCATAAAATCGTGAAATCTACCAAAGAATAAACGTTTTCTAAAAGAGCCTGTGATGATACTTGTTTATTGGTTTTTCCAGAAATGGCCTTTTCTGCACTATTATGTTGATGAATAAGCCTGTTTTGATGGTTGTTTTAATTGTATTGTATTGTTCTTTTGAAAAGCTATACAACATATATGAAAATGAAATTATATTGGCATGACAAAAACAACCATAATTGTACAGTCAGGTTATAAAATTTGCAGCCATGGTCTAACTCCCTCTATTTGGCCTATGATTTTCAATTATCAATCTTCTCTCTTTACTTGCATGTTTAACTTCTAAACTAATTACTCATTAAAATCAATTTAACAGGTTTTTGATCGTGAATGCTCAAGAGGTTGATCACAACAGCAAAAAAACATCTCCTGTTATAAAATTTAGAAATATTATATGTACCTATGTATATAAACAACAGTCACTATGATATGATATGTGAATGTCATTTTAGCATCCAGTAGTATGAGTATGAGATTTCCATTTCCAGGATTCTATAAAATATATATACTTTTGGGATTCGAGGATATGTTCATGATAATGGTATGCACTGATGTGATAAAAGTGAAGACAATATGAGTTCTTAAAAGAGTGATGCGCGTTTGCACGGGCATACTTATCTAGTAATAATAATAATAGTAGTAATAGTAATAAGATAAGATAAGTGAGATAAAATAAAACTAGAAAATAATTTTTTATTATTATATTATATTATATTATATTATATTATATAAGTAAGGGTTTGGTAGTACCTAATATAAGATAAGGAGTATAAAATAGAAATAGAAAAAAAATATTATATATTATATTATACATATATATTATATATTATTATTATTATATTATATTATATTATATTTATTTTTTCTACTAATATTACTATTATATAATAAGAGACAATTCAAGGACTTTGGTAGTCCTCATAAAAGTTTCCAACTTAATTATAATCTTTTCAATTAATTACTTTTATGTCATGATTTAATTAATTTTATAATCCTATAATATCATGGCATTTGGTTGATATAGATGAAGTTACTTGAGAAAATTGAAGAATAGGTGTCTTTTAAGTCTTGAATGAAGGATTAGTGACATTGATCAACAGATAGAGTCAAACATTATTAGGAAACTTGATCAAGTTAATCGTGGACTTGATTAATATTTTTAAATTTTTTTAATCTTTTCAAAAATACAAATCAACTCAACCCACACCTTCTTCAATCCAAATCAACCACTCTCTCAATAGCATCTCTCAACTCACTCTCAACCAACAGTTCTGCAAAATTTCTCCCTTCAACCCCCGATGACTAATAGTTGGGCTTCAAGTTTTCCTCTTCAATTTAATCAACCTGTCTCTCATCCCTCTTTTGACAACTTCTCTCAATTTTCTCCCAACCAACGGTTCTGCAAATTTCTCATTTCAATCCTCGGCGACTTCAACATTCGATTACAAATAGTTGGGCTTTGAGTTCCTTTTCGACTTCAATCGATGTGACAGTCTTGCTATCCGGCCACAATAATTTCGAATTCTTCATCGGTTCTTTTCTTCTTTCACAGGTAAAAATTTATGGCCTTTTTAGTTTGGAAAAAAACGAGGAACTTGAGCCAACTTCTCTTATATTATTGGTTAACAATTTCAATATTTGTTGCACTACTTTGAAATGCAGTTTGAATAAAATCCTTATTTCTGGTATTTCTTCTCTTTTCGAAGTGAATTATGATATTTTGTTGTTTGTTGCATTTTTTTGAAGTTTGATTTTTATTGTTTGTGTTTATAAAAACAAAAGGACAATTTGGTTTGATTTGTTCTGTTCTTGTTCTTGGTAAAAATGGTGAAATTGCTGTTTTTTGTTTAACAAAATCGTGCTACTGTTTCCTCCGACATCTAGTGCAACATATTAACCATCTGATGCAACAGATTTATCATATGATGCAACAGATCAACCATCTGATGCACCAGAGGAACCATCAGATTACAATTCTGATGAAATAGATTAATAATCTGATGCAATAGCTTTACCATATGTTGCAACAGATTAAGCTTCGGATAAAAAATCTGATGCAACTAATTAACCATCTGGTGCTATGGAAGAACCATCAGATTAATGATCTGATGCAACAGATGAACCTCCTGTTGGATAAAATTCTATCAACTCTTCCTACAGGAAAAGTCCAAGACTTCATTTTTTCAACTGATCATTCATCTGTCGCGATAGACGATCCTATGTTGGAAGAAATCTAAACAATATTGACCGTTGATAACTGTTCCAACAGATCACTCATGTGTTGCAACAGATGTCTGACTTGTTGCACAGACCATTCATCTTTCTCAACAGATGAGTGATATGTTTTGTATTATCGCAACAGATTACTAAGTCATTGCTACGGATTATTTAACTGTTCTAACAGATCACTCATATGTTGCAACAGATGATGTCACAACAGTTGTGTGATCTGTTGAACAAACCATTCATCTGTCTTAAAAGATGAGTGGTATGTTTTGTATTGTTGCAACAGATTACTCATCTGCTGCAACAGTTTGGTTATATGCTGCAACAGATATACTACCTGGTGCAACAGATCGGTGATCTGTTGCAACTGTTATTTTACTGTTTTGCTTGTTTGATTTACTGTTATCCTTTTTTAACGATGCATTAATCAACAATAATATATTATTTTATGTTCCTATTAATTTTAGATAATATGGTTCCCGAAAGAACAAAAATTGAATCAAGTCCAAGTAAAGGAACAAGTGCAGCAGCTAGACTACATCCACCACTCTATGAGCTTGCTTTACAAGCGTTATCTCAATCGGGAGCAGAATATGATGAACACGGGGAGGAGGAATATTTCAAAAGAGATGATGCAGATGCTAATAGCCCTTCCACCGAAGAGCTGGTCAAAGCCTTCAGCATTGGTCGTTATCCTGTGAGAGTGCAGTGCTATGGTGCTGCAAATTTAACGGGTGATTTTGTAATTAAGTCAGCCATAGGAAAATCTTTCGACGTCTTCAGAAAAATACATCGAGAACAAAAATTGGATGCTTATTTCAGGGACAGCTGCTTTGAGAAATATCTTGATTTGTCGGAGGATAACAATGCTCGTTTCCAAATGAAAATGGTATATGAACTTCTCAAGCGTAGGTTTATATATGAAAACAAAGATAACATGGATGAGGTGTGGATAAATTACTGTGGCATGCCTATTTATTTTGGTTGGAAGGAGTTTTCCATAGTTACTGGACTAAAATGTTATCCTCCTTCTCAAGTTATACCTATTCTAACCCAAAAAAAGTACACCGCACACCCAAAAAAGGCAAAGACAAGTCGTGTGATCGTGATGACCTGGTGTCCATTGTTGGTCCAAGCTTCAAAAACAAAAATTTGATAGAAGTGTTGAAAGGTAAAGGACTTTCAAAGAAGAACAAGCAGTCATTGTGCTTGGATTGGTTTGTACATAATATTCTTTGGGCGAGAGACGTTAACAACAACATAAGCCTCGGTTTAATAAAGCTCTTCGAGGATCTTGAGGCGTTTAACGGCTATCCATGGGGGTATGAAAGCTTCAAAATGACTGTCAAATATTTGTTGACTCCGTTAGCGCAAAAAACAGTCAACTTATATGGCTTCCTATGGCTTTCATGGTAAATGTTTCTTTCTTTTATTATGATATCATTCATTTTTTTTTGCTCAATAATGGTTTTGATTTATTGGCGTTATTTTATAGGCTTGGGCATTTGAAGTCATTCCTTATTTGAGACAACAAGTGAACTACCAGGAAGGAATTTCCTGTCCAAGAATTTTGAGATGGTTGTCGGCCAAAACTGATAAAAATGCAAAATTTCTTGATCTCTTCAACCCCTCGAAGGATGCAGTAAGTATGATTATAATTAATTTTTTTTTAATTAATGTTTTTTTAATGATCTAATCATCATTCTAATATATGTAATGATTTATGCTAGAATGTACATCTGTCGCTAGTTTCGACCAATCGAGAGTTGACTATGCCATTTTTTCTTACTTTACGGTCTGTGCAAACTTTATCGAACCCTAAGTTCATCGACAGAATAAAAATGAAATTGTTTGGAGCAACAACCATTACAAGAAAAATAATTTTGGAGGGTGGGCTTGTTGTTGTTGATGGAGTTGTTGGTGGTGGTAGTGGTGCTACTGTTGGTGCTAATGATGCTCCTCTTATAGTATTTAAAGCAAATCATTATGAGTATGATCATACTGGTTATACAGATTTTTCCTCTCCCAACGAATGTTCTGCATGCAAATGTCAAGACTGTAGGACGAAACATGACGTAGTGATTAATGTTATTAATGCATTAACTGTTTCTGTAAAGGAATTGACATCTAAGATGGGTCTCATTCCATCAAAGAGGATTTTATTTCCATCCGTTTCATTAGAGATTAGGGCTAAGAGGAGAAGGAGAGTGATTTTCAGGGCATTATCAGGCATCCAAAAAAGCAAAATTGTAACTCCTCTGTCTGCGTGTTGCACTGAGCAACGTACAATGTTCAAAGAAGAGCAGAACGAGCTGAAGAAGGTGAATATATTATATGTCTTCTAACTGACAAAACAAACAGACATATCTATTTCAACAGATGACACATCTGCTGAAAATTATCAAACAGATATATACATCTGTTGCAACAGTTGACTAACCTGTTGCACCAGATACTTTATCTGGTGCAACATATGTCTCGTCTGTTTTAGCAAATCAAATAGCTCTTTGTACAAATTTTATTTGTACCAACAGACGACCTATCTGTTGCAACAGATGATTCATATGTTGCAACGGATGGTTCATCTGTTGAAAATTATCACACAGGGTCTTCCTCATGTAGAAATTTGTCCCAACAATTGATTCATTGTTGCAACAGAAATATAATATGTTTGGGATAATTTAAAGTGGGAGGAAGACCTGTTTGATTTGCTAGAAGAGATGAGTTATCCTTTTCCGTTTTGTTGTATCTCCGTGATTAGTATCGACCAATTCTGACTTTTCAGGTGGATGTAGAAGAATCTACTGCTAAACAACTTTGACAATATGCTACTCTTTTTATGGAAATACGGAGAACAAAAAGGGCAGAAACCGTACGCAAACGACAATGAAGATCCACGACGCCCAATGCCGAATTTCATAGCATCGGATGAAGAACAACTTGTCCATACTGAGTAGATCCATACTGAGTAGATCTTTATAGCTTGAGCCTGTCAAAGCAATCCTTGGTAGTATACTTAAATTGTTGTTGATGTATTTGTTGAGATCTGTACCCATAACAATTTTTTTACATTTCATTTATTTGTTGACTTATTTCAGCTAATTTATGAAGGCTTCGATTTATTTTATTTTCTCTACGAATTTTATTTATTCCTTAGATTTGAACTTATTAATTGAAAAGGAATACTAGATTCAAATATTGCAATAGATAATGTATCTGTTGCAACAGACAACACATCTATTGAAAAATTCGAACAGATTTAGACATATGTTGCAACAGGTAGGTGATCTGTTGGAATTTATCAAACAGGTCTTCCCACTGTTGCAATAGATGAACTTTAGATAAAAACATCAAGATAATGCAACAGATGACACATCTATTGAAAAAAAAAGAACAGATTTAGACATATGTTGCAACAGACGACACATCTATTGGAATAATTGAACAGATTTATACATATGTTACAACAGGTAAGTTATCTGTTGAAATTTATCAAACAGGTCTTCCCGCTGTTGCAACAGATGGACTTTAGATAAAAACATCGAGATAATGCAACAGATAACCAACCTAATGCAACAGATAAACTATATGTCAGAACAGGTAGGATAACTGTTACAACGGATAGAGAATCTGTTGCATTATAAAAAGTCAACTTTTGTTGGACATAAAAAATTGTCACTACGTGGTGAATTGAAATAAAAAAGGCGCAATCCATCGACGGTGTTCAGTTCAAACACCTAAAATAAAATAGGCACCAGGTAGACATGTTCATTTTAAACACGTAAAATAAAATAGGCTTCAAATGTATTAGTGTCAGTCCTGGTACATTTCACTAACTTGCCGTCACTTGGCCTCCAATGATCATTTCCCCCCCACCCCCATTGGCTTATATATTCATCTTCCTCCTAAAATTTAACCCTAAATTCCCAAATCTTCTTCTTCATCGTCATCTTTTTTTATCTATCCAAATTCTTCAAATTATTACTTTCATTTTTTCCAACTGACCTTGACAATGTCGAGCGCATCTTCCACTGTTTTTTGTGATAAAGATTTTTGATATTGTAAGTGCGGTCATGAAGCTCTGTTAAAGATTTCTTGGACTCAACAAAATCCGGATCGTATGTTTTTTACTTGTAAGATTTCAAAGGTAATATTTTTTTATTTAATTAATTGATTAATTATTGACTTGCAATTATTTTGTAATTGTGTTCTTTTTTTATAGAAATTGGGTGGATGGGATTACTTTGATTGGTATGAAGAACAACACCCTTCACAAGCAAATCGTGTAATCTAGGATTTATTGAACAAAGTCAAGGCTTCTGAAGAGAAACAAAATCGAGCAAGAAGATACTTCATTGTTGTCGTTATTGCTACTAGTTTGGTGTTAATGGGCACATGGATATTGAAGCCTAGTTACTGAAATTTTCATGGTGGTGTGTGTATTTACTACTGGTTTGTTGTCGACGAGAACATGGATATTCAAGCGTAACTGTTGGAAAATATCAAAAAGATTTAGGCATATGTTGTAAAATTTAGGTCATCTGCGGAAATTATCAAAGAGGTCTTCCCACTGTTGCAACAGGTTAGACTTAGATTATTAGATTATTCATAGAAATTATCAAACAGGTCTTTACACTATTGCAACAGATTAGACTTAAATTATTAGATTATTAGATTATTCAAACAGGTCTTCCCACTGTTGCAACAGATTGACAATCTAATCTATTGCATTATAAAAAACTCAACTTTCATCAGAAAAAAATTATTGCCACTACATGTACATTTAATAAAGTGAAGGGTGACTTGAAATTAAAAATTTCTATTTCACAGGCTCTTCTATATACACAGGCTTCAAGCGTCCAGTTAGTACCCCATAAGCCCAGACCTCTTGCAAGTTTGCCACAACGTTGTCGCACAGAAAAGTCATTGGCTCGACCATTTCTGTGTTGGTCAGCAAACATTTGATGCGTGCAAGAGCGTACGAGCTGCTCGCTTTAGCAGTATCATCTTTTGAAAGGATCATTCCCCTGTTTCGACCTTCAAAATCACATGATTTCTTCATCAACACTTCCTTTAGCAAATGATTCATCAGTTTACTCTTCCTCAACAAGATGGGCAACAACACTATTAGTGGCTCCACGAGGAGAAAAAGATTGAAATCATCGATGAGAGGTACGTTGGAGTCATAAACATTGATCTTTCCCTCCTCGAGTAGTATCTCAACAGCCCGATAATGCATGCCGTTCACGCTAATGATTGTAAGAATTCTTTTTGCCGGTTCAGCTCTTGTCGTGTGGATTTGGCCTATTCCCTCTAACATATCTTAACGTTTCTTCTTCATCCAAGACCAACATAGGAACTAGGAAATCAAGTCCCACGCCAAGGGTTGACGCCTCTCCATTGAGTTAATTGTACCTATCCTTGAGCTTCTTGCATAAGTCGAGGTCCATTATCCTATCGTCAGCGTCATAAACTTTCTAGTATGTTAATTGTCTTTTCCTCATGAGGTAGAGAATTATATCATCATGCTGTGAGATAAGAAGTCAATTTTTAAATAGATTAGTAATTGTAAAGATACAACGGATAGTCCATCTGTTGCATAGGGTTCTCTGAATCAATAATCCAACATAACTTATGCAACAGATGGATAATAAGTCGTAACAGAACCACAACCAGTTACACCAGGATACCCAGTTGTTGCAACAGATGTGAAATCTGTTGCGTAGTTTCTTCTTCATGGGGTAGATTAGAAGGGCTAGGTTAGGAAAAGTAAACTTGCCTTGTCCTCATACGTCATACGCATATCAGTCATAGTCTGGAAGTCTTGGGGGGGAAAGGAGTCCTGGGGTAATCTGGTGCACCTGACTTGGCATTCTTGGCCTGTCGCAGATCCCTTTTCTCTTCGGCACCAAGTTTTGCGTATATGTCCACCTTTTTGATTGGCCCCTGAACTTCAACAGCTTTTGGAGAGAGAGAAATTACAATTTCTTTTGATTTCAGAGCGAAGAGTACGTCTCTAATTGCTTTTTTCTTTCTCCTAACCAATGTTGTAGGAGTGTGTGGCTCCCTCACCTTCTTGGATGGTATGATACACCTCTTGGATTTGAATTCCTCGATAGCTTTATAGATAGCCTCTACTTTTTCAAAGACTTTATCCTATCTGTCCTTGCACTCATCACAATCGCAATGAGAACACGAAGGGGAAGAGGGGTGAGAGGGACCTGTGTAAGGGAGAAATGAGGTGTTTTCAAACATATTTATTCTTTCTTGAGCATCAACATGATCATCATCATGAGTGGTAGCAGCATCAACATGCCTGCCACCAACACCAACAACTCCACCAGAAGAAGTACCCGGATCTGCCTTAGTAAAAGGTTGGTCATAAAGAGCCTCAACATTAGGCTTACCTTGCCTAACTGCTCTTCTTATGGCTGTTACTCCAGCCAATTCCTTCTTTATTAACTCCACCGTTGGGTCTGCAATAGTATCAACATGACCTAGATTAATATAAGAAGTCATCACCGACTCCTCCTCAGTAGGCACGATCCATGGATGCACAACCTATAAAAAAGAAAAAAAATACAGATGCATTTAAATCATATAATATAATAATTTTCACAGTTAGGCTACATTTTAGAAAAAAAGACCCATCTGTTGCATAGTTTGCAGTATATGGTTAAAATCCGTTTGAGTCTGGTTCAGAGAAACAGAGCAATACATGGATAATCTGATGCAAAATATCAATCATCTGTTGCAACAGCTGCACAAGATGGGTAATCTGTTATGCAAAAGATGATCTTTATGTCGCAACAGATGAACGATATGTAATCAGATTAAACATCTATTGCATAATTTGCAATAGATGGTTAATCTTTTAGGAGTCGGGTTCAGAGAACCAAAGCCACAGATGGGTATCTGATGCTAGATATACCCCATCGCAATAGATGTCCCATATGGTGCATCAGATATAACATCTCATACACCAGATATAACATTTGTTCAATATATTTCTTATCTTTGAGTAGAATTATTTTACTTGAAGAAGATGTACTGCATCATCCAGAGTGTTAAAGAGATCATCCTCCTTAATATTGGTGTTGCTCTTTGCAGCCAACCACCTAAACATCCTTGGATGAGAAACCTCATCCGGGTAATCCATTAACTGCTTTCGGGGGGGAGAAATGACTTCAAATGCCCAAGCCTAAAAAGTGTAAATAGGAAGCAAGCAAAAAAAATCATAATAACTATATTCAATATAAATTAAATGGATGAGTAAAATTAGTGATTAATTTTACCATGAAAGCCCAAGAAAAGCCATATAATATGGTCGTCCCTGAGGATAGCTTTGTCAGTAAATATTGGACAGTCAAGTAGAAGTTGTCATATCCCCAGGGATAATTGTTGAATTTATCAAAATCCTCAGCACGTGCCAACAAATCATCTTCTAGGACCTTGTTGACGTCTCTTGCCAATATAACCGAATGGGCAAACCAAACTAAGCACAATTGCTCCCTGTACTGCTCTGGTATGGTTTTATCCTCGAGATCTGTCAACAAATCCGATGCTTTGTAGCCACGCCGAGCAATGTTAAACAACCCATCTATTTTTTCCTTGCATTTTCTTGCCTTGAATATTTTGCGGGGTGGTGGTCCTTCTAGACGATGGCATCTCAGGCCCGTCACTATGACAAACTCTTGCAAGCTAAAACAAATAGGAATGCCACAGTAGTTGATCCAGATTTTATTCATCTTTTTTTTGCCCCCCCCCCCTCCTCCAGATCTTTATCATCTCCCATGTACTTGATCCTGCGCTTGAGAAGACCATATACCATCGTCATAGGAAAACAAATACGGGCATAGGGGTTCTCAGGCAGCTCAAAAAAGCGTCTAAAGCAGCTCTTCTTAAAAAGTTTGCTTATGTTTTCGTTCTTCATAATTTTCATAAAATGTTCAAAAATTTTCCTATCTGACATTTAAGTACAATTTGACCAGTTAGTTGTTTTCCTTCTGGGTTATTTATCGGCATCGCAACTTCAAACTTGTCAATACTAAAACTTTTGAAACGATTATGCTGGGATGTCGATATTAATTCACGCCCCGTCGGTGATCCATTATCATCATGTTGATGATTATCCTTTCTCTTTCTGACTCTCCAATTCCTCCTCTTTCTCACTTTTATTTTATTCATCACCATCTACGGACCCTTGTCTACCTCCCTCAATATTGTTTTCAAATCTCTCCTCAACTTCACTTTTCCCTGACTGATATTGTTCAGGAAGCTCCTCCGAATCCCTCTGTACTGTAGCCTTTTTTTTGAGTCATCAGACGTTGATCCACTTTCACTTTCTTTTCTTTTGAGAGACATATTTTACCTACAGACAAAGAAAAATAAAAATTACATTACATTTGATGTATGCATAGATTTTAAAAAATATATTACAAACACCACGAATATCGACACACCAATAATCACCACCACAAACACCACCAATCAATGCCAACAAACAAACAAATACCACGAATACCGACACCACCACAAACACCACCAACCAATGCCACCACGATGACCACAAACACCACCACCACCACCACCACCAAGACCATACAACTATACCACGACAGTCAACAGAACGCTGCAATAAAAATTAGGGATTTCTCGTGTTCTTCCTACGATTTTACATTTAAAACTTAAAATTGTAAACCCATTCTCAAAGATAATACAACTAAAAGTTTTATTTTTCATCATTAACTTAAAAGTCCTTATTTTATTGAAAAAAACAAATATAAAGCTCTTCTGGAACTCTGTTGCCTACAAAGACAAAGAAAACGACTGATACAAGCAAGAATGATGTAAAAAATAACACTTATGTGGTCAGAAATAAGAAGAAAAATGATCTGTTGTGGAGGGTTGAGCAAATTAGTTGAGTAGTTGTTGTTTGTACTATATTGTTGAGTGAGAATGAGAGAGAAAGAGTCAGACCTCGAGATTTGAAATGATGAAACGTTTTATATGGGTTGATTTGTATTTTGGAAAAGAATGACAAGTAGTTTTGAAAATGTTAATTTGGTCTGAAATGATCTAAATTATTTTTAAAATCATAAAATATATGCGTAATTTTTAAAATCATATAAAAATAATTGAAGTTGTAGTTGACCGAGTACTCTAGGAGGTGACCCTATGAAAACTCACCCCTGGTCCTATATTAATCAATTTAGGAGTCTAACATATGAAATCAATTGAAATTGTAAAAAACAAATGTTCAACATGTTGCGTTAGATTTCTCATCTGTTGTAAATTATCAATCAGATTAGGTAACAATAGATTATGAATCTGATGTAAATTGTCAAACAGATTAAGTCATCTGTTGCGACAGATTACCCATCTGTTGTAAATTATCAAATGGATTATCATATGTCGCAATAGATTACCCATATGTTGTAAATTATCAAATAGGCTCTGCCATCTGTTATGCCTGACCCTATGAGAACTCACCCCTAGTCCTAGATTAATCGATAGTTGACCTTATGAGAACTCACCCCTAGTCCCAGATTATTCAATCAAGGTATTAGTACCCTAGTCCTAGATTAATCAATTAAGGTATTAGTCTAACATATGAAGTAGTAAGAATCGGTTTGGCTCAGAGTGATCGATCGTCGACTCTGGTCGAAAGGAAAACAGTATCGTTTCATCATGCAATTGACAAAAGACTCAATTGAAGTTGTAGTTGACCCTATGAGAACTCACATTCAATTAAGGTATTAGTCTAACATATGAACTCAATTGAATTAGATATAAACAAATGTTCAACCTTTTGCAATAGATGTCTTTTCTATTGGATCAAATCAAATAAATTATGTAATCTATTACAACATATTACATATCTGTTGTAAACTATCATACAGATTAAGCCATTTGTTGCGACAGATCACGAATCTATTGTAAACTATCAAACAGATTAAGTCATCTATTGCAAAAGATTAACCATCTGTTGTAAATTATCAAATGGATTGAGTCATATGTTGCAATAGATTACCCATTTGTTGTAAATTATCAAATAGGCATTTTCATCTATTGCAGTTGACATTATGAGAACTCACCCCTAGTCCTAGATCAATCAATTAAGGTATTAGTCTAACATATGAGTTAGTAAGAATTGGTTCGGCTCAGAGTGATTGATCGCCGACTTTGGTCGGGAGAAACGCAGTACCATCTCATCATGCAATTGACAAAATACTCAATTGAAGTTGTAGTTGATCCTATATTCAATTAGGGTGTTAGTACCCTAGTCCTAGATTAATCAATTAAGGTATTAGTCTAACATATGAGGTAGTAAGAATCGGTTCGACTCAGAGTTATCGATCGATGACTCTAGTCGGGAGGAACGCAGTACCGTCTCATCATGCAATTTTCAAAAGGCTCAATTGAAGTTGTAGTTGACCTTATAAGAACTCACCCCTAGTCCCAGATTATTCAATCAAGGTATTAGTACCCTAGTCCTAGATTAATCAATTAAGGTATTAGTTTAACATATGAGGTAGCAAGAATCGGCTCAGCTCGGAGTGATCGATCGACGACTCTGGTTGGAGGAACACAGTACCGTCTTATCATGAAATTGACAAAAAACTCAATTAAATTTGTATTTGACCCTATGAGAACTCACATTCAATTAAGGTTTTAGTCTAACATATGAACTCAATTGAAATTATATATAAACAAATGTTCAACCTGTTGCAACATATGTCTTTTCTGTTGGATCAAATCAAACAGATTAGGTAATATGTTGCAACATATTACGCATCTATTGTAAACTATCAAACAGATTACGTCATTTACAGATCATGAATCTGTTGTAAACTATCAAACAGATTAAGTCATCTGTTGCACTTAAATATTTTTTGATCCATTTTTATAAAGCAATTTAGGTATTTCCTGTCTGAGATAAAATAGTTAAAATACTAAGGTGGTAAAAAATATTACTCGGTACAACTTTGATAACTCAAAAATTTCCTGAGTGAGTAGTCTTATCTAGTTTTTTCAATGTCACCGTCTCCTCGTGCCCCTCAAAAGTTATTAATGAATATTTAAAACCCCCATACCTAGAACTCTCTCTCCTTCAGCCATAAAGTAGTCTAGACTAGACTCAACTCATAACTCTTCTTTATTCTTTATTCTCAATTATCTTTGTTGTTTTATTTTTTTCCTCTCTTTTCTCTCTTCTTTTGGATGAGGATCCTTTGGGATCTCAACCAATCAATATCATTTCTCAACTTAACTGGATGTTCTGATCCGTTTGCTTTTTGACATTGCAGGTATGGTTCAAAGTTGCTCTTTTCATCTCTTCTTCTTATTTGTATGTCATTTAAATTAGATATTTACATCTGTTGCTATCAACGATTTACCCATTATCAGTTTGCTATTTATTGAGAAAATTGAAGGAAAGGTGACTTTTAAGTCTTGAATGAATGAACTATTGTTTTTATTAAAATATGCAAAAAAAGTCATCTGTTGGGAGAACTTAAAAAGCCTTGTTATCAGTATAGTTTTTTTTATGTCTTTGTTTGGTACTTTGGTGGTGCTGTTGTTGGGGGGGGGGGTTGTATTGAAACATGTGATGTTTGTGTTATGGATGGTGTTGGAATATATGGTGTTGTTTTATTTGTTTTTTTTTGTTGATGTTGTTGGCGGTGGTGTTGCAGCAGTTTCCTCAACTGTTGAAACTGATGAATCAGCTGTTGGAATAGACGAAGCAATTTTTTGAAGAAATCAAACCAGTAGCAAGATTGATTTGATTTATTCCAACAGATGGCCCATCTGTTGCAACATGTCATCCATCCTTTGCAAACGATGCCTCATCGGTTGAACAATAGGTAATCTGTTGCATCATATTGGTCATTTGTTGATTCACTCAATTTTGTGTTACCCTTTTGTAATGTTCTTTTTGTTCTTCTCTTAGTTGACATCAAATGTATTTCTCTTGTTTGCAGACTAAAGGAAGTGAAATTGGATCCATTCCTGCCTGACTAGCATTAAAGGTTAGAGTAAAGATGGGTTCGGAGGAATAAGCTGCTTGCAGATAGAACCACTTCATATGTGGGAGGTATGTATTACTGATCAACCTATCATGAAAACACACATCCAGTACAATGATTTTGTGAATGTTTGTTCTTTACCTATTAGACATTAATTCTTCAAACAAGATATGAAATTTTACAGTTAAGATTGTTAGGTTCGAACTGGCAAGACTGAGGGACCAAGACGGTGGTATCGATATCCCGTTACAATTTAAAGACGGTTTATGCTCATGTTTTTGTGTGAAGTTTGGGGAAGGGTTTAAGTTTTTGGCGGCAGTGTAAATGTCCAATAGTGATTGGGTCGGTTTTTATGGAACAATGGACTTCTTGAAAGGCCTCCGAAGCCTCGCCAATGCAGCAAACAACGATAGAACCAATAGAAATTTCCCTGGTCCAAATTTATATGGATGGGTTGTTGGAGGAGATTATTATACAGCAAAAGGTCTTTGGGAGAAAACCTGTGTGGGAAGAGGGAGGTTGAGAAGGACATATATTATCTTAGTACTTGTTTAAGAGAATACACAGGGTCGGAAGAAAAGTGTAGCGAAATTAGCTTATGACATTGACATGAAAAATGAAAAAAATGGATGAGATGCGAATGTGAAAGTGTATCCAAAAATGAAAATCCATCAGTCGTTGAAGAAAAAGAAGAATAGTCAAGAGGAATTGACCCTTTGTATCCTCTTAAACAAGTACTAAGATGATATATGGTCTTCTCAACCTCCCTCTTCCCGCACAGGTTTTCTCCCTAACACCTTCTTCTGTATAATAGTCTCCTCCACCAATCTATCCATATAAATTTGGATTAGGGAAATTTTTATTGGTTCTATCATTGTTTGCGGCATTGCGAGGCTTCGGAGGCCTTTCAAGAAGTCCATTGTGCCATTAAAACCGGTTTAATCACTATTAGATATTTACACTGCCGCAAAAGATTTGAACCCTTCCCTAAACACAAAAATATATGCATGAATCGTGTCATTAAATTATAACGGGGTATCGACACCACCATCTTGGAACCCTTCGGCCTTATCAGTTTGCACCTATCAAACTAAACTGTACAATTCAGGATCTTGTTTGAAGGATCAGTGTCTAATCATCGGTAAAAAACTGCATTCACAAAATCATTGCACTTTATGTGTCTTCACGATAGCCTGATCAATAATATATATAACTTACATGCATGAAAATGGGATCCATTGCACGCATCTTATTCTTTCTACCCCATCAGGATATGTCAGTGTTGTTTATTCATCTGCACGAATGTGATGACTATTAAAATGGAGGTGTGAAGAGTCATGACTTTTTATCTTAACACATTCAAAACAGCTGATGAATCGAAATCTCTACTTGTTGCAACTGACGAATCAGCTGTTGGAAGAAATCAAAACATCTCCTCCAAATATATGGTCCTTCTGTCGCAACAGATAATCTATATGTTACAACAGATGGTAAATCTGTTGCGATAGACTTGACTTTTTTTTAATTAATCTGCACGCATGTGATTACTTCTTTCTAAATATGTTTGTTTCAATTTAGTTTTCCTATTTATAAAATCAAGAAAATTTTATTATATTCTTTCAAGATTATCCTTATTATTAAATGACTACATAAAGTACATTATTCACATTTATACTTTCTAATCATAATTAATAAGGCCAATTTGGTAAAACAATCACCTAATTTATATTTATGGTGTGCCAAGCCCATGGGGCCCAACTAATATGTAATGGAGGGACTATTAAAAAGAGGTGAAGACTTTTTATCTCACATATTCAAAATAACTAATGGATCGAATACTCCATTTGTTGAAACTGAAACTAATGAATCAGCTGTCAGAAGATACAAAATATCTCCTCCAACTTCTTATACATACTGTCCATCTGTTGCAACAGATAATACATAAGTTGTATCAGATGTCTTATTTGTTGCATATACAAACCATCTATTGCAACAGATGGTAAATTTATTTTGACAGTCGTCTGTTGCACATTCAATACATCCATCTGTTGCAACAGATGCTAAATCAATTAAAAATGTTGGATGATCTGTTGCAACAACTCAATAATAACGACTTTTATCGAGTCTCAAACCGCTATGAAAAGGTAAGAAGTAATTAGTGTAAAATAAAAAGTCGCGACTTTTCACAGAAAATAAAATGCCACCAGGCTGAATGTAATTAATATAATGGAGCTGAACAGTCCTGCCTTTAGGCCTGACACGTCCAGATTATATTATAGGTCCCTCAAACTTCATTCAACTCTATTTATTTCTTGTATTTTTTTTATTTCATGTGACATCTTCAACCACTTCTCTTCAAAGAGCATATTACTTTCTCGTTGAGGTAAGGTTTTTTCTGGCGTAAATTTACCAGTTGGTCGTATACGTTGTATTACATTGTGAATATTTTTCTTTATATTTGTCAATTCATGCGTGTTCTAGATATGACTGATCCTTTTTCGGACATTGCTATTCTAGGCAACACTGTGCAAAAACTTCAAAGGTAGGTTAATGACCTACAGAGCGAGTTGGTTGTTGTGAGAGCGACAATGTTCAGAGAGATGCAGAGGCTGATGAGAGCCCTGCTGCTGCGAGTTGATTGACCGGCTGTCATTAATGATGATGATGATAATAATAATTAGAATGTGTTTTTTCTTTTAGCGTATGTATTTTAATTTTTCTATATTGGATCCATACCTAATGTATTTTATTTTTCATTTAATGAAAAATTTACTTTTAGTCAGACTTTGGCGTTTTAATTCTTATTCAATTTTTATTCTATTTTCTTCTAATCTAATACATGTTAACATGTCGACGGTTGGAGGCAATGTTGAATCCAGTAACACTAGAAATTTTGGCTTTTGAGTTCTTTCAACAGTTGGAACCGATTGGTCATCTATTGGGTTTCAACAAATTATCCATCTGTTTCGACAAATTTTCATCTATTGGAGGAAAGCATTCCAGTTGTTTGTGCAACCGTTGAGAATAATTGTGGTCTGTTGTATTATTTAAGTTCATGTTTTGCCTTATTTTATTGATGCACAAGTTATTTAAAAAAAAACATTTTATATATAATAAATGATAATATTAGGTTCACAACAATGAGTTAAAAATATAAAAGTCCACAACAAACAAACAAACAAACAACAACACAAGTTTCTGCAATTACAATGATCATGGTGGATTATGATTTAGGCATGTAGTTCTTTTGTGGCCAGCGCACTTACATATGGAGCACTTGTTTCTTCTTGATGAAAATGATTCTCCAACTCCACGCCTCCTTTTATATGGCTTTCTTCCCGGTTTGATAGTGTTCGGGTCAATATATGGAGGAGGTATTAATCTCCCTATAAGCTCTACTGGAACAACCCAAGATTCTTCGAGAGGCACTGGAGTAATATGCCCACTATATGCCATTTCATATTTTCCACCAAATAATATTAGAGGAGTGCTCGTAAACTTAAGGTCCATATTTATGGACGTATTGAGCTCGAAGGACTGCCATAGCATGTGGACAAGGTATTTTGTCCAAGTCAAAAACTCTACACGTACAAGATCTTGTTTGAAGATCGACCGTGGCAGCATCACCATGACCGGTGATACGAAATTTGTAATCTGCTATGTTATGAGAGAATAACCTATTCCCCAAACTGATGTTCGTTGATATTTTCTTTTTGATTTTGAGAACAAATTGGGTTCTTTTTTCTAGGCACTTGAACTGCACACGCCTTTTGTTAAAAAAATTGCTTATTTTTTCAAACATAGCCTTGATGGGAAATTCTCTTTTATCGCCAAACAATGAATTCACCGATTCAACTATGTTTGATGTCATAATATTGTACCTATAGAACAGAATCACTAAGTACGATATCAAACTAAACTTGTAAATTAAACAAGACATTAAATTCATAAGAATGTACCTATTTGCTGGATAGAATGCTCGGATCCATTTCTCAAAACTAACACGTGCGAGAAATTCTGCTACCTTGGGATTCATATCCGCTATTTGATTGAAATGGTCTAAAAACTCCTCTCTACTATATGCTTTAGATGCTCTATAAAAAAGGGTGACGACCCTTTTATTGTGATAGTTATTTCGAATGTTCTCTCTAAGATGCCTGATGCAACAACCAAAGTAAGCTGAAGTGAAGAAAAGAGAACCCATCTTTGAAATTTTTGGATGCCTATCCAATACAAAACACAACTCTTCGGTATCTTCGATGCAGCGTCGCAGTTGTTAAAAAAAATCCATAAGAGACATAACATTCCTTGTCCGCTACACAAAAAGCGACAGGAAAGATGTTATTCTCCGTATCCTGCGCCACCTCCGCTAGCAGAACTCCATTATACCTGCTCCTCAAGAAGGTACCGTCGATGGCTATGCCTTTTCTCAAATGTCGAAAACCTTGAATCCAAGCACCATAGGATACCAAAAAGTACTTGAACCTTCCGTTTTCATCCAGATGCAATGCCGTCTTACTTTCGGGATTTGTGGACTCAATCATGTAATGGTAAGCATCCAAGACTTCATACCCATGCTCGAGTGTCCCACGAACCAGGTCCTTGGCAATCCCCATGGACCTATATACCTTCCAATAACTGACCAGGACACCCAAATCCATAAGAAGTTGATTGGACATAAGCCTTGTTGAAGGGCCTTTGCCATCGGGGAAACTAATCCTGAAATATTCACCGAGGACCTTTGCTGTGGCATGAGGATTTTGGCCCGAGATGTGCTCCGAACAAAATGTGTAATGCTTTTCATGTTTATGAATGATGAATCTGTCGGAACTTGCGTACTTTACCACTCTCAACCACCACTTGCAGTTCGAATTAGTACATTTGAAGCAAAAGACACTGCTCGAATTAATCACCTTCTTTATTCTAAAATCTTTTTCACGCAAGAAATAAACAAAGTGTTAGTTCATTCTTGTCCTTGAATGACATTCCAATGAAAAAGCCGGTCCCATCGTCTTGAAGATTTCCAGATTGTGCCGATTGAGAAGAACTGCACATTGTATTGGTCGCATCAACGGGCGTAGGTGTTTGATCATCATCTCGAATATTCATGTCTAGATCATCCAACCTATCATCAAAGAAGTCTTTTTTTTTCTTCTTCTTCTTCTTCTATGTTCTGGTTCTCATTCTGTCTCGTCTTTTCAACCATGTACACCCTTAACACCAGCCTGGTTGAATCACTTAGATAAGAATGCAACCGAACCTGATCGGTTATCTTGAAAGGTAGTACCCTCTAATTTTCAAAGGAGTTGTGCATGTAGCTAATGGCGAATTCTGTTGGTTGACAATTCAGTCCACAAAAGCTGATGATTAAGTTCACAAAATCATCATACGAACATCTCTTTGGACTGTCATAGCTATTGTCTCTAGTATTTCACCCTCCTTCCAACGTCATACATATCGATTGCTCTTCTCGACCCAATGACCATGACAATCCACCCCTATTGTTATTAATCCCTCCATTAGTGGTACCTAAATAAAGTATTTGTTAAAAAAAGTTGATAGTGATTTTATAGTGCCGTGAATAAATCCCAACAGATGTGTTATATGTTGCAATAGGTAAGTGATGAGTCACAATACATTCTTACCTATTGGGATTCATGTTATGGGTCTGAATATCTGTTGCAACAGATGAATCACCTGTTGGAATTGATGTTATAACTAAATCACCTTTGAAGTTGATTCCAACAGATGAGTGACAGTTGCAACAGATAATTAACCTATTGCGACAGATGACTTACTTGATTTAACAGGTTATTAATCTGTTGTAACCTATGTTGGAATTATGTTCAGGTTTTGTTGTAATAGGTAACTAATCTGTTACAACATATATGTCAAATGTTGCAACAGATGAGCCATCTGTTTAAACATGAATCCAACATATCAGTCTTTCTTTGAAACAGATGTCTCATCTATTTCTAATTCCTAATTACCCGTCCCAAATTTCCTAATTCGATTTCTTATTTTACTTGTTTTTTTCATTAATCAAGAAAAGATTAAAAAAATCCATGTTTTACCCTTTGCATTAATCATTTTTTCTTCAAATTAAAATGGAAACATCATTTAATAGAGGGACTATACGCCGACCGACATTAAAATCTTTCTTCTCTTATGAAATTTCGATTGAATAGCAAACAATGGTTATTTCAAACACGTCTACTGTCCCACCAACTGATCAGTGGGTTATGATAAACTAGACATGTTCTTAATTATTTTTCTTAATCAATGTGGCATCTCAATTTGAGACGGGTAATTTGAGACGGAGGGAGTACGAATTAAAACGTCAGAGCCAAGCAACAAACTAGTCATCTGTTGAAATAGACTATTTATCTGTTGCATCAAACTTCTTATCTGTTGCAACATGAGTAATCTATTTTGAACAACACATCAGCCTCTGCCACAAACCCAACAGATAAATCTTGCTATTGCTACTGGATTCTAAATTATTCCTTTTTACGTCGAATCGACAACATCTTTGTTGAGAAGATAATAGACAGAATGAAAATTAAATATGGATTAAAACATCAAAGATCAAACATAATTTTTTTATTAAACAAATAAAAATAAAAATACATATAATAGACTAAAAAAAAATAATAATCTAACTATTATTATTATCATCATCATCATTGCCAGCCGGCCAATATTCAATAGGAAGTAGCAAGACCCTCGTCAGCTTGCGTATCTCACGGAGCATTCTTGATCTAACTCCTCCCAGTTCCTATTGCAGGTCACGAACTTGATTTCGAAGTTCATTCACGGCGTCTTGCAGAAAAGCAACATCCTACACTGGGTCAGCCATAATCTTCTAGAGTGTAATATGAAAGCCGAGATGCAATAAATAAATAGAGTATAGTTGAATGAACGATTGAGTAAGGAGGGACCTATTTATAGAGGATTGATGTAATACCCCAATCGTTTCTTAAGCCTAAATCCGCCTTTTGAGTGAATATAGATGACTTTCAAAGTGAGTGATATTTATACCATGTTTTATTTGTCTAATTTCTACTTTTTGCCATGTAGAGCATTGAATAAGCTTTTCATCAATACAAAATTCACCCAAATCTGACACCCGGATGAAGAGTTAGAGCCATTTTAGTGAGACAGTGTGCCACCTGGCACTTTAGCACATCGCGGAGCCAGCCAAAATGGCAATTGTGATTTTCCAGTGAGCCTCTGCGATATTGACGCATCGCGCCAAGGCTTAATTTTAGGATTGTCAAATTTTAGTGCACCAACGTGATTCCACCGCGTCGCGGTGCCCTTCCAGGTCACGACCAAGGTGGAAAATACGACTTCACCACGTCGTGCCACTGAGAAGTTTACTAATTGTCCAATTCCAGTGAAGGACCGCGATCCTGGCGCATCGCGCTAGGGCCAAAAATCGAGCTCCAGATTCTAGAATTTGCTCAAGGATATTTTGGTCCTATTCACCCGTCCTTACCCTTTATATGTATACAAGTGAGGGAGAAAATCCTCATTTCCTCTTCCATCTTCTCCAAAATTCATAGGTTTCTCTCCAAAATTTAATCCAATTCTCATCTAAATATCTCAACATCAAGCCATGATTTTCACAAATTAGTTCAAGATTTAAAACTTCCAAGTCAAGAATATTAAGATCTCTAACTCAAGAAGTGGGAAAAGAAGTCGATAGCAAGATTATTCATCCCGGATAATAATCAAGGTATGTGGGGCTTGAACAAGAATATCCTTTCATTCTTGTGCCCAAAGAATTGATTTTTACTATTTCATAATCTTTGCAAGTAGGTTTACACCCAAATTTATTTATTTATGATTTATGAGCTTTGAGTTGATTAAGTTTGATATTTATAATTATTTTACCATCATATTTCTTAAATTGAGAATTTATGCCATGAATTGTATTTTGTTATTATGTATTGATGATTTCTAAGTGATTTAAGATAAGTGCCATGCGTTATGCTTTTCCATGAGAAGATTGAGTATTGAATATATATCGATATTGAGCTTGAGGGTCAAGGATGAGTCCTATGATGTTTTCTTGAAGCTTTTGATACTTGATATGATTTGATAAGCAAGTGTACTTGATGTTGAGAAAGACTGTTTGAGTTTGAGTCGAGTTAGGAATCCATAAGTTGTATATGATTTATAGATGAGATATATTTATGATTTGTTCTTCATGATAGACCCTTGAGTTGATTAAGGTGGATTTCCTAACGCGTTCTGAGCTGAGTCTGGGAAAAGTATTTAGCACTGAGTGGAAAGTGTGGGTTCAGCGCATCCTACTTCCCCAAAACTACGTGCCACCATAGGATTGAGATTTGAGGGTCAAAGAGCCGAGTTTGAGGTTATACTCCCTGGCAAGAGTATAACGCTCCCGCCAATGTGGGATTCCTTCCTTAGGAGGGCAAAACATTGGACTCCATGCGGCTCACATGGTTTATGTCGGTTATAAGAAACTCCCAAGTCAATAATAGTCTAAGTTTTTTGAGCTACCGAGTCACTCTAAGTCATGAGTTAAAGAGCTTGAGTTTAGTCTAATGATTTATGAAATTTGTGAAGCATGTGTTATTATCGATGATTTATGGAAATTATGTTTCAGGAAATTCAAGCGGAGAGAGTCATTATTGTCAGCATGTATGACTTTATTTTACATTTATGATATTGTTTAAAAGTGTTGCATACACCCCCACATACTCAGTACAATCCTAAGTACTGATTCCCATACTCCTCTATGGTCTACATTTTCTCGTGATGTAGGTTCAGGTGCTCAGTCTTAGCAGCGATAGTGATCTTATGAGTACCTCCATCTACATTCTTACAGTTGATGAGTCCTCATTGTTCGAGAACCTATGTCCTTGATTTTTGCCTTGATAGTAGATGATTGTTTCTTTTCAGTTCAGGCGAGTCAGTTGGGGATCTGTCCCAATGACTCCTCAGTCTTTTGTAGTAGAGGCTTTGTCAGGCTAGAGTACCAGTATGTACAGAACTTTCAGTATTTTATTTGTACAGGCCAGTATTTCTTCATATTCAAGTATGTTCATGACGTGATTATTCTTCCCTATTTAGCATGATTAGTGATATAGTGAGATCTAAAAGTGATGACAGGCTTAGAGTATTAGCTTGAGGCCACGTGTGACCTTAAGCATCGTGTGACATCTCGGGATAGGTTCTCGGGTTATTATAATTGAATTTGAATGAGAGGCAAAAAGGCGTGACTATTCACCTCCATTCATTAATTATATTTTTTATTAAATTAAAAAAGTAAATATTGTGATATAAGTCATGACTTTTCAGATTATTATTATTAGTTAGTTCTTTTGAAGAACCATTTTTATTGAGTTGTGGCAACAGATTCTATATTTGTTGCATTAGATAACACATCTGTGACAACAGATATATTATCTGTTGCAACAAATATAAAATATGTTGCATCAGATAACCTATGCAATATATAATCTAACTGTTCACCTACATTTATTAATTACATTTTTGATTAATGTGAAAAGTAATGACTTAATTAAATTAAAAAATATTGTGATAAGTCTTGACTTTTTAGATTATTATTATTAATTAGTTCGTTCCAAGAACCATTTTTATTGAGTTGTAACGGCAGATTCGATATCGGTTGCATCGGATAAATTATCTGTGACAACAAATATATCATCTGTTGCAACAATAGTGAACCTGTTGCATCAGATAATATATTTGTTGCAACATATAATCTACTTTAAAAAAAAACTATCATCATATCATTAAACCAAATTTGCTTACTTTTTTATTTTATAAATAAAAAAAATACTTTTTCAAATTCCTTAAAAAAATAATAACCATTTTATTATATAATAAATAATTTTAAAAAATAAATTCAAAAACAAAAATGGTGAAAAGTCATGATTAGTTATTAAAATTAAATAACCGTTCTTTTACGGTTATAAATTATGTTTATCATTTATTTTCTTATTATTTATTTACGAAATATTTTTCATATTGAATAATCAGAAAGTCATGTCTTTTATTTTACACCCTCTCAATAACAACAATAACTCTTTTTTATTAATAACCACCAGGTGCAACATATGATTGATTTGTCGTAGCAGATTAACCTCTGTTGACACAAATTGCTCAATCCCTACCACCAACTGTCGACATATTGAGAACAAGGAATAAACAGAATGATTATTAAATACTAAATAGAAATTAAAAATTCAAAGTCGACAACAAAATGAAATGAATGTTCATAGATTTTTGAATCCCTTGGGTTGATACGATATACAAAAGCAGGAAAATACAAGAGCTAAAATAAAAAAACATTACCTAATTATTATTACTACTATTATTATTATTGTCAATCGGATATTTTTCATCCGGCAGCCTTACTCCGAAGTCAGCCAAATCTCTCTAGAGTTCATCAAACTGCCTTTGAAGTTCATGCAAGGACTCGATATGAATATTCTTGTAAGAATTTGGATCATCCATATTTGTAAGGAGGGACCAATTTATAAATTATTGTATCTCGAAAAGAAAAGAAAATTACTTTAAAATAAATCTAACAGATGGGTAATCTGTTGTAAAATATATTCTTTCTATTAGATAACTTACAAACAACATACTGACAATCTCTTACAATAGATGTATATATCTGTTTGATTTCTACATCATGTTGATCAACTGTCATAACAGATGTCTCCAATTGTTTGACCATCTGTTGCCACTAGATAGTCATATGCTTATTTAATTTAAGTCATAGATGGGCTAAGAAGAATAACGTGCGTTCAGATGGATCCACTATCATATGTGTGGGAGTTAAGTATGTATTACTGATAAGGTCACCGGGACAACACACACAAAGTATAATATTTTTGTGAATGCAGTTTTTAACCGATTAGGCATTGATCATTCAAACAAGATCCTACATTGTACCGTTAAGTTTGATAGAATCTAAATTGATAAGGCTGAGTACCTCATGAAGATGGTGCAGATACGCTGTTATGAATTACTGACGGTTGTTGCTCGTGTTTATGCGTGTCAAGTTTTGAGAAGGGATCAATATTTGTCATCACTGCAGAGAACCAATAGCGATTGGACTTAACTTTAAGTGTTGATTGGAACCTTAGAGGGACCTCGATGCCTCTCACTGCATCAAACAAAAATGGAAAACCAATAGAAATTCTCCTGGCAAAAATTTATATGGTTGGGTTGCTCGCTTGGGGTGATGATTATATGCCAGAAGGTGCGGTAGGAGAATGCCTTCGAGGAAAAATGGGTGGTTGATGGAAGACTATATCATCTGAGAGATAATTGAAGAAGAGACATAAGGTAGAAAGTAACTTCTAACAAATCTGGCCGATGGAATTATCTTAATAGATGTGAAATCTAAATCAAGTGCAAATATAAAAGTGTATCCGGTAATGTAATTTTGTCTATTGTCTCTCTGAAAGAAAAATAATGCAGATGAATGCTTTGCTAGGGAGCTCTGTAGTCGGGATTATCACCTAGGTAGAAAATAGAAGAAGACTAACAAAGCAGCCTTACGGGTATCGAGGGTTGAAATAATGTTCAGAAAGTCTAGAAAACTTATGCCAATAACAACTGCAGTTAAAATAAGGAAACTAAGCGAAGGCAACAATTTCTGAATTTTAAATTTCATCCCATGCCTTTTTGTTTGTGTTTTCGATCAGGTCGTTGACCTGATCGGAACCACAAACAAGATTGAAAGGCAAATAGAGTATCATTACTTCCTTAGTAATATGGATTAATTGATTGTGTTTTCTTTCCTTATCATGCTTTCAACATTCCTTAGAGAAGATCAAATGCTTACTGTAGTATGTAAATCCTGATAATTTTTAAGCTTGCCTCCAGCTTGCTGATTCTGTATTCAAGCTGGCCATTGCCATTTTCAAAGTTGGTAAGGAGTTCCTCATATCTTGTGAGCTCGATCAGAAACACTACCATCAAATTTATGGCATTCTAGAAGACATTCAGAACACTTTCTTCAGAAGTCTTAAAGGATACAGGGACGGTCGTTGTGTTTGTTTTAGGTCAAAATGTGCTGATGCACGTTAAAGATGTGGTCCCAACAGTTTAACAACACACTTTTATCGAACGTTGCTCCATGCATCCTGCTCAACCAATTTGATAAATTAGTAAGCATAGAGTTATATAACGTGTGATCTAAACCGACTCTATAATACAAATAATAATTACTCAATATATTGCTCAACCCTTCAAAATAGGTCGATTTTCTTCCCATTTACGACTATATATAGTTATTTTTTTGACTTTATTCCAGCTTGTATCCATCATTTTCTCTGTCTTCGCAGGTAATAGTGTTCGAGAAGAGTTACATTTGTTCTTTATTCTAACAAATAGGGCTTTTTAGTTAATGATAAAAATAAGACTTTAGTTGTATTATCTTTGAGAATGGGTTAACAATTTTGAGTTTTGATGCTAAAAAAGTAAAAAGCACCTGAGAAAATCCTAGTTTTTCTCTCAGTGTTTTATTGACTGTCGTGATATTGTTGGATGGTGTTTGTGGTTTTGTTGGTGGTTATTGTTGGTGGTGTTGGTATTTGTTTTTTTTGGCAATGGTGTCGGTGGTCTTGGTGTTGGTATTATTGGTATTGGTGGCATTGGTGTCATTGGTGGTGGTCTTGGTGAAATTGGCGGTGGCATTGGTTGTGATGGTGGTGGTCCATCTATTGCAATGGGTGGAAGATCTGTTGGGAGATATTAAATAGGCCTTCAAAAAGATTCCCCATCTATTCCAACTAATGGGTTATCCGTTGGAGTAATTTCTTATAATGTGGCGTAGAATAATTTATTGAAATTTTTTCATTTGTTGCAACAGGTGGAATATCTGTTGAGAGATATTAAATAGGTCTTCAAACAGATTCGGGTTCCCCATCTGTTCCAACTGATAGGTTGTCCATTAGAGTATCTTTTTTTGGTTATGTGGCGTAGAATAATTTATTAAAATCTTTCTCACCTTTTTAAAAAAAATTATGCAAACATCAAATGCAATGTATTTTTTATTTTTCTATTGTTTGTAGTTAAAAAATGTCTCCCAAAAGAAACGAAACTAAAAGTGGAGAAAGTGGATCAACTTCTGATCATTAAACAAAAAAGGCTAGAGTACAAATAGATTCAGAGAAACTTCTAGAACAATCTCAGTCAGGGCAAAATGAAGCCAAGGAAAGTGATAACTCCTCCTCACCAATGGGGCATGAAATAATATCGAAATTCCAGCATGATTCTGTCAAAAACATTAGTATTGACAAGTTTTGAGTTGCGGTGCCAATGAATAGCCCTAAAGTAATATTTGGTGATCTTGTACTTAAATGTCAGTTGGGGAAACCTTTTGACGAACTTAGGAGTATTATGAAGAAGGAAAACATAGATGGACTTTTTAAGAAGAGCTGCTTTGCACACTTTCTTGAGCTGTCTGGGCCCCGCCCTCTCCGTTTTCTAATGATCATGGTATATGGCCTTCTCAAGCACAGGATCAAGTATGCGGAGGATGATGGAGGTCCGAAGGAGGGCAAAAAAAATGGATGAATTCTAGATCAACTACTATGGCATGCTGGTTTGTTTTGGATTGAAAGAGTTTGCCATAGTGACGGGCTTGAGATGCGATCGTCCAGAAGAACCTCCCATCAAGAAAACACCGCACAAAGCATCCAACAAATACAAGGTAAAAAAATACGGGTTGTTGGGCATTGTTAGGCCTAGCTACAGAGTGGAGGATTTGATGGTGGATCTCAAGAATAAAGACATACCAAAGCACTACAGGGAGAAATTGTGCTTAGTTTGGTTTGTCCATTTCGTTTTATTGGCAAGAGACGTAAGGAAAGTCATAGAACATGATTTGTTGGCACTTGCTGATGATTTTGGGAAATTCAACGATTATCCCGGGGGATACGACAGCTACTACTTGACTGTCAAATATTTACTGAAAAAGCTAAAGCCAAAGACGACCACATTATACTACTTTTCTTGGGCTTTCGTGGTAAAATTGATCACTATTTTTGCTCATTCATTAATTTATATTGAATATACTTAAGACTTTTTTTTGCTTGGTTCCTGTTTATAATTTTTAGGCTTGGGTATGTAAATCCATTCCTCCCCTCTGAAAGCATTTCAAGGATTACCCGGATAAGGTTTCTCATACAAGGATCCTTAGGTGGTTGGCTACAACAGAGAGCAGCAAAAAAAATATTAACGAGGCTGATCTCTTTAACCCTCCAGATGATGCAGTACGTGTTCTTTCAACTAAAATAATTTTCCTCAAAGAAACATATTAAAATAGATATTTCATCTGTTGCGACAGATGGGTCATCTGTTGCAACAGATTACCCATCAACTGCAACTGGTGCAATTGATGGGTAATTTATTGCGACAGACGATCCATATTTTCCAACAGATTAACCATATGTTGCTCTAGTCTCTGAACTCTACTCAACAGATTACCCATCTACTATAAATTATACAACAGATGGGTAATCTGATGCAACATATTATCAATCTTTTACAATATACAGATCAGCTGTTGTGGTAGCTAGATCGTCTGTTGCATAAGTTGGCTGTGTTAACATAACCCGAGCCCCATGTAACCTAACTGACTGCAGCCACTTTTGAAGTTGTTGCCTAAGTTGTTAACGTAGAGTAAGCTGATGGATCATTTGTCGGCTGAAGTTTTGGCGAAGGAATCATGGGATTTTGAAGGTCAAAATAAGAACATACATCTCCCAAGAAATACAACCGATGCAGCGTGCGGGCCGTACTCGCTTGCATACATCGAGTGTTTACTGATGGCACACAAATGACCGGTGTGTGAGACACCGTTGTGGGAAAGATGCAATGGTCTGGGCATATGGGATACTAACTAAATGTTTGGAGCCCTTGTATAAAAAAGAACATGTACAAATACACAGACGAACATGGTAACAAATTTTTATTTCAAGCCAATTTACTTTACATGTAGTGACAATAATTTTTATGTCTAGCCAAGTTGAATTTTTATAATGCAATAGATTTTATATATATCGTAACAGATATAGTACCTATTATGACAAATTGATTATTTTTTAGAATAGGTTGGTTATCTGTTGTGTTATGCAGATGTTCCCAGTTTACCTGTCGCAACAAATATACGATCTGTTGTAACATATAATCTATCTGTTATAACTGATCGGTATTCTATTGGAGCAAATCAAAAAAATAGGAAGACCTATTATATAATTTCCAGAAGATGACCTACGTGTTGTATCTCATGTTGCAACATATGTCTAAATCTGTCTGATAAGATATGTCATCTGTTGCAGCAGATATATTATCTGTTGCGATATTTGAATCTAGTACTCTATTTCAATTAACATGTCCAAAACTAAGGATTAATTATATTCATAGACATAATAAAATAAATCAAAGCCTTTGAAAATTACATGAAATAACTCAACAAATAAATAAAAAGTAAAAAAAATCATTATGGGTACAAATATCTACTTATAAATAAATCAACAAGTTAAACCAAGGAAAATAGGTTATTACATTGACGGACTCAAACTATAAAGATCTAATCAATATGTATAAGTTGTTCTTCATTCGTGCTACGAAATTCATCTTTGGTCGTCGTTGATCTTTAATGTCGGTTGCGTACGGTTTCTGAGATTTCGCTTCTCCGTATTTTTCATAAAAGAGCAGCATATCTTTTGCGGAGTAATCCGGCATCAAATCCATCATTTGGTACTTGTAATCCATCGCTCAAATACTCGGCATAGGTAGAAACAAAAGGACCATAATTCCTGCATTATAAAAAAATAGATAATCCATGTCTTGCAGTTCATGCAAGCGTTGTGAAATTTGTGAAATGAAACTAAATCATGACACTTAAACTTACAGGCTACCAATGGTTTGTTGAGCGATTCCGTCAACATATTGTACATCAAATGGATTAGCCATTTTATCCCGGTATGCTTCAATCGTCGACCAATCAGTACGAACTTTTTGGTCCAAAAAGCCACCCATATCAAGGTAAGTAGGCAATATTTTGGCCAGCTTTTATATCTCAGACAACGGCCCAGAACATTTCCTTCGCGACATCGAGTCATAAACTCGGATGCGCCTCTCTTTTAGAACAACGACAGCCAACACCCAATGGATTTTATCACCATAATTGATTGAGATGTACACTTTGTCGACCAAATGCCAAGGTAAGCCAACAGGAATGCTAAAACCTTTGATGCTGTTGATTAAGCATTCCTCGTTTCGGAAAACTTCCGGCTGCTGTTGATAATACCTATCGTAGGCATTATTGATGTAAACTTCGTACAAACAATTGTCTATTGTGTATCTATATTGTTCTTGTGTTTGCAACTTGGCCTTCCTTCGGAGGTAGTAAAAATGACATTGATGTGCTGCACATATTATCAAATATTTTGGATTACGTGACAAAAAAATCAATACGCAGATGTAATTAAATAAAGTATTAATTAATAGTAATATGTATGGAATTTAAACCTCATCATTCCAGCAAGTTTGAGGATGTGACATCAAATAGAACCAATTCTTCATTTCAGGATGTGCAACAGCAAAGTCGAACATATCAAAATCAAGACTCGATTCGTTCACTTTGTAGCGCTCGTCATTTTGTTTTCTACACGTTGATTTATATGTGTTAATGTCAGGTTCTTACAACAAGAATTGTATAAACCAATATCTATAAAATTGATTTGTGTACCTGCCGGCATGATGCTTTAACAGTCCATCAGCAATCCATTCTGAATAGTCGTTGATCAACTGTATTAGTTTTTTTAGAGCCTCGTCCGAGATGTTGAACCCTTTAAACGGGTAATTCTTTCATTCTCCCAAACTGACAGGCTCCACTTTTTCTTCATCTTTGAAAGCAGTTGATGGATTATAAACTGTGATATTATGCTCTTCGGCAGTAGCTGTGATATCCACCTGGAAAGCCAGAATTATCAATGCTAAGTAGAGATATACAACAAATTTTTCATCTGTTGCAATAGATAGTTTTATGTTACATCAGATGGATTATCTGTTGGGATAAATTCAAATAGGTAAATCAGAGCAGTACGATAATTTCGAACAGATAACCCATTTGTTGCAATATAAGACTCATTTGTTGAAATAGATAACGAATGTGATGTAACAGGTTAAATAACAGTTACAACAGTTGTATATATCTATTTGATCATTTTTAGCAGATATATCATCTGTTGAAACAGATATGTGCCTGTTTGTTTTTTGGAACAGATGATGTACATTCACTTTTTTCAACTTATGCTGCTCTCCTGTGGCCCTTGCACACTGAACATCGGTGCTAGACAAAGACAGAGACGTTGCTTGTTTTTTGGATGATTGATGATGCCTTGGAAATGACTTTTCTTCTCCTCTTAGCCGTCTTGATCTCTAGTGGAGTATTTGGATATTAAATCCTCTTTGATGGAATGACACCCCTCTTAGATGCCATTTCCTTTATAAAAGCAGTTAGTGCATTAATAGCATTAATCACTCCATCATGTTTTGCCTTGCAGTCATAACATTTGCATGAAGAACATTCACTAATTGCGACAAAATCTGGAGAAAAATTTGTACAACCATTATGATCATAATCATAATAGTTTGTTGTTTCAAAAACTGTAAGAGAAGCATCATTAGCCCCACCCTCCAAAATTAATTTTCTTGTGATGGTTGTTGCTCCAAACAATTCCATTTTTATTTCATCAACGACCTTAGGGTCTGATAAAGTTTGTACAGATCGTAAAGTAAGAAAAAATGACATCTTCAACTCTCGGTTGGTCGGAACATGCCACGGATGGACAATCTAAAATAAATCGGTACATATATTAAGAATGATGATGAAATTATTTAATCATTAATTAAAATAAAAACTTGATTAGAATTGGACTTACTGCTTCCTTGGGGAGGATTGAAAAGATCAAGAAATTTTGCATTTTTATCGGTTTTGGCCGACAACCATCTCAAAATTCTTGGACAGGAAACGTTTTCCTGATAGTTCACTTGTTGTCTCAAATAAGGAATGGCTTCAAATGTCCAAGCCTATAACATAACGCCAATAAATCAAAAGTATTATTAAAAAAAATAATGAATCATATCGTGATAAAAGAAATATTTACCATGAAGGCCCATGAAAAGCCATATAAGTTGACTATTTTTGGCGTTAACGGAGTCAACAAATATTCGACAGTCATTTTGAAGCTTTCATAACCCCAAGGATAGTTGTTAAATGCCTCAAGATCCTCAGAGAGATTTATTAAACCGAGTCTTATGTTGTTGTTAACGTCTCTCGTCCAAAGAACATTATGTACAAACCAAACCAAGCACAATGATTGCTTGTGCTTCTTTGAAAGTCCTTTACCTTTCAACGTTTCTATCAGTTTTTTATTTTTGAAGATTGGACCAACAATAGACACCACGTCAGCACGATCACTCGACTTACCTTTTTCTTTTTTTAGGTGTGCGGGGTGTTTTTTTTTTATCAGAGTAGGTATACCTTGAGAAGGAGAAGGAGGATAACATTTTAGTCCGGTAACTATGGCAAACTCCTTCCAACCAAAAAAACCAGGCATGCCACAGTAATTTATCCATACCTCATCCATCTTATCTTTGTTTTCATACATAAACCGGTGCTTGAGAAGATCATATACCATTTTTATCTGGAAACGGGCATTGTTGTCCTCTGGCAAATCAAGATATTGCCCAAAGCAGCTTTCCCTGAAATAAGAATCCAACTTTTGTTCTTGAAGTATTTTTTTGAAGGCATCGAAAGATTTTTCCATGATTGACTTAACCACGAGATCACCCGTTAAATTTGTGGCACCATCGCACTGCATTCTCACAGGATAATGATCAGTGCTGAAGGTTTTGACCAACTTTTTGACGGAAGGGCTATTAGCATTTGGATCATCTCTTTTGAAATATTCTTTCTCCCCGTGTTCATTACCTTCTGCTCCTGATTGTGATAGCGCTTGTAAAACAAGCTCATAGAGTGGTGGATGTAGTTGAGCTGCTGCACTTGTTCCTTTACTTGGACTTGATTTGAGTTCTTTTCTTTTGGGAGTCATGTTATCTTAAATTAACAGGAACATAACATAGATTATAATTGATTAATGCATAACAGTAATATATCAGTTCCAACAGACAACTAATCTGTTGCACCAAGTATGTTATCTGTTGCAACATATAACCGACCTATTGCAACGGATTAGTAATCCGTAGGAACCATAAAAATAGCACTAATCTGTTGCACCTGGTATTTTATCTGATGCAACATATAACCTACCCGTTGCAAAGGATGAGTAATTTGTTGGAAACCATAAAAATAGATCGCTAATCTGTTGCACCAGGTATTTTATCTGTTGCAACATATATCCGACCTGTTGCAATGGATGAGTAAGCCATTGGAAAGAATAAAATCAGTCACTAATCTATTGCAAAATGAAGAGTAAACATTGGAAAGAATAAAAATAGATCACTAATCAGTTATCTGTTGGATCAATATTATTTAGATTTCTTCCAAACAGAAGAGTCATCTGTCACAGCAGATGAATGATCTGTTAGATTGTTCACCTGTTGCATCAGATTTTCATAGTTGTATCAGATTTTCATCTGTTGCATCAGATTTGCATCTGTTGCATCATATGTTTTATCTGTTACATCAGATGTTTCATCTGTTGCAATACCATTTTTACCAAGACAAGCAACAAATCAATCCAGCAACACCAACACATCACACACACACACTAAGAACATCAACTGTGATAAAAAATTACTAACAAATTCAAATCAACAGTACAATAATAAAAAAAAGAAATTCCAGAAATTAGGATTTTATTCAGTCCATATTTCAATACTAGAAGAGTAGTTGGCTCAAGTTTCTCTATTTTTTATAATTTTTTACCTATGAAAAAAGAAATGGGACGACGAAAAACTCGAAGTTGTTGTCGTCGGAGAAGTCTTCACATCGATTGACGATTGAAGGTCGAAAAGAAACTCGCTCGACTATTTGTTGTCGGAGGTTGAAGGGAGAAATTTTACAGAACTGTTGGTTGGGAGAGAGTTGAGAGAAGAGAGAGAGAGAAGAGAGAGAGGGAGAGTGGTTGATTCGGATTGAAGAGGGGGTGTGGTTTGGGTTGATTTGTATTTTTGAAAAAATTAGAAAGTTTTAAAAATATTAATCAAGTCCACAATTAACTTAATCAAGTTTCCTAATGGTGTTTGACCTTTAAGTTGGTCAATGTCACCAATCCTTCATTCAAGACTTAAAAGACACCTTTCCTTCAATTTTCTCAAGTTACCTTGTCTTCTTTCTTGTTATATGAACCTTTGCACTTGACACATGTGTCATAGTATGAGAAACTATTATTAAGTTTTTTTCTTGTAATTTCAAATATTTAATTTATTATTTAAAAAAATAATTAGGAGTAGGACAAGGGGAATTAGGGAGGAGATTACAAAGCCAAAAATGAAATATTTACCAATAAAGTGGAGTTTAGGTAGTTCATCAATTGAACCATTTAAATTCTCATATTATTTAAATAATCAATAAATTATTTTTAGAATCTTCCATTATAATGTTTTGTTTCTCATAATTATATATTATTTAATCAAGTTGGTTGCAAAATATAAGTGTTGAATATCTTTTAATTATTTTATTTATTAAATTATTTGTACTCCATGCTTTATGAAGTACAAGATCAAAATGCTTTAAGTTTTTCCGTTGCTGCTCACAAGACCAAAAAACTTTAATTTGACTATCTTTTGTTAATTTTTTAATTAAAATTAATTATTTAATTAATTTTTATAAGTGAAAATAGCCTTAACAAAATTAATATTTTACATGAATAAAGTAGTTTAAGAAAAAAATATATATTTTGGCCGTGGAGAACTTTTATCTGTTCTGTGAATAATTCATCACTTTTTTTCTTCTTTCTTAGTATTTATCTTTAATAATTTATTTTTCATAAGAAAGAGTTTTGTACAAATACCTTGAGATGAAAAAGAGGGAAAAAAAGAGGGGCTAAAATTAGTTATTGTATGAGGTTATATTTTATTTCTGTCGAATCGAGTATGATTCTGATGTATTTCTTAATTATCTTTTATAAATTGAATAATTTTTTTGTGAAAAATTTTATCCATTGCTTTTAAAAATATCAAACATATTTCATATGCTGAAAATTAAAATTATTGATAAAGTTAAAAGTTAAGGTAATAATATAAATTAAGATCAAATTATTTTTAAAATCTCTTTTCTGATCAATTGAGAATCAATATTTTTAAGCATCAACTATAGAGAGAGAATCAATTGATTCTCGATGTTCATTTTAGTGAGTCTAATTTTTTTTTCTTAATTTACTATAAAATTACGCTTAAAGCACTATATTTAACTAGCATGAATTTTTGTCAAGTGAAATTATAAATAAAATCATATATTTTCCATCATACACAAGAAGACTTGAGTAAAATAATTGATCCACTTGATGACTTTTGTCTTCATCTTCCTAATTGCAAACATGAACTTGAATTGAGAAATTAGAAAAGAAATTAATTATATGCTCATAAATTAGTTTGCTAATATTTTTCAATTTTTATGATCTTTGCAAGTTATATATATATATATATATATATATATATATATATATATATATATATATATATATATAATCAAATCATGTTATTCTTAAAATATCAAATTATTTGAGTTTGAGTCTGGGCTTATCATGAGCCTTATAAAACTATACTATATATAAGGGAGAACATCTCATTTTGGTAGTCCTCATATGATTGTATTTTGTCTATGTATCCTTAATTAAGTTTTAATGACCTTTCAAGATCTCATCCATTTTAGTAAATTTGAACAATTACATGGGCATTCAAAATACTATACAAAAATGATGAGTCATAAAGAAGTAATAGTGACACTATAAAATATCTATTTTATCCAACTAAATTTAAAATTAATTCAAAATTTTATTGTCGTCTTTTATGTGAGACAATAGTAATTTAATTAAAAAAATACTTTTTTTAATCCTCACAAGAAATTTGTGAAGCTTTAATAACTTGTAAGAACTCATTTAAGAAACATCTGCAAAAAGTATTTTATTGAGTCTGAGTTTTAATTATTTAATTTATCACAAATCATACAATAGTTTGTAGCATCAAATATTTCTATATTAATCAAATATCGTACTATTTATTTAAATGAATTAGCCAATGTAAATTTTAATTGAGAAAAAAGAATGAAACTAATAATACATTAGGTAAAAATTTATTTAGATCGTTAAAGACGTTCATTCAAAAATTTAAGTAAAATAAAAAGGAGAAATTTGTTTGTGTGTGAATTTGTTTGAAAATGAAAATAAAGATTAAAATATACCATAAAAAAAATTATTTTTAACCTATAAAAGCTTTTACTCCCTCTGTTTGAATTTATTTATTTTGTTTTGACTTAACATAAAGTTAAAAAAAATTAACGAATATTTTTAAATTTTATGGTATTAAACTAAAAATATGTAGACAAGAATAAAATATTTATTGATCTTATTGTCTTAAACATACCACGTGGAAAACTAAAATTAATCCAAAAAGAAAATAGATCATTTTTTAAGACAAACTAAAAAATAGGACAAAAATTTAAACAGATATATTATTTACCATTTTAAAAATATAAAAAAAATAATCAAAATAGACCATTAACTAATATAATGATACAAAACAAACAAAAAGAAAAAATAGCAAGTAAAAAAATTACAATATAAATGTGAATATAGTTTGGGCTCGGGCTTAACACGTGTCAAACGACACTAATATAATAATATATATAAGTAAAGGTTTGGTAGTACCACAAAAGACAAATTAGTAGTACACCAAACCTTTACTTTTCTTTTCTATATTATAGAAGAGTTGGTTTGATCATGGGATGGAAATGACATAACAAATTTCTCTAGGGGTAATTTGGTTATTACAATAAATTATAATTTCAATTCAATTATTTTTTTATGCTTTGACTTTGGAACTTCATCAAAAGTTTGAATAAAAACCCATTATTTTCTCTTTAATTACAAGAAATGTCATTGAAGAAATTTACCATAGTGTCATCACACATATTTCCACACATGTGGGCCCTCTATCTTCCATTTATTTTTCAATCTTATGTATATTTTTTATTTTTATGTATAAAATTATTTCAAATATATTTAAGTAAATTGATTAGTAGGATGATAATTTATTGTAAAAATTAATTATAATTGATGCAATTAAATAAATTCTATTATTTATTTAATTTCATATCAAACATATAATTTACTTTCTTTCTTATTTGTTATTACATTTTCACCTAATTTAAATTTTTTTCTAATATATTCAATCGTGATTTTACTATATCATCTCTAATTAATTATTATGGTCATCTAAGTATCATGTCACTTAAATTGGATTAGAAAAAGTTTTACACAATAATTAAAAATTTAAATTATTTAAAAAAATATTATTTTTCTTTTCTTTTCTATTATATATAGATGGATAGATAGATAGATATTTTCTTTTCTTTTTTTTTTTTCTATTTTTATATATTAGAAATGATGGTTTTGACATGTTAGCTTATGGGTATTAAAACAAAGTTTTAGGATACTAAGGTCTATAAAATACTTTGCAAGATTAGTTTGTTTAGGAAAATTGTATCTTGTGTTTTAATATTTGGACCTTATCAACAACTATAAGAAAAGTCCTTCCATTTTGAATTAATTACAACTCATGCCATTTCAATAAATTACCACTTTACCATTGATTCTACTCCTATTGAATATGATGGAGCCCACATATAATTAATTATTATAAATTATTTATATATTAACAATTAATAATATTTAATTAAAAAATCAAATAAATATTTATGACATGTTTGCTTCAACTGTAATTGTACTATATTACCCCTAACTAATTATCATATCACACCTAATTAATTATTATAAGTTATTTACATATTAAAAAATTAATAATATTTAATTAAAAAATAAAATAGATATTTATGACATGTCTGCTTCAACCATAATTGTACCATATCACTCCTAATTAATTGTTATACTGCTCCTAATTAATTATTATAAGTTATTTACACATTAAAATATTAATAATATTTAAGTAAAAAATAAAATAGACATTTATGACATGTCTGCTTCAATCGTAATTTTACTATATCACCCTTAATTAATTATTATGGTCATTTAAGCATTGTGCCACATAAGTTGAAATAGAAAAAAATAATTTAATATGTTATATATTTCAAAAAAATTACATGAAAAATACTAGAAATAACAATAATTAACAACTTAAAAGATTTAAAAGATATAAAATATTTGGTCGACTCTTGAAGCTATATTAGTGTCACTGAAAATGGAATAGAAGAAAAGTATTATAAATCACAATAATTAAAAACTTAAATTATTTTTAAAATATAATTGATTATCAATGCCACAAAAATTTAGACAAGAAGAGTAACGTATTCAAAGGACAAAAGAGTAAAATTTTCATGACATTTTTAAAAAAAAATTAAAAATTGCTACATATACTCAAAGGGCAAAAGAGTAAAAAGACATAAGAGATAAATGTTGAGAAATCAAGAAGCACCAAATGTTACAAATATATTATTAACATTTGTAACATTCAACACATTTCTAAATGTTTCCAAATTCTTCTTGAATCAACACATACACATAATAAAAATAATAAATAATAATAATTATATTTTACTATATCACCCCTAATTAATTATTATGGTCATTTAAGCGTTGTTCCACATAAATTGAAATAGAAAAAATATTATAAATCACAATGATAAAAAAATTAAATTGTTTAAAAAATATAATTGGCTATCGTCGACACAAAACTCTGTACAAAGAGAGTAGCATATATTATTCAAAAAAAAAATTATATAAAAAGTATTATAAATTACAATAGTTAACAAGTTAAAATATCTAAGAACAATTTAATATGTTATATATTTAAAAAAAAATACATGAAAAATACTAGAAATCACAATAATTAACAACTTAAAAGATTTAAAAGATATAAAATATTTGGTCAACTTTTGAAATAATATTAGTGTCACTGAAATTGGAATAGAAGACAAGTATTATAAATCATAATAATTAAAAACTTAAATTATTTTTAAAATATAATTGACTATCAATGCCATAAAAATTTGGACAAGAAGAGTAACGTATTTAAAAGGCAAAAGAGTAAAAACAAACAAGAGAAAAATATAGAGAAATCAAGAAGCACCAAATGGATTATTAACATTTGTAACATTCAACACATTTCTAAATGTTTCCAAATTCTTCTTGAATCAACACATATACATAATATATTTTACTATATCACCCTTAATTAATTATTATGGTTATTTAAGCATTGCTCCACATAAGTTGAAACAGAAAAAATATTATAAATTATAATGATAAAAAATTTAAATTATTTAAAAAATATAATTGGCTATCGTCGACACAAAACTTTGTACAAAGAGAGTAGCATATATTATTCAAAAAAAAATTATATAAAAAGTATTATAAATTACAATAGTTAACAATTTAAAATATCTAAAAATAATTTAATATGTTATATATTTCAAAAAATTACATGAAAAATACTAGAAATCACAATAATTAAAAACTTAAAAGATATAAAATATTTGGTCGACTCTTGAAATTATATTAGTGTCACTGAAATTGGAATAGAAGAAAAGTATTATAAATCACAATAATTAAAAACTAAATTATTTTTAAAATATAATTGACTATCAATGCCACAAAAGTTTGGACAAGAAAAATAATACATATTATTTGAAAATTACATAAAAATATTAAAAATTATAATAGTTAACAAATTAAATTATATAAATACCTATTAAAAGTATGATTGGTTATCTAAATTTTATTTGTGTCATATAAATTGAGATAAAAATTAATATATTGAACCAGTGCTAGATCTCGAATGAATCTTAAAATGTATATGCAATTCTTTTTTTAAAAAAAAAAACTTTTATTTAAATATATCAAAATCGAAAAGATAAATTTTAATGCAGCACGTTAAACAATGTATAAGAACTAATGTTAACATAAATAATACCAGCATTTACTAATAGAAGCATTACCAATACAAATATTACTAATATATTCTATTTAAAAAGAAAATTTATACACTAGAACAAACGACTCCAACGTTTCAATAGAAGGAATATATACAAAAGAAAAGTTTGATAAAAAAATTATAGAAATATATTTTATAAGTATATTTTATCGTATCAATGAAAACATTCTACTGCTCAAACTTCCTACTCCAACATAAATTATAAAACTTAAAAAATGCAATCCACATGTTTTATTGTTGGGCCCGTCATAACACGGGCCTTGCACTTCTAGTATATTATACAATACACACGTACATATATATTATATATTATTGTTATATTATATTATATATTTTTTTTCTACTAATTTTTTTTCCTATTATATAGAAGAGGTGGTTTCGACCACCTCTTATGCAATTATCAAAAAACTCCTCCACTCCTACTTAATTACATATCATTCCCTAATATATAATAATTTCATTGTTTCATCATAATGGTTTAAATATTTAATATATTCTATTAATTTATATTAATTAACTATAACTACATATTGGAAGTAATTTTTTTTATTTATTTAATTAGCTATCATGTTCAAAACTAATTTGTTACCACAAATAACAATAATTAATAACTTAAAATATTTAAAAGACATATAGAAATTTTATTGACTCTCATTATTTTAGCAATGCCACATAAATTGAGATAAAAAGAAAAAGTACTGCAAATCATAATAATTAATAACTTAAAATATTTAAAAGATGCATAAAAATTTTAGTTGATTCTCAAAATTGTATCGAATCCACATAAATTGGGACACAAGGAGTAAATATATTATTTGATAATTACGTAAAAATTATTATAAATCACAATAATTAATAAGTTAAAATACTTTTTAAAAAATAAAAAAAAATTCTATTCAACTCTTAAAATTTTATCGGTGCAACATAAATCATAAAAAAATAAAAAATTATCTTAGTTAATTGCAACTAAATATTTAAAGTAAATCAATTTTATTATTTTATTTGACTTCTATATAGAAAATTAATCTTTTTATTTATTTATTTTAATAAATTTAAATTTAAAAATTATTTTTTTCTTATTTAGTAATACTAATATTTAAATTTAACTTTAAAATTTTAAAGTACAAAATTTATAAATTTAATTTAATAAAATAAAATTCTAATGAATATTTTCTTAGAATTTATATTGGATCAATATTTATCAAGTTAAAAAAAATAAAGAAAAATATATAGTAAAATTTTATTATTGTGAAAGATAAATATAATGCACTATCCAATAATGTTTAATAATATCATATTTTGCATATGCAAATATAGCATCCCGTATTTAATTAATATACTATTTCGGTGAATTATCGATGATTACTATTGGATATGATAAAATTGTATTAATTTTTTATAGTAATAACATAATCAATCGTTCTTAATTAATTATTATGAGTCATCTAGGTATTAAGAAAATAAATAATATTTAATGAAAAATAAAATAGACATAAAATGCGAAATTAACTCTTAATGTTTTAAATTAAATTTTCGTCTTTCGAACGATTATGTTACTATACCACTCATTATAAGTCATTTATGTATTAGAAAAATAATAATAACAAAATGATATGTCAACATAAAACATTTGATTGACTATCAAAATTATATTAGTGTCACATAAATTGAGACAGAACAGAAGAAGATATAAAGTAACATATATTATTTGAAAACGAAATAAAAAGTACTGTAAATAACAATAATTAACAAAAAAAAATAAAAAATTGACTGATATCTGCTTCAGCTGCTTCAATCGTGATTTTAACGTATCACCCGTAATTAATTATTATAAGTCACTTATGTATTGAAAAATTAATAATATTGAATTCATGATTTTACAATATCACCTACAATTAATTATTATAAGTTATTTATGTATTAAAAATAATTAATATTTAATTAAAAATATAAAATAAATATTTATGACATGTCTGATTAAGTTGCTTCAATCGTGATTTTATTATATCACTCCTAATCAATTATTATAAGTCATTTATATATTAAAAAAATATTTAGTAAAATAGACGTTTATTCAATGTCTTTTTCAGCTGCTTCAACCATAGTTTTACTAAATATCACCCCTAATTAATTATTATAAGTTATTTAAGTATTAAAAAATTAATAATATTTAATAAAAATAAAATAGATATAAAAATGATAATTAATTCTTGATGTTTGAAATTAACTTGACGTCTTATATGAGGTCCACTTAAATTTTTCACAAGTATTTTTTATAGTAATTTCACTAAGTCACTTCTAATTAGTTGTTGTAAGTAATTTAGGACACTTATGCTCCACTGCTTCAGTTGTGATTTTACTATATCACCCCTAATTAATTATTATGATCATTTAAGCACTGTGACGCATAAGTTGAAATAGAAAAAATATAACCAAGTTTGGTTGGCCTAGTGGTTAGCTCAGTAGGTCGCTTAAGCAAGTGTCGGGGGTTCGATTCCTGCCTTGTGCATGCAGCAACCAATTGGCCAGCGACAAACCCTTAAATGGAGCTCAGATCCGCTGAGGATTAGTCCTTGGTCTGTCAGGCTCGGGGATACCTTGGGAAACTAAAAAAAGAAATAGAAAAAATATTATAAATCACAATGATAAAAAATTTAAATTATTTAAAAAATATAATTGGTTATCGTCGACACCGTCTTATATGAGGTCCACTTAAATTTTTCACAAGTATTTTTTATAGTAATTTCACTAAGTCACTTCTAATTAGTTGTTGTAAGTAATTTAGGACACTTATGCTCCACTGCTTCAGTTGTGATTTTACTATATCACCCCTAATTAATTATTATGATCATTTAAGCACTGTGACACATAAGTTGAAATAGAAAAAATATAACCAAGTTTGGTTGGCCTAGTGGTTAGCTCAGTAGGTCGCTTAAGCAAGTGTCGGGGGTTCGATTCCTGCCTTGTGCATGCAGCAACCAATTGGCCAGCGACAAACCCTTAAATGGAGCTCAGATCCGCTGAGGATTAGTCCTTGGTCTGTTAGGCTCGGGGATACCTTGGGAAACTAAAAAAAGAAATAGAAAAAATATTATAAATCACAATGATAAAAAATTTAAATTATTTAAAAAATATAATTGGTTATCGTCGACACAAAACTCTGGACAAAGAGAGTAGCATATATTATTCAAAAATTACATAAAAAGTATTATAAATTACAATAGTTAACAATTTAAAATATTTAAAAATAATTTAATATGTTATGTATTTAAAAAAATTACATGAAAAATACTAGAAATCACAATAATTAACAACTTAAAAAATTTAAAAGATATAAAATATTTGGTCGACTCTTGAAATTATATTAGTGTCACTGAAATTGGAATGGAAGAAATGTATTATAAATCTCAATAATTAAAAATTTAAATTATTTTTAAAATATAATTGACTATCAATATCACAAACATTTGGACAAGAAAAGTAACGTATATTAATTTGAAAATTACATAAAAAATATTATAAATTACAATAGCTAACAACTTAAATTATCTAAATACATATTAAAATAACATATATTGAACTCATGCCAGATTTCGGATGAATCCTAGAAAACATATGTAATCCTTTTATTTAAAAAGTTTTATTTAAATATATCAAGATTGAAAATACAAATAAATATCTTAATGTTGGACCCGTACTGACACGGGTCATGCTCCTCTAGTACTAATAATACAGGAAATTGCATGTCATAGACCCAAATATGGGTGACTTTAGATATTTGACCTCAAAAAGAAATGTCTTTAAAGAATAACCTTCCTTACTTTTTAAATATAGTACAAGTACCATTTTACTCTCTACACCTCAAATATATTTTTAAAACTTTCCATACTTATTTGTCTCTCAAACTTTTTTATTATGATTATTTTCACTTTTTATTTTTTCAGTTAATTTATTATTCTATTTTTTATTATTTTCACTTTTTTATTTTTTCTTTAATTTTATTATTTTCACTTTTTATTTTTTTCCTTTAATTTATTTTCATGTTTTAATTCATTTGTCTCAACCTTTATTTTTTTTATCTTTTTTCTTTTTTCTCAAGCATTATCTATTTCTTTTTTTTCTTAATCCATTTGTCTTTAACCTTTATTTTTTATTTTTATCAGTTTTTTTTTACCTCATTTTACTCAAACTTTATTTTTATTTTTTCCTCTCATTTTTATTTTCTCAATTTTCTTAATTCTTCACTTTTTTCTTAATCTTTATTTTTTTCTTGCCTTTTTTTTCTCACTCTTTTTTTTATTTCTCTATTTTGTTTGATCGTTTTTTTCTTTTTTCAGTTCTTTTTTTCCCCTCATTTTTTTCAAACTTTATTTTTATTTTTCCTCTCATTTTTATTTTCCTCAATTTTTTTAATTCTTTGTTTTTTCTTGATCTTTATGTTTTTTCTTTCCTTTTTTTCTCAATCATTTTTTTATTTCTCTATTTTGTTTGATCGCTTTTTTTCTCAACTTCTATTATATTTTGCTAATAAATAAAAAATTAGATAATCCGCAAAGGGATCTTCTTTTTTTAACATCAAAGCAAATTTAAGGACATGAATTATTGTTACGAAGTTCTTTGAAAATTCTTTAGATATGTTGTGTCTCTAAGGCAAGTGTTATAGAATATCTCATAAATAAAGACATAATGTGATAGTTTCAACTCTTGCCCATGGGGCATAATTTATTATTTGAAAGTCCTTGAGCAAAGTCTTGCCTCTAAGGCAAGAGTTGTAGAACATTCCATAAATGAAGACATAACGTGGTAGTGTCAATTTTTTCCCATGAGCAATAATTTATTATTTGAAAGTCCTTGAGTTAAGTCTTGTCTCTAAGGCAAGAGTTGTAGAACATTCCATAAATTAAGACATAATGTGGTAGTGTTAACCCATGCCCGTGGGGCATAACTTGTAGTTTAAAAGTCTTTGAGCTAAGTCTTGCCACTAACGAAAGAGTTGTAGAACATCTCATAAATGAAGACATAATGTGGTAGTGTTAACTCTTACCCGTGGGGCATAATTTGTAGTTTGAAAGTCCTTGAGCTAAATCTTGCTTCTAAGGCAATAGTTGTAGAGCATCTCATAAATGAAAACATAACGTGGTAGAGTTAACTCTTGCCCGTAGGGCATAATTTGTAGTTTGAAAGTCCTTGAGCTAATTAAGTCTTGCCTCTAAGGCAATAGTTGTAGAATATCTCATAAATGAAAACATAACGTGGTAAAGTCAACTCTTGTCCATGGGACATAATTTGTAGTTTGAAAGTCCTTGAGCTAAGTCTTGTCTCTAAGGCAATAGTTGTAGAACATTTCATAAATGAAAATGTAACGTGGTAGAGTTAACTCTTCCCCGTGGGGCATAATTAGTAGTTTGAAAGTCTTTGAGTCAAGTCTTGCCTCTAAGGAAATAGTTGTAGAACATCTCATAAATGAAAATATAATGTGGTAGAGTTAACTCTTGCCCGTGGGACATAATTTGTAGTTTGAAAGTCCTTGAGTCAAGTCTTGCCTCTAAGGCAATAGTTGTAGAACATCTCTATAACGCCCCAAGAACCTATCCCGAGATGTCACATGGTGCTTAAGGCCACACGTGGCCTCGAGCTAACCCTCTAAGCCTGTCATCACTTTCAAAACTCACTATAACACTAATAATTTTAAAATAGGGAAGAATAGTTATGTCATGAGCATACTGTGATAAGAAGAAATACTGTCCTGTACAAACAAAATACTGAAAGTTTTATACATACTGGTACTCTAGTATGACAAAGCCTCTACTACAAAAAACTGAGGAGCCATTGGGACAGATCCCCAACTGACTCGCCTGAACTGAAAAGAAACAACTGTCTACTATCAAGGAAAAAATCAGGGACATAGGTCCTCGAACCATGAGGACTCACCAACTGTAAAAATGTAGATAGAGGTACTCAAAGATCACTGTCGCTGCTGAGACTGAGCACCTGAACCTACATCACGAGAAAATATAAAACATAGAAGAGTATGAGAATCTATCAAGGCAAAAATCAGGGACATAGGTTCTCGAACCATGAGGACTCACCAACTGTAAGAATGTAGATAGAGGTACTCAAAGATCACTGTCGCTGCTGAGACTGAGCACCTGAACCTACATCACGAGAAAATATAAAACATAGAAGAGTATGAGAATCAGTACTTGAGATTGTACTGAGTATGTGAGGGTGTATGCAACACTTTTAAACAATATCATAAATGTAAAATAAAGTCATGCATGCTGATAATAATGACTCTCTTCGCTTGAATTTCCTGAAACATAATTTCCATAAATCATCGATAATAACTCATGCTTCACAAATCTCATAAATCATTGAACTCAACTCAAACTCTGTAACTCATGACTTAGAGTGACTCGGTAACTCAAGAAACTTAGACTATTATGGACTTGGGAGTTTCTTATAATCGATATAAACCATGTGAGCCATATGGAGTCTAACGTTTTGCCCTCCTAAGGAAGAAACCCCATATTGGCGGGAGCATTATACTCTTGCCAGGGAGTATAACCTCAAACTCATCTCTGTGATCACAAACTCGGCTATTTGGACCTCAAATCTCAATCCTACAGTGGCACGTAGTTTTGGGGAAGTACGATGCGCTGAACCCACACTTTCCACTCGGCGCTAAATACTCCTCCCTGACTCAGCTCAGAACGCATTAGAAAATCCACTTTAATCAACTCAAGGGTCTATCATAGAGACCAAAATCATAAATATATCTCATCTGTAAATCATAAATAATTTGTGGATTCCTAACTAGACTCAACTCAAAATAATCTTTCTCAACATCAAGTGGGCTAGCTCATTAAATCATATCAAATGTCAAAACTTCGAGAAAACATCATAGAACTCATTCTTGACTATCAAGCTCAAATATCAATATATATATTCAATAATCAAACTCCCCATGGAAAAGCATAAATCATGACGCTTATCTTAAATCACTTTAGAAATCATCATTTCATAATATCAATAGACATCTCATGGCATAAATTTCTCAATTTAAGAAATATGATGATAGAATAATCATAAATATCAAACTTAATCAACTCAAATCTCATAAATCAGCAATGAAGTAGTGTGGGTGTAAACCCACTTGCAAAGATCATGAAATTCCAATAGTAAAAATCAAATCTTTGGGCACAAGAATGAAAGAATATTCTTGTTCAAGCCCTACATACCTTGATTATTATCCGGGATGAATAAACTTGCTATAGACTTCTTTTCTCACTACTTGAGTTAGAGATCTTAATGTTCTTGACTTGGAAGTTTTAAATCTTGAACTAATTTGTGAAAACCATGGCTTGATGTTGAGATGTTTAGACAAGAATTGTATTGAATTTTGGAGAGAAACCCTAGAACTTTGGAGAAGATAGAAGAGGAAATGAGGATTTTGTCCCTCACTTGTATATATATAAAGGGTAAGGACGGGTGAAAAAGACCAAAATACCTTTGAGCAAATTCTAGAACTGAAGCCTAATTTTTGACCCTAGCGCGACGCGCCAGGATCGGGTCCTTCACTGGAATTGGACAATTGGGAAACTGCTCAGTGGCGCGAAATAGTGAAGTCGTATTTGCCACCTTGGTCGTGACCTGGAAGGGCACCGCGATGAGGTAGAATTGCGTTGGTGCACTGGAATTTGACAATCCTAAAATTGAGCCTTAGCGCGACGCGTCAATATCGCGGAGGCTCACCGAAAAATGACAATTGGCTCCGCGACGTGCTAAAGTGTCAGGTGGCACATTGTCTTACTAAAATGGCTCTAACTCTTCACCCGAGTGTCGAATTTGGGCGAATTCGATATCGATGGAAAGCTTATTCAATGATCTACATGGCAAAAAGTAGAAATTAGAAAAATACAACATGGTATAAACATCAATCACTTTGGAAGTCATCCATATTCACTCAAAAGGCAGATTTAGGCTTAAGAAACGATCGGGGTATTACAATCTCATAAATGAAAATATAACGTGGCAGAGTCAACTCTTGCCCATGAGGCATAATTTGTTGTTTGAAAGTCCTTAAGCTAAGTCTTGCCTCTAAGACAATAGTTGTAGAACATCTCATAAATGAAAACATAACGTGGTAGAGTCAACTCTTACCCATGGGACATAATTTGTTGTTTGAAAATCCTTGAGCTAAGTCTTGCCTCTAAGGCAATAGTTGTAGAATATCTCATAAACGAAAACACAATGTGGTAGAGTCAAATCTTGCCAGTGGGGCATAATTTATAGTTTGAAAATCCTTGAGCTAAGTCTTGCCTCTAAGGCAATAGTTGTAGAATATCTAATAAATGAAAACATAACGTGGTAGAGTCAACTCTTGCACGTGGGGCATAATTTATTGTTTGAAAGTCCTTGAGCCAAGTTTTGCCTCTAAGACAATAGTTGTAGAATATCTCATAAATGAAAATATAATGTGGTAGAGTCAACTCTTGCCCGTGGGGCATAATTTGTAGTTTGAAAGTCTTTGAACTAAGTCTTGCCTTTAAGATAATAGTTGTAGAACATCTCATAAATGAAAACATAACGTGGTAGAGTTAACTCTAGCCCGTGGAGTATAATTTATTGTTTGAAAGTCCCTGAACTAAGTCTTGCCTCTAAGGTAAGAGTTATAAAACATCTTATAAATCAAAATATAATGTGATAGTGTCAGCTCTTGTCCATGAAACATAACTTGTTGTTTGAAAGTCATAAATCTTGCCCCTATAATGTAGTAGTGTCAACTCTTGCCCATGAAACGTAGCTTATTGTTCAAAAGTCGTAAGTCTTGCCTTTATAATGTGATAGTGTCGACTCTTGCTTAAATAAAAATGTAAGGTCGAGAAAAATGTAAAAAGAAAAAAAGTCAAAGAAGAATATAAAAAAAGTTTTTTCTTTTTATAAAAGTATACGTTGAAAGGTGTAAAGAAAAAAAAAGTAAGGGTTGAGAAAAACTAAAACGAACAAAAAAAAAAGAAAATAAAAAAGAAAAAAGAAAAATAATATAAAAAAAAGGAAAAAAAAGAAGTTGAGAGGAAAAAAAAGTAAAGGTTGAGAAAATTAAAAATAAAAAGAGAAAAGAAAAATAAAAGTAAAATTAAAAAGAGAAAAAAATAAAAGTTGAAAGATATAAATATGAGGTTGTTATCCATTATAAGGATCATTTATGTAATTTACTCTATTAATTAGAGATAATTTTATTCAAAAAAAATATTAGTTAATAGGTAAAGACTATTTTAAATTTTTTTTTTTTTATTTAGGACTAAAATTTGAAATTCACCCCTAATTTGAGATTCACCCCTAATAATAAGTGAAGGTTTGAGTACTATGAAGGGTATTTACATAAATAAGCCTTTCCACTCCCACGTGTTATACGAAGGGTATTTATGTAAATATGCCTTTCCACTTCCACGTGTTATTACTCTTGACCATACATTACACCTACCTTTGGTCTTTGCTTCTCACTTTCCCAATTTCGGCAACTATACTTCCATACCTTCCCGAAAAATATCTTTCACTTCTCGGCTTCCTCTGAAAATATCTTCACTTCTTAGCTTCTAAAACTTCTTAGCTTCTATTATATATAGAGAGAGAATAGGTGGTTTCGACCACCTCATTCAATTATCAAAAAAAAAAAAAAAAAAAAAACAAATTTAATTACTTTTACTTAATTACATATCATATTTCAATATATAATAATTTTATTATTTTATCATAGTAGTTTAAATATTTAATATATTCTATTAATTAATTATAATTACATATTAGAAGTAAAATTTATTTATTTATTTAATTGTCTATCATGTTCAAAATTAATTTGTTCCCACAAATTACAATAATTAATAATTTAAAATATTTAAAAGATATATAAAAATTTTATTGACTCTTACCAAAAAACTCCTCTACTCCCACTTAATTACACGTCATGCCCCAATATATAATAATTCTATTATTTCATTATAATGATTTAAATATTTCATATATTATATTAAAACCACCTCTTCCAATTACCAAAAATCCAATTACTTCTACATAATTACATATCATGCCTCAATATATAATAATTTTATTATTTTATCATAATGATTTAAATATTTATTATATTTTATTAATTTATATTAATTAACTATAACTACATATTAGAAGTAAAAAAAATTTATTTATTTAATTGTCTATCATGTTCAAAATTAATTTGTTGCCACAAATCACAATAATTAATAAATTAAAATATTTAAAAGACATATAAAAATTTTATTAACTCCTACCAAAAAACCCCTCTACTCCCACTTAATTACATACTATGCCCAATATATAATAATTTTATTGTTTCATCATAATGATTTAAATATTTAATATATTCTATTAAAACCACCTCTTCCAATTACCAAAAAACCCAATTACTTCCACATAATTACATACCATGCCCCAATATATAATAACTTTATTATTTTATCATAATGATTTAAATATTTAATATATTTTATTAATTTATATTAATTAACTATAACTACATATTGGAAGTGAAATTTATTTATTTATTTAATTGTCTATCATATTCAAAATTAATTTGTTGCCACAAATCACAATAATTAATAACTTAAAATATTTAAAAGACATATAGAAATTTTATTGACTCTTACCAAAAAACTTCTCTACTCCCACTTAATTAAATACCATGCCCTAATATATAATAATTCCATTATTTCATCATAATGATTTAAATATTTAATATATTCTATTAAAACCACCTCTTTCAATTACCAAAAAACCCAATTACTTCCACATAATTACACATCATGCCCCAATATATAATAATTTTATTATTTTATCATAATGATTTAAATATTTAATATATTTTATTAATTTATATTAATTAACTATAACTACATATTGGAAGTAATTTTTTTTTATTTATTTAATTGTCTATCATATTCAAAATTAATTTGTTGCCACAAATCACAATAATTAATAACTTAAAATATTTAAAAGACATATAGAAATTTTATTGACTCTTACCAAAAAAACCTCTACTCCCACTTAATTACATACCATGCCCAATATATAATAATTCCATTGTTTCATCATAATAATTTAAATATTTAATATATTCTGTTAATTTATATTAATTAACTATAACTACATATTGGAAGTTAAATTTTATTTATCTATTTGATTGGCTATCATGTTCAAAACTAATTTGTTACCACAAATCAAAATAATTAATAACTTAAAATATTTAAAAGACATATAAAAAATCTATTGACTCTCATTATTTTAGCAATGCCACATAAATTGAGATAAAATAAAAAGTTATGCAAATCATAATAATTAACAACTTAAAATATTTAAAAGAAATATAAAAATTTTAGTTGACTCTCAAAATTGTATTGAAGCTACATAAATTGGGACACAAGGAGTAAATATATTATTTGATAATTACGTAAAAATTATTATAAATCACAATAATTAACAAGTTATAATACTTTTTTAAAAATAGATAAAAGTTTTATTCAACTCTCAAAATTTATCGGTGCAACATAAATTATAATAAAATAAAAAATTATCTTAATTAGTTGCAACTAAATATTTAAAGTAGATCAATTTTATTATTTTTATTGACTTTTATATAAAAAATAATCTTTTTATTTATTTATTTATTTATTTTAGTAAATTTAAATGTTAAAATTACTTTTTCCTTATATAGAAATACTAATATTTAAACTTAACTTAAAATTTTTAAATTACAAAATTAAGAAATTTAATTTAATAAAATAAATTTCTAATGAATATTTTCTTAAAATTTGTGTTGGGTCAATATGTATCAAGTTAAAAAGAAATAAAGAAAAATATATAGAAAAATTTTATTATTGTGAAAGATATATATAATGCACTATCCAATAATGTTTAATAATATCATATTTTGCATATGCAAATATAGCATCCTGTATTTATTTAATATACTATTCTTGTGAATTATCGATGATTTCTTTTGAATATGATAAAATTATATTAATTTTTATAGTAATAACATAATTAATTGCTTTTAATTAATTATTATGAGTCATCTAGGTATTAAGAAAATAAATAATATTTAATAAAAAATAAAATAGACATAAAATACGAAATTAACTCTTAATGTTTTAAATTAAATTTTCGTCTTTCGAACGATGATTTTACTATATCACTCCTTATTATAAGTCATTTATGTATTAGAAAAATAAGAATAACAAAATGATATGTCAACATAAAATATTTGATTGACTATCAAAATTATATTAGTGCCACATAAATTGAGATGGGACTAAAGAAGGTATGAAGCAATATATATTATTTGAAAATGAAATAAAAGGTACTGTAAATAACAATAATTAAAAATTGACTTATTTCTACTTCAGTTGCTTCAGTCGTGATTTTACTATATCACTCCTAATTAATTATTATGGTCATTTAAGCATTATGCCACATAAGTTGAGATATAAAAAATATTATAAATCACAATGATAAAAAATTTAAATTATTTAAAAAATATAATTGGCTGGCATCGATATAAAATTCTGGACAAGGAGGGTAGCATATATTATTCAAAAATTACATAAAAAGTATTATAAATTATAATTGTTAACAACTTAAAATATCTAAAAATAATTTAATATGTTATATATTTCAAAAAATTACATGAAAAATACTAGAAATCACAATAATTAACAACTTAAAAAATTTAAAAGATATAAAATATTTGATTGACTCTTGAAATTATATTAGTGTTACTGAAATTGGAATAGAAGAAAAGTATTATAAATCACAATAATTTAAAACTTAAATTATTTTTAAAATATAATTGACTATCAATATCACAATAATTTGGACAAGAAAAGTAACGTATATTAATTTGAAAATTACATAAAAAATATTATAAATTAAAATAGTTAACAACTTAAATTATCTAAATACGTATTAAAATAACATATATTAAACTAATGCTAGATTCTGGATGAATCCTAGAAAATATATGTAATTTTTTATTAAAAAAATTTATTTAAATATATTGAGATAAAAAAAATAAATAAATATCTTAATATTAGTCCGTGCTGACATGGGTCATGCTCGTCTGTTCTTAAAATATGTATTGAATCCAAAATTGCTTCACGTATTCATGCATGTATAATTGTAGTAAGCTTTGTCTAAGTAGAAATTTTATAGGGGTTTTGAAAAAACAGAAAAAACGAGTGTGCTGTGGATCTTTCAACCGTATGGTATGTTCCCTCTGAATTTTGTTATTTTTTTGAACTTTAAATATGAATGTATCTCCGTTGTAAGTTGAGTTGAGTTGTTATTTTTTTGAAATATGTATGTATCTCTGTTTGTAAGTTTAGTGTGCTCTTTTCTATATTTATAAACCATATCTCTTCTGTTAATTTGATTTCTACTGTAGTAATGGATGATCTTAAAGTTGCCAGTGCTTAAACTTTACAACATCTCTCCAAAGAGATACAATAGTAGAAGCAAGTCACCTTCTAGGCATGGTTCAACAGCTGCTTGGTGGAGAGACATAAAAAAGATTAATTTAAAATATTGTAACCCATTTTTGACAATTGTTATTTCAGCCGAGTTCCGATGGATAGCAATGTTGTGTCCTGAACTGAGTAAAATAGGACACCTACAAGTCTACAACTGGTGAAAACCTCAACATGAAACAACTCTGTACTTTAGGTCTTTTTCGTGTTTATGTAACATGTTAACATCCAATAATCTTTCCACAGTTTTGATGCCCTTTATAGTTAGATGAAGTAGGATTTACTCTTGAATAAATGGTGGTGAGATGTTCCTGAATTATTAATACTTGCAATATTCAGGAAGATTACTTTCTAAATTAGTATGTAAAGGGTGTGTTATTGATCATTAACTTGTTTGGATGGTTGTCATCTCTTCTATTGTATCGTATTGTCATATTAAAATGCTGTCGCAAAGTTTAATATATGTTTACCTTTTGACTTGGCATAACAGTGGCTACAGCCTGTTGAGGGATCCACGTTACAACAAAGGTCTTGCCTTCACTGAGATAAAAAGAGATGCTCATTACTTGCGAGGCCTTTTGCCTCCTGTTGTTTCCAGACAGGAACTGCAGGTAAACATAGTTACTATTAAAGTGTCTCAAATTTTGAGATGTATGTGTGTTTGTATGATCTTTATAAGAACTTTATTGATGTTGTGTTATATCAAACAGGAAAAAAAACTTATGCAGTCTATTCGCCAATATGATGTCCCTCTGCACAAATATGTCGCCATGATGGAATTAGAGATATCCTTGGAAACATGTGTTGGTGCAATACCTTGATACTAATTTTGTCACTGTCAGCTGGGGTGCATCCCGACTTTGCTTCCATGCCTTTTCACTTACTTTTCCCTCTATTGGGTGCGTTTGTAATTTGCAGGAACGAAATGAAAGGTTGTTCTCCAAGCTTCTTATTAATAATGTGGAGGAGTTACTATTGTCTACACTTCAATTGTTGGTGAGGCGTGTCAAAAATATGGAAGCCTTTTTAAGCGCCCATAGGGTTTATACATCAGTTTGAAAGAAAAGTATGACAGTGATTAAAGTTTTTTTTCCTACTTTCACGCGAAGGTACATTCGATTAAAGTATGAACATCTTTTTTTTAGGGGAAGGATCCTTGAGGTATTGAAGAATTGGCCTGAAAGATCAATCCAAGTCATCCCCGGGACTGATGGAGAAAGAATTCTGGGACTTAGGGACCTTGGTTGCAGGTGATGATGCCCTCAATTGATATAAAAGTCGCTTTCCTTCTTCCCACTATGTATGACTCAAATGACATTCATTTTAACGTCACAGGGAATACCTGTGGGGAAATTGGCTCTATATATTGCACTTGGAGGAGTCAGACCTTCAGCGGTAACAAAATTTGTGAATTAGCATATCCTGATTCTGTGCCATATTCTTATCTATAAAAACATTTTCAGTTATCAATTTATTTGTATATGCAGTGCTTGCCTATAACCATTGACGAAGGGTCAACCAATGAGAAGTTACTGAACGATGAATTCTACATTGCTCTCAGACAAAAGACAAAAGAGAGCAACTGGGCAGGTGAATTTTAGCCTATTCGCCTTTGTAGATTACTATGTGGAAGTCTGAATTCTTACTGAACTTACTTTTGCTACATTTTTCCCTCCTTTCAGGAATATTATGACTTCATGAATTCATGTCTGCTGTGAAGCAAAATTATGGTGAAAAAATTCTCATACAGGTCAATAATTTGAAACTTATCCAATATTATATCAATGAATGGTTCTTCACTTTTTTCCCCTGTGATGCCTGAACCTGAAGTTTGTAACTTCATTCTCAGTTTGAAGATTTTGCAAACCACAATGCTATTGAGCTGTTGGCTAAGTATCGTACCACACATTTGGTCTTCAATGATGATATGCATGTTATTTTATCTGTACTTCGGGTACACAAAATCTGTATATGCAGAACAATAACTTCAACTAGAGTTCAAGTATAAACAAGAACACAATGAAGTTTATCAAATACCCTCAACACAAGATCAAAATGACCTTTCCAAGAGGTGTATTTTATTCTTTCAGAAAGTAGATGAAACAGAAATGAATAAGGCCAAGTCGTCCGAATTCACGAGTTTCCTTAAGGAAATAATTCCCGTCACTGTACCCGAGGTTGTGGAATTCTTCCTCCCAGGTTAAAATGGCCAAACAGACCAATTGTAGTGGTACCTCAAACAATTGGAATATCTTCGAACGCACAGAACGTTTTGATTGATCACACAGAGTAATTTGTAAGACAGGAAGTATTTTGTATTTTGAAAATTTTCGTATCAAAACCTGTGGAAGAAAGCAGATTTTTATAGCCATAACATGCCTCTTCTGAAAAGTGGCAAAGGTTCATCTAAAAGGTGTAACCTTTTCTGAAAATTCATGTCCATTTGTCCATACAGTGTGACTGTTCTGAACAGGCATGCCATTTCGTGAATAAGTGTGTCAGTTCGTCGAAACAATGCATCAGTTCACCGAAACAGTGCATCAGTTCACCGAAACAGTGGCACCAGTTCGATGAAGTATTGCATCAGCTCGAACTTCTGTAAGCATGTATAAATGGAGTACCAAAACCAGAAAATATTTTACTGCATTTTTTTGTATTTTTGGATTAGATTTCTGTCTGGATTTCTTTATTTCCGTCAAATAAACTTTGTTCAAAAAGATAGATCTCATCGATCATTTGCCAAATCCGAAGCCGAAGTCGAGCGAGCAACAACGACGACGGCGCGAGGCATCTCTTATTTCTTGCCTCACTTACCATGTGGAGTAAGTGTTCTTATTATAAACACTCCAAAGTTCCCTTCTCCCACCAATGTGGGAGAATTAGTGAACTTTTCAATTTGGAGTACACTTTCTAAATTGGGTGTCTCCGTTCCTCCACCATTTTCTATTTTCCATTTTCCATTCACACTTCATACACACTTTGAACCCAACAATCCCCCACATGAATGGGGAATGACTATTTTTGGTAAAAGTTGTACGGACAAGTATGTGATCATCAAGCAAAGACTGGTTGTATCTGGATGGGTTTCCCTTTGAACTTTCCGTAGTATACATGAATCGGATGCACTCGGTCAATCGGTAGATTTGATATCTTTGAACCGTCGAGCTTTAATGCACACTTAGATAATACATGTCACACAACCAGCCTTTTAACATTTATGGTTCTCACGGTTTTGTTCTTTTCATCCATGAACACGTCCCGGTTTCATGAGAGCTTAGAGAATAGGCCTTTACTAACATTCTCCTTGAAATGGCTTCCACTTCGCCCTCACATAGGTGATTGCTAAACGTTCAATCCTGTAGATTAAACTATTTGGTCAAATCTGCCAAATTTAGATAATCATTAAAAGACTTTTCACCTTAAGTCTTATCCTAGTTTACTGTACATTGTCTACATCATGAGAATGAGTTGGGTAATTGACAATGTTGAACCTGCCAGGCACAACTTTGTTTGATCTCCTTGAACCTAGTTCTTGGTATCTCCAGTCTGCTAGGTAGAGTTACCGCCATGCTGCCTTGTCCTAGGCCTTAAACCCATTACCTTGGATGTCCTTTTTACTCCTTCTCTAGATAGGCCTTTTGTAAGTGGATCCGACACATTATCCTTTGACTTTACATAGTCTACAGTGATAATTCCACTAGAGAGAAGTTCTCTAACGGTATTATATCTTCGTCTTATATGACGAGATTTACTGTTATACATCATGCTCCCTGCCCTACCTATTGCCGGTTGGCTATCACAGTGTATACATACTGGTGCCTCTGGCTTGGGCCAATACGGAATATCTTCCAAGAAATTTCGGAGCCATTCTGCTTCTTCACCGGCTTTATCTAATGCGATAAATTCATATTCCATTGTAGAGCAAGCGATACAAGTCTGTTTGGATGATTTCCAAGAAGCTGCTCCTTCACCTATAGTAAATACATATCCACTTGTGGATTTTACTTCGTTCGATCCAGGGATCCAATTTGCATCACTATATCCTTCAAGTACCGTATGATATTTAGTATAATGCAAAGCATAGTTTTAAGTGTATTTAAGATACCCCAAAACTCTTTTCATTGTCATCCAATGAGTTTTGTTGGGATTACTCGTGTACCGACTCAATTTACTGATAGCGCATGCTATGTCTGGTCATGTACAGTTCATTATATACATTAAACATCCCAATACTCTTACGTACTCCAATTGCAAGTCACTTTCACCTTCATTCTTTCGAAGTGCAAAGCTCCATCCAATGGAGTCTTGGCAATACCGAATTTCATATACTTGAACTTGTCAAGTACCTTTTCGATATAATGAGACTGTGACAATGCCAACCCTTGTGGAGTTCGATGTATTCTTATACCTAAGATCACATCTGCAACTCCAAGGTCCTTCATATCAAATTTTCTCTCGAGCATTCGTTTTTTTGCATTTATGTCAGAAATGTCTCTACTTATGATTAGCATATCATCCACATATAAACATACAATGACTTGGTTTAGTCAAACTTCGCATGCCATTGTTTAGGTGTTTACTTTAGTCCATACAATAACTTAATAAGTCTACACACCTTATTCTCCTTCCTTGGAACCACAAAACCCTCAGGTTGTTCCATGTAAATTTCTTCCTCCAATTCTCCATTTAGGAAAGCAATTTTCACATCCATTTGATGGATTTCAAGACCATATACCGCAGCCAAGGCAATTAACATTCGAATCGATGTTATCCTTGTTACTGGCGAGTATGTATTGAAGTAATCAAGTCATTCTTTTTGTTTGAAGCCTTTTACTACAAGTCTTGTCTTGTATTTGTCAATAGTACCATCCGCTTTCATCTTTCTTTTGAAGATCCATTTAGAACCTAAAGGCTTATTTCCAGGAGGAAGGTCAACCAATTCCCATGTATGGTTGCTTAAGATTGAATCTATGTCATTATTGACTGCCTCTTTCCAAAAGGATGAATCCGAAGATGCTATCGCTTCCTTAAATGTTTGAGGCTCATTTTCCAAAACAAATGTCACAAAATACGATCCAAACGAAGTAGACGTTCTTTGACGTGTACTACGTCTTGGATTTTTTTCATTATGTTCATTCTTAATTGGTTCATCACGAGGTCGTTTAGATCCTCCACTAGACTGTTCATGTCTAAGTTTATACGGGTAAATGTTTTCAAAGAATTCAGCATTATGTGATTTAATTGCCGTATTTTCATTAATATCCGGATGTTCGAATTTATGAACCAAAAATTGACATGCTTTACTACTTTTAGCATATCCTATGAACACGCAGTCCACCGTTTTAGGTCCTATCTTAACCCTTTTAGGTATAGGAACTTGAACCTTCGCTAGACACCCCCACACTTTGAAATATTTCAAGTTGGGTTTCCTTCTTTTCCATTTTTCGTAAGGAATTGATTGTCTTACTATGGAAAACTCTGTTGAGTATACGATTGGCTATAAGGATAGCCTCCCCCATAAGTTTTGCGGTAAACCAGAACTTATAAGTAAGGCATTCATCATTTCTTTCAAAGTTCGGTTTTTCCTTTCCGCAATTCCATTAGATTGAGGTGAATATGGGGCCGTAGTTTGATGGATTATTCCATTCTCTACACATATTTGCGCAAAGAAAGATTTATATTCTCCGCCCCTATCACTTCTTATCATTTTGATCTTTTTGTCTAACTGATTTTCAACTTCAGTTTTATATTGCCTAAACGCATCTATTGTTTCATCCTTACTATTTACAAGTAGACATAACAATATCTAGTGCAATCGTCAATAAAAGTTATAAATACTTTTTCCCACCACGTGATAGTGTTGACTTCATATTACAAATGTCAATGTGTATTAAGTCTAAGGGATTGGAATTCCTTTCAACGGACTTATAAGGATGCTTTGCATACTTCGATTCCACACACGTTTGACACTTTGATTTATTGCACTCAAAGTTTGGCAAAACTTCTAAGTTAATCAGTTTTTGTAACGTTTTGTAATTAACATGGCCTAACCGTTCATGCCATAAATCATAAGACTCAAGAAAATAAGAAGAAGTCAAACTTTTATTTATTTCAATAGTCATTACATTCATCTTATAAAGGCCTTCGGTCAGATAGCCTTTTCCTACATACATTTCTCCTTTGCTAATTACAATTTTTCCAGAAACGGTTACACATTTGAATCCGTTCTAGAAGTAAAACAGGAATTAAATTCCTACGTAACTCCGGAACATACAAGACATTGTTAAGTGTCGAGACCTTTTCGGAAGTCATTTTTAAGCAAATTTTTCCTGTTCCTTCTACCTTAGCCGTAGCGGAGTTAGCCATGTAGATCATTTCTTTTACTTGAGCCGGAACGAATGACGAAAACGACTCCTTGTTGGCACATACATGGCGGGTGGCACCAGAATCCATCCACCATTCGCGAGGATTCCCCGTCAAGTTACATTTTGAGAACATAGCACACAGATCATCGCATTTTTTGTTGGATTCAATCATATTTGCTTGATATTTCTTCTTGCCTTTCTTTGGGGCACGACAATCTATGGACTTGTGGCCAATCTTGCCACAATTGAAGCATTTTCCTTTGAACTTTTTCTTGGGTTGATTGCTTCCTTGTTCATCTTTCTTCCTTTTCTTAGAATTGTTTTGGTCATCTTCTACAATATGTGCTCCATTAATTGTAGAATTCCCCTTTGACCTTCTTTCGGCTGCTTTATTATCCTCTTCAATACGAAGTTGAACAATAAGATCTTCAACAGTCATCTCCTTGCGTTTATGCTTTAAGTAGTTTTTGAAGTCTTTCCACAAAGGTGATAGCTTCTCAACTATCGCTGCTACTTAGAAAGCATCATTCACAATTAAACCTACAAAACAGTTTATGTGAGTATTAAGAACATTTTTAATTTGTTCAACTAAGGTATTTTTCAAAGATATACCTTCTGCTAGGAGATCATGTATGATGACTTGCAACTCTTGTACTTGAGAGACAACAAATTTGCTATCTATCATTTTGAAGTCCAAGAACCGTGCAATAAGGAATTTCTTAATTCCCACATCCTCCGTCTTATATTTTCGTTCAAGTGCCCCCCACAGTTTCTTTGATGTCTTGGTTCCACTATAAACATTGTAGACGTCGTCTTGGAGACTACTCAGAATATAATTCCTGCAAAGGAAGTCCGAATGTTTCCAAGCTTCTACAATAACGAAGCGGTTTTTGTCCGAGGTTCCCTCGGGCAACTCAGGAGCATCTTCGCTAGTGAACCGTTGCATACATAAAGTGGTGAGGTAAAAGAACATCTTTTGCTGCCATCGCTTGAAGTCAATGCCCGAAAATTTTTCGGGCTTCTCCGCCGGTGCCATTGTTGGCGGAGCATTTGTGCGACTTGATGTGGTAATATTAGTTGCCCCCACAGACGTCGCATCCATCATTTGACTTTCGTTAGTCATCTTTCCTGTCAACACAAGACAAAAAAATTTAGTATTTTCAGAATACTACTTATAAAGTTAAATAACTTTTCAACTTTTCTTCTTGTTTCTAATTAACGATGAAGTTTTTATAACTTCAAAATGTTAACCGAGTGAACTTTAACTTGTGATGAAGATTTTATGTCTTCTAATCACTAGTTAAATTCAATCGGAGTAGAAAGCTTAAAGTTTTAATCTTCAAAAACAAGTTATACAGATTCTGTAAAGTTATTTCCTTAAGATTGTTATTTTATCTGTACTTCGGGTACACAAAATCTGTATATGCAGAACAATAACTTCAACTAGAGTTCAAGTATAAACAAGAACACAATGAAGTATATCAAATACCCTCAACACAAGATCAAAATGACCTTTCCAAGAGGTGTATTTTGTTCTTTCAGAAAGTAGATGAAACAGAAATGAATAAGGCCAAGTCGTCCGAATTCACGAAGTTTCCTTAAGGAAATAATTCCCCTCACTGTACCCGAGGTTGTGGAATTCTTCCTCCCAGGATAAAATGGCCAAACAGACCAATTGTAGTGGTACCTCAAACAATTGGAATACCTCAAATCAACCAATTGTAGTGATTGATCACACAGAGTAATTTGTAAGACAGGAAGTATTTTGTATTTTGAAAATTTTCGTATCAAAACCTGTGGAAGAAAGCAGGTTTTTATAGCCATAACATACCTCTTCTGAAAAGTGGTAAAGGTTCATATAAAAGGTGTAACCTTTTCTGAAAATTCATGTCCATTTGTCCAAACAGTGTGACTGTTCTGAACAGGCATGCCATTTCGTGAATAAGTGTGTCAGTTCGTCGAAACAATGCATCAGTTTGCTGAAACAGTGCATCAGTTCACCGAAACAGTGGCACCAGTTTGATGAAGTATTGCATCAGTTCGAACTTCTGTATGCATGCATAAATGGAGTACAAAAATCAGAAAATATTTTGTTGCGTTTTTTTGTATTTTTGGATTAGATTTCTGTCTGGATTTCTTTATTTCCGTCAAATAAACTTTTTCCAAAAAAATAGATCTCATCAATCATTTGCTGAAGCCAAAGCCGAGTGAGCGACGACGACGACGGCGCGAGGCATCTCTTATTTCTTGCCTCACTTATCATGTGGAGTAAGTGTTCTTATTACAAACACTCCAAAGTTCCCTTCTCCCACCAATGTGGGAGAATTAGTGAACTTTCCAATTTGGAGTACACTTTCTAAATTGGGTGTCTCCGTTCCTCCACCATTTTCTATTCACACTCCATACTCACTTTGAACCCAACAATACAGGTATGGAATATGTCTCTCTGGCTATTCTAATTCTAATGATATGTTCATATCTGCTCATCGATTCTTCTATTACAGGGGACAACTTTTGTGGTCCTTGCAGGGCTTATTGCATCCCTTAAGCTACTTGGAGGTGCATTATGTGATCATACATTCTTGTTCCTTGGTGCTGGAGAGGTTAGTTTTTATCTTTTTGATAAATTTGCCACTCCAACTTGGGCTGTTTTCGGCGCACAAGATTTTATATATTTTTAACTGGTAATAGGTTCCAGAATGACTTAAAAGGGAAACCTCAACTTTCTGGTGTACCCTCTTTTTTTTATGTTCAAAACTCTTTTGGGTTTAGTGTTGGTTATGGTTTCATTAGAATCTTCACACCTCTTTCAACTCCATCATCTTATCTGCTTTGCCCAAAGGAAATTAAGCCGGCCATGGAATTATAATTGTTTTATGTTTCTTCTGGTGTAACTCTCAAAGTTGTAATACATACGTCATGAACTATTAGAAAGAATCTCAAAGCCAAATGACTCATGTTAATTGCCTTATAATTGCAGACTGGGACTGGTATTGCAGAACTCATAGCACTTGAAATTTCAAAGAAGGTACCAGATTAGTTTATTCGAACAAACTATAGAACTAAGATTTGTTCTGATTCCAATTAGTTGCGCGTAATAAATTTCGATATTGTTGCCTGCAGAAAGACACTCCCGTGGAGGAGACGCGAAAAAGATCTGGCTTGTGGACTCAAAGATAGAGAACATACACGATCTATGATATGCAGAGAGCTCCAATTGATCCCTTAACATGAAAACGCTGCGAACCATCAGCATCTCAGGGTGTTCCACTTAAAGGGATCAGGTAAGTGTACAGAGTGGAGACTCTAACAGCTGCTGTTCTACCATATTGGATTTCTTTTATTGTTCTGATGAGATATCAAACTTGTAATATGACAGGGGTGGCAGCATATTCAGAGGCTTTAGAGGCTAGTTCAAGCACTTCCAATTTCTTCCTGCAACATGTGAGACTTCTCCAATCATGGCTAATCAATTCTCAGTAATGCGCTTTCCTTCAACTCTATATTCTTTCAGTAAAGTCTTTATTATATTTTGATGTTGTTTTGTGCTTTTACGCTTGAGGAGCACTCAGTGTGAGCTCAATATATACGAGCAAGAGCCATGCCACTTTTACCTTTTCTTTTCATAGTAAATAGTCAAAAAATCTGGATAAAAAAATGAAGCATACTGATTATGCTAACATTAAATGTCGTTCCTTCATAGGTTCTATACATATTTGTTAGCATATTTTTGTCATGTTTTAGCCTAGGGCATTTGTTCAGTAGCAAGGTTATAAACATGGGATGTATGGTAGGCATACTTCACGAGTTCAATGCTGATAGAAACAAATCTGTTATTGAAGTGGAGAAAAGTAGTGGAATGGAGTCATCATACACCATGTCTTGGTGTTTAAAACAACAAGTTTCTCTGTTACAGGAAAACTGTATATAATGTTTTATGATCATTCATTTTTTGAGAAGGAATATTTTATTGATCTTTATTTTGAAAGGAATTGTTAACTCTTTTTTTGTGGATAGTCTTTATTAGAAAAATCAGGCAACAGAAGAGAATATATGGGTTTTCTGATGATAATTAAACGGAAGAGAGTTAGAAATGCCCTTAGACTTTAGAACGTGTATCCCACTTGTCAATTATCATTAACTTTAGTTTTGCAGATGACTCGTGGAAAAAGGTTCATGTTGTCTCAAATCATTTTTCTTACTTCCTATAGAAAAGTTGGTCTTATTCGTATATTTTGTCAACAGCTAAATCATTCATCAGCTAAAGGGAAGCAAATAAAATCTGCAAATGCAAAAAATAAAATTTCCTTATAGGTCACAAAACCTGTTGTGAGTAAACCTGATGTGGAGGTATTCTCTCTATTTGGTGAATCCACAACACAACTTTCTCTTATATGTTTATTACGATTGACTTTTTATTCTGCTTGCAGGAAATTGATGAGGATGGCGATACAAATAGTGGTTGTGAGCTCAAATTTCATCTTCAGTTTTAAGATAAAAGACATAAAGTGACTATTGAAGTTGTCCATCTTAGGTAATAATCATTCTATTAGAAGATTTGTCATATTGTTGAATGTAAAACATGAGCTTATGAAGTGCATGGTCAGTCTCTTAGTTAATTTCTAAAGATTACGATTCCTCACAGTCATATTAGGAATACAAGGAGTTATTATCGTTTGAAATTGACCCAAAAATTTATTTTTGATAGGCTGAAGTAGATCGACCATAACTTTTTTCTTCGATAGACAATTTGGATGAAACCAATTTCATTGGAAAGAGGACTTGCAGAGCTTTCCGTTGATATATAGTAGATCACCCAGATCATTATGTATAAGGAGTTATGATTGTTTAAAGTTGGAGCAAAAATACGCCAAGCCTCAGTACTTTTTCCTGCACGTTTTACTGTTCACTACTATTTACGGTTCGATCGGAATGTTCATAACTCGTCGCTCGGGTGTCCGTTTTGGATGATCCACATATTGTTGGAAATATTATTAAATACTCTACGTGATGGTGGGCCATAATCTAAGATATTCCACGCGGAAAATTTATAATTCATTCTAGAAGATAGAACCCAACACGTTTACGCACAAAATTTCAACGAAAAAATTTTTGGGGTATTACATCATCCCCCCTGGAAACATTTGTCCTCGAATGATGATAGACATGCCAAGATTAGATAGGGAATAGAGTATACAGATGAAACCATTCATTAGACTCATCACCACATCGTTTCTCACTCCGAATGCAACATAGAATGCATAAATTCAAGAAACTACGGCTGAACACATAATAAATGACAGCTGAACTGCTGCAACTTTTATCAAAAGTGCATGATTTAGGAAAGAACGGTACCTTCAGCTTTATCGAAGTTCACGGAAAATAGGTGCGGGTACTTGGATCGCATATCCGCTTCAGCTTCCCAAATTGCACCCTCAACAGATTGGTTTCGCCACAACACCTTGACCAAGGGAACTTCTTTGTTCCTTAGTCTTCAGATACTGAAATCAATAATCTCAACGGGAATCTCATCAAAAGAAAGATTTTCTTGAATGTCAGCACTCACAGAGGAATCCACTACCACAACATCGCTAATATGCTTTCTAAGCATGGAGATATGGAATATTCGATGAACAGAGGACAACTCGGAAGGCAACTAGACCTCATAAGCTACCTTACTAACACGGCTAAGAATTTTGTAAGGACCAACATAACAGGGACTAAGCTTCCCCTTCTTTCCGAATCTCTTTACCCCCTCATGGGTGAAATTTTCAGATACACTAGGTCACCAACTTCAAACTCAAGGTTACTCCTTCTAACATCCGCATATGACTTCTGACGACTTTGCGCAATTATCAACCTTTCCCTAATCAAATTAACTTTTTCCATAGCCTCAAATACCGAATCAGGACCACTCACAGACGCTTCACCCACCTCGAACCAACCTATGGGTGATCTATACTTCCTCTCATATAAGGCTTCAAACAGAGCCATGCCAATACTAGAGTGGAAACTGTTATTGTAAGCAAACTCTATCAACGGTAAGTGATCATCCCAACTTCCCTTAAAGTCAAGTGCACAAGCTCTCAACATATCCTCTAAGGTATGGATGGTCCACCCAGCCTGAACATCGGTCTGTGGATGAAAAGCAGAACTCAAAAGAACTTGGGTACCAAGATCCTTCTGAAAATCTTTACAAAATTGCGAAGTGAACTGAATACCCCTATCCGAAATGATAGACAAGGCAACTCCATGCAGTCTGACTAGCTCTTGGATATACAATCTAGCGTAATCCTCAGCAGTATATAAAGTATAAACAGGCAAGAAATGAGCAGATTTAGTCAACCTATCAACCACAACCCAAATGGAATCGTGATGGCATCGGGAAGGAGGTAAACCAATCATGAAGTCCATATTTATCTCTTCCCACTTCCAGGTGGGAATACTAAACTCTTGCATCATACCACCAGGTCTTTGTTGTTCAACCTTAACCTGTTGGCATGTTGCACACTTAGCTACAAACGCTACTATATCTTTCTTCATGTCACTCTACCAATAGATTTCCCGCAAGTCTCGGTACATTTTGGTGGCACCAGGATGAATAGAATATCGCGCCCCGTGCACTTTAGCCATAATACTCTGTCTTAGATCATCAACATTTGGGACACACAATCTACCCTGCAATCTTAACATACCATCTCCCCCTTGGGAGAAAACCTATACTTTTTGGTCCTTGACTGGCTCCTTCAGTCTGACCAAACTAGCATCTAAGTATTGGTTTTCCTTCACTTCCTAAACCAAGGAGGATTCAGAACTACTCTGAACCCCTATACTACCTTCAGCAGAGTCAAACAACCTAACCCCCAATCTAGCCAAACGATGTACATTACGAGCCAACTCTTTTTTACCTTCTACCACATATGAAACACTACCCATGGACACTCTAATTAGGGCATCCTCCATAATATTGGCCTTGCCTGATGGTACAACACACTCATATCATAGTCCTTTAACAATTCTAACCCTCATCTCTGCCTAAGATTCAATTCTCTCTGGGTAAACACATACTGCAAACTCTTATGATCAGTGAAAACATCAACATGGACACCATACAAATAGTGTCTCCAGATTTTCAAAGCAAACACAACAGCAGCCAACTCAAGGTCATGGGTGGGGTAACTTTTCTCTTGGGGTTTCAACTGTCTAGAAGCATAAGCTACCACCTTACCCTTCTACATCAATACACAACTCAACCCAACTCTCAAAGCATCACAGTACACCACAAAACCATCAACACCATCAGGCAAAGTCAAAACAGGTGCTGAAGTGAGTCGAGTCTTCAACTCCTGAAAACTCTTCTCACAACATTCGTACCACAAGAACTTCACTTTCTTTTGGGTCAATCGAGTCATAGGAGACACTATAGAGGAGAAACCCTCAATAAAACTGTGGTAATAGCCATCTAAACCCAAGAAACTTTGGATATCAGTCGGAGAAATAGGTCTAGACCAATTTCTAACTGTTTCGGTCTTTTGGGGATCAAGTCTAATACCCTCGGAAGAAATGATATGACCCAGAAAAGCAACTGACCTTAGCCAAAACTCACACTTACTAAATTTGGCAAACAACTTGTGATCTCTAAGGGTTTGTAAGACAGTTCGGAGATAATCAGAATGTTCATCCTCACTATGGGAGTACACCAATATATCATCGATGAACACTATGACAAACATATCCAGATATGGTCTGAACACTCGGTTCATGAGGTCCATGAAAGCTATTGGGGCATTAGTTAACCCAAAAGACATAATAAAAAACTCAAAATGGCCATAACGAGTTCAGAAAGTGGTTTTCGGGATGTCACACTCCCTAACTTTGAGTTGATGATAGCTGGAACGAAGGTCTATCTCTGAGAAATAACTTGCACCTTGCAATTGGTCAAACAAATCATCTATTCTTGGAAGAGGGTACTTATTTTTTATGTGACTTTATTCAGTTGGCGGTAATCAATGCACATACGCAAAGAGCCATCTTTCTTTCTCACAAATAATACAAGAGCACCCCAAGGAGAAACACTGGGCCTTATGAAACCTTTATCTAGTAGATCTTTAAGTTGATCTTTCAACTCCTTAAGTTCTGCAGGGGCCATACGGTAAGGAGAAATAGAAATGGGCTGAGTATCGAGAAGAAGATTAATCCCGAACTCTATCTCTCTATCAGGAGGTATCCCTGGGAGATCATCCGAAAAGACATCAAAAAACTCATTGACGACGTTAACCGACTGGAGAGTTAAAGTCTCAGACTTAGTGTCTTTGACTTTAACCAAATGGTAAATCACCCCTTGGAAATAAGCTTTTTAGCTTTGAGGTAAGAGATAAAATGACTCCTGGGTAACACAGAATTCCTAGACCACTCAAACATGGATGCACCCGAAAACTGAAACTTGACCACTCGGGTTCGACAATCAATAGAGGCATAAGAAGAATACAGTCAGTCCATACCCAGAATCACATCAAAATCTACCATGTCTAACTCAATCAGATCAGCCAATAAGACTATGAAGAACGGTAACAGGACACTTTTTATACACTTTCTGGGTAACAATTGAATCACCCATTAGGGTAGAAACTAGGATAGGCTCAGGAATAATCTCAGGACTCATTTCAAATTCACAACAATCAAAGGTGTAACATATGAAAAACTGGATCCAGGATCTAACAAAGCATACACATCAAACTGAAATATACGAAGCATACCAGTAACAACATTGGAAGAGTCCTCCTATTCCTGGTGGAAAGGTAAAGCATAGAATCTATTCTGGCACTGCCCGCCAGCATTGCTAGAAGAGGCACCCTGAGCTGGGGCTGGGAGAGTCACTAAAACTGGAGCACTAACAGTCTGAGTCTGGGTCTGAGAGCGATAGTCACGACGCCCTTTTCCATCCTGTGGACAATCTCTAACTCTGTGACTCATGTCACCACACCAGAAACAACCCCTCTTCTTACCCCAACACTCACCCGAATGAGCCCTACCACACTTAGGACACAGGGGACGATTTGGCTTACTGTCAGCACTATACTGGGACCTGGATGCATATGTCCTGCTACCTTGCTTCTGCCTACCTCTAGGCACAGGATCATTAGCATATGATGATGCTGGCATAGACGTACGATCCTAATACTGAGGGCGACTCTCTCCCTGCGATCTAGTCTGACCCTATCCGTGCTGTTTGAACCTAGCTCTCTTATTCCCTCTCATTCTATCTCTCTCCTTAATCTTGTCTGCCTCAATCTATGGGCATGAGTCATCAGCCTAGAAAGATTCATCTCACTATTCAGCATAGTAGACCGACACTCCTTAACCACATAACTAGACACTCCAGTCACAAACTTACTCATACTAGCCTGATTATCAGCCACTAAGTCAGGAGCATACTTGGCCAACTGATTGAACTGTAGACAGTACTCCCTAACAATCATAGAGCCCTATCGCAGGTTCAAAAACTCTTCCACCTTCGCCTCCCTCATCTCTACAGGGAAAAACTTATCTAGGAATGCATCCTGGAATTCTTCCCAAGTTGTAGGGATAGCTCTCTCACCTCTACCTTTCCTCCAAGCAACAACCCAGTCATAAGCAAGGTCTTTCAACCTATACACAGCTAACTCCACACTATGTTCCTCAGATACATGCATCACCTGAGTAATCTTCTGCACCTCCTCTAAAAACAACTGTGGATCCCCATCAGACTTGGACCCATAGAATTCCAGTGGATTCATCCGCATGAAGTCACAAATCCTGGCAGCAGCTGAATCACCTCCCTACTGCTTTGGAGCCGGGGTCGGGTTAGCCTGAATATTTGCAGTAACAGCTTGGGCCAGCGCCTTAAAGGCTTCCCAAAATTCAGCATGAGACACATTTTAATTCAATGGGTCAGCGGGTTGAGGTTGCTGACCATCATTATTTTTTCTTGCTTGACGTAGAGGCAAATTTTTGAAAGAGGAGAGCACGAATCAATAGCAGAGAGAGACACTTTAAGCACGATAGACTTCTGAAAAAAAGAATCACTCTTTTTCCTAAAACGTCTTGTAGCCTCTTGCTCATAGATATGGCGCGCTACACACCTATAATCAAGACTCTACTTAGCATGGCTTATCAGACTCCATAGGAAACCTTAAAACCTTAGGCTCTGATACCAAGTTTGTAACGCCCCAGAAAATAGGTCCTAGAGCGTCACACGGTGCTTGAGACTACGAGTAGCTCCAAGCTAACCCTTTGGGATATTTTCATTCAGTTCAACACAAATCAACGGGGTTTCCATAAATAACCCTCAAATATCAACAGAGTAATCATCTTCCAAGAATAAAAGAATTTCAGAAAGATAATAAAATACGACTTATTAGTCAAATCCCAACATCTATACTAGTCTGATAAGCCTCTAAGAAAATCACTAAAACCAGTGAGCCATTGAGACATGCCCTAACTGACTCATACTCAGTTATCAAATGTAAATAATTTCGTGGAACCAACATCAGAAATCAATCCTCGGAACATGAGGACTCACCATAATAGAGGATGTATAACAACGTGCCCAAACAATCATTGTCGAACCTGGAACTAAGCACCTGAACCTACATTCCAAGAAAATGCAGCCCACATCCAAAGATGTGGGTCAGTACCATGGAAAGGAATCGAGTATATGGGGGTGTAGGTAGTTATATAAACATCATCATCATAAATATTTATAAGAAATATACAGGATGTATGAAAAACTCACATAGCCCGATGAAAATTATCATAATCATGAGAGGATGAAATAACTACAATAACACATGTTAGTCTTCATATAATTTGTCAATCACTTTCAGTTCATCAATAATATCAATTCTCATAATGTAAATATCATTTAAATCTTTTGAAAGAATAACTTTCACAATTTCACTTTCAAATCACTTCACTAGTCACCATAGACACAAGAAAACACACACACACTGGGAGATCCTATAACCGACATAAACCATGTGAGCTACATGGAGTCCAACGTACGACCCACGTTGGGGAGAGCTGTCCTATCCTTTCCATTGAAGTAGGACTATCGATATCAAATCCACACAAACTAGTGATCACTATATAAATCAGCCTCAGGCTCACTCCTACGGGGGCACGTAGTTTTAGGAAAGTAAGATCGCTTTATACCTCCAACTCGGTGCTAAAGATTTCTCCCAGACATAGCTCAGATCATTTCAAAAAAATCCATAACAAAACAATTTCAGTAATATATAAATATACATCGGGAGCCATCATGCTTCCCATCTATCAAAATCAACCACGTTGTGGATTTTTTTCACACTCGAGTTCAAAACAACTCCATTAAGACCAAAAGGTAAAATCATTAAAAATATCTCAAATATTCAATATCAACGTGCTTATAACACACACTTTCTCAAAAAAACACAATTTCCAATGGGGATTCATGACCCAAATATCAAAATCATGATAAATATCGTTCAAGATTCATGCTTTATATCTCCACACATGTAAATTCATCTTTCAAAATCATAAACATCAAGATTTCATAATAATCATCATAAAATATGGGTTCATGCTTCAAATTCATAAAAATCAAATAAAAATCATGCCTTTGTAAAGAAAATTACTTTTGGGCACAAGAACGAAAGAGAGTTCTTGTTGAAAAATGCCACATACCTTGAATGATGAACTTTAGATCGATACTCATTTTTGAGATGTTAATCGTGCCTTTGAATGATGGTTCTTGGAGTTCTTGAACTAGGAACTTGGAATCTTGAATAAATTTGCAGAATTAATGGTGAACTTTAGAGGTTCTTGAAGTTGGATGTAGGAGCTTAGGGTTTTCTTTTTGAGAAAATTTGATGAAATATAACATATAATGCTTCTAATAGGCTTAAATATAGGGTTTGGATGGATTTTGGATGAGTGGGAATGACCAAAACGCCCCTAAAAATAAAAAAATTCTTGAGTCTGTCCTTTGGTGGACTGTTTTGATAGACTAAAATAGATCAACCATAACGTTTTACCTCAATATCTAAATTGGATGAAACCAATTTCATTACAAAGAGGAATCTCATATATTTCCGTTGATATATAGTATCTCACCCAGATCATTGTGTATGAGGAGTTATGATCATTTGAAGTTGACCCAAAAATTTGCTTTTGATAGGCTGAAGTAGATCAACCATAACTTTTTGCTCCGATAGACAAATTGGATGAAACCAATTTCATTGGAAAGAGGACTCGCAGAGATTTCCGTTGATATATAGTAGATCATTATGTACAAGGATTTATGATCGTTTAAAGTTGGAGCAAAAATACGCCAGGCCTCAGTACTTTTTCCTGCACGTTTTACTGTTTACTACTATTCACAGTTCGATCGGAATGTTCATAACTCATCGCTAAGGTGTCCGTTTTGGATGATACACATATCGTTGGAACGCTTATTGGATACTTTACGCAATGGTGTGTCATAATCTAAGACATTCGCATGGAAAATTTATAATTCATTCTAGAAGATAGAACCCAACACATTTACGCATAAAATTTCAACGAAAAATTTCTTGGGGTATTACAAAATTATTGTATGAACCCACTAGGCTTCTGATGCTCTATCTTAACTTGCTGATATGTAGAGAACTTAGCCACAAACTCTGCAATATATCTCTTCATCCCACTCCACCAATAGATCCCTCGTAAGTCATGATACATCTTTATGGCCCCTGGATGAATAGAGCAGCGCACACCATAATTTTCTACAAGAATTCACTGCCTCAAGTCATCTACACCCGAAACACACAAATGAACCTGATAACACAATACACCATCTCCCCCTTGGGTGAAAACCTCAACCTTATGATCCTTGACTGACTCTTTCAACTTGACTAGACAAGGATCTCTATCTTGTTTTTCGTTCACCTCGAAAACTAGAGATGATTCTGAACTAGTCTGAACCCACACATCACCCTCCTCTGTATCAACTAAGAGAACACCTAGTCTGGAAAGATGATGGACTTCTTGAGCTAACTTCTTCTTACTATCCTCAATATGAGCAACACTACCCATAGACAGTCTACTGAGAGCGTCGGCCACTACGTTGGCCTTACCCGAATGATAAAGGACACTTATGTCATAATTTTTCAAGAGCTCTAACCACCTTCTCTGATGAAGATTGAGATCTTTCTGAGAAAAGACATACTGAAGGCTCTTATGATATGTGAACACATCTACATGAACTCCGTACAGATAATGCCTTCAAATCTTTAAGGCAAATACTACGACTGCTAACTCAAGATCATGAGTAGGATAGTTCTTCTCATGGTATTTAAGTTGTCTGAAGGCGTAGGCTATGACGTTACCATGCTTCATGAGGACACAACCCAAACCTACTCTGGATGCATCACAATACACTACAAAACCATTTGAACCATCTGGAAGAGCCAAAACTGGAGCTGAGGTAAGTCAAGTCTTCAACTCCTAAAAATTCTTCTCGCAAGGATCTGACCACTGAAACTTGACTTTCTTCTCGGTTAATCTAGACATAGGGGATTAAATAGAAGAAAATCCCTCAACAAACCGTCTATAATAGCCAGCCAAACCCAAGAAACTCTTGATATCCGATGGAGAGACAGGTCTGGGCCAGTTTCTTACTGCTTTGGTCTTTTGAGGATCTACTCTAATGTCATCACCAGATATGATATGACCAAGAAATACTACTAACCTTAGCCAAAATTTGCACTTACTGAATTTGGCGAATAGATAATAATCTTTGAGAGTCTAAAGTACAATTCTAAGATGGTCTGCATGATCACGTTCACTACGGGAATAGACAAGAATATCATCTATGAAGACTATGACAAACATGTCCAAGTACCGCTTGAACACATGGTCCATCAAGTCCATGAAAGTTGTAGGGGCATTGGTAAGACCAAAGGACATGACTAGGAATTCAAAGTGACCATACCGAGTACAAAAGGTTGTTTTTGGAACATCACATTCCCTGAATCTGAGCTGATGATATCCTGATCTGAGGTCTATCTTAGAGAAATAGCTGGTACCCTGAAGTTGGTCAAATAAGTCATCAATTCGAGGAAGTGGATACTTGTTCTTGACTGTGACTTTATTGACCCGATGGTAATCAATGCACATTCTGAGAGAACCATCTTTCTTGCGCACGAATAAGACTGGTGTGCCCCGCGGGAACACACTGGGTCTGATGAATCCCTTATCTAAGAGATCCTTCAACTTCTCTTTCAGTTCTTTGAGTTCTGCTGGTGCCATTCTGTATGGCGGAATAGATATAGGCTGAGTATCTGGAAGAAGATTAATGCCAAAGTCTATTTCCCTTTCAGGAGTAATTCCTAGAAGATCTTCAGGAAAGACATCTGAATATTCACTCACGACTGGATTGATTCAAGACTGGGAGTTTTATAACTAATGTCCTTAACTCGAACAAGATGATAGGCACATCCTTTAGATATCATTTTCCTTACCCGAAGGTAAGAAATAAGCTAGCCTCTAAAATCTGAAGTACTACCCCTCCACTCTAGGCCAGGTTCATTCGAAAACTGGAGCTGGACTTTTTTTTCTACATTCGACTGTGGTATAGCAGGAATGAAGACAATTTATGCCGAGAATGACATCAAAATTAGTCATCTCTAATTTGACTAAGTCTGCTGAGGTGACTTTCTAAAATATCATAACTGGGCAGTTTTTGTATACCCGCCAGGCTATGATGGTTTTACCCACTGAGGTAGATACTGAGAAGGGCTCTACTAGAATTTTGAGACTGACTCCAAAATCAACTGCTATATAAGAAGTAATAAAAGACAAGAAAGATCCTGGATCTAGCAAAGCGTAAAGATGTAAGCAAAAGATCTGTAATGTACCAGTAACTACATCAGGAGAAATTTTCTGATCTTTCCAGAACTGGAGAGCATAAGTCTATTTAGGCGTTGCCCACTAGTAGCACTAGAAGTGGTACCCTGCTAATTTGGGTGACCGGACTGGGCTGAGGAACGGTTTTGCTGACCTTGATAACCTGACTAGGGACAATCTCTGCCTCTATGGCCTGGCTTGCCACATCCGAAACAGACATCACTTCCAGCTCTGCAAGTACCCTTATGGTTCTTACCACAAGTCCGACAAAGAGGATTGGTTCGGGCACTGCTAATACTGCCCTGAGATTTAAAGCCTGGTGCCCTATCTCTATTACCATCCCTGAACTTAGGAGTTGAAGCACTAGATGAAGAAGAAGATGGAATGGATGACTTAGGATGGAACTGAGAACGATTCCCTCCTTCTGATTTAGGCTGACTAAAGTTGAAACTACCTGTCCTTGCTCTCTTATTCTGCCTCTCTCTCATTTTAATCTTTTTCTCTTCTATCTGTTGAGCATGGGTCATAAACCTGGCTATGTTCATATCACTATTCAACATCACGGACCTGCACTCATTGACCACACTATCATTCACCCCAGAAACAAACCTACTTATCTTGGCCCTGCTATCTGCAACCACATGAGGAGCATATCTGGCTAATTGAGTAAACTTAAGAGAATACTCTTTCACCATCATCTTGCCCTACCTGAGGTTGATAAATTCTAATACCTTAGATTCCCCCAGCTCTTGGGGAAAGAATCATTCTAAGAATGCATTGACAAATTCCTTTCACTCAATAGGCCCTGCATCAACTGACCTCTCTGACTTCCACTATTTAAACTAAGTGTGAGCCACATCCTACAACTGGTATATAGCTAGCTCAGTACTCTTATTAGAAGTAACCCCCATGATGTCCGTAACCTTCTGAACTTGACCAAGGAATTCTTGAGGGTCCTCATCTGACTTAGACCCAAAAAATAATGGAGGATTCATTCGGGTTAAGTCCTGAATCCTGGCTGCAGCTGAATTGGCCACTGGATTGGCTGGAACGATAGCTGGTCATTCATTCTGGGCAGCAACTAAATTAGCAAGAGTGGTGAATGCAGCTCTGAACTTTGCATGAGAAATGTGTTCGTCCAAGGGATCTGTTTGGACGGGCTGAGGGGCTGACTGATTTTTGTTTCTTCTTTTGGGAGGTATATTCTATAGAATAAAGGGAGAAACGGATTAGATTGAGAGTTAAATTTGAGCTCACGCTTACTGATACGACATGAATACTGAAAAAAGGGAAACTGTTCTTAAAACATCTTATAGCCTCCTGCACAAAAATATGGCGCATACCACACCTATGTATAAGGCTCTACTAGATGCGGCTTTCAAACTTTCTAGGACTCCATTGAACCTTAGGCTTTGATACCAAGTTTGTAACACCCAAAATCTGGTACCCAAAACGCGACACGATGCTCATGACCCTAAAGGACCACGAGCTAACCCATGACTGATATTTGTACCTGAACACTACATAATATACTGTATAAATATGGAAATAGTAGGCTAAAATATGCCATAAGGTTCAAAACTGATAAATATCTGGTAAAACTATATCTGAATAATGTGGTACGACAATACCAAAATTGAAACAATGTCTAAGAACATCTAGTCTGAAAATACTATAGTATGAAAGCCTCTACGCTATCTGAATAAAGAGTTGATGGGACATGTCCCCAACTAACTCCAACTACTAAAATAAACTAAGTAATGAAGAAATAAAGTAATGACCATGTCCTCGAAGGATGAGGACTCACTGCTAACTCTGACTGCTGAAACTGGAATGCTACTGAGGCTCTAGAGCTCGTGCTTCTGAACCTATGGTATAAAACACCATAGCATAAATGCTTTAGTACGTTTGAATGTACTGCTATGCAAGTGAGGTAGGCTGCATGCAAAGGGTTCAAATGCACGAACAATGCTAACTGATTGACTAACATGAACGTCAGAATACATGCATGAATAAGTGATTGTGACTGAATTCGTGATGGTACTGAATACTGAGTCTAATTACTGATAACATGAGTCACTGATAACTGATATAACTAATACTAAGCAGTTGTATCTAACAGTCTAGGTTTTGATAGAACTAACTGAGTTCCGTACTGTTCTGAGTTGACTGTATCTGACAGACCTAAAATTCTGAAGAACTATCTGAGTTCTATTACTAAGACTAGTCTGAAACTGTAACTGTAGGAAGTAGTCATCTAACCGGCATGCCCTAAATAAAGCAATATATCTAGGTTGGGGTCCAATCTGTAATTCCAATTATAAGGGTGTTAATACCTCCCTACTGGTAAAGACAAGCTGTGGGTGACCCTCATCTGATAGTGTCCCCAAAAGAGGACAGTGGGACCATCATCTGATAGTGTTTATCCACCTCATCAACCCTCATCTGTTAGTGTTAATGTCTCAACCGATGTCGGCTACATAGTTCTGGAACACAAGGATTGCTTCTAAGGATCACACCATTAACTGTCAGTGTGTGTCCTCATCCTTGGGTTCACTCGGTGTTAAATCCTACTCTCATCTGAATAGCCATTGAACATGATTAACTGAACTGAACTGGACTGAGTTCATTGAGTTCCGTTGACTGATGGAATACTACTGAGATTACCGAAGTACTAAGCTTTTTGAGATTACTGGGATTACTGAGTTTATTGAGTTTTCCTGAGTCTCATGACTGACTGAATTCTATTGAACATGGATTGACTGAGAATATCGTGAAAACATGACACTGGCTCTAGGAACACAACTAAATTATCGGGTACAAGTACCCCCAGTACTCGATAGCATAAAACTAATAAGACTTGACACTTCTTGAACACATGACCAATATCAACAATTCATAATACAATAAGTTGGGGATTTCATGAAGTACATAGTTATCATAATCTTGTACATGGAAGGAATGCATATAATCAATGTCACATTCTAGCATCATGAGCATTTCAACAAATATCTACATTGCACATCAATAGCATGGGGGTAATTTGAACATAAGGGTAAAACATGAATCCATCACTAAGTCACAATTGAGCTATACTACATAATTTCTAGTCTTCTAGGCATTTTATCAAACACCTTACATGCACCACTTAGGGCATAGGTATAATCATCAATTAACACCTCATAACCACTCAATTCAAGGATTTAAACTTATATACTAATGTAATTCCATAAAACCACATTGAGATTCCAACTTGGGAACCATACAACAACAATCCCATAAACATAATCAACCCACAAGATAATATTCATAATACATGATTTAAAACTTGATTCTTGGGCTTCATGGATGAAAGGAATCCATGAATGAACACTATGCATACTTTGATTGTACTAAAGGCACGTTAGCTGCAATCAGAAAACATTCCACAATGGTAGCCCACACCGATTGCACTAATAGTTCTAATATATCTCACATATATTGCAACATCACACCAAGATAGTACGAAAGTATGTATTATATCAGATATAAAAAGACAAGGGGGAACATTCATATACAAGATCATCAAATACAAGATAAAAAAAAATAACAAATACATAGATGACAAGTCAATATGTCAATACAACACAACATAACACAATAAAGTAAGTGCAATGTATATGATGATGATGATGATGATGCACGAGGTCGTCACACAACCTCCGAGACCTACGGAGCTAAATCTTCCCAACGTAGGACTTATGGGGGGTTCATCAACCCGTACACAATCCACATATCTCATATCTCCTTTCCGGCATATCCCTCGGAAAGGGTTTTATAAGGTGTTACAATATACCTCCCCAATACATCTATCGGGGAGGGTTTTAAAAAGGTGTTATCAGTGTTTCTCAAATTTTGCCACGGTGGTACCAATGTTTCATGAATGAGTATGATATGAGGATGTCATGCTCACAACCAATAACAATGAGTATTTTTACAACCAACCACAATGATATATTTTTACAACCATATGAGCCAATATCTACTCATTATTTTGGTTTTATCCACAAATTTTCACATATCCCATATGCCAAATAAAGTATGAATATAATTACAATACACCAATGGTACCATATTAAGCATATTAACAACACAATACAATTATTCACATGTACTCAAGGCTATTAATATCACATAGGATCCCACACAGTCACACATATCACATAATAACTCAATTTTGATAATTACATCACATATATATCCCCACACGGGCACAACACATAAATAGTCATTTTTCATGATTAGTTCCCACTCTTAACATACATTTTGTATCATCATTTACTACTCAGCTCAGTCTGAAAGAGTTAAGCCATAACCTACCTAGAAAGTCAAAACTGGTCCGCTACACTTGAACCCGTGTCCTTACTTTTCACGAATAATTCCGAACTTTACTAAAAACATCAAATATGAAATCTACGCATCAAAATAAAATCAACGACTTTAATATTGACTACTTTTGGTTCGGGGTCAAAACGGACCTCCAAAATAGATTTTCAAAAAAGAGGGGTAAAATCAAAACTTTACTTTAAAAATATATTTTCCATATTTTTAGAAACCTACAGCTAAAAAACTATGTTAAATCGAGTAAAAAACGAGGATCAAATTGAAGAAAAACTATTTTTGAGCTTTATCGGATAAAATTTTTGAAATCCAGGTTAAATCAAGAATCGGAGTTATTTTGAGGGTTAAATTGATGAAAAACTAGTAATTATAAGATAAAAATATTATTAGAGTGAAAAGGAGTGAAATTTGGGTTTAAAATCATGTCCTAAAATTTTTGAGATTTTGAGAAATTAATTAAAAATTACTAAGAAAAGGGTGAATTCTTACCTTAAATCCATAATAAAACGAAGAAATAGATGTTAATCAAGCTTTCCAAGCTCCCACAAACTTTACTTTTAAGCTTACACACTATTTTAGAGTTTAACTCTCAAGAAAAATGAGCAAAATAGGCCAAAAATAGTGAAAAAACTGTTGTATAGCAGAAAAATCTGCTACAATAGTGCAGATTTTTTTCTCTAAGTCCAAACGAATTTCGACAGGGTGCTCGAGATTCGTTCGGAGTCTGATATGTACAAACTAACTATGAAACCATACTAATTTCGACATTTCAAAAATGTTGGCGAATTCAGATTTTCAAAAAACCATCATTTTCACAAATTTGATCCCCCAAACTAGAAATCACAATTTTCCAAACAGGGAGTCGAAATGAGATTTAAAAGCCGTAAAATCATATCAAACATGCTAACACCCTCAAATTGATATTTCAAATCTACTGGCAAAGTCAAATCTAACCTCTAGAAATTCTTCATTTCGGAGATCTGTCTCGCACAGAGCTTCTACCTCAAAAAAAACCAGAGGGAAGTGAAGAAAATGATAATGACAAGGGAAAGATTAGAGGAGTTGACTTCTCTGGTCCTGTTCCCAAAGTATATTACCAGCAACATACTAGGGTTCAGGAATCCCTAGAACCCGAAAATCTCTATGATCCAGGTAGCCCTACAGCCTCGGACATGGAACCTCCCCCCACCATACCTCGTCAGAAGATTAGAACTGACCCAGGATTAGAGGTCATCAAATCCCAGGATGAGTACATCCCAGACCTCAAAGACCTTGAGGTCCTCTGGTATCTTCCAAAAGATGCAATAAAAAGAAAGTGGTACACCAGTACCTATTCTAAAGATCAGCAAAAAGAGTTTGGCAAACTCTGGATAGCTGATATGAAAAGACTTTGATGCGACATCGAATTCTTTAGGTGGTTTGAATTCACTGGAAGAATGGAAAACCAAAATGAATCCCTTCAAGTTATCATTAATAAATGGTATACTCAGAGTAACAAAGTAATTGAATCAGTTACTCCTGCCCTTAAAGGAATAAAAATTCCCCATTCCAATGAAATTCTCAATGTTTCTCCCTTCAATAAGAAGCACGATAGACCCCTATCAGCCCCTGTCAACAGAGACCTAGATCGGATAGTTGAACAAAACAACTATACTAATCAGGTCCTTCATACTATCTCGCGTCAAATTGATGATGCTAAAAGCACAAAAATTCCTTTTAGCTCACCCACTCCTGAGAAAAGTATTCCAGGCCCTAGTCTAACTACCAATTCTATCTTTAAAATCCTTGAATTTCAAAAGAAGAAATTCCCTACTCTCAGCGACGACTTTAAAGTTTCTGAGAAAATCTTAGAGCAAATCAATGAGAATCTCTCCAAATTCAAAATTTCTGAAAAGGAGAAAATCGAGTCCACCAACCAAAAGGAAAAGAACTCTCTTTCCAAACTCACCAATGAACGTTTTTCCACTAAGAAAAACTATTACAAACGACCCTCTCCTCCAGACGTCCAGTTTGAAGAAAACCCTTACTCTCCACTTCCAACCATGATGGTAGAGGAATAACTGAATGGAATGTTGATGGTTTGGCTGAACACAAAATCTATAACAAACTCCATGAAATAGGCGTTGCCATCACAGCTTATAAAATTAGAGGAGCTTCTGATAAAAAGGCAGCCACAATGATTGTAGCAGGATTCACTGGTATGATAAAACACTGGTGGGACAATTACTTCACAGATGACATTAAGAGCCTTATTTATGAGGCCACGGCTATGGAAACAGTCGTTGTCAAAAGTGAAAGTGGACAAGAAAGTCATGAACAGGTCGCAAAAGAAGACGCCTGTGCTACCCTCCTATATTATATAGCTAGACATTTTATAGGAGAACCCAAATTATTTCAAGATAGGAGTTTAGAAATCCTTAACAATCTCACCTGCAAAGACTTAGCTGACTTTAGATGGTACAAGTACACCTTTTTGGTCAAAATCATGATTCAACCTAACTGTAACAATGACTTCTGGAAAGAACGTTTTATTAGTGGTATCCCTCCTCTGTTCGCAGATAAGGTTAGGACCAAAATAAAAGATAGATTCGAGGGAAAAATCCCTTACGGAATTTTAACTTATGGGGATATAATAAGCTTTATTACCACCGTGGGGATAGACCTCTGCACCGACCTTAAGCTTAAGAAGCAACTTAAGAAGGATAGCACTTCCAAATATAGGCTAGGAACCTTCTGCCAAGATTTTGGTTTCACGAATCTATCCTCTCCATCTAGTAAAAAGCATAGGAAAAAATCCTATAAGTCTCATCGAAAATCCAAACCTAAAAAAAGAGTCCCCTAAAAAGAAGTCTTACAAAACTAGTAGAAAAACTAGGAAAACGTCCTCTAGAAAAAAAGATGTTTGTTGGACTTGTGGTAAAACTGGCCATAGAGCTAAAGATTGTAAATTGGGCAAGAAGAGTAAGATCAACCAATTAGATCTCTCTGAAGAAACCAAACAGAAATTATTCTCTATAATGGAAGACTCATCAGACTCTTCCGACTCTTCCAGCTCTTCTAGTAACGATTATAGCGACGAAGAATTTATCAACGCCGCATATGAGTCCGATCGATCCCAGTCTGGCCAAGATTGTGCTTGTAACGGTACCTTCTATACTTGCACAAAAAATACTATTAATGTTATCTCAGGAAATCCTAAAGAAATCCTGTTTGACATTACAAAGCACATCCAAGATGATGAGGCTAGAAATAAATATCTTCTAGAACTCAAAAAATTGATGCTTTCTCATGAAGAAAATCCCCCCAAACCTATCATTCAGCCTTTTAGCATGAAACAGGTTATGTCTCGATTTGATAAACCTGCGGAACCGTCTATAGCCGATCTCAAGGGTGAAATTTCCACCCTCAAGGGAGAAATCAGAGACCTAAAAATAAGACTTGATCAAGTGGAACTCAATATTCTTACCGAACAGGTTCTAAAGAATGTGTCTCCTCCAGAGAATGTCTCCCCACCAGGGTCTCCTAGAGTTTCCCCAATAATCACTGATCTTATTCAAAATGATCATCTTAAAGAGCCAGGTTCATTCCCTGGCTCAGATTATCCCTCTACCTTCGGTATAGCTATCACGGCCATTAAATCTTACAGCGAACACATCACAGTAAAAATTGTCATAAACAAAGACTTCGTTCTTAACAGAGTCGCCCGCTTTGATACCAATTAAAGGATCTTAAAGAAAGTGTTGAGATGTTTAAAATGAGAATCAATATTTTCTGAGAAAATAAGCACATCATCAATATAAACAATCGACATATGACTATAAGGATTAAAGATACTATTCATGATGTTTTGAAACTCTGATGGAGCATTTTTAAGACCGAACGGTAAGACATTCCATTCATAATGTCCAAAAGGGACATTGAAGGCAGTCTTGTATTTATCTTTTTCAGTAATTTGAATCTGCCAGAATCCTGACTTCATGTCAAACGTACTGTAAAGGTTGGCTTTGAAAGTTCTTTTTAAAAGATCCCTTTTGTTAGGAATCGGATGTCTGTTCCATTTTAAAACCGCATTCAAAGGCTTGTAATTTATTATGATCCTGGGAGTTCCTCGCTCCTTTTCTGCACTGTTATTTACATAAAAGGCAGAGCAACTCCAAGGAGAATTAGAGGTTCTGATAATCCCATTTTTTAGTAAATGGTTTATCTCGTTTTTACAGATTTCCATTATTTCTTGGTTCATTTGAATGGGCCTAGCCTTAGTAGGAATGGCATGTTCGTTGAAACCAGTAATGTATGGAAGTTCTACTAAATGTCTTTTTCTTTCCCAAAAGGCATTAGGAAATTCGAAACAAATTTCTTCTTCGAAAGTCTTTTGAAGATTGGCAATTTTATTTACCATCTCCAGGGTTCTTAAAATTTGTTTAATTTTATTTATGTGAATTTCTTATTTAAGAAAACAAATGTGTGAAGAAAGTCTGTTAATTTTAAAAGCAGTCTTCTCTTTAATAAGGTTGCCTTCTTCTTACGAGAGGGGCCTTAATAAGGGGAAGAATAGATTTTGATTTAAAATCGTTGTACAAATTCCATCAAAATCACTAGTGTAAGGTCGAATTTGATTGACAAAAGGTATTCCTAGAATGATATCTTCAGTGATACCTTCAGTGATGACAAAATCATTAACAAGACAAATGCCATTGTTACAGATATGAGCTTTAGAGAGCTTATAATCGATTTTCATCTTTTCTCCTATGGCGGAGTATAGACGAGAAGTGCTTTTTTGTAGATACTTAGTGGGTACAAGTCCCTTGACGATACAATTGCTATCGGCTCCAGTATCAAAGAGGGTGACTCTGTTAAGAACGAAGTCTTTGTTTATGAAAATTTTTACGGTGATGTATTCGCTGTAAGCTTTAATGGTTGTAATAGCTGTACCAGAGGTAGAGGAAGAATCTGAGTCGGGGAATGAACCTGGTTCTTTGAGATGATCGTTTTGAGCCAGGTTCATTCCCCGGCTCAGATTCTCCCTCTACCTCCGGTACAACTATTACGGCCATTAAAGCCTACAACGAACATATCTCCATAAAAATTGTCATAAACAAAGACTTCGTTCTTAACAGAGTCACCCTCTTTGATACTGGAGCCGATAGCAATTGTATCATCAAGGGACTTGTACCCACCAAGTATCTACAAAAAAATCACTTCTCGTCTATACTCCGCCATAGGAGAAAAGATGAAAATCGATTATAAGCTCTCTAAAGCTCATATCTGTAATAATGGCATTTGTCTTGTTAATGATTTTGTCATCACTGAAGGTATCACTGAAGATATCATTCTAGGAATACCTTTTGTCAATCAAATTCGACCTTACACTAGTGATTTTGATGGAATTCGCACAACGATTTTAAATCAAAATCTATTCTTCCTCTTATTAAGGCCTATCTCGCAATAAGAAGGCAACCTTATTAAGAGAAGATTGCTTTTAAAATTAACAGACTTTCTTCACACATTTGTTTTCTTAAACAAGAAATTCACATAAAGAAAATTGAACAAATTTTAAAAACCCCGGAGATGGTAAATAAAATTGCCAATCTTCAAAAGACTTTCAAAGAAGAAATTTGTTTCGAATTTCCTAATGCCTTTTGGGAAAGAAAAAAACATTTAGTAGAACTTCCATACATTACTGGTTTCAACGAACAGGCCATTCCTACTAAGGCTAGGCCCATTCAAATGAACCAAGAAATAATGGAAATCTGCAAAAATGAGATAAACCATTTACTAAAAAATGGGATTATCAGAACCTCTAATTCTCCTTGGAGTTGCTCTGCCTTTTATGTAAATAACAGTACAGAAAAGGAGCGAGGAACTCCCAGGCTCGTAATAAATTACAAGCCTTTGAATGCGGTTTTAAAATGGATCAGACATCCAATTTCTAACAAAAGGAATCTTTTAAAAAGAACTTTCAAAGCCAACCTTTACAGTACGTTTGACATGAAGTCAGGATTCTGGCAGATTTAAATTGCTGAAAAAGATAAATACAAGACTGCCTTCAATGTTCCTTTTGGACATTATGAATGGAATGTCTTACCGTTCGGTCTTAAAAATGCTCCATCAGAGTTTCAAAATATCATGAATAGTATCTTCAATCCTTATAGTCATATGTCGATTGTTTATATTGATGATGTGCTTATTTTCTCATAAAATATTGATTCTTATTTTAAACATCTCAACACTTTCTTTAAGATAGTTAAGTTTAATGGTTTAGTCATAAGTACAAAGAAGATGAAGCTCTTTCAGACGTCTATAAGATTCTTAGGGCATGATCTTTATCAAGGCAGTTATAAACCTATTTGCAGGGCCATAGAGTTCTCCTCCAAATTCCCTAACGAAATTAGCGATAAAACCCAATTTCAAAGGTTTTTAGGAAGTCTTAATTATGTAGCAGACTTCATCCCAAACATTAGACAGGTCTGCGAACCTCTTTACAAAAGACTTAAAAAGACCCCAGTTCCTTGGAGCTCTGATCAAACTAATGTTGTCATTAAAGTAAAGGAATTATTCAAAAACCTTCCTTGCTTAGGAATTACTAACCCTAAAGCCTTTATGATTGTTGAAACTGGTGCTTCTGATATCGGATATGGAGGTATCTTGAAGCAAAAAGTTGATGCTAGTTCTTCTGAACAATTAGTCAGATTTACATCTGGAATATGGAATTCCGCTCAAAGAAATTACAACACTGTTAAAAAGGAAGTTTTATCTATAGTGCTATGTATCACCAAGTTTCAAGATGACCTTATTAATAAAGAATTTTTACTACGAGTGGATTGCAAATCCGCTAAAGAAATTTTACAAAAGGATGTTAAAAATCTGGTTTCAAAACAAAAATTTGCTAGATGGCAAGCTCTCCTATCTAGCTTTGATTTTCAAATAGAATTTCTCAAAGGAGAAAATAATTCCCTTCCCGATTTTCTAACAAGAGAATTCTTACAGGGCCGAAATGAGACCCACTACACTGAGGAAAATCCCAGTAGGAAGCAAACAGGAACAAACCAAGATGGCTAGACCATTTGATCTTCCGTCCGCTTCATTAAATCCCTTGAGACCATCAGTCCCTCAGAGGCCTACACTAAAATCGGAACTACAGTCACCATTTCAGAACAAATATGCAGCTTTGGCAGAATTTCCAAAGCTCCCTCCACCAATGCCAACTAGATTGGTAGATTTGAAGACAAACAAGCCTTATGATAAAAGGCAATCATCGAGTTCATCTGTTCAGTCAAAGCAGAGTTACGTCATGAAGGCTCCTGAAACCTTCGCACAAGCTATAGACCCCACAGCGATCAAAACAACACCAACTCCTCCTATTAATGAAGAGTTTAAATTCATTACCACTCAGGTAATGCCAAGTTTAAATTCATTACCACTCAGGTAATGCCAATTATTGTTTTAGACAAAGAGTATGAAGGATATCTATTAGATCAGCTAATCAAGCTGGTCTATAATGATAAAAATTATGTGGATACTGAGAATCCACTCAAAACAAGGAGATATTACGAAGTCATCCTTGTAGACACTGATTATATTGAAGTCGAACATTCTATGAATGAAAGGAATCCGGAATACATTGATTATTCTAGGTTCACTATCAATAGGGTATTAACCCCTTTCAACTGGTTTGCAGATCACCTGCATACCCCAATTGCATTATCCATGCCTCATAGGCCGCAAACTTATAATTGGTACGACTACAAGTCGGCATGATTCAATTTCTTATATGTCAGACCAGGACACACCTGGTTTATTAAATATTGTCCGGCTATGGTAGAAGTCATTATTCCTAGGTGGTTCTATGAATGGTGGATATATTTTAGAGGAATCAAAGAAATCCTCCCCCTGCAGTTCATTAATCGGTTTAATGATTTTTGTTCAAAAAAAGGGTGTGTAACCCTCCCAGAGCATATTTAGATGTGCAAGTTCTTTATCAAGAAGCGAGTTTCTTACATTATCTCTTGGAATTTCGCTAAAGGAGAACAAGCTCATATCAAATATTTATCCAAAGAGATAAAGGTCAAAGGCTGGACTCCCAATCCAGTAGCACCAAAAACTCCAGATAAAGGAAAAATGAATTCATCCTCAACCAGTGCTTCACAGAATAAGAAGGCACTCAAAGAAAAATTAAAGAAGGCTTTACATGATATGGAAAGCCAGGAAACAAATGAAGAAGAAGTGTTACAACTTCTAGAGGAAGCTTCCTCCACGGGAAGTAGTGATAATAAAGGTGATATGCTAAATCTAAAGGAATAGCTATGGCCTATACAGACCCCTATTAAGAATAGGGAAATGACCCTTCAAAAGGTAGAGGTTCAAAAAGCCGAAATTACTCTTTTGAAAGGGCATTCTACTATTCCTAATTGGAATCTCTAGGACCAAAGCTTTCTCAAAAGCTAAAGGACAAAGCATTCAACAACCTGCTTTTCAAAAAGCAAAAGCATAAAGTAAAAGGACAAAGCATTCTACAACCAGCTTTTTAAAAAGCAAAAGCATCTTACCATAAAGGACATGTACTCAAACAGCTTTTACAAAAGACTGTCGGCCGCTAAGAATTAATCTTAGCCTTACACTTGTACACCTTAGATGTATTTTCCCTTATGACTCTTGTCTATATAAGACTTGTTGTAATACTGGAGAAGGAATCAGAAATTTTTCAACATAAGAAATATTTCCTGCCTAAACTCTCTTGTAATGTTTTCAGTTAAAGTTTGAACAAAATCTTGTAAGTTGTTTTAATCTTCTCGTATATTTCATAGCAAATCTGCATATTTCATCATTAATTCTTAAGATCCTTTAATTGGTATCAGAGAATTGCTAAATTTTTGATGCATTTTAGTATCATTTATGCAATATTGTGGATATCTTTTGATCCATGTGACGGATGGACAAACGGACTGCACCAGCAGCTCCGAAATATCAATTTTCAGTTGGGTAGACCTTTGGTTCAGGTCTCGGTGGACCCAAGCTCATTTCGACCTATTCGTCAAAAAGATGAAAAATTAGAAATATGGGTGTGGGATCCATATTTGATCGAAACGACCTCGGATGGAAAATTTGACTTCGTCAGTAGATCCAGAATATCGATTTTAAGGTGTTAGCATAATTGGTATGATTTTACAACTTTTAAATCTCATTTCGACCCCCGGTTTGGAAAATTATGATTTTGGATTTTGGGGGTCAACTTTGTGAAATGATGTTTTTTTGAAAATCTAAATTCCCCAACGCATCCGGAACGTTGAATTTAGTATGGTAGCATAGTTCGTTTGTGTATATCGGACTCCGAACGAATCCCGAGCACCCCGTCGAAGTCCGTTTGGACTTAGAGAAAAAAATCCACACTATTGTAGCAGATTCTTCATTCAAAATAACTCCGATTCTTGATTTAACCCGAATTTCAAAGATTTTACCCGGTAACGCTCAAAAACAGTTTTTCTTCGATTCGAACCTCTTTTTTGACTCGATTTAACGTGGGTTTTGAGTTTTAGGTTCCTAAAAATATGGGGAACATATTTTTAAAGTAAAGTTTTGATTTTACCCCTTTTTTTTGGAAAACCTATTTTGGGAGTCCGTTTTGACCCCGAACCAAAAGTAGTCAATATGGGTGTCGTTGGTTTTGTTATGATACGTAGATTTCATATTTGATATTTTTAATAAACTTTGATGTTGTTCGTGAAAATAAAGGTCACAGGTTCAAGTGTAGCGGATCGGTTTCGGCTTTTGAGGTAGGTTATGGCTTAACTCTTTCAGACTGGATTGGGTAGTAAATGATGATACAAAATGCATATTAAAGGTGGGAACTAATCCTGAAAATGGCTATTTATGTGTTGTGCCCGTGTGGGGGCATATATGTGATGTAATTGAGTTATTATGTGATATGTGTGACGTTGTGGGGTTCTTTATGCTATTAATAGCCTTGAATACATGTGCATAATTGTATTGTGTTGTTAAGATTCTTAATATGGTACCATTGGTGTATTGTGATTATATTCATACTTTATTTGGCATATGAGACACGTGAAAATTGGTGGATGAAACTGAAATAATTAGTGGAATTGGCTCACATGGTTGTGAAAATATATCATTGTGATTAGTTGTGAAAATATTCATTGCGATTGATTTTGAACATGACATCCTCATATCATACTCATTCATGAAACATTGGTACCACCGTGACAACATCTGAGAAACACTGGCAACACTTTTTTAAAAACCTTCCGAGGGATGTGCCGGAAAGGAGATATGAGATATGTGGATTGTATACGGGTTAACGAACCCCCCATGGGTCCTACATCTGAAAGCTTTAGCTCCGTAGATATATATGGGGATTGTGCGACGATCAGGGAGATTGTGCGATGACCTCGTGCATCATCATCATCATATACATTGTACTTACTTTATTGTGTTATGTTGTGTTGTATTGGCATATTAACTTGTCATCTATGTATTTTTCGTATCTTCTTTTACTTGTATTTGATGATCTTGTATATGCATGTTCCCCCTTATTCTTTTTATATATGATATAATATGTACTTTTGTTCTATCTTGGTGTGATGTTTCAATATATATGAGACATATTAGAACTATTAGTGCAAGCGGTGTGGACTACCATTGTGGGACATTTTCTGATTGCAGGTGACGTGCCCTTAGTGTATATTTTGTATGCTTTATTTACTACTTTGCTTGGTCGGCCTATGATACCTACTGAGTACAAGTGAACCGTACTCTTGCCTACTGCGCCCTTTCGGTGCAGGTCCTAGCTCGAGTGCGCCTCAGCTTGATTGACTCGGGCAATTGTTGGAACTTCCAATGTAGCGGTTGGACATTCATGCGTCCGAAGTTCACCTCTATCTTTCTATAGTAGTTATGTCTTTATTAGTATTCGGAGACAGTTATTATTCCTTTGTGGTTACTTTTTCGATGTCTTAAACTCTTAGATTGTATTAGTAGTTCTTACACTATTGACACCTGATTTTGGGCATGATTGATATTTTGAATAAGTTCTTCCCGCATTGTTATGATTACTTATATGGTTCGGCTTCATTCTACAAGTCTTACCTTAAGATATTTCTGTCTTTTTCTTCTTCTTTTTTGTATCAGTTTGGGTGATAGACTTACTTGTCAAAGTACGCCACAACAAGTGTCATCACGACCCTTATTTTTAGGTCGTGACAATAAGCCCATATAATTGTTCAAATTTACTAAAATGGGTGAAAGCTTGTAAGGTCATTGGGATAAAATGGACAAAATAAATTTATCTGAGGACTACCAAACTCAAGAATTCTCCCTTATATATATATTAGTTTTGTAAGGCCCGTGCTAAGCCCGAATCCAAACTCAAGTAATTTAATATTTTATATTATAATATAATTAAATATATGAAATAATTACAGCTCATAAAGATCATAAATTGCGAAATACTAATATTTTTAAGAGTTTATGAACATATATTCTATAGCTATAAATAAAAATATATTTCTTCAGATATTTATTAAGTCTTAATTTTATTCATAATTTCACATGGCAAGAATTTAAGTTAGTTAATATGGTAATTTAAGCTTAGTTTTACTTTAAATTAAAGGGTAAAAAATTAAATTCATCAAAATGAACCTCGAGAATCTATTAGTTCTTAATGTTTAGTTTATGCCTAAGAATATTAATTCTCAATTAATCAAAAAATATATTTTAAAAATAATATGATCTTAATTGATACCACTACCTTAATTTTTTAACTTTATCAATAATTTCAGCTTTCAATATTTAAAAGATTTTATTGATAATTTCAAAAGCAACATAAAATTATTCATAAAAAAATTTCATTCAATTCATAAAAAGTAATTAGCAAATATTGAGAACCATACCCCATTCATCATAAATAAATATAATCTTATACAATTAGTTAAAAAAAATTATCAATTAGTTAACAACAAGGAACTCTAAATAATTCAGTTGATTGTCAGCATAAACTCTCACCATATTGGTGAAGATTTGATTTCCATTTTGTAATTTCTTCCCCTTTTTTTTTCAAGAAAAAAATTAGTTACACAATTAAAAATTTAAGAAAAAAAAATTCAATAATGATTTCTCAAATTATGACACACCACGTACAAAGTTCCATTTGGCAAGTAAAGAAATAAAGTAGTTTTTATCTATATCTCTATATCAACTACATGACATAATTTTATTGGATTAACAAATTAATTGAAATTACTAAAGTAGCCATGTGAGGACTATAAAAGTTTATTCTTCTCTTTTATATATAAAAGTAACTTTTTAAAAAAAATAGTTAAACAATTAAAAATTCAAGAAAAAAATTCAATAATGATTTCTCCAATTATGACACCACATACAAAGTACCATTTGACCAGTAAAGAAATAAAGTAATTTTATTTATTTCTCTATATCAACTACATGTCATAATTTTATTGGATTAATAAATTAGTTGAAATTACTAAAATAGCCTTGTGAGGACTACCAAAATATATTATTCTCTCTTATATATAATAGTAATATACTAGATAGGTATGCCCGTGCTTTGCATGGACCCAACGCCTAATTTTGCTATGAATTTTAATTATCAACTTGTATATAAAAATCAATATAAACTAACCGTTGCATATATAAATGCATTTGAATATTTAACAATATTATCACAATGAACATATCATAAGATCCCAAATGTATGTTTTATACAATCATATAAATATCATACTATTGGATGCTCGCAAGACATTCACATATCATAGTGATTATTGCCTATTTACATTGGTACATACACTATTCATGTTGTAATCAATCTACTTTAATGTTTCTAATCGCATCCTCCTTTGTTGTAAGGATAAAAATAGCCAGATCATTGTAGTAACCATTTAGGCAGCTGAATTGTTTGAAGGTTCCTCTCCAGTGCCAGGACAAGACTCTGATAGGGATAAATTACAAGGCTTGCATTTAGCAAGAAAAGGAAGTCCATACATGCAAATGGAGGTGAAGAGGGAAACAGTTATAGGAAAAAGCAGCTTATATAATTTTCCCTTCGTGCAAGGTGCAGCCATATTTAGAGTTCAAGAAGGTACAATTTGTATAATGGTTAGCTGAGTTACGATTTGTATCAAATGGTTTAACTTTTGAGAATAGAGCTAACAGTTTATAACATGGGAATATGGAGGAATGTTTAACTCAATCGAGAGAGCTTACTCGTTAATGAAATTATAGAGCCCGAGGACCTTGTGGAGGACATGATTGAGGAGGCACCAAAGGAGAGCACCTATGACCAATAATTACAACAGGGATGATGTCCACAACAATAACAATTAAACCACTCACATCAAACATGATAAGTCCACCTCTCCCAAAAAGTCCACAACTACCAGATTTGCAAATAGTCCATGAAGACCCTGTACGACCAAGACAACAACAGTGCTAAAGAAAGTTCTCCAAATGAGGGCACTTCTCCACCATGTTGCGACTTCCTCTAATGCAAATAGTACGCCAGCTACTGGAGCATGGAAAGCAGCACAAACACCTGATGATGAGCCATATGTGATGAGATCTCGCTTGTCCATATCATTGTTGACATAACGGAGCCAATGCCAGCTAAGTTTGTAATTGTCTGATCCACCTTGACCTAATAAAGAAGCAATGCAACTACCAAAATAAATTAGTGGCTCTCCTTTCCCAAGATCTATTCCTGTTGAAATTGCTCCAATGCTTCCAATGATCTGTGAAGTTAAGTGGAAAAGATTCAACATTGTTTAGCAAAAATCAGAGAGTTGGAACATTCTTGTATGTCCGCGCCTGAATTACCAGCTTTGATACACGCACCTTAACGAAGAGTGCAGTTGCTCCTAACATAATGGGAGTGTCTACACCATTGATATAAGCATTGATTTTCGAAACTCTAGGTCCAGAAGTCGTAGGTGCAAAATAAACAGTGAGAAAGGCAGCTACCAATGTCAGCAGAAAGTTAGCACCCACAAAAAATGCAAATCCCATAAGGTACCTACACAATTGTTTTTAAGTCATATTTGAAATGTTAAAATTTGACTCATTGAAGGTTCAAATCATCAAATAATTAAATGCCATCAACCGTTCATCGTCAATATAGTTCACAACAACGCGAAGTTTGTACAGAGATATTTTCGATTGAGAGACTAATGAGGGTGGCCACACCTCCGATAAGAAGGCCAACCAGGAATGCCAGTGTCCATTTGATGAATACATACTGTAATTTCTGGATACTGACAGGTGCACTTTCAGCGATATTGAATCTCCAGTCAAAAAGCTAGTTAATCATTTTGGTAGAGCCCTTAGAAGTAAGTTGTGCTTTTAATAGTGGAAATGTAGGTCTTAATATTCCAAAGAAACAATTCAGTATTGAAACCAATTAACCAATGGGCTCTATTTGTAATCTTTTTGCATATTACCTCTTTCTTCTAGGAATTATCGTCTAAAAGAATGCTATATTTTACTATTATGATGCTGCAACGCAAATCAATGTGCAATGAATAGTAAGTTAACATCTTATTTACATTAAGCAAACAAACAATCAACTGAGAAGAAAAATCAGTACCTTGGGAAATAGGCAAGGTCGATAAACAGACCAGTTCAGAGCATCCATGTGCACTAACAGACCTTGCCATGCAGTTGTGTGAGCACATGAAAGTTTCCACTGCCCAGGTTGCCTCCACATTGAATTTACAAACCATCATTTGTCATCACTCCGATTGAAAATGAGGAATTGGCTAACAGATTACCACCATTTACTCCCCTAAAAGCAGGTGGTGCAGGAGAATACAATAAATAGTAAGCTAGACCAGGAGGACCAAGAGGCCCGTTTTTGGATTTAGGCCGCCTCTATTGCTAATGTAATGAATTTCTAACAGAACCATATCCCAAGACCGGGATAAAAATCCACCTCTGTACATCTTTCAATTTGGAAGGTAATGCCCTTTCATTATTATAAGGCAGCAATGCAGTATTTACCTGCCTCCTATTAGTAGCTGGATGCAATGGCACCCTTTTTGAATCCCAACAATGGAATGATGAAATGTGGCGTTCTTGGACTTGGAAATGTACCAACTCGGCTAGTCGTAATGGGAGTCTTCTTCATGACTCCAAAATGCGGAGAAGAAGAATGACAAATATTTATCACAACATTGTTTAGATCTAACGAAGAAGATTTTTGCCTATCTGGTTTCTTCAATAGAGATCCCGACCCAAACCTCCGGTCTTGATATTCCATTCCAATGAATTTGGCAAACCAAAAACCCACAAAAAAGAACAAAAAATGCTTACACAAAATGTGAGGTGAATTGTTTTGTACTTAAAAAAAATTGAGTCTCTAGTACCTTGAAGAGCTTGAGAAAAAGAGTTTCTTGTGGAATCTAAAGACAGATTTTCATCCTCTGTATCAATCTTGTTGTTCTTCTCTGCTTTTTGAACTGGAAGACAGTGAATAAATGTGTGACTATCACATGAATTTGAAGAATCTTGTGTAGGAAGCCAGTTGAAAGAGTTGAAAAAAAGAGTCAAAAGAGAGTACCTTTTGCTTTTTCCTTTCTGCCAAGGTGAGTATTTATGTGTACCATTGCTTTGTTTGGATCTGTAACTGTACCACCCGAAACTTCACGGCATACACGCCCTGCCAAATTCTGGTTCAATCAAACATTTCTGATTCTTCGAAATGGACAAACTCCAAAAAATAGAGTTAGTAACAATATATACCACAAATTTCCACAGAAAAAATAGGGAACTAAAGCCAATACTTATAAAATTTGCACCCATCAAGACAACCATTGTCTGGAAGAAGATGATTAACCAAATAGCAAGGTCACATGAACTAAATTGAAATGCAACTGTTCAGATTCTCTTTGCAAAGAAATATATAATGTTTTTTAAAAAAACAAGAGTTGAAATCTGCTAACCATAATATCATTTCAGTCTTGCCACTGATATCCAGTTAAACACAACATTAGAGATTTAGTCTCTGGGATTCCATCCAAATTCCTCATCGGTCTGTACATGATCCGTAAAAGTAGTGAATATCCTGGGGTGTGATTATCAAATAGTATTTGGGGATTACGGTTGGGGATGGCAGAGGTAAATTGTCTAATTTTAAAGGGAAAGAGACTACAAATGTCTAGCAGAATCATGGAGCAAAGACTCAAAATGTTCCAGCAGAGAGAACTTTTGAGCTCATACAAACCAATGAAGACATTCATGTGAAACATTAAAGGAGCAAGACACAGGCCAATGGATACACTCACGATGCCATCAAAAGTTCGAGTAGTTAGTTACTTAGTTATTTAGGATAATTTTGTACAAATCTTTCATGCACAATATTTCAAATCTGCTTTGTCTAGAAAGATAAAAAAACAAATACAGGTTCATGAACTTACTTCATAATTGATCGAAAACACAGCCTCGTGGAAAAGTAAAAGCATGTGAAATGTAAAGCATATGACAACTAAATTTATGAACACAACTTAGACATCAATTCAGGTGCCTCAGACGTCAGGTATTCGTAAGAGGAAAATAAGCAAATCTCAGAGAAATGTGCATGTCAAATCTATCACAAACTTGTATCACATTATCTTACAAATTGAAGCCTTGTAGTCATTATCATCAACCATTCAGCTATAAGCAGAATCTAATTTATTTCCAAATAATAAATACAACATATGTATGAAATGAGGACATTCAGCAGTAAACTCACAGAGAGGTGATCGACAACCATTCCTACATCAAAACTGTGCTCAACCCACAAGTTTGTGACTAAAACTTTTCCATCCCGTCGAGTAGCTACACATATGGGATCATCCTAAACATAAAAAATTAATGCCCAGCTTCATTAATAATAGTAAGATATCTAAGTAACAACATAAAAATTGGAATAAATAAATCAATTAATACTTTAGAGGGAATAATACAATTGAGTTACAAATGAAAGTAAGAAGTGAAGCAAATCAGTCATTCAGATGTACTTACATAAACCGTTCTATCTAAAATGAGGTGTGTGCAATCCGGTCCATATTCAGTCACGTCAACACCACCACCCTCCAAAAGCTTGGATCGGATCTTCAAGGAAACAATTGAAGAATTGTAAAAGTAGAACTACTATAGTAACAACCATAACATTTAAAACGTTGAAAATACAATTTAAGAAGTTGGTAATTAGGGAAAACCTGCTAAGCATAGCACAGAGAAGAAAAATTTATTGTAGTGAAAACACAATTACAAACACCAAAAGTACTAACAAACTGCAAACATATGTGGATTCCATCACTCAACCAGTCATCCTAAAAGCTCTCATCTGATGAAACATTTATTGCATGCAACTTTACTTACACACTCCACCATCAATTTTGCGAACTAGAGCAGAAATATTCAGCATTATAGCAAATTTAAAGCAAATGTGTCATTTTTTAGATGGTGAGAATATATAAGTAATACATTCTATAGTCAAACTTTGTGATCTAGAGTAGATATATTACTCTATAGTTAAAATAAATTTAGAGCAAACACACCATTTATTAGTCGGCGGCGAGAATATCTATGCAAACAAACCATTCATTAGTCAGCGACGAGAATATCTATGTATCACCATTTTATCGAGAAGTATATCTACATTGCGAAGTTAAAGGGGTATTATTGGTCTTTTTTGAACGTCAACAAAAATAAAGTTGGTTCTTTTTACTATCTTGACGCCCTTTTCTGGCTTGGCCTTCTCTTCTACAGCAGTTATACAATAGATGAGCTTCATCTCTTCCTGTCCATCTAGGTCTGAAAAAAAAAAACAAGAAAATTATATCTTACTTATTTTTTCATCTAAATCCAGTATAATATAAAAAACATTTTAAAAAATTAAAAAAGATTCAACCTAAAATATCACTGCGATAAATGAGCTTTTGAGACTCCATTTTGTTAACAACAGGTACTCTTTCTGCCTTACTTTAACAAGTAAGTAAGTAAACTACCTAAACACTCATTTATAAAAAACAAAATAGCTAAAAATGTAAAAGAAAAGTTCAAGAAAATTAAACCCCACTTACTTGCTCATCTAAATCTACTAAAATATCAAACACACATTTAAAAACTTCCTCAGAATGTAAAAACCAATCAAGAAAATTAAACCCCACTTACTATTCTATCTAAATCTACTAAAATACCAAACACACATATGGAGAGAAAAAAACTAAAAATGTAACAAAAAAAAAAAATTAAACCCCATTTATTTTTCAATCTAAATCAACTAAAACATCAGACAGCCATCTACATACATATAATAATAATAATAATAATAAAAAAAACTAAAAAAAAAATCCAAAAGCAAATGAAAATAAAAATTATTAGGTTAACCGCTAACGACATAGCTCCGGTAGGTGCAGGTACACCGATTTTTACTAGTGTAAAATTACTGTTTTTTCAGAGCCCACCAGGTGGGAATACACTGAATTTGTTATTATTATTATAAAATTACTGTTTTGCCCTTGGTAATTCCTCCACACCTCTTCTATATAGTAGAGACTAGATGCATAAGGCCGTGCTAAGCTCGAACCCAAACTCAAGATAAAAAAAATATAAAATTTAATTTTAAAAAATATAACTTAAATCATATTTTTCTATTACATAATTAAATTAATTTAGTAATACGTTGATTGTGTCTTATCTAGTAAACTACTATGATTATTAAAGTTTTTTCGTTTTAAATAATTTTTAAAAGATTTTATTTATGAAAAAAAAAACAAGAAGGATAATTAGCAAATATAAATAGGCATAAAATTTAATTAAAAATAAATAAGTGGTGTGTTCAATATGTTTTTAAAAAAATCATATTTGATAGATTGTTGAAAAAAATATTTTCTCTAGAAATAAGTCTTTTTAGACTTATAAAAAATGACTGAGTGAAAGTAAAAAAGTTATATTCTATATTTCATATTCATTGAGTCATTCGTTCTTCAATACATCTTGTCTTCACCCCACCATAGCTCCCATCCCTGTCATTCCATATCTCGTCTCTCATAATACTTATCTAAATTATATAGAAATAACTTTTAAGTAATATTTTACTTACATACCAAATATAAGAAAATAAGTAAGAAATACAGTAATATTTTTTAAAAAAAGAAATTGAAGTAATATTTTTAATTGAAAAATTCATGTTTGTACTCAACACACTCAAAAAGAGAATAAATATTATTAAAAAATATTAAATGCTCTAAAAATAAGTAAGAAATACAGTAATATTTAAAAAAAATTGAAGTAATATTTTTAATTGAAAAATTCTTGTTTGTACTAAACACACTCAAAAAGAGAATAAATATTATTAAAAAATAATAAATTCTCTGAAAATGAGCAAAGTTGCATAAATTTTACTAAAATATACAAAAATAAATGTGCACTCTATTTGTTTCATTTTATTTTACATTTGTTGATTTGGTACTCCTATTAATAAGAAGTTATTTAATAGGAGTTCGATTATTTGTCTCAATAATTATGATTTGAAAGCATATGATTGACAACTATTATGTTCTATAGTTACTTAGTGATAAGAGTAATATTGAAAGAAAATAATAAATTTTTCTTTATTTGCTAAGATAATAAGCAAAAAGAAAATTTTATTTTTAGTACAAGGATCAAGCAAAATGAAAAAAAAAATAGAAAAGGGTATTCTCTCAATTCCTTTTTGCTTGTGAACTTAAGAATTTAATATATTAAGGGAAAAATATATGAAATTATCCTTATTAATTATGTTTTAAAAATTTAAATTTAGCTATTCATACTTTTCTTAATTACTTGATAATAATAATTATTATAATGTGAAAAAATTTATAAATCTTTCGTGATTTACTAAAATAAATAAGAAAGAATAGTAATTAATTTTTAATATAAGAAATAAGTAAAAAAGAAAAAGTAATCTAATAAGGAACAAGAAGAGATTTATAAAAAAAGAATATTAAAAAAATTTTATAAAGTCCCAAATAAAAATATCATAAAATAATAAACGAGGACAAATGTAATAAAATGTATGAAAAATAAGTAAACATGTGTAGCTATTTAATTATATTAAAAAATTTATGAGGACTACCAAGAAAGAATATCCTCCCTTATATACAGTAGTAATTAGTAAAGAGAATTAGAACATATAAAAAAGCTACAAGTAATTCGATTTTATATATTGACATGATTTAAAATATTTAATAATTAATCTTTGATGAAGATAATAAATAAAAAAAAATATTGATATTTTCGTAAAATTTGTGAGTATTTATTTTCTCGCTATAGCTAAAAATAAATTTATTTTGATATTTATGATATAAATTAACTTAATAAGGATCTATAAGGATATTAAATTATAATTAAACTACATTAATAGATTACTCAATTCGGTAGTTGTAGTTGAAAATCATTGTAAACTTTAATTTTGTATTAAAAGTTTGCTTGTATTTTTCTTTTTTAGTTAAAATGATTGTTGATTTAAAATGAAGGAAATTTTAATTAAATAGTAATCTAACAAGTGGTAAGAAGAAACCAATTATAAAAATCTAAATGAAGTGATCTTAACAAAAAGAATAAGGACGAAAATGAAAAATATATAATAAAAAAATATTATTGTTTGCCATATATAATAATTTTATTGTACCAAAAATTTAAAATATCAAAAAAGTCCTTGTAAGTACTACCAAAATCAAGTACTTACTTGGCATATAAGGATACTTTTTTCTAATAAAAAAATGTGTGGTTTCACTTTTATTTCCTCTCTCAATCTTTTAGGGTACTTTTAATGTCTCTTGTCAGCCCTTTTTGACTTGTCAGCCTCCCTTGCATTTCTCCATTTCTTTCTTTTAACTTTTTTCTTTAAAATTCGTTTACCACCAGATTTTTAGATCCATTTTTTCGTTATGAATTTTAGTTTTACGAAAAAAAATTTCTGATCGTTGATATTTATATCTCCTTCAGTTAATGATTGGTATGTACATGTAAGTTTAATTAATAGGGAAATTATATTTTTAGTTCCTAAATTATGTGGTATTTCAGTTTCAGTCCTTGTAATATTCGATTAAATATTTTTAACCTTCAATTAAACAATACGGATTATTTTGATTCTTGTTTAAAGGATCTCATCAAATTAAACAGAATATTTAAAAGTTAAAAGTAGTTAATCGAATACCATAGAGACTGAAATTAAAATAACGTGATAACTAAGGACTAAAACGTTATTTTATTTGTCAAATCAAATTTATTACAATAATTTCTTACCAATAAACCACACTCCCACAATAAAATCAATTTTTTGATTATTAGGTTTTTAAATTTTCTCAATTCTTTTGAGTTTTTTTTTTAAATGTTTTGAAGCATATTGCAATAAAATCAATTTGATTTTAAACTAAATACCACACTATCATAGAATTATAATTTATATCGAATCCAGTTCATTATAAACAACTATAAAAAGAACTATCAATCATAATACAAACAAAAAAAAAATGTATCACACATGGAAACTTTAATTTTTATAATATCAGGTTGATTTTGGTCTCAAATTAGCTTTTTAAGTTAAGATCAAAACATCAATTATAATTGGACTATTTTTGTCAATACCAAATCATTAATTGTTGCTATTTAATTTGATTTATCAATTTGGAAGAATTTGTATTTTTTGGGGTATCCTATTGCTTAGTACAATGACACTTTCGTATATTATGGTGACAAAAAAAAGAAAAATTACTTTTATAAATACCTACTATTTCTCAATATAAATTAACAATTAAAATTAAATCAATATCTTACTTTTATTCATTTTCGTTGGTAATGATTTCAGTTAATTAATAAACTAATTAATTTGTACATCCTAATTTAGAAAAACATTACTAATTCTTTCAGCGTGCTTTGTTGAGTGATTTAAATTTGTACAGTCAAATAAAAAATAAAAAGTATTTATTTTTAAATTAGCCAAGTAGACATTATAATTTGTGTGGGGGGTGGGGGTGGGAGGGGGTGCGCGAAGAGCGAGGGGGTTGAGTTGAGGGGGCCGTGGGGATTGGGGAGGAGTGAATGGTAGGTGAGAAAAATAGAAGATCTTAGAATAAGTGGGACCCACAGCACACTTGTCAAGTAATGGAGTTGCTCATACAACGATGATGTGGCATATCTTACACATCATAAAATTTTTTTATATAATATAACTAGCAGGAAATTGCATGTCATAGAACTAATTATGGACGACTTTAGATATTTGATTCAAATAAAAAATGTCTTTAAAGAATAATCTTCCTTACTTTTTAAGTATAGTACAAGTAGTACTATTTTGCCCCTCTACACCGTAAATATATTTTTTAAACTTTTCATACTTATTTGTCTCTCAAATTTTATTTTTTATTATTTAAAATTTTTATTTTTCCTTTAATTTTATTGTTCGATTTTTTATTATTTTCACTTTTTTATTTTTTTCTTTAATTTTATTATTTTATTTTTTATTATTTTCATTTTTATTTTTTTCTTTAATTTTATTTTCATGTTTTAATTCATTTTTCTCAACCTTTGTTTTTTTCTTTTTTTTTTCTCAAGCATTATCTATTTCTTTTTTTCCTTTTTTTTAATTCATTTGACTTTAACCTTTATTGTTCTTTTATTTTTTATTTTTATCAGTTCTCTTTTTTTTTCCCTCATTTTTCTCAAACTTTATTTTTATTTTTTTCTCTCATTTTTTATTTTCTCAATTTTTTGAATTCTTCATCTTTTTCTTAATCTTTATTTTTTTTTGTCTTTTTTTTTCCATTCTTTTTTTATTTCTCTATTTTGTTTGATCATTTTTTTTCTTTTTTCAGTTCTCTTTTTTCCCCTTATTTTTCTCAACTTTATTTTCATTTTTCTCTAATTTTTATTTTTCTCTATTTTTTTTAATTCTTCGCTTTTTTGTTGATCTTTGTTTTCTTTTTTTTTCTCAATCTTTTTTTTATTTCTCTATTTTGTTTGATAGCTTTTTTCTTTTTTCTCAACTTCTATTATATTTTGCTAATAAATAAAATATTGGATAATCTGCAAAGGTATCTTCTTTTTTTGCTATCAAAGCAAATTTAAGGGTATGAATTGTTGTTACGAAGTTCTTTGAAAATTCTTGAGATAAGTCGTGTCTTTGAGGAGAGAGTTGTAGAATATCTCATAAATAAAGGCATAATGTGGTAGTGTCAACTCTTGCCAGTGTGGCATAATTTATTATTTGAATGTCCTTAAGCTAAGTCTTGCCTCTAAGGCAAGAGTTGTAAAACATCCCATAAATAAAGACATAACGTGGTAGTGTAACTCTTGTCCGTGGGGCATAATTTGTAGTTTGGAGGTCTTTGAGCTAATTCTTGCCTCTAAGGCAAGAGTTATAGAACATCTCATAAATGAAAAACATAACGTGTTAGTGTCAACTCTTGTCTGTGGGGCATAATTTGTAGTTTGAAAGTCCTTGAGCTAAGTCTTGCCTCAAAGGCAATAATTGTAGAACATCTCATAAATGAAAACATAACATGGTAGAGTCAACTTTTGCCCGTGGGGCATAATTTGTAGTTTGAAAGTATTTGAGCTAATTAAGTCTTGCCTCTAAGGCAAAAGTTGTAGAATATCTCATAAATGAAAACATAACGTGGTAGTGTCAACTCTTGCCCGTGGGGCATAATTTATAGTTTGAAAGTCCTTGAGCCAAGTCTTGCCTCTAAGGCAATAGTTGTAGAACATCTCATAAATAAAAATATAACGTGGTAGAGTTAACTCTTACCCGTGGGGCATAATTTGTAGTTTAATTTGAAAGTCCTTGATCCAACTCTTGTCTCTAAGGCAATAGTTGTAGAACATCTCATAAACGAAAATATAACATGGTAGAGTCAACTCTTGCCCGTGGGGCATAATTTGTTGTTTGAAAGTCCTTGAGCTAAGTCTTACCTCTAAGACAATAGTTGTGAAACATTTCATAAATGAAAACATAACGTGGTAGAGTTAACTCTTGCCCGTGGGGCATAATTTGTTGTTTGAAAATCCCTGAGCTAAGTTTTGTCTCTAAGACAATAGTTGAAGAACATCTCATAAATCAAAATACAATGTGGTAGTATCGACTCTTGCCCATGAAACATAACTTGTTATTTGAAAGTCCTTGAACTAAGTCTTGCCTCTAAGACAATAATTGTAGAACATCTCATAAATGAAAACATAACGTGGTAGAGTCAACTCTTGTCCGTGGGGTATAATTTGTTGGTTGAAAGTCTCTGAGCTAAGTCTTTCCTCTAATGTAAGAGTTATAAAATATCTCATGAATCAAAATACAATGTGGTAGTGTCGACTCTTACCCATAAATATAACTTGTTGTTTGAAAGTCATAAGTCTTGCCTCTACAATGTAGTAGTGTCAACTCTTGCCTATGAAACGTAGCTTATTGTTCGAAAGTCGTAAGTCTTGCCTTTATAATGTGATAGTGTCAACTCTTGCTAATGAGATATAACTTGAATGGAAGAAATCGAAGAAAAGAACAAAAATAATAAAATTACAAAAAAGGAAGAAAAATATTAAAAAAATAAAAATTAAAGAAAATATAGAAGTTGAGAGAGAATAGAAAAAAAGTAAAGGTTGATAAAAAAAATTAAATAAAAATAAAGGTCGAGAAAAATTCAAAAAGAAAAAAATCAAAGAAAAATGAAAAAAAATTCTTTTTTATAAAAGTAGACTTTGAAAGGTGTAAAGAAAAAAAGTAAGGGTTGAGAAAAACTAAAAAGAACAAAAATAAAAAAGGAAAGAAAAAATAAAAATAATATAAACAAAAAAAAAGAAGGAAGTTGAGAGGAAAAAGAAAAAAAAGTAAGGGTTGAGAAAAATAAAAATAAAAAGAGAAAATAAAAAATAAAAATCACAGTAAAATTAAAAAGAGAAAAAAAATAAAAGTTAAAAGATATAAATATGATTGTTATCCATTATGAGGATTATTATGTAATTTACTCCATTGATCAGGGGCAATTTTGTCCAAAAAATATTAGTTAATAGGTAAAGTGTTATAAATGTATTTACATTATAGGGAATGTCTATCAAGATCTATTTTGATATCTATTAGGATTTGAGCATCCGTCTTTTACTCAGACTAGGAGTAAATTTTCCCTATAAATAGAGGGGTTTTGTTCATTGTATTCACAATCTTATGATCTCTATCCCTCAAGAGAAATAAAGAAGTCTCCCTCTTCTCTCTCTACTATTCTTATTTGTTCTTTCTTATTTTATAACACATTATCAGCACGAAGTCTCTTACCAATTGAGATTTGTACGAAGTCTCTTATCAATTGAGATCTGTTCGGTAAGCTTAAATCTTTGGTACGATAAGAAGTTGATTTAGCCATAAGGCTTGTTTTATAATAAAGTTATATTTATTTTTGAAATTCCGTGATGAAACACGTCGTAAATCACGATGCAATGGATTAGCTTGTAACTGAAACACTTGTGAACACGAACATGTTTTGTTTCTTTTCCTTATTTGTCGATACTCACTTGTTTTTTATTTTGCAAGTACAGTACGTAGCTATACAAGATACATGAATGGCTTGCTAATTATTACGTGCTAAATTGGTTGTGTTTGAAGAAAAATCCACATGAAATTTTTATGAGAATAATAATAATTATATGGCTGAAAGCTACTTTTTAATATAAAATAAAGGAGATGCCAGATGACATAATCATGTCAATAGTGCCTCAAGATCTGGCCACTTTATTGATATTATGAAAGTTTAGTTTTATAATAATATTGAGATAATTGAGATTGTTTTGCTACTAACAAATTTTCTGTAAGTTTTGAGTCTCTAACTAATTTAGATTATCAACACGAGATTCTGCCAAATAAGGTGAAATTATAAATCTAAAGGTAATTTCAAGGTTAGTAATTTCTTATGTTATCTGTCGTTTGCTATTAAAAATATAATTATTGACGGATTTGAGGAAAAATAATTGGTTTGGAACCATTTATATTTTGAATTTATTTCTCCAGAACAATATTATCAAAAGAGATAATAATATGTTCAGTTCAAGTCCCATCGATTTATGCCTAAGACGCCTTTATATGGATAAGACATTGAGTTTGAATCTTAATGCACCATATTGATATATTATGATGGCTAAGGCAAAATAATAGGTATTTGATGAAAAGTCATGAAATTCGACCCATTGAATATGCTCCATTCCATGAAGTGAATGTGGTAACAATATATGATAAGTCTGAACTATGACAACTTACTTCATTCTTAAGGTGTATGTGGTAGCAGTGCATAATATGTCTGAAAGAAGGCAAGTGATTGAATGCACGAACATACGCGTGGAGAGACAATATGATAAAATGATCATCAAAAGTGATAATATTTTCACACGCTTATATGATTATAAGATGTGCTAGAGAAAAATTCTCTACATTATATGTATGCCTCGATTTGCTTCTGAAGTAGCAAAATCTTGAAAGAGGTTATAAGCTATCATAATTTGATAGGCTTAAGGCACGATTATATTCCATTCCTTGGGAATGAGAAACTTATTAATGCAAACGTGCACTTGATTGTGATTGTATCACAACTCACCTCCGAAAGAGGTTGAATAATTTTGAAATCTACTTCTAAAGTAGTAAATCTGAAATTTATTCATGTAATAGTAAATCTGAAATTTACTAAAGAAAAAGTACATGTCATGGTAAACTAGAAGTTTACTAGAATAAAAGTTCATAAATTGATATGAATGATTGTGACATCTCGAAGATGTGCATGTATTGAAGAACTAGAAGATTCTTCAAGAATTGTTTATGTAGTTGTTCTCATGACAAGTTGGTTGGACCAACTAATATTGGGATTGGATCCCTTCAAATCTGAAAATTATAAAAGGTGAATAAGGGCCCGTTCACCTATCATGTGATATGTTGAAAAGATGCATCAATAAGATGATCACATGTACATTCATGGTCAACCTACGTTTGACATTCATAAAGTTACTTGTTCAATATAAATTAAGCATAATTTTCAAATTGTGTAATCAAGATAATTCATCTTGATGATGATGGTTTAATATTGAATGTCTTCGATAAATATCTAAACTATTGTTAATGAGAATAAAACTTAATGTATTGGTCTGAAATATGATATATTGTAATAGCATTTGTATGCATTAGACCAATAAATTATGATTATTTCTTCCCCCTCAATTGGTTCAAGGTCGAAAATCAATTATTCCATCTAATAATTTTGATGTGCGGTATACGATTAATGAATATACCATAATGCACAACGATGGATTTCTCAAAGAAGTAGAGGATCTATGTTAGTTTTCCTAATATAAGAGGGAGATTATAAGCGCTATGAAATATGTTAGGAATTATCACCATATCCTCATCCAAAAGATAGTTCAAGTCAAATGCTGAAAGCATTTCATATTAAGCGCAAACGCTCTTATTTTGTGTTCCTAAAAGACAAGTTTATGCATGCGTGAAGCATGGTAGACTGGTCGATTTCAAATGAAATAGTCCTTGAAAAATAAGGAGCAAATAATTATAATAAGAAGACAATGATCTCTTGAAGAGCCTACGACATACCACTTCATGAAACCTTATGAGAGGTTCATGTACCTGAAAATAATGAAGTGATGAGATCTCAAATATTATGTCGCATTGTGAACCGATATAAAATGATATATCATCAATATCTTTGACACAATATTGATGCAATATTGTGAAAGATTACGAGGATCTGAATTCTACGTTAATTTAAGCATGCTGACATAGAAAAATTTATCAAGTGACATGAAAGGATGCATCTTGGTAAGTGAAAACTTATTTGATTTGCAGTCCAGACACTTGAAGATGTTACACATAAAATGTTGAATATTGTCACTTTGACAAAATTTGTATGAAAACTTCTTTAAGGATTCAAAAGTTTCTGGGAAACTTATTGATAATCCTTATATTGTATAAACTTATAGCTTGAAAATTATTGGAACTCTTGGAGAGTTTTTAAAAGCAATAGGATTATTTGCTGAAATGAGAAATATACCAATTTGGATCGGTTATGAAGTACCATATCTTATTACAATTGGTGCACTCATGTATCTTGTAAAAAAAACTACAAGACCCAATATAGCCTTTCGCTCAATTTGTTAGCAAGGTCTATTTCTACTCGTACTAGGAGACATCGAAATGGGATAAGATACATGAGTTTATTTTATTCTAAAGATTCCAGTCCCGATCTTACTGGTCATGCTGATGTTGGGTACTCATCTAGCCCACATAAATCTCGGTCTCAAACATACAATGTGTTCACATGTGGGGATACTGCCATATCTTGGAGATATACAAAGCAGACTATCATAGCCACTTCATCGAATCATGCTAAGATAGTAACTATTCATGAAGCAAGCCGAGAATGTGTATGGTTGAGGTCCATGATACATCTCATTCGAGAAAAATGTGGTGTGAAATATGACAATCTACCCATAATTTTATACAGAGATAATTCAGCATACATAGCACATCTTAAGGGAGGATTCATAAATGGAGATAGAACGAAGCACATTTTGCCAAAGCTTTTCTACATACATGAGCTACAAAAGAATGATGATATTAACGTGCAACAGATTCGTTCAACTGACAATGTGACTGATTTATTCACCAAATCTTCTCCAATTAAAACTTTTAAGAAGATGGTGCATAAGATCGGGATGCAAATGTTCAAGGAAGTTCTCATTAGGGGGAGTTAATACACGTTGTACTCTTTTTTTCTTACGAGGTTTTGTCCCACTGGGTTTTCCTTGTAAGGTTTTTAATGAGGCATCCGAAATGCGTATTATTAGAGATGTGTACTCTTTTTCCTTCACTAGATTTTTTTCCTACTGGATTTCTTATAGTAAGGTTTTAACGAGGCACATTATCTACCAATTATACATTCAAGGGGGAGTGTTATAAATATATTTATATTATAGTGAATGTCTATCAAGATCTACTTTGATATCTATTAGGATTTGAGCATCCGTCTTTTACTCAGACTAGGAGTAAATTTTTTCTATAAATAGAGAAATTTTGTTCATTTTATTCACAATCTTATGATCTCGCATCTCTCAAGAGAAATAAAGAAGTCTCTTTCTTCTCTCTCTACTATTCTTCTTTGCTCTTTCTTATTTTACAATATAAAGGCTATTTTAAGAAAGCTTTTTTATTTAGGGCTAAAAGTTGAAAGCCACTCTAATTTGAGTCTATTTTAGAGATTCACCCAACTAATTAGTGTCCTTGGCCCGTGCTAAGCCCGGGCCCAAACTATATTAATATTTATATTTGTATTTTTTTTTCATTTTTTGCTATATTTGCTTTTTGTCTGTTTTGTACCATCATATTAGTTAATGGTATAGTTATATTATTTTTTGATATTTTTAAAATGTTAAATTGTATATTTGTTTTATTTTTTTGTTCTATATTTTTTTCAGTTCGTTTAAAAATAATGTATCTTTTATTTTTTGGGTTAATTTCAACTTTTCACGTGACATGTTTAAAATAACAAGATCAACAGATATCTTGGTCATTTCTGCATATTTTTAATAAGATCACAAAATTTAAAAATATTTGTTACTTTTTCTTTAACTTTGTGCTAAGTCAAAAATCAGACAAATAAAATTAAAACGAGGGGAGTAAAAGTTTTAATAAGTTAAAAATAACATTTTCCTTATGGTAAATTTTAGTTTTCTTTTAATTTTCAAACAAATTCACACACTAAAATTTTTCTCATTTTTATTTTACTGAAATTTTTTAAATGAAAGTCTTTAATGATCTAAATTGATTTTTGCCTTATGTTTAATTAATTTTATTATTATTTTCTCAATTAAACTTTATATTGGCTAACTTACTTTTTTAAAAAATAATACAATATTTTGTTAATATAAAAATATTTAATGCTACAAACCATTGTATGATTTATGAATAAAAATAGTATATAAATTAAATAATTAAAAGTTTGACTCAATAAAATATTTTTTGTAGATGTTTTTTCAATGGATGAAACCTTACAAGATTATTAAAACTTCACAAATTTCGTTTTAGTATTTAAGAAAATGAATGTTATCTTTTATTAAATTATAATTATTCTACATAAAAGAAGACAACAAAATTTTGAATTAATTTTAAATTTAATTGGATAAATAGATATTTTGTAGTGTCTCTATCACTTCTTTATGATTCATCATGTTTTGTATAGCATTTTAATAGCCCATGTAATTGTTTAAATTTACTAAAGTGGATGGGATATTCATGTGAGGACTACCAAAATGAAATATTCTCTCTTATATATTGTAGTAATAATTTGATTCTTCACTTTGTAATTTCCTCCATATTTTCTATTTTTTTAAGTTAGTTAAACAATTAAAATTCAAGAAAAAACTCACTTATTTCTCATATCATGACACACCACATGTAAAGTCTCATTTGGCAAGCAAAGAAATAAAATAATTTTATCTTTATTTGTTTTTATTTGTTTTGAAAAGCAGAAATTTTCTGCTTCTTTCCAGAAATAGAAAAATTGTTTGTATTTTTTTTTAAGCATTTTTGCAAGTTTACCAAACATACTTCTTTTAAAAAAGGTATTTTTTTTTCCCTCAAAATAAGTTTTTTTGGGGGAAAATAAGCAATCTCAAACAGGCACTTACTGTGATGAATAAATATATTTTAAAATATTGATCAATGTTCTTGCAGTTTAACTCTCTAAAAATGAAATGTGACAAATAAAAATGAACAAAGGGAGCAAGTATGTATGACCATTATCATATGAAACCTCAGTATATTGGTCTAAATACATAGCCAAAATTAGGGGAAAAAAAGAAAGAAGTACGAACGGGAATCTCATTAATGTTTTAACAATTGAAATAATTAGAAATGCCAATATGGAAACGAAAATTTAAAACCATTCATACCTCCCCAATTATCATTAAACACAATAATATTCATTAAATGGAGTTCCAATAATCAACTATCAATTCTTTAAATCCTCTATAATTCCATTTGTTCATCATTCCATAACTTGGAACTACATATACGAAATTCTAAAAATAACAAATTTAAAATAAAAAAGAACTATCAGAAAATTATTGATTTTCGAGAGACAACAAGTTAAAATTTGGCTCATCGATAAGAAATTTGTGACAAAAAGCCAGTCGAAAATGTTATCGACAAGCCAAATTTCGACAAATTCCATCAAAAAATTTCATTGGAAATTAGAGATTTTCCGACAATGAAAATAACTACTAAGTCCTCGTTTTTTATTTTTTTCCTAAATAACGTTTGAAATCCTACTACGTACTTCTTAAATAAAATATATGAATTTAAAGAACGCGTAAAAGAATCTAATTGAATTTACACAATCGTTGCATCCAAATGAGAACCTTTTACCATCATAATCTTAAACTCCTCGAAGTTGATCATTCCATCACCATCACAATCAACACCACTAATAATTTTCCGGCATTCCGCCAACGAGCAATCCTCTCCGAGGCTCTGGATAACCCTTTGTAGCTCCTCAGCGGAGATCGATCCGTTCTTGTCCATGTCAAACACCGAAAATGAGTCGTCAAAGTTTTCCAATACCTTAAACATGTCATAAAAAGCCGAGTGAATTATTATGTGCAAAATAATTAATTTGACAATTAAATTATTTTTAAACATAAAATACTTCATTCTTTTTCACAATTAACTACAATAAAATATTATAGCATAAGTGAAACATAGGTTCTGTAAAATGCCAAATAACTTCTTTATGCTAAACTATTAATCCATCTATTTCATTCAATTTATATGATACTATCTCTTTTCTCTCAACATTTCAAAAAGTAGTACTCTCTTTGTCTTAAATAAGTGACTTTTTTTTTTTTTTTAAGATTACGTTGACTAATTTTTGAAGCTACATTAGATCAGATCAATAAAATATTTTAAAATTATAATTTGGATATTCAGAATAGAGTATTATAAGTGTAATTGTTAGAGTTTGCGATTCGAATTTTATTGATTCGGCCCTAAAAAATCGCGGTGCGACCCATGTTGGTAAAACTGTAATTATGAGAATTTTTGGGGGTCTGTGGCGGTAGCGGAGGGTATGGACTTGTATGTTTTTGGGCTTAGAATTTTCTTGTACTCATGTTTTATATAAGTCCAATTTAGAGGGTTGGCTTTTGATGATTTTTCATGTGTTATTGAAATTTCGACTCCTCCTTGTACTCTTCTCCGATATAGTGAATATCTATCCTCTCCTGCCCGTGGTTTTCCTCGTCTAGAGTTTCCACGTAAAATTTGTATATTCTTCTTGTTTTCTTTTGTTTATTGTATTGCCTATTCCTGTTTGATTTCATAATAGTAATTTTTCTCATATTAATATAATAAAAAATATAAATTTTAAAATATTGATCAAAGTTTAGATAGTTCAAATATGGAGAAATGAAAATAAGAAACAATTTGGACGGATAAATTTTATATCTAATCAAAAACCATTAGTAGCTCTTAATAGAAACAAATTAAGAACATTATGATTAAATAATTTTCAAATAAACAAAAAGTGCCCTACTAATTTATTTTATTTTTTACAACGGACAAAAATGTGGTGTCAAATTAAAAAAATTAATTATACCATTATTAATTTTTTTTTTTAAAAAAAACATACCTCATCGGAATCGATATCCTTGGTATTGAGCTCAATAAATTCTTGCAAATCAATGAACCCATCTCCATTCGAGTCCACTTTGCATATTATGTATTACAGATAGATCATGTGTCTTTGACTTTCGAACTTTGAGAATATAAATGATACTTATAAAATAAGTAAAGAAGTAGAGTAATATTTATGGCATGATTGATCAGTGTAGGTCGCAAGGACATCAATTATGCTAACTAAGCCAATTTATTATATATACTTTAATATCTATTTTGTATTTCAAAAAAATCATTTCAAAATTTCATAGGAAATTAAAAAGCTATATTTTTATACCTGAAACTCAATTAAGTAATTTTATCAACTTCATTATAATGAATTGTGATTAGAGATTCGAGTATAAGACAAATAATGTAAAAACTATAATTTGTATAGTGAGTAGGCGCGAAAAGATCCACCGATTATCTATTGAGAAAAATTATCATTTTCACCTCGAACTTGTCTCGAAAAGTTATTTACATACTAAATTATTGTCACGATCAAATACACACTTGTATTATATAAAAGTGAATTTATTTGCTCCCTAAAACTGACATGGCAAACAAATTTAATTAGAATAAATATTAGCCGCATTTAAGTCAAAATTAAAGTTAAAAAAACGTCAAACCCCCCCCCCCCCCTCCTATCCCACCCACCCACACCTCTTCTTCTTCATACCCCCACCCCTCTTCTTCACCACAATTTAGTTGGAAAGTAATGAACAAAAATTGCAGCACCACTGATTTTTTCACACCAATCAAAACATCATTGAAGAACCATCAAATCTCTATTGATTCTACTCAATTTCACCATCTCTCATATCTTCATCGCCTAATCCATCACCGACCACTATTATCAATTTCATCACCTACCACTATCAATTTCATCACAAAAACTACTATCAATATCATCACGAATAATTATTTTTTATAGTGAATTTATATGTGATAAATTTCATAAATTGAATGTTTAATTTGACAATTTTGATATAGGTTTTAGTAGTGGTGGTGGTGCGATTTTGCTGTAGGATTTAGTAGTGGTGGTGGTGCGATTTTACTGTAGGATTTAATAGTGATGGTGATGCGAATTTATGGTGGTTCTTTGTAGGGTGTGTAAAAATTGAACTGACCAATAAATCAAACCGATAAAAATGTTATTGGGTTATTGGTATTGGGTTATTGGATTAACGATTTTTTATTGGGTTTATAAAAATTTTTATTGGGTAAACGATTCGGTTTCGATTTTAGCTTATTGTGTTATCGGTTAAACCGATAACCCAATAAGGATACACTAAGTTATTGTTTTATCCCTGTTTATATTATATGTATAAATCTCTCTCTCTTTATATATATATATATATAGAGAGAGAGAGATTCATAGCTTAAAGCATTTATAGCTTCCAACAATTAGGATTTTTTTTTTTTCTAACAAACATTCAGTTCAAGTTTGAAGATTCTTGTAAACTAAAATGCTTTGCATAGGATTTTGGCGGTAACTAAGATTTCATTTTTTTTATTTTTGTTGTTACTATTTCTATTTTATAAGTATTTTCTTATTAGTTAAATCGAAAACCAAACCGTTAAGGACCAAAAACCGATAAACCGAAATCGATAAGAAAATATCTTATTGGTTGGTCATTGGTTTTACATATTTAAAAATCAAAAACCGATAAACCGAACCAACAACACATAAAACCGAATCGAACCAACCGATGCACACCCCTAGTTCTATGTAACTTTGGATGTTAACAATGGTGGTATTGTGATTTCGATGATAATTTTAGTAGTGAGTGTTTTACTTTTATAGTGGTTGTTTGTGATTTTTGTGATAGCAATGAATGTGTTGTGATTTCGATAATGATATTCATGGTGGATTCTTAAAATTATCGTAGTGGAGATTTGAGTTTGATGGTGACGATGTCAATGGTGGTGTTTTAATGGTGGTTTTGATGAAGAAGAAGCAATGGGTGACATAGATTTTTTTTAAAGAAAAATTGACATAATATCTGATGTGGAAGTGACATGGCGATAATGTGGCGCGAGTGTAAATCACTCTCCATCATGTGACTGGTTGTTTACGTTTTGAGGTGGAAATAAATTTACTTTTACATAGTACGGGTGTGTTTTAGATCGCGACAATAGTTTAAGTATGTAAATGACTTTTTGAGACAAGTTTGAGGTAAAAATGATGACTTTTCCCGTTATGTATTTCCTCCTAGAAAATAGCTAGACTTTGGGCATACTTCACCCAAAACTACGCAAAACCTATAGAAATTAGAATTCGCTTGAAAATTTGAAAACAAATTTTAAATTTTAGGGTGTGATAGAAATATAAAAAGAATAAGTAGATTTCTTACTTATTCTCTTTTATATTCGTTGCGTAAGTAAAATATATTATTCAATAATCTAGATAAATGTTATGAAAGGAAGGGAGTAGATGTGTGGTGGTGAGACGGGGGCTAGGGAGTAGGGAAAAAATGAAGTGTGATCGATCATTGATCAGTAAGGAATGACACTTGTGAAATTTATTTTTCATAGTTCCATTAAAAATATTTTTTCTCATTGTTAGGAATTTATTTTGCTAAAATATGTATTATTCAATTTAACCAATCAAATATTAAAATTTGAATGATATGTTTAGAGATGCAATACCTATTTTAATGTAAGATATTTATAGAGATACAATACCTATTTTAATATTCTCCTATACAAACTAAAATTTAAATACGTACTTGATCAAGCTAACTTAATGTTATCTTGTGCAAACTATAATTGGGGGAGATATACGTACAATTCCATTACATTAATTCGTATATTCTTTATTTTAATTTTTGGACCCTTCTTTCACCTTCTTCTTATCTAACTTTGCTTATTTAATTCTACAAAAACTATTACAAGGGTGAGATCGTTGGCATAATCGGGGACCAAAAGTTATTTTTCTTCTTCATATAAACAAAGAGTCCACAAAAGGCTATACGTTACTATAGTTCGACCTACCAATTCTTCCCATGATTCTCAAAGAAATAGATTAACAGAAAAATATATTTTAAAATTAAAGAGTCCTAAAATATATGGTAAGAGAACATATGGTAAAAGGTGAATTACTAATTAAGGAGTCTTAAAATATATAGTAAAAGATATTAAGAGAATTAATAAATCAGCCCTAAATTAAAGTATATGATAAGAGAAAAATATATTTTAAAAATTAACAAATCTTAAAATATGTGGTAAAAAGAAAATATATGATAAGAATTTCAAGATTTTCTGTCATCAAAATATATGTATTTTTATATGTTCTTAAGTTGATGATTTTTTTTTTAAAAAAAGCCACTAAAGATATTTCATTAATTAAGCAAAAGGAAAGCAAAATATACAAAGCAGAACTAAGAAAAAGGTAATATAAATGTCTGGAAAAACAAAACAAAAGATAAAATTATGGGCTTCGTTTATTTAATTTGGTAAATAATGTATGGAAGAAAAATATTTATCATATTTGGTAAAAGAAAGGTTTTCAACTTTTATTAACTGAGAATATATCCTTTTTCTTTTACAACATATAATTCCATTTTTATTTTTTTTTATATTAGTCATTTACTAAAAATAGAAGAGGGGGTGTAGATCATTGTATAACTCTCTAACAAAGTTTACTTTACATTATTAATTTTTGTTTAGTATGTAGAGGTATGTTAAAAATAGAAATTTTCTTCTCATTTATGGAATTGTTCCTTTTCTTTTGTTGAGCGTGAAATCTACATTAATATTATTTAAAATCATATATTGATTATTGTGTAATTCTCTTACATACATATTTTTTTTAAATACTTAGCTTTATTAATTATTTATTGTTAATATTATCAACTTTCAAATATTTTACTATTTTATATTTGTTTGCACAATGTCATTGTTTGTAATCCACATGTTAGAGTAAGGCTATCTAACGGGCCGGGCCGGGTCAACCCGGAACCGGCCCCCTCTCTCTTACCGGGTTCCGGGCCGGTTACGGGCCGGTTTTGGCCTTAACCGGGCCGGGCCGGGCCGCACAGTAAAAAAAATAAAACCCACCCGGAACCGGCCCACTTAACCCAATCCGGTCAAACCCGCTAAAACCCGGTCAAACCCGGTCAAAACCGGTCAAAACCGGATAAAAACCGGTCAAATATACACTATATATACGCTATATACACAATGTATACATTAAATATACACTTCTATAGAAGATATATACACGTGTATACGCACCATTCAATGTATATATACTACTACCTATAAAATATACTACATTATATATACATTACAATATGTATAGATATACTTATATACTAATTTATAAAACATATACACATGTATAGGTTAAATATACACTTCTATAGAAGATATATACACATGTATACGCACCATTCAATGTATATATACTACTACTTATAAAATATACTACATTATATATACATTACAATATGTATAGATATACTTATATACTAATTTATAAAACATATACACATGTATACGTTAAATATATACTTCTATAGAAGATATATACACGTGTATACACACTATTCAATGTATATATACTACTACTTATAGAATATACTACATTATATATACATTACAATATGTATAGATATACTTATATACTAATTTATAAAACATATACACATGTATAGGTTAAATATACACTTCTATAGAAGATATATACACATGTATACGCACCATTCAATGTATATATACTACTACTTATAAAATATACTACATTATATATACATTACAATATGTATAGATATACTTATATACTAATTTATAAAACATATACACATGTATACGTTAAATATATACTTCTATAGAAGATATATACACGTGTATACACACTATTCAATGTATATATACTACTACTTATAAAATATACTACATTATATATACATTACAATATGTATAGATCTACTTATATACTAATTTATAAAACATATACACATGTATAGGTTAAATATACACTTCTATAGAAGATATATACACATGTATACGCACCATTCAATGTATATATACTACTACTTATAAAATATACTACATTATATATACATTACAATATGTATAGATATACTTATATACTAATTTATAAAACATATACACATGTATACGTTAAATATATACTTCTATAGAAGATATATACACGTGTATACACACTATTCAATGTATATATACTACTACTTATAAAATATACTACATTATATATACATTACAATATGTATAGATCTACTTATATACTAATTTATAAAACATATACACATGTATAGGTTAAATATATACTTCTATAGAAGATATATACACATGTATACGCACCATTCAATGTATATATACTACTACTTATAAAATATACTACATTATATATACATTACAATATGTATAGATATACTTATATACTAATTTATAAAACATATACACATGTATACGTTAAATATATACTTCTATAGAAGATATATACACGTGTTTATGCACCATTCAATGTATATACACTACTACTTATAAAATATACTACATTATATATACATTACAATATTTATAGATATACTTATATACTAATTTATAAAACATATACACATGTATACATTAAATATACACTTCTGTAGAAGATATATACACGTGTATACATTAAATATACACTTCTGTAGAAGATATATACAAATGTATACATTAAGTATACACTTCTATAGAAGATATATATAATGTATACATTAAATATACACTTCTATAGAAGATATATACACGTGTATACATTAAATATACACTTCTATAAAAGATATATACACATGTATACATTAAATATACACTTCTATAGAAGATATATATAATGTATACATTAAATATACACTTCTATAGAAGATATTAAAACTTTAAATTGATAAATAAAAAAAAATAAAAAACAACAACTAAGGAGTGAATGAATTTGTGGAATTTTATTGATTGCAAAATGATCCAAAATTTATAATTTACATGAATGAAAAATCTATAAATTATGCATCATTTTTTCCAACTCATGCATGTTAATATTAATTGGAATTTGCATAGGATAGTCGAAGTCAACGGGGGCAAACCCATGCATTGGACTTGATTCTGTTGAGTTCTCCCGTGAAGTCATTATTTCTTCAAGTTTGAGGTCGTCGCTTGGCTCTGGTTCCATTCCTTGGTTTCTTCTTTCTGCTCTAATCCAGTCTCTAAGGCAAACTAAAACATTCATTGCGTTGCTTCCCAATGAGTGTCGGTTGTCTCCAAGCTGCTGTCGTCCCTGACTGAAGGCGCTCTCTGATGCAACGGTTGACATTGGAACATTCAAGATATCTCTGGCTAATCTTGAAAGTACAGGATATTGTGATTCATTATTTCTCCACCAATCCAGCGAGTTGATCCGTCGTCTGCGATCCTCTGGTGGCGTCCGCAGATAATATTTCAGCTCCTCCCGATAAGTTGATGTGTAAGCTCTGTCATCCACACTGTTCCAACAAGATAAATCATAAAACGAATCAGGAAAACCACTATGTGCCGACCTTTTAGAAGATGATGGCTCCTCGGGAGGATGAGGAGCGACAGTTGGACTGATATTTGTAGGTACGGCTGAATCAAATAAATCAGCATAGTGATTATATAATTTGTCTATATAATCTTTTGCATCAGCCGTAGCCGTCCACAAATCAGGCTGCTCTTGTTCAGACTCACGGTTAGTATTTATTTCTAAGTTAGTATAAATAAGCGTACTAAAGTGACACATATGATTAAATTTCATGCAAGGATTTAAAATAGCACCAATCATGTAAATAGGGGGAATCGGGAAGAAATATTTTTTAAATTTCGTAAACATAGCGCCAACAGCTTCTTTATAACCTTCTTTATTTTTATATTGTTGGAGCAAACCAGAAATATCGGCTATATATGCCAAAATATTACAAACAGTAGGATAGTATGCACCGGAAAATTCAACCGTAGCTACATAAAATTTTTCTAAAAATTTAACAAGATCATTAATTATAACCCAATCAGAATTATGTAACATGCAATCAGCAGAATCAGCAAAAGAACCACAGTGTTGGTTAAAAGTTAGTGTAATAGGAATTCTATATTTATAACAAGTTTTTAAAAATTCATACGTAGAATTCCATCTAATATCAATTTCCTCAGGCATTAAAATCGGTGTAAGTCCATTTTCTTGACATTTAACTTTAAATTCTTTAATTCTCGCTCTACGATTATTTCCTTGAATGAAACCTACGGCAAGACGAATTTTTTCAATATAAACCTCAAAAAAGTCAAGACCATCTTTTACAATTAAATTATAGATATGACATGCACACTTAATATGGAAAATTTCAGGAAAGGGTGGAGATAACGTAGATTTTATTTTTGTTATAGCATTCTTGTTGTTAGAAGCATTATCAAAAGCAATACATAAAATTTTATTTTCTATACCATAATATCCGGCAATTTTAATAATAGAATCAGAAATAAATTGTCCAGTATGCTTGCGATCTTCATCATATAAAAAAGCAAGAATACGTTTTTGCATTATGAAATTACTATCCATCCAATGACAAGTAACAGTTAAATAATCATTTTTATTAACAGCACGACCAAGATCAGAAGTTAGGGACAATCTACATTGAATATTTTTTAAGAATGTTGATAAATAAAAACAATATTGTGAATGGAGTTTAAAAATATCAGACCGACAAGTAGTTCTAGGAATACCATTAAACATAGGATTATAAATTGCTTGTATATAACGGATAAAAGCATCAGAAGAAGGAAAAGTAAAAGGCAAACAACCCACAGCTACCATTTTAGCTATTTCTTCCCGGTCCCTCAATTTATTATACTTTTTCGCTACTTGACCGGTTGTTGGGTCCATTCTAGTTTGCGTTGACCCACCAACATCCCCACCACCTTTTGCAATATTTAACTCTCTTTTGTGATCTTCAGCTATATGTCTCATTAACGTACCCGTACCCCCTTGCTTACCGCCACTTCTATGCTTATATATTTGTTGACAAATATTGCACTGCACCTCACTATCTGATATACGTTCAAAAAATTGCCATGCAATACTAGTTCTTTTACGGGGTTTTGGGGCACTGGGAGGACGGGAAGGGAGATTAACTGATTCAGATCTAACGTTAGCATGTCCTACTGCGGGTGTTTCAGCAAAATTTTCATCATCTTCGTCTACATTAACTGCATCTACTTCATTTTCTTCTTCTATACCGTAATTTTCTTGAAATTCTACATAATCCATATCGTGAGCACCTACACCTATTTCTTCCTCAAAAGGTGTATCAAGCGGTACCGGAGGCGAAGGCATACGGGTATATCTATTACTTGAACTACCTCTACCGCTAATAATTCGCTTTTTACTACCACTACCGCTTCCGGGACAAAAATTTTTAACACCTTTAGCAGCGAGGTTTTTTAATTTATCCATAATATAAATTAAATTAAACTAAAAATATTCAAAATACACAAATATAACAAAATTAAATATTAAACAATTAATACAATAAATAAAAATTAAACGTAAGAGATGGAACGACAATACCAAATTTGGGAAGTATCTGAAGATTGCGACTTTAGAAACTTCCGCTCTTACTTTGTAAACAAAAAATAAAAAATTAAAGTGAACACTTTAAGAAATTAAATATATTGAATATTTGAGAATTGAGAATTGAGATTTGAGAGAGAATGAGATTTGAGAGATTGGAAAATTGTGTGAGAAATGATTTGAAGTTGTAGGGTATTTATAGATTTATTTTGAGGATTAAAAAATATTTTATATTTTTTTTTTTTTTTTTTTTAATGAAATGGGCCCAAACTAGCCGTTTGGACCCAAAAACGGTAATATTACCGTTGGGCCAACGGCTAGTTTGGCCCAACAGAATTTTTTTTTTTTTTATTTTTTTCGGTTACCGGGCCGGGCCGGGCCGGTTAACCGGCGGGCCTGGACCGGGTTGGTCCGGGCCGGGTTAACCGGGCCCAATTTTTTTAAAAAACCGGACCGGGACCCGGTACCCTAAAGCCCTAGGGCTTTCCGGGCCGGGTCAAACCGGTCCGGTTTATAGATACGGGCCGGGTCGGGCCGGGTCAGCCCGGCCCGTTTGACACCTTTATGTTAGAGGGACAATTAGAACTAATCTTGAGAAGAGTTTGCAAGAATATGAAAATGGTGTAAGGTTTTCAAGTCTTATAATTTTCATTTGGCTGGTCTATTTGTTTTTTTCAGGATTTAAAATTTAACTTTTGTAGAATTGTGTAGGGTAAATATGAAAAAATTATTGATAAGGAGTATTGTCCTCGAACGAACTCTACATGCAATTTCAACTTAATCAGGCTCTCTTGTCAATTTTGTGGGTCAGAACAACAGATTAAAAAATAAACGACAAATGTATAAACTTACAACAATATTCAAGATTTTCAAACACTTAAAATTAGCGTGACACACAAAACCATATATTTTCCAAGGACCTTACACTTAAAATGTTCAAGTTAATAATGCTGACATGATATACGTACAAAACACATATCCTAAACTAATTAGTCTAAATACATAGCCAAAATTAAGGAAAAAAAGAAGAAGTACTAACGGGAATCTCATTAATGTTTTAGCAATTGAAATAATTGGAAATGCCGATATTGAAACGAAAATTTAAAACCATATATTCCTCTCCAATTATCATTAAACACAATAATATTCATAAAATGGAGTTCCAATAATCAAATAGCAATTCTTTAAATCCTCTAATCCCATTTGTTCAGCATTCCATAACTTGGAACTACATATAAGAAATTCTAAAAGTAACAAATTTAAAATAAAAAAGACACTATCAGAAAATTACTGATTTTTGAGAGACATCAGGTCAAAATTTGACTCATCGATAAGAAATTTGTGAAAAAAAAAAAATCCAACAAAAACGTCATCGGCAAGTTATATTTCGATAAATTCCACCAACAATTTTCATTAGAAATTAGTAATTTTCCGACAATGAGAACAATTACTAGTCCTCCTCTTTTTTTTTTCTTTTCTAAATAGAGTTTGAAATCCTACTACTACTTCTTAAATTAAATATATGAATTTAAAGAACAAATAAAAGAACCAAATTGAATTTACACAATTTTTGCATCAAAGTGTGAACCTTTTACCATCATAATCTTAAACTCTTCGAAGTTGATCATTCCATCACCATCACAATCCACACCGCTAATCATTTTCCGACATTCCGCCAATGAGCAATCTTCTCCCAGACTCTGGAGAACGGTTTGTAGCTCCTCAGCGGAGATTGATCCGTTTTTGTCCATGTCAAACACCGAGAATGCGTCCTTAAGGTTCTCCAATACCTTAAACATGTCATAAAAGTTGAGTGAATTATAATATGCAAAATAATTAATTTGAGAATTAAATTATTATTAAACATAAAATACTTCATTCTTTTTTAAAATTAACTAACAACAAAATAATATAGCATAAGTGGAACAGGTTGTGTAAAATGCCAAATAACTTCTTTATGCTAAACTATTAATCCATCTATTTCATTCCATTTATATGACATTTTCTCTTTTTTGATTGTATTCATTCCATTTATATGCCATTTTCTCTTTTTTTCATTGTATTTCAAAAAGTAATACTCTCTCAGTCTCAAATAAATGTCTTGCTTTCTTTTTTTTTTTAAGATTATATTGACAAATTTTTGAAGCTACATTAAATCAGATCAATTAAATATTTTAAAATTATAATTTAGATATTTAGAATAGAGTACTATAAGTGTAATTTTTCTTATATCAATATAATAAAAGTTATATATTTTAAAATATTAATCAAAGTTTAGATAGTTTGAATATCGAGAAATGAAAACGACAAACAATTTGGACGGATAAATTTTATATCTAATCAAAAATCGTTAGTAGCTCTTAATAGAAACAAATTAAGAATAGTATGATTAAATAATTTTCAAATAAACAAAAAAAAGCCCTACTTATTTATTTTATTTATTTTTTACAACGGACAAAAAAATATGGTGTCAAATTTAAAAAGTTAATTATACCATCATAAAAATTAAAATAAGCCATACCTCATCGGAATCGATATCCTTGGTATTAAGCTCAATAAATTCTTGCAAATCAATGAAGCCATCCCCATCCGAGTCCACTTCGCGTATCATGTCAATCAACTCCTCCTCCGTCACGGCGTGCCCAAGGCTTGCCATGATGGACCCCAATTCGGACGAACATATTTTTCCATCTCCATTCACATCGAATTTTTTGAACACTTGTTCTAGTTCCTCCTCGACCCTTGCACGTGAATCTATCGAAGATACCCTCGATAAAATTACGGGCGTTGGATTTTCGTGAACGAAAGGGTTGTTTTTCCTAGAGGCACGCTTTTTCTTGATCTTGAATAGTGATTTCAACCCCATATTTAAAAATTTGGTTTCCACCAAATTAATGAATGAATAAATGAAACAAGAAAGTGAAGAAACAAGAAGCAAGAAAACACCCTTGAATTTGTGTGAATTTTCTTTTCTCAAGAAGATAAGATTAGAATAGATAAAGAGAAAGGAGAGATAATTGGGGATCTTTATAAGGAATATTTCAAATTTTTTTGGTTTTTTTGAGTCCTTTTAGGAGTAGGAAGTTGAGATTTGGTTGATTTTTTTTTTTCTTTTGGGTAAATTAAGATTAGGAAGGTATTTTTATTACGTGCATGCACGATAAGGACTGTATTGTCCGTACAATGCGGGACAGTTTTTATGAATTAGTTGTGATTTAAAGGCTAAGTACATGTGGAACGTTCGTATAAGATTCTTTTTCAGCTGTTTAAAGGGAAATATTTATTTTAGGATTTTACTTATTTATAGCTAATGATTTTATAGTAATTTACTATATATGTAGGATACATCAACTCCACGTGTTTGACCAACTTTCCAGAAGATTAAAAGTTCCTTTTCAAACTAAAAAAAAAAAAACTTATAATATTTAATAGTTAAGCCTATTCGGTCAAATTTTAAGGAAAAACAAAACTAATATTTATTATAATATAGTACTAATTATTTTTGTGAAGCTGAAAATTAGACTCTCCCATTAAAGTGGAAACAGTTTTTAATTTTCTCTCAATGAATTAATGCTCTAGTATTAGAAAAAGTGCTCCACCATTTTTGTTTGTTTACTAAAAGAAGTACTTCCCAAATTGTTAAGTTAAACAAAAATTATAACTCTCCGAAAAAGAAAAGATATAAACTATGTTTTTAAAAATCACCTTTGACTACAAAATAAACTTTTAAAAAAATAGTAAGTTCTAAGATTTTGACTGAACATATTAAGAAAAGGAAACTTGGAACGAAATAAGTCATTTTTTGAATCAATTCACCAAAGTAATTTGTTTTTCGAAAATTTTACAAAACTAGTATAAACGTTGTTCCCAATAACGTTTTATGTTTTAAAAAGGTTAACGGCTCAAACGGAATTGACGTTAGACGTTAGAATATAAAACGTTACTCACAGTAACGTTTTGACATAAAAAGTTACTCTTGGTAACGTTTTAGACATAAGACGTTACCGCTAGTAACGTTTCTCTGTAGCTCTGCCACCCAAGAATCTCTGTACAAATCTGACATTAAATACGTTATCACCAATAACGTTTTAGCTGTAAAACGTTACTCCGGATAACGATTCTATCAAATCAACCCAACAACTTTTTTGATCGAAATTTTGCCTTGAAATCGTAATAACTAGTCACATTTTTAGTTAAAAACGTTACTGTGAGTAACGTTTCTAGCGAATCAAATCACAGACCTGCAAAGTTTTAGGACAACAGATTATATAAGTGACAGTATGTATAGAATGTTCAAACACATTTTTATAATTCTAACCAAAGCTTTTGCTTATGTACTTTATTCTAGAAACGACATTTACAAAGTTTTAATAGGTATGGCTAGCCAATATTTTGTAATGCATTAAAATTATTTTGATGTTTTAATAATTATAATACATATCTTATTTTTGTGTATAGCAGAAAAATGGCTAATTTTGAAGAAAATGTGATGGTTGCTTTGTATTGGGATAGTGAAATAATTTCTGAAATGAGCGGATTTAGATACAACGAAGGTGCTAGAATGATTGTTAGCATGTCTATTTCAACTAGCTACGTTGAACTAGTTGCAATGTTGCATGAAAAAATGAGGACAAACAATGAAACTATTCAAATGGATATCCATGCTCATTTCAAGGTAACATTACAAGGTTTATTGAATTTAAAATAGAGAATGACCAGTCTTTGCTACAATTTCTTGTCATTCCTAAAATTTTTTAAAATAAAATTGATATAAATCTTTTGGAGATGTATGTAAAGACTAGACCAACAAATCATGATAATCTATTTCAAATAAATGGTCGGCATGGTTATCATATGAATTTATTAGCTCAAAATTATGGATTTGCCATGCTCAGTCATCCTCATTTTGCATATACTGCAACCCCTAGTATCCATCAATCACTTGATGCAAGCCCTAACGAACATGAGTATCAATCATATGATGAAGGATTAAGTAGTCAAGGACACATTGAAAGTGGCCACAGACAATATGAGATCAGGTGGGTGATCTTTACTTTTTTTTTGAAACTATAAGAAATCTTATGCATCACTACTTTACTAATTCATTATTTTTTTTCCCGCAGAGAAGATGAGGATAACTTTGATTTGTGTAATGATGCACATGCTTAAATTTGTGATGAAAGTTCGGAGGAAGATGAACCTTCAGAAGATGATGGAGAAAGTGAAACCTTAGAAAGTGAATTTGATGAAGATACCAATGATAGTGAAGATTTACCTCAAAATGATATTGGTGTAAATCTTCATAATCAATTTGGTCAAAGTGTGTCTGAAATGCAAAATCATGATATACCCTACTTTACAACATTAGAGAATGAAGAAGATATTTTTATCTCTACCCGTGAATCTGAGATGAATTGTTGTTCTGTTTGGTCTGACGATGGCAAAATTTTTTTTTAAAAAAGAATGTATTTTAGCAGCAAAGATAGATTGAAATAGGTTGTGATAATTTGGAGTTTGCGCAAAAATAAAGAATTCATAGTTGTAACATCAAGCAAGAAACTATGGATTATCATATGCAGGTTTCACGAATCATTAGGTTGTCGATGGTTTCTTCGAGGCCGAAAGGTTGGAGGTAGCCTTTGGAAGATAGGAAAGTATTTTGATAATCATAGATGTGAGACTGAAGGGCTTACTACAGGTCACGCTAACCTAGATACCAATTTAATTGCATCTTTGTTTCTAAATCAAATATGTAAAAATCCTAAATTGTTGGTAGTAGATGCCATTTCCAAGGTTCATGAGATATTTGTTCATCAAGTAACATATAGGAAAGCATGGCTTGGACGTCAACGAGCATTTAAATTGGTGTATGGTGATTTTCAGAAATCATTTAGTAAGCTTCCTAAGTTTTTTGTAGCTTTTCAACACTTTAACCATGGAATAATTGTAGAATGGAAACATGAAGAGTCAATGAGTTCGTTAGAGGTAAAAACATTTAAATTTGTATTTTGAGCTTTCAATCCATGCATTGATGGATTTCGAACTTGTCGTTCAGTTATTTCAGTAGATGGAACCTATTTGTATGGTAAATATGAGATAAAATTATTAATTGCTGTTGGAATTGATGGAAATGATAACATTTTTCCTCTAGCATTTGCTATTGTTGACAGGGAATCGAAAGAGGCATGAAAATGGTTTTTTAGAAAACTATAATCAGACCATATGAAGTTATACCGATCACAACCAGATAATCCCTTAATGGTTGTAATATCCATACCAAAGAATCAACTCAAGAGGAACTGTTCAAGTTTTGCTAAAATATCCTATAACTTTGGGCAACATAAGAGCCCTACCAAGCTCAAGATTAAACATAATTTTTGTAATACCCCAAAAAATTTTCTTCGTAAAGATTTCGTGAGAAACGTATCGAGTTCTACGCTTTAGAGCGATCCATAAATTTTCTGTGTAGTATTTTAAAGACGTTGACCTATCTTTGTGTAGAGTATCACAGTAAAACGTGCAGGAAATTAAAATTACTGCAGCCAGAAGAATTTCAGGGTCAAATTCAAATGATCATAACTCCTTGTACATAATGATCTGGGTAATCTACTATATATCAACAGGAATCTCTGCAAGTCCTCTTTCTAATGAAATTGGTTTCATCCAATTTGACTATCGGAGAAAAAAGTTATAGTCAATCTAGTTCATCCTATCAAAAGCGAATTTTTGGGTCAACTTCAAATGACCATAATTCCTTGTACATAATGATCTGGGTGAGCTACTATATATCAACGGAAAGCTCTAAGAGTCCTCTTTCTAATGAAATTAGTTTCATCTAATTTGGCTATCGAAATAAAATGTTATGGTCGATCTACTACAAACCTATCAAAACAGTCCACCAATGATTGAATGAATAAACTTTGATTTATATGATTATCTCAATGTTTTCATGATATGATTTAATAATTATCATTGCGAACTACACAATTTTATCATGAGGTGGTATTTTGAATGATTTTAGGACGTATGTCGAGATGGTATTTTGAAATAATATTTTGAGATATGTGTCAAGCTTTATGCTTCCCAATGACGATTTGAATTATTGAATATATATTTGAGACATGAGATGTCTTGATATCTATAATTATAAATTTTATATTTTTATTTTGAATGATTTCGAGATATGTTGAAATGGTATTTTGAAATGATTTTGAGATTTATGATAATATTAAAGCTTCTTTATGACAAAATTGAATCATTGAGCATATTGAGACATTTTCAGCTTCATTCTCTCAGAATTATGTTTTAATCAGTTGCTTTTGAGTTATACCGATGAAAAGGGTTAGCTTGGGGTCACTTGTGACCCTAAGCATCGTGTGGCATCTCGAAACTTGATTTTCGGGACGTTACAGTTTCTCCCAGGAGTCCACTTCAAAGAGCTTTTATCCACAAGCCGGCAAAGCATTGACCACATTACCGGGTTAAATGGAATTTCTTTTGATAAGTTCACATGGATTTTTTTTTGTGTGGAACTGGTAACTTTGATAAGCTTACATGGAATTGAAGCTAAGAAATGTGAAAATAGAAACTAAATTCAAATTGAGATGCCAACTGAAGACTGTTCGAAAGTAGCACCGCGAACACGATAAAGGGCTGTTAATACCATAACCAACTGAATGACAATTATAAATTAGCACCACAAACTCAATAAAAGTTACCATACCCAACTGTTAAAGATTTCAAATTCTACCATTTATGTTAGGTGATCGTAAAGTTTATTAATTGTATTTACATAAGCTTTACATAATTAAGGCAGTTTAACTTTTACACTTTTATTTATGTACTCATTTTGACATCCAATTGTGGGTTCTAAATTAAAACATGATACGTTTGCAAATTGTTATGCAAGAGAAACTTAGTGCAGCATATAAATTTTGGAGTGAACTACATATAACCTATGAATTCGGACTACATATATGTCACGCCCCAAATCCTATTAAGGCGGACTGGCACCCGTTGCCGGTAAGGCTCGGGAGAACCAACCTGTAGCAATACATTACCTATGAACATTATAAGTTACTTTTATACTAAACATGCCCTCAAAAGATAAATGGAACTAGCAAGCCAAAAGATGTTGTATGACTAGGCCGTTGGAGCCACAATGTCTACGATACGATACATGACCATACTATACTTTACATAGTCTACAAAGCCTCTAGACAAGAAACATTATCTTATAAGGGTCGGGACAGGCCCCGCCTCATGATAAGATACTATACAATGCAAAAAGATATGATAAGACTCAAAGCCCCGAAGCAACCTGGAGCTCAGTGACTGCAGTTGATATCCTGTACTCTTACTGGGGAGGTTTATTAGCTTCTGCACCTGCAGCATGGAATGCAGGTCCCCCAACAGGGATGTCAGTACGAAATAATGTACTGAATATGTAAGGCAACATGTACCATATATGAGATAAAAGCTCAAATGAAACCATACACTGCTGTAAGGTAAAAGACCACCTTTATGAATATTGTGGAGTCATGCATCTTATAACAATTATGTTACTTTACTCTTATCACTTGTATAATCTGTGCACATCATGTAATACAAATGACCAGCTGATCAGTGGTAAATCTATATCAGGATCGACCCATGCTAGGCTTTCCTTTCACCCCTGGGATACCCCCTGTAATACTGGGATTGACCCATGCTAGGTGATTCTTTCACCCCTGGGATACCACCCAACAGAAGCAACTGTATACATATATCTTCTTATTACTTTTGATATGAATCTTTGGTGGTCGTAAAATTTGAGCTATAAGACTATAAGCATGACAAGTGACAAGTATGTGACCATGTAACATCATATCACAATGAAAAGAGTGGGTTATACAATTAGTGAAACATGTAGGACATAAACAACGTATGAACTTTATTTTGCTAAAAAGAAGACTCATATGTCATGGTGTCCAATGTATGTATGCAGCAGTGACAAGGCTCGAATCTGGACACACAAATACATGTGAAAGAGTGGAGTGGTTATATCGAAGTTTGTAAAGATCTCTATGTGCCAATAAAGACTTTGGATTCCATGCCAAATAATAAGAGATCGAATAGCCTTACATACCTCGACATATCAACTTGTTTTTACCTCGAAATGACTTCTTTTCTTCCAACTATTTATCTACAATATCATGTTTTAAAGCTAGTATTAGCAGCTAATCAATGCATCTGGACAGCCCAATCTCACAAAACACAACACTTTGGCAACAAACGTATAACCATCGACTCAATGGTGTTATTCCGACTTTCTCAATTCTAACTGTCTTCAACCAGTACACATTATCCTATACATGATGTACACAGCCTATATCAGCTCTACAACATGCTGGCAACAGTCCATAACTACAACACAGAACCATTTTACAAAATGCTCAACTAAGAAGCACAACATCTCGTCGTCTCCCTACATTTCGTCGTTAACAATTCATACTTGTCCCAACTTTGAACCAGATGCTCCCAACATATATATACATCAAATAAACCTTAACACAGTCACAAAATAGCTCAAAACACAGGGGGGGAAACGTGAAACATCAGCCCCCTCATCAAAACAGTCCAATACCATTTTGGAAGCACATAAGATCATATAAGGATACTTGTTTCCAAAGAACTAGCAAAACAGTCCAGCAACCTTGGCAACCATATACACACTATAACATATTAATAACCTCAACTTTATATCATATCAAAGTCAAAAATCAGGGTAAGAATCGTTCCAAAGCCAAGAAAATCAAACAACAACTTTCAGGACACAAGCTGTCCAGAAATTCCTGCACAGTACACCAGCCAACTTATCTTGTTTTCCATGGAAAATTCATATCAAGTATATGGTTATTTTTACATACCTTAACTCCCAAGGTGTAAGTATAATTCAAGAACTCAAAAAGTAGCCTTTGGTTGCCTTCCAAGGTGAAGAAATGCCAAGAGAAACTTAGAGAGAAAAGCTGAAATTGTTTTGGTCTCCTACTAGTTAACCTAAGGAGCTCGGTTTTGGTCCCTTTTTAAAGGGGCCTTAGACCGACTTTCTCCTAATATTTGCAACTGATTAACTCAAGTTGGTCAATGACCAATTTTCCCCTTTCACTTGGGCCTTTTGGATCTCTAAATCAATGGGCTTTAGTGGCCCATTTTCCTTAATCTTGCTTGCACTTTGTTTGGGCCCAATTTTCTTAGTAGTGAATGAATGTAGTTGGGCCTATTATATAAAAATCTTGGGCTGAACATCTTGGCCCAATATAATGCTAAACCATTGGCTTTAATAGCCTCCCTAACTTGGGCTTCGTTTGTCGCAAGACTTGGAAAGTTTCGGCGTTAAGCCTTGTCTTCGTTCCCCTTTCTTTTTACTAACGTCTAGACTTCAAGTGAGTTCACTTATGAATGAATTATTCTCCCTCATGTATATATACATTTTTTTTTTAAGCCAACCACACAGGTGACTCACCTGCTAGCTTCCTAAGTTCCATAAGCACGTCAATGATTTTCTCCGTTTAAGGCCACAGTCTCTAAATAGACTTCCATATAGTGCCCCAATCTAACACTTGAACACTTGAAAAAAAAAGTTTTGGTAGTAATTAAATCAAGTCGTATGTCCTTTTATGTGAACATTACTAGTACATGCAAAATGTGGGGTGTTACATCCTCCCCCCCTTAGGAACATTCGTCCCGAATGTTAACATAACTGTATAGTCTAGGCAGGTTTGAATTTCTGGTCACACAACTGTTAATAACATAACTAGTATTCAAACACATACCTATTAATGTTCCTCCTCTGTATCTTTTAGTCCCTCCTTGTCTTCAAATAGATGAGGGTATTTGGATATCATTACTTCCTCCGGTTCCCACGTTATTTCTTCTACTTGGTTGTTTCTCCAGAGTACCTTTACTGATGCAATTTCTTTGTTCCTTAACTTTTTAATTTGGCGATCTAGAATAGCAACCGGTACCTCTTCATAAGTAAGATCCTCTGTGACCTGTACATCTTCTATAGGAGTGATACGAGAGGGGTCACCTATGCATTTTCGAAGCATTGACACATGAAACACTGGATGAACCATTGAAAGTTCCTGGGGTAGCTCTAATTCATATGCAACTTGTCCGACCCTCTTAGTAATCTTATATGGCCCTATGTAACGTGGGCTTAGTTTCCCTTTCTTACCAAATCTCATAACTCCTTTCATCGGTGATACCTTTAAAAATACCCAATCTCCAATAGAGAATTCCAGCCCTCTTCTCCGCATATCTGCATATGATTTATGACGACTTTGGGCTGTTTTTAGCCATTGTTGTATCACCTTAACTTTTTCCATGGCTTGTTGGACTAAATCTGGCCCGAGCAAGGTGGTTTCACCCACTTCGAACCAACCAATTGGTGACCTACATTTCCTCCCATACAAAGCTTCGTAAGGCGCCATTTTGATGCTCGAATGGTAGCTGTTATTATAGGCAAATTCAATAAGGGGCAAGTGTTCTACCCAGCTACCTTTAAAATCTAATGCACAGGTTCGCAACATATCCTCAAGTTTTTGAATAGTACGCTCTGCCTGGCCGTCTGTTTGGGGATGGAAGGCTGTACTCAAATTCACTTGCGTCCCTAAACTCCTTTGAAAGGACTTCCAAAATTTTGCCGTGAATTGAGCTCCTCGATCAGATATAATAGAGAGTGGGACCCCATGTAGCCTAACTATCTCTTTGAGGTATAATTTGGCATATTCTTCAGCTGTATAATCACTTCTAACTGGCAGGAAGTGCGCTGACTTCGTGAGTCTATCAACTATCACCCATATGGAGTCAAACTTATTAACTGAACGAGGCAAACCAGTTACAAAATCCATATTAGTCATATCCCACTTCCAAGTTGGAATCTCTATACATTGCATGTAACCACCTGGCTTTTGGTGCTCTACTTTGACTTGTTGACAAGTAGGACATTGAGCCACAAACTCTGCAAGGTCCTTTTTCATGCCTCCCCACCAAAACACTCCCTTTAGGTCATGATACATCTTAGTAGATCCTGGGTGGATGGAATATCTTGAATGATGGGCTTCTTCCATTATTCTCTTTCTGAGTCTGTTAACATCAGGAACACACAATCTATTTTGGCAATAAAGTACTCCATCTTGTGTAAGCCTAAACTCCTTCATTATACCTTGACTTACTTTCTCCTTAAGGCATTGTAGAATAGGATCATAATACTGCTTTTCTTTCACTTCCCTTATCAATGAAGAATCGGCAGCATTATGTACAATAATGTCCTTTCTTGGAGTTTCGAGTAGACGAACACCCAGATTGGCTAGTTGACGCAGATCCTTAGCCATGCCTTGCTTTACCCCTTTCTGATCACTGGTACCCATGAGTGTCTTACGACTTAGAGCATCAGCCACCACATTTGCTTTCCCTGGATGGTATAATATATCAATATCATAATCCTTTATTAACTCTAGCCACCTCCGCTGCCTCAAATTTAGATCTTTCTGCTTGAAAATATACTGTAAACTCTTATGATCTGTATATATGTCCACGTGCACCCCATACAAATAGTGGCGCCATATCTTTAAAGCAAATACAACCGCTGCTAGCTCAAGATCATGTGTTGGGTAGTTTTTCTCGTGTGGTCTCAATTGTCTCGAGGCATAAGCAATCACCTTACCATGTTGTGTTAGTACACACCCCAAACCAACTCCGGAAGCATCACAATACACTGCATATCCCTCTGAGCCTTCTGGAAGCACTAGCACAGGTGCTGAGGTTAGCCTGCTTTTCAACTCTTGAAAGCTCCTTTCACATGCATCATTCCATTGGAATTTGGTTTCCTTGTGAGTTAGCTTAGTAAGAGGTGCAGACATAGAAGAAAAACCTTCAACAAACCTTCTGTAATAACCTGCCAATCCAAGGAAGCTTCGAACTTCTGTAGGTGTCGTTGGCCTTGGCCAATCTTTCACAGCCTCTATCTTTTGTGAATCCACCCTTATTCCTTCATCCGATACAATATGGCCCAAAAATGCCACTGATTTTAACCAAAATTCACATTTGGAAAACTTAGCATACAACCGGCGATCACGGAGAACTTGTAGTACTAGTCGTAAATGATTTGCGTGGTCCTTTTCTGACCTTGAATACACCAGAATATCATCTATAAATACTATCACGAACACATCCAGGAAAGGCTTGAATACCCTATTCATCAAATCCATAAACACTGCTGGTGCATTCGTTAGCCCAAACGACATAACAAGAAATTCAAAGTGACCATATCTGGTTCGGAAAGCTGTCTTAGGTATATCTTTTTCCTGCACTCTCACCTGATGATAACCTGATCTCAAATCGATCTTTGAAAAGTATTTAGCACCCTGTAACTGATCAAACAAGTCATCAATTCTGGGGAGGGGATATTTATTCTTAACTGTCACCCTATTCAGTTGTCGGTAGTCAATACACATCCTCAATGTGCCATCCTTTTTACGCACAAATAAAACCGGTGCACCCCAAGGGGACACACTAGGTCTTATAAAACCCTTTTCTAACAAGTCTTTCAGTTGCTCCTTTAATTCACGTAATTCTGCCGGGGCCATTCTATATGGAGGAATAGAGATAGGCTCGGTGCCTGGTAATAAGTCAATACCAAAATCTATTTCTCGTTCTGGAGGCAAACCAGGGAGTTCCTCAGGAAAGACATCAATAAATTCATTCACTATTGGAACAGACTGGATAGTTGGTGATTCTGCCTCCATGTCTCTCACTCTAACGAGATGACATATATATCCCTTTGATATCATCTTTCTGGCTTTAAAATAAGAGATAAACCTCCCTTTTGGTGCCCCAATATTGCCTTCCCATTCAAGGACTGCTTCATTTGGAAAGTGAAAGTACATCCTCTTGGTTCGGCAGTCAACGGTGGCATAGCAAGAAGCCAACCAATCCATACCCATTATAACATCAAATTCTACCATTTCTAACTCGATAAGATCAGCTAATGTATCTCGGTCGCAGACAGTCACTATGCAATCACAATAGACTCTTCTAACTATAATTGACTCCCCAGTTGGTGTAGACACCGCAAGTGGTTTATTCAATAATTTAGGTGTTCTACCAAGCTTCCCAGCAACTAATGGAGTAATATATGACAATGTAGAACCAGGGTCAATTAATGCATACACTTTATGTGAGAAGATGGACAATGTACCTATAACCACATCGGGTGAAGCTTCCAGGTTCTGTCGAGTCCCTAGAGCATATGTGCGATTTTGGGCCACGCTGGAACTAGCTGCCCCTCTAATACCTCTGCCGCGACCTATGGGAAATTGCTCACCTCTACCTGATGGAGGCACTGATGATGATGATACAACAGCTGATCTAGTAGGTTGTGCCATATCACCCCTGCGTCTTCTTGGGCAATCTTTTATTACATGCCCTGGCATACCACACCAATAACAAACATCTGTTCCCCTGCGACACGCACCTATATGATATCTCCCACATTGTCTGCAAGGCTGCCTAGGAGGCATTTGCTGGCTTCCCGAATATCCTGTTGTCCGTGTACCTTGGCCCTCACTTCTCTGCCCAAATTGATCATTTCTAGACCCTTGAAGTGGTGGTGGAGCACTAGCTGTAGAGTAAGAGGATGATGGCCTGGGTGGCCTATGAGAAAATCGTGGCCTAAACTCACCCTGGGGTGGTGTAAACTGTCCTGTAGATCTGGCCCTCTTGAATTGCCCCCTTTCTATTTCTTGTGCCCTCCTTCTTTGTCTCTGATCCTCCAGTTTCTGTGCAAAAGCTTGCATCCTCGCTATATCCATGTCTTTATTTAAAGAGGCAATGGTACAATCTCTAACCAAATATGAATCCAACCTATCGACATACCGATGGACTCTATCTGCCATAGTAGGAACAACATTAGGAGCGTACCTGGCCAGAGAATTAAATTTAAGACTATATTCCCTCACGCTCATATTCCCCTGATGGAGGTTCAGGAACTGATCTGCACGGGCCTCTCGGATCTCTAATGGCAAGTAATGATCAAGAAAGGCCATTTTGAACTCCTCCCAAGTAGTTGGAGATGTATCTGTGCCTTTGGAATGCTTCCAGGCTTCGTACCACAGTATAGCCACACCCTTCAATCTATATATTGCCAACTCAGCAGCTTCCGAACCACTTACATGCATAACATCTAAGGTGCGTTGGATCTGATCAATAAAATCTTGTGGATCTTCATTTGGATCTGTCCCAGTGAATGATGGGGGGTCTAAGTTGAGGAAATCACGTATTCTCGTACTGGCTGCCCTACCTGCACCAACTGCACCTGCAACTGGGCCTTCTTGTCTTTGACCTTGGCCAGCAACTATACAAGTCAACAGTTGAACTGCATTTCTCAAATCCTGCACAGAAGCATCAACAGGTGGTTCTCGGGGGTTTTCACTACTTCCTGGTGCATCAACAGATGGAGGGGTTGGAGATGTCTGTGATAGAGACTCATCTAGAGCCTCACTCTGTCGTCTCGCCCGATTGGGTATACCAACTACCACTTCTACTTCCTTTCCTTTACCTTTACTCTTCCTTGTCTCTGGCATACTTACTGTACAAAATAATTCAGGGATTAGACATGGTACACTTATAATATTTGGCTCTATGGCACGATCTAAAGAATGAAAAGAAGTGATAACTCCTAAATGCCACGTAGCCTCTTGTTTATAAATGTGGTGCACAACACATCGATAAACATGATTCTACATAGACACGGCTTTGTAGACTCCCTAGGACAAACCGCTCTGATACCACTTCTGTCACGCCCCAAATCCTATTAAGGCGGACTGGCACCCGTTGCCGGTAAGGCTCGGGAGAACCAACCTGTAGCAATACATTACCTATGAACATTATAAGTTACTTTTATACTAAACATGCCCTCAAAAGATAAATGGAACTAGCAAGCCAAAAGATGTTGTATGACTAGGCCGTTGGAGCCACAATGTCTACGATACGATACATGACCATACTATACTTTACATAGTCTACAAAGCCTCTAGACAAGAAACATTATCTTATAAGGGTCGGGACAGGCCCCGCCTCATGATAAGATACTATACAATGCAAAAAGATATGATAAGACTCAAAGCCCCGAAGCAACCTGGAGCTCAGTGACTGCAGTTGATATCCTGTACTCTTACTGGGGAGGTTTATTAGCTTCTGCACCTGCAGCATGGAATGCAGGTCCCCCAACAGGGATGTCAGTACGAAATAATGTACTGAATATGTAAGGCAACATGTACCATATATGAGATAAAAGCTCAAATGAAACCATACACTGCTGTAAGGTAAAAGACCACCTTTATGAATATTGTGGAGTCATGCATCTTATAACAATTATGTTACTTTACTCTTATCACTTGTATAATCTGTGCACATCATGTAATACAAATGACCAGCTGATCAGTGGTAAATCTATATCAGGATCGACCCATGCTAGGCTTTCCTTTCACCCCTGGGATACCCCCTGTAATACTGGGATTGACCCATGCTAGGTGATTCTTTCACCCCTGGGATACCACCCAACAGAAGCAACTGTATACATATATCTTCTTATTACTTTTGATATGAATCTTTGGTGGTCGTAAAATTTGAGCTATAAGACTATAAGCATGACAAGTGACAAGTATGTGACCATGTAACATCATATCACAATGAAAAGAGTGGGTTATACAATTAGTGAAACATGTAGGACATAAACAACGTATGAACTTTATTTTGCTAAAAAGAAGACTCATATGTCATGGTGTCCAATGTATGTATGCAGCAGTGACAAGGCTCGAATCTGGACACACAAATACATGTGAAAGAGTGGAGTGGTTATATCGAAGTTTGTAAAGATCTCTATGTGCCAATAAAGACTTTGGATTCCATGCCAAATAATAAGAGATCGAATAGCCTTACATACCTCGACATATCAACTTGTTTTTACCTCGAAATGACTTCTTTTCTTCCAACTATTTATCTACAATATCATGTTTTAAAGCTAGTATTAGCAGCTAATCAATGCATCTGGACAGCCCAATCTCACAAAACACAACACTTTGGCAACAAACGTATAACCATCGACTCAATGGTGTTATTCCGACTTTCTCAATTCTAACTGTCTTCAACCAGTACACATTATCCTATACATGATGTACACAGCCTATATCAGCTCTACAACATGCTGGCAACAGTCCATAACTACAACACAGAACCATTTTACAAAATGCTCAACTAAGAAGCACAACATCTCGTCGTCTCCCTACATTTCGTCGTTAACAATTCATACTTGTCCCAACTTTGAACCAGATGCTCCCAACATATATATACATCAAATAAACCTTAACACAGTCACAAAATAGCTCAAAACACAGGGGGGGAAACGTGAAACATCAGCCCCCTCATCAAAACAGTCCAATACCATTTTGGAAGCACATAAGATCATATAAGGATACTTGTTTCCAAAGAACTAGCAAAACAGTCCAGCAACCTTGGCAACCATATACACACTATAACATATTAATAACCTCAACTTTATATCATATCAAAGTCAAAAATCAGGGTAAGAATCGTTCCAAAGCCAAGAAAATCAAACAACAACTTTCAGGACACAAGCTGTCCAGAAATTCCTGCACAGTACACCAGCCAACTTATCTTGTTTTCCATGGAAAATTCATATCAAGTATATGGTTATTTTTACATACCTTAACTCCCAAGGTGTAAGTATAATTCAAGAACTCAAAAAGTAGCCTTTGGTTGCCTTCCAAGGTGAAGAAATGCCAAGAGAAACTTAGAGAGAAAAGCTGAAATTGTTTTGGTCTCCTACTAGTTAACCTAAGGAGCTCGGTTTTGGTCCCTTTTTAAAGGGGCCTTAGACCGACTTTCTCCTAATATTTGCAACTGATTAACTCAAGTTGGTCAATGACCAATTTTCCCCTTTCACTTGGGCCTTTTGGATCTCTAAATCAATGGGCTTTAGTGGCCCATTTTCCTTAATCTTGCTTGCACTTTGTTTGGGCCCAATTTTCTTAGTAGTGAATGAATGTAGTTGGGCCTATTATATAAAAATCTTGGGCTGAACATCTTGGCCCAATATAATGCTAAACCATTGGCTTTAATAGCCTCCCTAACTTGGGCTTCGTTTGTCGCAAGACTTGGAAAGTTTCGGCGTTAAGCCTTGTCTTCGTTCCCCTTTCTTTTTACTAACGTCTAGACTTCAAGTGAGTTCACTTATGAATGAATTATTCTCCCTCATGTATATATACATTTTTTTTTAAGCCAACCACACAGGTGACTCACCTGCTAGCTTCCTAAGTTCCATAAGCACGTCAATGATTTTCTCCGTTTAAGGCCACAGTCTCTAAATAGACTTCCATATAGTGCCCCAATCTAACACTTGAACACTTGAAAAAAAAAGTTTTGGTAGTAATTAAATCAAGTCGTATGTCCTTTTATGTGAACATTACTAGTACATGCAAAATGTGGGGTGTTACAATATAACCTATGAATTCACGCGAATCTAGATTTTATATGTATATTAAGAACTTTATTACATATCTACAAATATTTGATAGTGAACTTAGTCATTACCTAAGTATTGTTATATATAAACTTAAGACCAACAAGAACTCATAAACTTCAAATGCCTACATAAGCATAACAAATTGTCTACAATCTACAAAGTTACACCTGTGTACAGCCCACGCCACTATATATACAATATACCTACATAAGCATAAGATTGTCAGTTCTTCAATTTCAATTTCAAGATTGGGCACAAAGTGTCATCCACTGAAGAATCTGAAGATTTCTCCTCTCTTCTCTGAGAACGGACGAAGAAAATTCTTGACAGATGATGAATTGAGAAGGGGAAGAAGCAAGAGCAGCGATTCCTGCATATTAGAACAGTTGATAATGTATTTCCATTTATTTTTAAGAAATACCAAATACGAATGTACTTCCATCCGTAATGCTTGATAAACACATTCACTCGTTAAAAAAGATAAAATACCAAACAATTACCTATAAGTTTTTTACCCAACTTTGAGCTCCATCGCATACCTGCCAACAAAAGAAGGGTGACACAAATTAGAAAACAAGATTTGTTGGCCCTCTGGCAGCATGTAAAACAAAAGCAAAATATTATTTTTTGGCCCCTTCCCTTTTTTGATGAGGTTAAGGACCTCTTTCCTAACAGATGATTGATAGTAAAATGGCAGACACAGATTCTATTCTCAGATAATTTATCATTAATATTCCCCTCTTCGGGAATGACCATATAAAATCACATGGATAAATTCAAGCACATGCAGTTGGAATGAAAACATGAACCTCACAGGATAAATTCAAGCAAATGCAGTTGAAAACAGACAGAACAAGTATTCATGTATTACCACAGAAGTGATGACTAGACCAGATACAGGGGATGGAAGAAGGAAGAGTCCAGCATAACTCCATTACTCTTTGCCTTTTTTTGTTTTGCTTTTCTTCTGTTTTGCGTTTTTCTTTTCGGCGTGCTGGTAAGCATAGTGACTCCCTGTCAAGCTATGATAGTTCAACTAAAAAGGTGCAGTTAAGTTGAAAAAAAATAACATAATCACAAAAAAATACTAGTCCCACAAAGATTAGCAATAATTTTACGCTTTTCTTTCTTTGATAGTTCATCATGCCGAATAGTCGTCTCACAACCTGTACTTGCATCCTCCGAATCATTACTATTCACTTCATTGTTGGTATCATCCAACTCATTATCTTCCATCTCAGTGTTCAAGTTCTCCAAATTATTAGTAGCATCCGGGATATCAATAGACATTGGCACAGGCGATGAGGTAAAGTTTGGAGCACTCTCAAAATGTTGAGGCGGATAACTACCAAATATATTATCAAGTGCTGAAAGACTTGGATACCTTGATATTTGTGGAGTCTGTAGAGTCATATATGGCACAATCTCTATATGTTGATATGTCATACCTAATGCCTGAGTGAATTCCTGAGTGCAACCCATTGAAGTGGAACCAAAATCATGATTAGTTGTTACTTGATCATCTTCTGAACCTATTTGAGAATTTTGCATTGCTTCATCCATTTCATTCATTTCATTCATTTCATCAGGCACTTGGTCTCTTGCAATAGCACGTTCTCTTCTTTCAGCAACACCGTCTTTTCCTCGCCTACGAATAGGGGGATGTAACTGATCAGGTTGTACCTTATCTCTTCTATAATCGACTGATACTTGAATCCTGTCGGCCTCATGGACATATCTCAAACAGTCAGAACTTTGATCTCGCACCATCTTTCTAAACATGTATAATTCCTCATATGATGGCGTATCTCCAAGTGATTTAGCTTTATCAACCATCGAATGAATATGACGTGCCTGTGAATTAAAATAAAAATATTTAATTATAAAAGCATCAAAAAGATTAAAAAAAAAAGATAAGTTCCTACTCTTGAGGTTATGATTATTATTAACATATAAGTTATGATTATTATTAACATATATTAGATAAATAAAAATAAGACAAGCAAAGTTCTACTTACCATTGTTTCATAAGCAGTTGAATTAGGCATATAACCTTGTTGGCATTGAGGACGGGGATTAGGATTACCAATGAGAAGACGAGTAATACGTCTGAACCAAATAAGGTAGGGGTTGTCATACCGAAGTAGCCCATGATTGACCGGTGCATTACAGATAAATTATTCTCGCTCGTTCCAAAAAAGTAACCATTGTGCATGTTCTAACTCCCAGTTTGTATTTGGCCTTTCCCGACGATCATGACGAGAGTGGGTGGAATCAAACAGAAATGGAGTTGGAATCACCTGTTGCAATCCAAATTGCCTCATTACTCTATCAGTCAAGTGAACCTCAACCACATCCCAACAGAAGATTGGAACTCTAACACGCCACATGTCTCATCCAGCACGACAATAGTCAGGAAGACTCTCAATTAAGTCATCAGTATATGGTTCCCAGATAAACTACATGAAAAAAAACAAAACAAATGAGTTATATTTACAATTGACATAAAATCAAAGAAAAAAATTATACACAATCTACCTGATCTTTTGTCATAGAGTCAAGTGCATCCCTATAAACTTTCAGCACAAGCTTAGAAGTGTTAGTCCAACTAAAGTGTGCAAACCATCTAGTAGCATATGGACCCCTAGGCAAACCAGTAGGAAAAATATTTCTTGTACCTCTTTTTCCTACTATCTGTGGCCTAAGGATAGTGATCCTCTCCCATGCCCAAACCTGATATATATATATATATATATATATATAAATAAATAAATAAAAAACTAAAATAAATATCAATATATTTGTACAATTATTAGAATTATTAGATATACCTGAAGTAGTGGTAGAAATCCGGCTATCTCATTTTGGGTACTTTGTGAGGCTTTACAAAGAAAGCGATACAAGTACGCTAAAGTTGCACTACCCCAACTATAAGACCCAATTGCATTGACATCCTCGAGCATAGGTAGGTATATAAGCTTCAAATAAGCACCAGATGTATCTGCCATCATCATACCCGCAATCATCCAAAACATGTAACACCTAACCTTCTGATTGACTATTTCTTGGGTTGCCATGTCTGACAATTGTGGCTCACTTAGCAGGTGTGCTTTAAGCGCGGAGACCTTAAGGAAACTATTTTTAAAGTTCTGAAGAGATGGAAAAAAACCTAATAATCTTTGACAAATGTTTTGCCAATCTCTAATAGTTCTCGTCGTCTCAGTACCAAGTACCGGAGCACCATTCACGGGTAATCCATACAACACCTCGACATCTTGCAAGGTGATAGTTGCTTCCCCTGTTCTAAAGTGGAAAGTATGTGTTTCAGGACGCCACCGCTCAACTAATGAAGTGATCAAACTACGGTCGATAGCAGGCCTATTACATCTATAAACACTATACAATCCAGATAATCTAATCACTTTTAAAACTCGTGGATGGATAGGATATTTTTCTATGAGCTTCCAAAAAACTCCATCACTCTTTCTCGTACTAAGAACCATATCAACACTTCCATCCCATATATCCCGTGACCTATGAGTGAGTTGTTCAGTTAATACAGACGGTTCAAGTGGCCCAGGATCCAACTTGTATGAACTACTACCAGCCATGAAAAAGGTACCTATACATAAGTAAATATTTTCACTATAACAAACAAATTAACCAGCCATAAAGGAAAAATTATTCTCTAACAAAGTCTACAGATAATTCTTTCTCCTTTAAAAAATATCCCATCTCTTTGTCTACAAATAATTGTTCATAATTTTGAGCATAGTTGAATAAAATTCGAGAAATATAAAGTTTAAAATAGAGAGTCAAGTTGAGGCAAGGAGAACAGAGAGTATATTCATACCAAAACTTGAGGCTAGGGTTTCACAATCTGAAACACGAACGATTAATTACTTCGATGAAAAAGATTGCACTGTCAATTGAATCAATCACAGATGATTGAAATTGCTAAAAAAATAAAGTAAGAAGCCATAGACGATAGACGATAGACGAGATATGAGAGACAGAGACGAGAGGGAGAGAAGAAAATTGGGGATTTCTTTCAAAATTGGGAAAACGGCTACACTTGAAAATACTTTAAGTCTCATTTTTATTTGCTTTTAAAAAAAAAAAAGAATGACAGTCACGAATTATCCATAAAACGTTACTACTAGTAACGTTTTATGGTCCGTTAAGTTTTTACTCCGTTACTTTTGACCCTTATATATTTTTAATAAAATAATAGGGTAAAACGTTACTGACAACTACGTATATACTAATTTGGTAAATTTTTTATAAAACATATTATTTTGATCAATTGCTTCATAAAATGGCTTATTTGAGTCAAAACAAAACTAATATTTATTATAATATAGTACTAATTATTTTTGTGAAGCTGAAAATTAGACTCTCCCATTAAATTGGAAACAGTTTTTAATTTTCTCTCAATGAATTAATGCTCTAGTATTAGAAAAAGTGCTCTACCATTTTTATTTGTTTACTAAAAGAAGTACTTCTCAAATTGTTAAGTTAAACAAAAATTATAACTCTCCGAAAAAGAAAAGATATAAACTATGTTTTTAAAAATCACCTTTGACTACAAAATAAACTTTTTAAAAAATAGTAAGTAAGTAAGTTCTAAGAGTTTGACTGAACATATTAAGAAAAGAGATAATACATATTTTTCTAAAATTGACATCAAATTATAACTTTGATTTTAAACTTTGATAGTGCACAAATAAGACTTTTAACTGTTCAAAACTTGAACAAATATGACATCCGATTTTGCAACCCCCATGCGTGAGTTTTACTTGCGCCTCTGTGGAAAGGTAATCCAATCACATGGTGCCACATCATTAAAAGGGCTGACTTGGAGGGAGGTCATATTTGTACAGTTTTAAATAGTTAAAGGTCATATTTGTGCACTGTCAAAGTTTTTTTTTGTGTGTGTTAAAACAACGTCGTTTTCATTATTATTATTATTATTATTATTATTATTATTATTATTATTATTATTATTTTATTTATTTAGGGATCGAACCCGCGCAGTAGGCTGAAGGAAGCGCCCACGAAGAGCAAATAACACCACTGGGCTATCTAAGTGCCTTATTTCATGTGGTTCAACATTAATATACGTACATAAATATATATTTTCTACCTTATATATACAACGTAATTTTTTTACCGAGGGGGTTCGGGTGAACTCCATGGCAACCACGTAGGTTCGCCCCTGTGTTAATTTAATAACGTTACTTTAATAATATTTTTATAACATTAATTTGATGATGTTAATTTAATATATACTACTACTATCCTTAATAACATTAATTTAATAACGTTTTATTAAAACTATAATTTTTTTTTATTATTAGTATAGTTTTATCTTTAATTTAATATTTAAATAAATTATATTTAGATATATTATATAACTTAAATTCACCCTCTGTTTTATAATATATATACATATTCGCGCGATTTTTTCGTATGAGGCTAACCCACTTAATTAATAAATCTTCAATATTATTTTTTTCGCAATGACAAAAGAAATTAGATGCCATTTTAATCTTTGAGCCCAAAATAATCAAGAAATAATAGTGAAAAGTCATTTAAAGGTCATATTTGTGCAGTTTTGAATAGTTAAAGGTCATATTTGTGTACTGTCAAAGTTTAAGATCAAAGTTATAATTTGATGTCAAGTTTAGACTCATATTTATGCATTATGCCCTTAGATTTTAAGTTGGACGCGTCCAGTTTTGCGTGTTGAACATGCATTTTGCCACGTAGGATCGGAGGTCATATTTGTGCAATTTTAAATAGTTAATGGTCATATTTGTGCACTATCAAAGTTTAAGATCAAAGTTATAATTTGATGTTAAGTTTAGGATCATATTTATGTATTATTATACTTAACAAAACTATTTAAACTTTGTGTCGTTTGCAAAAAGTAATTCAGTTTGCAGTTATATGGAGTATAAAATGTGTTTTTAAAGTCATTTTTACTATAAAATTTACTTTTTTTAAAAAAATCAAGTAAGTTTTGATCGTTTTAACTTTGACCGTACATATTAAGAAAACTCTTTAAACTTTGTGTTGTTTGCTAAAACTAATTTAGATTGTAGTTATATATAATTTAGATTTAATGATTTTATATTGATTTATTTATGTAGGATACAGTTCTCGGTAGATTAATAAATTTTTTAAGATAGTATTTTTCTTTGATTTTGACTTGGGCAAGTTGAAAAAATTTACCGATTTCAATAGGATAATAAGATATACATTTTCAGAAGGTCCCTATATAAATTTATGGTCACATTAATTTTATAATTAATATTGGTTTAAATTATAAAATATCTAAAATAATTAGTGAAATATAATTATAGCGTGTATTATTTTTTGTTAAACTTTAAATCTAGTTGAAGCTTATCTGTAATTTCCTTATTGCATTCAAAAGTTCTGATGTTGTCTTCTCGAACTACAGCAAAAAATTGTGAAGAGTTCTAGATGCGATAAATACTGCTTTCTTAGCGTAATGGTTCTAAAGGTATTGTACCATCTTCAATTTCATCATCAATATTATTTTCTCCAATGGTATCCATAAATTCTTCTAAGCCGTGGACCTCTGAACATGTATTATTTTAATCCGAATAATTCAACAAGCTATTGACATCTATTTTATTGTGGTAACACAGATAATTAATTATGACATCAAGTTCATGAATGTCTTTTCACAAGTAGGTTCATTTAAATTCCTTGAGGTTTCATCCCCCAAACTAATTTTATAGTGTCGATATAATGTACTTTATGTATAATGAATTTATTTTTCACATTAATTTAATAAATATGATACATAACATTACTAGAAAAAAATAGAAAAACGACCACAAAAAGCAATCACAAGTGGTCAAATTTTATAAAAAAAATACACACACACTTAATATATTTTGTTTAAAATTTTAAAAAGTATTTTGAAATAATCATTTGACAATTTTAAAATATAAAATCGCGTGGTCGATTTTATATTAAAAAATAAATAATTAAAAGCAACCATCTGTGTTCGTTTTTTTTTTTTGATAGTGTAAATTAGTAGTAATATAGAATGATTTTTATGTAATCAAAATTAACCTTAACTCATTGAATCTCGTAAATACTCTTTAAATTAATAAATATTAGTTTATCGATTAAATAATACCTCTGCAAAATAATAATATTTCATGATCCCAATAATATTAATTTAGAGAGGTTTACTATAACTTCACATGTTTGGCCAAGTTTCTGGCGGTCAAACTAAACCTGTCAACTAGGTCGGGTCAGGTCCGATTAGACAAGCCCAAAAAGTATTTCGGATCAGTCTGACCCGAAATTTATAGGATTGGACGATCCTTGGGTCGAGTATCCGAGCTGGGCCGTCTAGTCCAAAGAACTCGATGGACTGATCTAGTTGAGAAATCAGACCAGGTTCATCGATCATCTGGATCAGACTGACTCGATTTTTTTTTAAATAATTGGCCCAACGGCCTACCAGCACCATTTGCTGATTTTGGACCGTTGCTAATAGCTATATAGACGTTGGCCCAATGGCCAAAATAAGTTTTTCACTGATTTTATTAAAAAAAAAAATCAATTTTTTTTTATAAATACATGACATTTTGAACCAATTTTTTCCACAACTTACAATTTCATTCTCTCAAACTCTCTCAATTACTCTAATAATCTCTTAAAGTACTCAATTTTATTTTATTATTTTACAATTACAAATATCAAGTGAAAGTTTTCAAAATTCTCTAAACTTTCGAATATTTCAAAAATTTGATATTCTCGTTCCATCTCTTACTTTTAGTTTTTAATTAGTGTACTATTTGTTGAATATTTAGTTTTATTATTTTTGTACTTTTTGAATATTTTTTAGTTTAATTTGTAATCTAGATAAATTAAGAAAAGTCGATAAAAGTGTTCAAAATTTCTGTTCAGATAGTGATAGTAAAAAATTAATTGATTTCTATTCCGATATAGGTAGTTCAAGTACTAGATATACTCACGTGCCTCCAGCATCAATTAACGAACCCTTTGAGAATGAAATAGGTGTAGGTGTTCACGATGTGAATTTTTTAAAAGCACACAAAAATTATGGTATAGAAGAAGAGAATGAAGTAGTCACAAGTGATTTAAATGTAGATGATAATGCTACTAGTGATACACCCGAAGTTGATAATAATAATATTATATCTGAATAGGTTAATCTTCCTCCCCGCCTCCTGTAAGATCTCGTAAAAAAATTAGTATTGTGTGAAATTTTTTAACGGATGTAGAAATAGCTACAAAGGTTCAATGCAATCTCTATTAGGAATTATATGAGCATAAGATCGGAGGTAATAAAGGGGGTACGGGTGTGTTAATGAGACATTTGTAAAAAGAACACCCAATAGAATTAGCTGCGACAAAAGGTGGTGGGACTGTTAAGGAGCCAACTCAAACTAGATTGGACCTAAGAACCGGCCAATTAGTTCAAAATTTAATAAAATGAAGGATCAGGAAGAATTAACAAAAACAATAGCTGTGGGTTGTTTTATTCATTATATTCAAGCAATTTATACTTCTATGTTTACATGTATTCCTAGAAGTACTTGCCGATCCAATATTTTTAGACTCTATATACAATATGTTTATTATTTATCTGCATTATTGAAAATCTTTCATGTAGAATTGCTCTAACTTCTGATCTTAATCGTGCTGTTAATAAAAATGATTATTTAATAATTACTTGTCATTAGATAAATAGTAATTTTGTTATTCAAAAACGTATTTTAGCATTTTAGTATGATGAAGATTGTAGGCACACTAAAAAATTTATTTCTGAATCTATTACAACATTTGCAAAATATTATGGTATTAAAAAAAAAGTATTATGTATATCTTTTGATAATGTATCTAACAACAAGGCTGCTGTTGACTAGTTAAAAATTGAATATTCTTCACCATTATCTAAAATATTATATATTAAGTGTGCTTTTCATATATATATAATCTAATTATAAAAGTTGTTCTTGAATTTTTGGAGCTTAGTATTGAAATTATTAGGTTGGTGATTGACTGTATTCAAGGAAATCATAGAAAAACTAGACTTGTAGAATTTAAAAGAAAATGTCATCAAGGTAGACTTAGATCAATATGAATATTTGAAGAAGTAGATTGTAGATGGAATGCCACTTATGATATTTAAAAACTTGCATTATTTATAAAGTTCCTATTATAATGACTTTAAATTAATTTGCTGGTTCTTTTCCTGAGTATATGTTACATGATTTTGATTGGATAATGATTGATGATGTTGCTAATTTTTTTAAAAAAATTTATATACCCATGATTGAATTTTCTGATGCTTATTATCCTATTATTTATAATATTTTAACTTAGTTAGCCGACATTTCTTATTTGCTTAACAAACATAAGGATAAACCATGGGACAAATATACAATTGTTATCCGCTTTCCTCTATTTACTTGATTGATGCAATAATAAATCCATATATGAAATATAATACTATGTCCTAGTTTACTTCTATTATTTATAATGCTTTAGCTATACAACATGAAGAAGAACCTTCTTTGTTTACGGCTATAGGTGATGCGAACAATTATATGAACGCATTATACAATCATTATGCTGATTTATTTGATGATGCTTTACTGACACATATCACTCCAACTCCCGCTCCGTATCCTTCCGAGGAGCCATCATCTTTTAGAAAACAGGCGCACAATATTTATCCTGATTACTTTTTTTATTTAAGTGTTTAGAATAGGGTGTCGCCTTCAACATACAGAGCCTTTTGTCGTAAAGAGCTCGAGTATTATCTTAGACAACCTATAAAGGATCGTAGAGTAAGGATCAACATGCTGAATTGGTGGAAGAGTAATGAAAGATAATTGAATGTTCAAATGTCAACGGTTGCATCGAAGAGCATTTTTAGTCAAGGACGATAGTAGTTTGGAGATCAAAATTGACACTCATTGAGAGACAATGCCATGAATGTTCTAATTTAGATTAGATTAGAGTGGAACGAAGAAATCAAGAAATAGAGGTGGAGTCTCTAGACGAATAAGATCTTGAAGAAATTATGACTTCAAGGGAGAACTCAGCACAATCAAGTCCAATGCATGGCTTTGGCCCAAATGATTTTGACATTTCTTAGGCAATTTTCGTTAATATTAACATGAATGAGTTGAAAAAAATGATGCAAAATTTATAGAATTTTCAATTAATCATTTAATCTATTGAATTTTTTATATTTCATTTTAAGTGAGATGTAATTGCAATCTTGTAACTTGTAAGTTTTGAATTATTTTGCAATCAATCAAATACAAAATTTATTCACTCTTTATATTTTTTTCATTTAAATTGAATATCTAATTTAAATTAAATACTTAATATATTACTATCAAATTTTACATAAACATAACAAACATATATCTATACAATGAAAAATAATGTGAGCAAACAATACTTAAACTACTAGTATTGACATATAAAAATTCTGTACAAGTTTATCTTTTAAGCAGTGTGTGTTAATAGTTGAATATATATTCAAGTATTATTACATTAAGTAGTATATATTGTATGTATATATGTGTTTATATTTGTTAAAGTAGTATTATATATAATGTGTGTGTATATATATATTGTGTGTATATTTTTCTAAAATAGTATAATATGTAATGTATATATGTTGTATGTATATTGTTTAAAGTAGTATTTTAATTTTTAAATAGTATATATAGCATGTATATATGTGTATATATTTTCTAAAGTAGTATATATTGAATGTATATATATGTGTGTATGTTTTCTAAAGTAGTATAATATGTAATGTATATATGTTGTATGTATATTGTTTAAAGTAATATTTTAAGTAGTATTTATTGTACTTAGGGGTGTACATAGGTCGGGTTGGTTTGGTTTTCTATTAAAAAAAAATCAAACCAATTATGTCGGTTTATTAAAACTCTAAACCAAATCAAACCAACATAAAATCGGCTTTTTCAATTTAGGTTTTAGTCGGTTCTTTCGATTTTTTCACTTTTTTTGATTTTTTTTATAATCTTTATTTTTTACAATTATATTTTGATTGAAGTTTAGATCAAGTATGTTTTCATTCATGTGCTTAATGAAAAACCACAATTATGAAAAATTGAGGATCGAAAAACTCTCTTGAAACTACAAAACAAGATGAAGAGTGAAAAGTTTAGGTTTTAAGTTTATATTGGATTTTGGATCGTTTTATTAGCAATTAATAGATAAATATTACAACTTAAAGGCCCAAATATGAATATATATATATATATATATATATATATATATATATATATATATATATATACACGCATATATATACATCTACTTTCTAAATATTGAAAATTAATAAAACTAATTGAAAAAGTATTTAAAAAGTAGATTATAATTAATATTTTATGTATAAAAATTTAAATTATATACATGCATATATATATATATATATAATGTCGGTTTGATTTGGGTTCGGTTTGACTTTTTTTTGGTTAACACCAAACCAAACCAAGAATGGTTGGTTTTTTTTTTTCAAACGCCAAACCAACAAAACCAAACTATAAGTTTTTTTTTTTTCTCGATTTGGTTTGGTTCTTCGGTTTGGTTTGACTCTACGGTTTGGTCTGTACACCCCTAATTGTACTTATATATGTGTGTATGTTTTCTAAAGTACTATAATAAGTAATGTATATATGTTGTATGTATATTGTTTCAAGTAGTATTTTGAGTAGTATATATTAAATATATATTATTTCAAGTAGTATATATTGTATATATATTTGTATGTATGTTTTCCACTATAGTATAATATATAATGTATATATGTTTTCACGAAGTAGTATATATGAAATCTATATTATTTCTAGTAGTATTTCAATTAGTATATATATTATATGTATATTTGTGTGTATGTTTTCTAATGTACTATAATATATAATGTATATAAGTTGGTATGTATGTTATTGCAAGTAGTATTTTAAGTAGTATATGGTGAATGTACATATGTGCGTATATTTTTTAAAATAGATATTGAATGTATATATGTTTTCTAAAGTAGTATAATATGTAATGTATATATGTTGTAGGTATATTGTTTAAAGTAATTAGTGGAGTAGTATATATGTGTGTATATAGTATATATTGAATGTATATACTGAAAAAACCATGAAAATTCAAATTTAGCCTTTTTTTGACGCCTAGGACCGATAACCTGCCCATTAATCAAATTGAGTTGGGTTAACCAAGTCCAAGATCGGTTAGACCGGCCACATAATTAATTGGGCTGTTGATGGGCCGTCAATAGTTTTTTTACTGTTGGGCTCGATGCGGACCAGCTCATTAATTTGGGCGATCGGATCGTACTGGACCCGAGCCCTATTAAAAAAAAGTCGGTGTTGGGTTGGATCGTCCCGATTGACAGTCTTAAGTCAAACACAAATTGAAACAGTTCAAAACTACATTTTCAAAGCCATTTATGATAAAATAGAATTTACAACTAAATTTTAGAAGTTTGAACAAACATATTAAGAGAACTATTTAAACTTGAATGTGGTGCTTGTTATTTTATGTGTATCTCGGGTACACGAATCTGTATTTATATACAATACGAACTTCAACAATAGTTCATGTATAAATAAGAACACCTTTGAAGTTTTTTAACACCTTCAACACAAGATTGCTAATAATCTATCCAAGAAGTGTGTTAGATTTCAGAAAATAGATGAAATAGAATTTAAGGCTAAGTTTCCCGACTTCATGGAGTGTCCTTAAGGAATAATTCCCCTCACTGTACCCGAGGTTATGGAATCTTCCTCCCAGGATAAAATGGCCTACAATCCGAACAATAGCGGTACCTCAAATGATAGGATTCTACGAACTCACTCAACAGCTTAATGATCACACAGAGTTTTTGTTAAGTATAGAAGTGTTTTTGCTGTCAAAGTTCATATCCATAACTGAGGAAAATAGCAGGTATTTATAGCCTTAAGTGTATCCTTTCAGAAAAGATGCATTGGTTCAGCAGAATGACACCTTTCTGGCAGTCACGTATCTGTGCTGGAACTGCGCTAGGCTGCGTCCAAAGTGAGGCCGCAGATGACATTTTGCAGATTCCAGTGAGCATCTGCGTTTGAACTGCAGATGCAATTTTTTGATTTGCGTGCGCCGCCGACGGCACGAGGCATCTCTTATTTCTTGCCTCACTTATCACGTGGAGTTAGTGTTTCTCATTATAAACACTCACAAGTTCTCTTCTCCCACCAATGTGGAAGAAATGAGTGAACTTACCAATTGGGAGTACACTTTCCAAATTGATGTCTCCCTGTCTCCCTTTTCTTCACCATTTTTTTCTCCATTTTCCATTCACATACACCTCGAACCCAACAGTGCTTACTAAAGCATATTAAGAAAACTATTTAAACTATATAAACTTGAATGTGTTATTTACTAAAGCATATTAAGATTTAAAATTGAATGTGCTGTTTAGTAAAGCATATTAAGAAAACTATTTAAACTTGAATGTGTTGTTTACTAATGCATATTAAGAAAACTATTTAAGCTTGAATGTGCTGTTTACTAAAGCAATTTAGATTGAACATACTTATAAAAGGTACATTTTGGTAGAACAAAAAAAGATGAACCAAAATGAAGATTATGTTAAAAAATCAATGGGTAGTGAAGCCAGCAGAGGTAACATGGAATGGCATTGTGGCCTTATCAGAATTAGATCAAATTGAAATAGCCCACGTACAAACCATCTATTACTATAGACCTAGCCAAGATTATTTTACATCAACATGTAACATTCTCAAGACTTCACTAAGCAAAGCACTTGTACACTTCTATCCACTGGCTGGCCGTTTGCGATGGATCGATGGGTCCCGACTCGAGCTCGATTGTGATGCCTCGGGAGCCGTGCTTACGGAGGCTGAAAGCGATGCCAAGCTAGATGATCTCGGAGATCAATTCTCGCTATCTCCGGATCATATTAGATTGTTTCCTCATATAGACTATACAATCCCAATTTCTGAAATCCCTTTGTTGTTTGTGAAGCTTACTAAGTTCAAGTGTGGTGCCATTGCTCTTAGTTTTGCTATTTCACATGCTGTTGTTGATGGACAAGGTGCTCTCTTTTCTCATCCCTATATTTACAATTTGAATCTACTTTTTTCATATATGGTTTTATACACTCCGATTTCTAAAAACTAGCAAAATCACTCAACTTTGCTAATTTACTTGAAACATACAATCAAATCTACTCTGAAAGACCTATATATATATAGGTGTTACGTACTACATATGATTGCAATCTCACATGTTACACTGTTGTTGATGGCATAGGTGGTCCCTTTTTCTTATCCGAATGGGCTAGGCTTGCTCGCGGGGAACCATTGATGTTTGCTCCTTTTCATGATCGAAAAGTTCTAAAAGCCGGAGAGCCTCCGATTGCATCTCCAACTTTGGATGAACATGTACAATTTAATCCACCACCACTTCTAATGGGCAAGTTCAAAAATGAAACAAAAGGTTACAGGCTAAAACTAACAAAACATCAAGTTGAAACGTTGAGAGAAAAAGCAAACCAAGGAAGAAATTTAGAGGATAGTAAAGAGCGTAGTTACACACGTTACGAAGTTATGACTGCTCATATATGGAGATGTGCATGTAAGGCAAGAGGTCATAAATTTGAGCAACTTACTAGTTTATCCATTTGTGTTAACATACGTAGTAAAATGCATCCACCTTTGCCTAAAACCTACTTTGGCAATGCCATCATTGATGTCAACGTGGTCAGTGTCTCGGGTGACATAACCTCGAGCCCATTGGAGTATGTTGCTAGAAAGGTTAGGGAGACCATTGAAATGGTGACAAGTGATTATGTAAACTCCGCGATTAACTTCTTGAAAAAACAACAGGATTTGTCAAAATATCAAGACATTCATAGAATTAGAAACAAAGAGGGCCCTTCCTATGGGAACCCTAATCTTGCAGTAATAAGTTGGATGAGTTTGCCACTATCAGGGTTGGATTTTGGGTGGGGTAAAGAGATCTATATGAGCCCTAGGACTTACGAATATGATGGTGATTGTGTGATACAACCAGGGAATGAAGGGGATGGATCTTGGATTGTTGCAATTGCTCTTCAAGTTGATCATGTGGAAGCTTTCAAGAAATTCTTTTATGAAGACATCTAATGTCTAAAAAAGGGTAGCCCTGTGCACTAAAGCTCCCGCTATATATATACGCGGGGTTAGGGAAGGGCCGAGTCACAAGGGTCTGTTGTACGCAGCCTCACCTTACATTTCTACAAGGGACTGGTTCAACGACTTGCACCAATGACCTCCTGGTCGAATGTTGACATATAGCTTTTCCTATAATAGCATTATGTCTCTCGTTTGTTTCCTTTAATAAATGTTTTTTCCAATAGACTTCTTGAATTTTTACTTGATGTTCTTTGGTGAATAAATGTTTTAGAAGTCGATTATATCACTCTACAGTTGTCTCATGCAAAGTAATTTTTAGCTATGTCTATTTAAAAAGAAGAAAAAACAGCTAGCAATTTAACTCATTTTGCTAAGGGATGAGTGCATGAGTAGCCCTATGACAACCCGATGGCCCAAGAATTTTATATAAAATTATGGAAAAACTACATGACAGAGAAAATATTCATATGTAATTACTTGTCGTAGCTAATATCTGAAATAATTACAGTTCGCTGCTAAAATTTAAACTACTAGCAATGTATATGTACTTGATGGCTAAATTATGTATGTTTTACATGTATTTGATATGTCTTATGTCATATGTGTTATTTTATGGTATGTTCGGGTACAAGAATCTGTATTTAGGCACAACAATTTCAACCCTAGTTTAAGTTTAAAACAAGAACACTATGAAGTACAAAAACACCCTCAACACAAGATCAAAGTGATCTTGCTAAGAAGTGTGTTTTATTTTTTCCAGAAATTAAGATGAAACAGAAATATAAAGCCAAGTCCCCCGACTTCACGGAGTGTCCTTAAGGAATAATTTCCGTCACTGTACCCGAGGTTTTGGAATCTTCCTCCCAGGATAAAATGACTTTCAATCCAACTATAGTGGTACTTCAAATAATTGGATTCGTCGAACTCACTCAACGATTCGATTGATCACAAAGAATGTTTTGAAGACAAGAAGAGTTTTTATTTCAGAAAATTTTTCATTCATAAACCTGTGGATAAATGCAGTTTTATATAGCCATCAAGTGCCCCTTCCCAAAGGTGGCAATGGTTCATCAGAAAAGGTGTATCCTTTGGAAGAGTCATGTCTGTTCATTCGAAACATTGTTTCTTTTTCTGAACAGACACAACTATCTGAATAGTCACTCCTTTTCCAAAACAATATGTCTTTTCCTCAAAGGTTGTGTCCCTCCATTTTCCATTCACACCTTTTTCATACATATTGAACCCAACAACCCCCCACATTAATGGGGAATGACTATTTTTTCGTAAAATTTTACGAACAAGTATGTGATCATCAAGCAAAGACTGATTTCATCTGGATAAGTAGGTTTCCCTCTAAACTTTTCATAGTGAACATGCATCATCGGATGCACTCGATTAATCGATAGATTTGATATCTTTGAACCACCAAACTTTTATGTACACCTAGATAACACATGTCACACAACCAGCCTTTTACTGTTTATGATTCTCACAGTTTTGTTCTTTTCAGCCATGAACACATCCCGGATTCATGAGAGCTTAGAGAATAGGCCTTTACTAACATTCTCCTTGAAGAGGCCTCCACTTCGCCCCCACATAGGTGATTTCTAAACTTTCAATCCCATAGATTAAACTATTTGATCGAATCTGCCAAATTTAGATAATCATTAAAAGACTTCTCACCTTAAGTCTTATTCTTGTTTACTAAACATTGTCTACATCATGAGAATGGGTTGGTATTTTGACAATGTTGAACCTGTCAGACACAACTTTGTTTGATCTTCTTGAACCTAGTTCTTGGGATCTCCAGTCTGCTAGGTAGAGTTGCCGCTATGCTGACCTGTCCTAGGCCTTAAACCCATTCCCTTGGATGTCCATTCCACTCCTTCTCTAGATAGGCCTTTTGTAAGTGGATCCGACATATTATTCTTTGACTTAGCATAGTCAACAGTGATAATTTCACTAGAGAGAAGTTCTCTAACGATATTATGTCTCCATCTTATGTGACGAGATTTACCGTTGTACATCATGCTCCCTGCCCTACCTATTGTCGCTTGGCTATCACAGTGTATACATACTGGTGCCACTGGTTTGGGCCAATAAGGAATATTTTTCAAAAAATTCTGGAGCCATTCTGCTTTTTCACCGGCTTTATCCAATGCGATAAATTCAAATTCCATTGTAGAGCGAGAAATACAAGTCTGTTTGGATAATTTCCAATAGACTGCTCCTCCACCGATAGTAAATACATATCCACTTGTGGATTTTACTTCGTTCGATCTGGTGATCCAATTTGCATCACTATATCCTTCAAGTACCGCAGGATATTTATTATAATGCAAGACATAGTCTTGAGTGTATTTTATATACCCCAAAACTCTTTTCATTGCCATCTAATGAGTTTTGTTGGGATTACTTGTGTACCAACTCAACTTACTAATAGCGTATGCTAGGTCTGGTCATGTACAATTTATCATATACATTAAACATCCCAATACTCTTGCGTACTCCAATTGTGAGTCACTTTCACCTTCATTGTTTCGAAGTGCAAAACTCAAATCCAATGGAGTTTTGACAATACCGAATTCCATATACTTGAATTTGTCAAGTACATTTTCGATATAATGAGACCGTGACAATGCCAACCCTCATGGAGTTCTATGAATTCTTATACCTAAGATCACATCTGCAACTCCAATGTCTTTCATATTGAACCTGCTCTCAAGTATTCATTTCGTTGCATTTATGTAAGAAATGTCTCTACTGATGATCAACATATCATCTACATATAAACACACAATGACTTGGTAATTTGGAGTGTCTTTAATATAAACACATTTATCACATTCATTTATTTTGAACCCATTTGACAACATGGTTTGGTCAAACTTCGCATGCCATTGTTTAGGTTCTTGCTTTAGTCCATACAATGACTTAATAAGTTTACACACCTTATTTTACTTTCCTGGAACCACAAAACCCTCAGGTTGTTCCATGTAAATTTCTTCCTCCAATTCTCCATTTAAAAATGCGGTTTTCACATCCATTTGATGGATTTTAAGACCATATACCACAGCCAAGGCAATTGACATTCGAATCGATGTTATCCTTGATACTGGCGAGTATGTATCAAAGTAACCAAGACCTTCCTTTTGTTTGAAGCCTTTTACTAGAAGTCTTGTCTTGTATTTGTCAATAGTACCATCCGCCTTCATTTTTCTTTTGAAGATCCATTTAGAACCTAAAGGTTTATTTCCTGGAGTAATATCAACCAATTCCCACGTATGGTTGCTTAAGATTGATTATGCTTGCTTAAGATTGAATCAATCTCACTATTGACTGCCTCTTTCCAAAAGGATGAGTCTGACGACGACATTGTTTCTTTAAATGTTTGAGGCTCATTTTCTAAGAGAAATGTTATAAAATCTGATCCAAACGAAGTTGGCGTTCTTTAACGTGTACTACGTCTTGGATTTTCTTTATTATGTACATTTTCACTTGGTTCATCTCGAGGTCGTTTAGACCCCCCACTAGACTGTTCATATCTAGTTTTATATGGATAAATGTTTTCAAAGAATTCATCATTATCTGATTCAATTATCGTATTTATATTTATATCCGGATGTTTGAATTTATGAACCAAGAACTGACATGCTTTACTGCTTTTAGCATATCCTATGAACACACAGTCCACAGTCTTAGGTCCTATCTTAACCCTTTTAGGCATAGAAACTTGGAACTTTGCTAGACACTCCCGCACGTTGAATTATTTCAAGTTGGGTTTCCTTTCTTTCCATTTTTCATAAAGAATTGATTGCGTCTTACTATGGAGAATTCTATTGAGTATACGATTGGTTGTAACGATAGCCTCCCTCCATAAGTTTTGCGGTAAACCGGAACTTATAAGTAAGGCATTCATCATTTCCTTTAAAGTTTGGTTTTTTCTTTCTGCAATTTCATTAGATTGAGGTGAATTTGGGGCCGTAGTTTGATGGACGATTCTATTCTGTACACATATTTCGGCGAAGGGAGATTCATATTCTCTGCCCCTATCACTTCTTATCATTTTTATCTTTTTCTCTAACTAATTTTCTACTTCAGTTTTGTATTGCCTAAACGCATCTATTACTTCATCCTTACTATTTAGCAAGTAGACATAACAATATCGAGTGCAATCGTCAATAAAGGTTATGAAATGCTTTTTCCCACCACGTGATGGTAGTGACTTCATATCACAAATGTCAGTGTATATTAAGTCTAAGGGATTGGAATTCCTTTCAACGGACTTATAAGGATGCTTTGCATACTTTGATTCCACACACGTTTGACACTTTGATTTATTGCACTCAAAGTTTGAAAAAACTTCTAAGTTAATCAGTTTTTGTAACGTTTTGTAATTAACATGGCCTAAACGTTCATGCCACAAATTATAAGACTCAAGCAAGTAAGAAGAATTTGAACTCTTATTGATTTTAACATTCATTACATTCATCTTATAAAGGCCCTCGGTGAGATAGCCTTTTTCTACAAACACTTCTCCTTTGCTAATTACAATTTTTTTAGAAACGGTTACACACTTGAATCTGTGCTTGTCTAGAAGTGAAACAGAAATCAAGTTCCTACGTAATTTCAGAATGTACAAGACATTGCTAAGTGTAAAGACCTTTCCTGAAGTCATTTTCAAGCCCACTTTTCCTGTTCCTTCTATCTTAGCCGTAGCGGATTTAGCCATGTAGATCATTTCTTCTACTTGAGCTGGAGCAAATAAAAAAACAACTCTTTATTAGCACAAACATGATGGGTGGCACCAGAATCCACCCACCACTCGTGAGGATTCCCCACCAAGTTGCATTCTGAAAACATAGCACATAGATCATCACATTTTTTGTTGGACTCTATCATATTTGCTTGGTCCTTTTTCTTGCCTTTCTTAGGGGAACGACAATCCGTGGACTTGTGGCCAATCTTGCCACAGTTGAAGCACTTTCCCTTGAACTTCTTCTTGGGTTGATTGTTTCCTTGTTCAACTTTCTTCCTTTTCTTAGAATTGTTTTGGTCATCTTCTACAATATATGCTCCATTAATTGTAGAATTCCCTTTTGACCTTCTCTCGGCAGCTTTATTATCCTCTTCAATACGTAGTCGGATAATAAGATCTTCGACAGTCATCTCCTTGCGTTTGTACTTCAAGTAGTTTTCGAAGTCTTTCCACATAGGAGGTAGTTTCTCAATTATCGCTGCTACTTGAAATTCATCATTCACAATCAAACCTATAAAATAGTTTATGTGAGTACTTGGAACATTTTCAATTTATTCAACTAAGGTATTTTTCAAAGATATACCTTCCGCTAGGAGATCGTGGATGATACTTGCAATTCCTGCACTTGAGAGACAACCAATTTTCTATCTATCATTTTAAAGTCCAGGAACCCTGCAACAAAGAACTTCTTAATTCTCGCATCCCCTGTCTTATATTTTCATTCTAGTGCCCCTCACAATACCTTCAATGTCTTAGTTCTATTGTAAACATTATAGAGGTCGTCTAGGAGACCACTCAAGATATAATTCTTGTAATAGAAGTCTGATAGCTTCCAAGCCTCTACAATCATAAAATGCTTTTTGTCCGAGGTTCCCTCGGGCACCTCAGGAGCATCCTCACTAGTGAACTTTTGAAGGCATAGAGTGGTAAGGTAAAAGAACATCTTTTGCTGCCATCGCTTAAAGTTAATGCCTGCAAATTTTTTGGGCTTCTCCGCAGGCGCCATTGGTTGTAGAGCATTTTCTTGACTTGTTGAGGCAATACTAGTTGCCCCCATAGTCGTAGCCGCATCTTGCATTTAAATTTCATTAGTCATTTTTTCTGTCACCACAAGACAATAAAATTTAGTATTTTTAGAATACTATTTATAAAGTTAAGCAACTTTAAACTCTTCTTCTTGTTTCTAGTTAACGATGAAGTTTTTATGACTTCCGATCGTCATCCGAATGATCTTTAACTTGTGATGAAGATTTTATGTCTTCGAATCACTAGTTAAGTTCAAACGGAGTAGAAAGCTTAAAGCTTTAATCTCCAAAAACAAGAAATACAGATTCTGCAAGAATTATTCCTTAAGATTGTTATTTTATGGTGTTTTTGGGTACAAGAATCTGTATTTAGGCACAACAACTTCAACATTAGTTCAAGTTTAAAACAAGAACACTATGAAGTACAAAAACACCCCCAACACAAGATCAAAGTGATCTATCTAAGAAGTGTGTTTTATTTTTTTTCAGAAATTAAGATGAAACAGAAATATAAATCCAAGTCCCCCGACTTCACGGAGTGTCCTTAAGGAATAATTCCCGTCACTGTACCCGAGGTTTCGGAATCTTCCTCCCAGGATAAAATGACTTTCAATCCAACTATAGTGGTACCTCAAATTATTGGATTCGTTGAACTAACTTAACGATTCGATTGATCACAAAGAGTGTTTTGAAGACAAGAAGAGTTTTTATTTCAGAAAATTTTTCATTCATAAACTTGTGGATAAATGCAGGTTTATATAGCCATCAAGTGCCCCTCCCCAAAGGTGGCAATGGTTCATATGAAAAGGTGTATTCTTTGGAAGAGTCATGTCTGTTCATTCGAAACATTGTGTCTTTTTCTGAATAGACACAACTATCTGAATAGTCACTCCTTTTCCAAAACAATATGTCTTTTTCTCATAGGTTGTGTTCCTTTATTTTTCATTCACACCTTTTTCATACATATTGAACCCAAAAATATGTACCATATGTTTCATATGTATTCAGTTATATATAGCTGAACTGTTTTTGTAGTTCTATTCGATGGTCATATGTATATGTATTTGATGTCATGTGTATCTGTATATGTATTTGTATGTGCATTTACAAAGCACATTTGTATTTGTATTCGTCAGTGAATTTTGGAAACCAAATACATTTGCTACTAAACCGTAGCTACGCTTTGAAATTAAACAAACATTATCCATAGCTGTTGATTTTTGCCTAAATGTCAGTTGTTTCTGAAATTTTGCCAAATTTTATAGTGTTTTAAACGAATTTCAACGGCTAAACCTAAAGTAGCAAAAGATTTCTACACGATATCAATTATTGCAAATCATACATTGAGAATGGAAAATACAACATATAAAAGGCATAAATGAAAACCTAAATTGCAACAAAATTAGCTTATTGTTTGAAAGCGTAATTTGAATGGTTACAGTTTATGTTTGACTAATCAATTTGAGAAATATTTTTTTAACACTAGACCGAGCATGCATTAATATTTTGAGAAAAAATAGTTTATGTTGCTATAGAAAGAAGCTATATTTTCAACTTCTAAAAAGAACTGCTGCTACTATTAGAAGTACCTCATTTTTTTCTAAAACTTGATCAAACAAATAAGCTCTCATAGTTCTTAAGGTGAAGAAAATGATTCAACCTCAATAATACAAGCTAAGATTACCGCGAGATTCTCTGTGATTGACTAAAAAAAAGTGAACTGATTTAAAGAAATAGAAATCCCTCCTAACGCATATCGAAAACAGAGCTGCCGAAGTAACATATCTCTCTTTGTTAGATGAAGATAAGGAAAGATCATTAAGCATGAAGGTTGAGCTTTCTGATCTTGCATGAGATGTTGTCCCTATAAAGTGAGAACTTGCTAGAGTTTATACTGTTCTCTTGAGAGGACTTATGATTCAGAAACCGAGAACTTTCACTATGGATGAATTTCTTGATTTCCTCTTAAAGAATATAGTTGAAGTACAAAAGCGATGTGAGGTAGGTGGTACTTTAACGAATGTGTTTGAAACACTTCATGAAGAGTTAAGACTCCTGAATTATATCCCAACAGATCCACAAATGGAGTATGTGAAAAAAAGAAAAAGTGAATGAGTACTTGATTCAAATTGAAAATGCGATCCATGAGGTAGCTTCTTCTAGTTACACTTTTGATATCAAAGAAACGAATTGTGATATAGCCGGTGAGATGCAGCCGATGAGATGCATGATTTCTGAGAAGATTGAGTTTATCACAAGAAAAGATAAAAGAGGTTTATCAAAGTATACTGTTAAGATTAGTGCCTCAAAAGCTGCAGATTAGTTGTACCAGTTGCTACAAATACAATTTAAATTTATTAAATGAGGCTACATTCATGCAAAATCAGCTTTATTACTTTTGCGTATCTTTAGGTCATAATTATTAGAAATAATGGTTGCTTATTTTACTCCTTTTATTGAGTTTTTTTTGGTTATTTTCTTATGTATAAATATGGCAGTGATCAATGAAACTTTATCATGCTTTCTGCCCTTTCTTTTCTTTATTAAGATCTGTTTTTCTCTTCAACAGATTGGTATCAGAATATTGCCATCTTGAGGGACCTGTGAGAAGAGAGTGAATAAAAAACACAAGTTCTTTCAATATAACCATTCTTTAAACTGTTATCTTAAAAAGTTTATAGAAAATGAATTCTGAAACAAGCTTTCTAATTCCACTCGTCTTCAATGGTGAGAATTGTCAAGCTTGGGCAATTAGAATGACGGTTCATCTTGAAGCACTAGATTTATGGGAAGCAGTAGAAGTAGAAGAAGACTATGAAGTAACTCCTCTTGGAGATAATCCAACGGTGAATAGATGAGACATCACAAGGAGAGAAAGACAAGGAAAGCCAAGGCCAAAAACATGCCGTTTCTCTAAGGTATCTTATTCAATTCTTACCAGAATTATGCAAATGAAGTCCGCTGCAGAAATTTGGGAGTATCTTGAAAAGGAATACCAAGAAAATGAAAGAGTTCAAAATATGCAAGTGATGAATCTGATTCGGGAATTTGAAATGAAGAGAATGAAAGAATCAGAAATCATAAAAGATTATGCAGATCAGCTACTTGACTTAGCCAATAAGGTGAGATTGTTTGGTAAGGATTTTACTGATGAAAGAATTGTTCATACACTTCTTAAGAAATATAAAGCCACAATCTCTTCTTTAGAGAATTCTAAGGATCTCTAAAGTATTACTATTACCTTGGCAGAACTTGTTAATGCTTTGCAGGCCTTGGGGAAAAGGAGAATAATGAGGAAAGAAGGTTCTGTTGTGAAGGTGTTTTTGAAGCTAAATCATAGAATAAGTCATACGAGGAAAAGAAAATGAACCATAAGCAAAGTCATGACAATAATTACAACAATCAGGGAGGAAGTAATCCACCCTGCCCTCATTGAAAAAAGACAAATTACTCTCAACAGAAATATTGGTGGAGACCAGATGTCAAGTGCAACAAATGTGGTCAACTAGGCCATGTGGAGAGGGTATGCAAGTCACAAACACAATAAGAAGAAGCCAAGGCTGCTGTAAATCAATATGAAGAAGAATAATTATTTATAGCAACTTGTTTTGCTAGCAAAAATACTTCTAAAAATTGGTTGATTGATAGCGGATGCACAAATCATATGACTAGTGATCAAAAGCTCTTTAAAGAACTAGATAGATTTGTTATTTCCAAAGTCCAAATTGGAAATGGAGAATATCTTGACGCAAAAGGGAAAGGAACAATTACAATTCAAAGCCCTACAGGTTTGAAACTTATAACTAATATTTTCTTTGTTCCTGATCTTGATCAAAACCTCTTAAGTGTTGGGCAGCTACTTGAAAATGGTTTCAAAGTGTTGTTTGAAGAAAAACATGTGTCATCAAGGATTCTGGTAATAAGGAGATGTTCAAAGTCAAGATGAGAGGAAGGAGTTTTTTCTTGAATCTATTGGACGATGAGCAAGCAACAATTGTCAGGTTGAAAAATGATTTTGAGTTATGCAACAAAAGACTCTAACATTATCATCATGATGCTATACTCTTCATGAAAGAAGGTCTCCCAAGCCTTAAGAAAAATTTGTCTGCTTGTGAAGCTTGTCGGTATGGGAAGCAAACAAGGTTTCCTTTTTAGAATTCATTATAGAGGCCAATGAATAAGCTGCAACTTGTTTACATGGAGTAGGAGGACCTCAGAAAACATCATCTTTAAAGGGAATCGAGCATCAGCTAACGACACCCTATACTCCTTAACAAAACAGAGTAGTGGAAAGGAAAAATTGGATGCTAATGAAGAAGACAAGGTGTTTTCTCCATGAGAAAGGGCTACCAAAGAAATTTTGCGCTGAAACTACCAATACCACAGTATTTTTGCTAAACAGATTGCCAACTAAGTCTTTACTTAGAGCAAGATTCGAGTTTCTCGGAGAAAGACTTGGTGTTACAGCTCTTGAGTCAAGGAGGAGTGTTAAGATTAGTGCCTCAAAAGCTGTAGATTAGTTGTACCAGCTGCTGCAAATACAACTTTAAAGTAGAATTTAAATTTATTAAAAGAGGCTACAATCATGCAAAATCAACTTTATTACTTTTGCTTATCTTTAGGTCATAATTATTAAAAATAATGGTAGCTTATTTTACTCCTTTTATTGAGTTTTTTCGGTTATGTTCTTATGTATAAATATGGCAGTGATCAATGAAACTTTATCATGCTTTCTCTTTCTTTTCTTTGTCAAGATCTGTTTTTCTCTCCAACAGATACCAAGGTCCTCAAGGTATGCATTTTGTAGTACTAATGGAGGCTTTATTGATTTTCTCTTACGAAATTTATATGAGCTGCTTATAGTGAAGGATGACTTGATTGCGCCTGTGAAGCACCAAATTGAAGCAAGCAGTAGGGAGTTCGAGTTTATAAGATCGTCTCTTGTTGGTTTTGCAAATAAAGAATATGTGCAATCAGCAAAGTTGAAACATCTTAATGATAGTGTTATCAATGTGGTCTACAAAGCAGAGTATGTAGTTGACTCTCTCATGGTAATGGAAAGACCTCTCTAGAGATGCATGCTATCCGATCTGGAAAAAGATACTAAGCTTGAGATTGCCAATACTTGTGCCACAGAATGGCTCAAGAAATCAACACCTATTGTTGTCATAGCCAATTCAAGTCTAGAGTCGCTACAAGCTGATAGTGTAGCAATGGAGGAAGTTGTGGGCTTTAAGGACAAGGCTTCGTTGATAATAGGGCAGGCTTATTAGGGGACTGGTGTAGCTAGATACTGTTTCAGTTGTTAGTATGCCCGTTCTTGGTAAGACCACTTTAGCCAAGAAGATATATTACTTACAATTATCTTGCCAATAACTTCTATATCCGCGCAAGGTGTTGTATCTCACAATAGTATATAACAGGAGACAACTGTTGCATGGTATCTTAAATCAAGTTACTAAGCTTTCCTATCGTGTAACAAACACTATGACTGATGAAGATTAGCTGACAAATAAGTGTTTGATGAGACAGAGATACCTTATTTCCATAGATGATACATGGACAATCAAGATGTGGAATGACTTGAGTGGATCTTTTCTAGATTATGATTGTGGAAAAAGTATTCCCTTGATAAGCAGACTCCAAGACGTGGCTTCAGAAGTTAATTGCGATGGAATTCATCTTCACATAGATATGATCTATCAAAATTTACCAGATCATTTGAAACCTTGTTTTCTTTATATAGGAATGTTTCTAGGGGACAAGAAAAGTCATACTTCATAGTTGAAATGGTTGTGGATTGCTGAAGGGCTTGCACAAAAATCGCTAATGGAGAGCGTAAAAGATTTCGCTGAGCGTTACTTAATGGAGCTTGTTAGCACAAGTCTAATGTTTGTTTCTGAAAGATGACTTACCACAGGCATCAAAGCATGTTGCATACATAATCTCCTATGCGAATTCTGCTTAGAAAAATCCAATGAGAACATTCTTAAGTGGATATATGAGTTAGATAGATCCCATGATCTTTAGATTTATGATGAAGATTATGGTGCTGATGATCCTCATTGTGCTTTTTCCTCAGATACCAAATGAATTGTGTTTACACCAAGCGTAGCAACTTCATCTTGTCAAGGCCTTTCGGTCCTAGCGTTCATTATGACAGGTCTATTCTACCTTTGATAACTATCCAGAATATACCTATGATGTTTCATTCATTCCTATAACTTCAGATTACTTAAGGTGTTGGAATTGGGAAGTATCAAATTTAGGTTCTTTTTTCCAACACGTTCTATTTTTTCTTGTTCAACTAATATACTTGGCAGCACAAGGTGCTTTTGATCTTATTCCTACACCAGGAAGTCAATTTTGAAACCTGAAACTTTTTTCGTAAAAGGTTTAAGTGGAGATATTCAAATACCCGTGATTCAATGGAATATGACAAATATGAGATATCGATAATCAAGCTTATTTCTATTGGCCTAATGGTGATGAGTCATGTTCTAGAGCTCGAGTTTGCTCAAATTCCCTACGAACCTCAAGAAGCTAACGTTGTAAAATTTTTGATGACCATGGAAGAAGATTACCGACTACTGGAGACTACCGAAATCAATTATGAAGATGAAGAATGGAACGTGAAACATTATGAATCCAAGAAACTTAAAATGCACATCCTTAACATCGCAGTACGGTGGTCAACCTCAATTGATCCTTTCCCTTGTATCGAGCGGTTACTACTGCAAAGCTGTAAGATTTTTGAGGAAATTCCTTCATGTTTAGGAGGTATCCCCATATTGCATATAATTTAGGTAAAGTTGTCCAGCAATGTAGCCACTAGTTCAGCTTGGAAAATTCAGGAAGAGTAAATTGGTATGGAAATGAGAAGCTCAATTCCTAATCACACATCCAGAGTGGAATTCTGAAGCTTTTTCTCGAGAAACATAGAGAAAATTAGTGTATTTTGTTGGTTGTCACTCTCTAAAAATATTAGACTGGTTCATATGAGATTCTTCAAAAGTAGCAATTGTGTATTTCTGGAGGATCCCAAATGGGTGCAACAACATTTTCGGAGAGTCTAAACAAGTACAACATATATCTTCTGTCATAAGCTTTTGTCTATTTATTTGAACTGTATGGTGGTTTTTGGAAGTGAAAACAAATTTAGCTTTTGCTAGATTTGTTTTTTTTTCTTTGGAAAAATTGGTTCTTACATTTGGATTTGGTTTTGAACAAGTTCAACATGCATGTATGGTAGTTGAGAAAACACACACCGTAAAGTAGAGAAAAATTGATATTGTATTAATTGATTGAGTGATAGGGTGCATTAGATCAATACTGGTTACACTAGAACTCTACCTGAACTTTAGCTTGTACACTCCTAATACACTATAACTATGCTGAGTATTTATCGCTTGTGATCATTATCTTAATCATGAGAATTATCTTAACACTCACCCTCAAGCTAGTGGGAGGTGAGCTCATTACACCTAGTTTGGCTCGAAAAAATTTGAACATGTCTTTTCCTTGTTCCTTTGTATGGATGTCTGTCAGTTGATCCTTGGGCTTGAAAAATTGAGTGACTAGCTTCCCTTGAGCTACTTTTCCACTCACAAAGTGATAATCCAATTCTACATATTTGGTTCTGGTATGCATTACTGGATTAGTAGTCATGTATAAACCACTCAGGTTGTCATGAAAGAGAGTGGGAGCAGCCTGGATATATACTCCAATATCTTGAAGGATGTAGCAAATCCATGTGAGTTCAGTTGTAGTTGCTGCCAATACTGTATATTCAGCTTCAACACTTGATCTTGCAACAGTGTCTTGCTTTCTTGAAGACCAGGACACAAAGTTTGCACCAAGATACACACTATATCCAGTAGTAGAACTTCTAGTTGTAGCACACCCTGCCCAATATGCATCTGAGAATCCATAGAGCCTGAATGCGGATTGAGATATAATTCTCAATCATGATCAATGGTTCCATTGACATACCTAAGTATTCGTTTAACAGTTTAAAGTTGTACGCTGTTTGGACTTTGCATAAATTGACTGACAAAATTTGCAGCATGAGTGATATCTGGCCTGGTGAGACTGGGATACTGCAGGCTTCCCACTGTGCTTCTAAAGATTGAGGGATCAACTGCATTTATAATAGCTTTTTGTAGACCATGCTTGTAAGCCAATGGGGTATGTAACTGCCTTCACATTTGCCATGTCTAACTTTTTTTAACAAATCAATTTTAGATTTGCTTTATGTTGGATAGATTCCTCTAGGAAAGTACTGTATTTCAATACATAGAAAGAAACTCAAGGGCCCAAGATCTTTCATAGAAAATCCAGTGTCCAGTTTCTTCACTATTTCACCCATCTGACATGAGTTGCTTCCTGTTATGATTATATCATCCACATAGAGTAGGAGTAGTAAAGTACCTTCAGTGGTGTGAAGTGTGAACAAAGAGGGATCTACCCTATTGCATTTGAAACCAAGGTAAAGCAAGAAGAAATTAAACCTCTCAAACTAGGCTTTGGGAGCCTGTTTAAGACCATAAAAAGCCTTTTTCAAAACACAAACATGCTTGGGATGTTGTGGGATCAACAAATCCTGATGAGAGACTCATATGGACCTCTTCTTGGAGATGGCCATGCAAGAAGGCATTTTTCACATCTAGCTGCTTGATGGGCCAGTGTGAGGTGACAATAATAGACAAGACTATCCTTATAGTAGCATTTTTCACTACTGGGCTTAAAGTTTCATTAAAATCAACTCCTTTAAGCTATGAGTAACCCTTGGAAACGAGTCTTGCTTTGTGTCTCTCCACTGATCTATCTTGTCTTTATCTTAAACACCCACTTAGATCCTAATACATTTATGTGTGGAGTTCTGGGAACTAGGACTCAAGTTTTATTTTGATTCAAGGCTTTCAACTATTCTTGCATTGCTGTGAGCCAATGTGAGGATCTTTAAGTGAATTAGGCTCTTGTTCATCTATTCTTATGACTGCCAGTGTGTTATGAGACGCAGATAGGGACTTAGCTTTGAGTCTAGTGATCATGTGATGAGTGGAAAAAGTTGCAGCTAGTTCATCTTAAGCAACATTGTCTTGTGTTGTTGAAGCTGGTACATCTGCATCTGAGCGTTGTTCCTGATCATCATGTTGAGGAGCAATATCAGCTGATGTGGACTCATTAGTACTAAGAGTTGTTGATGACTCAATAGTGTCGTCAACTAGTGGTTCAGCTGCAAGATTAGGTGCATGTGATTCCGGAACAATAGTAGTGTTATGTTCATAGTCATCTTCCAACACTAATACTGTAGGTGCAAGATTTGGTGAGTCATTTCCCTTTTGAGAATCTAATAAAAACTCAAAAGAATGTGGCCAGGTGACTGGAACCTGTAAATACATTGTCAAGCTTTGGATCCTGCATATAAGGTAGAGTGAATTCATCAAAAATAATATGTATTGACACAAAGATCTTCCTTGTTGATGGATGATAACATCTATATCCCTTATGTAGACTTCTATATCCAATGAAAACAACACATGGATATGACTTGGAGAAAACTTGTGCTTTCTAAGGAAAACATCTGGAAACAAACACTTCCAAGCTGTTGTAGTCAGGATGTGAGCCATGAAGCTTGTGAAATAGTGTTTCCTTTTTAAGGACAGAAGATGGTAATCTATTTATTAGGAACACATCTGTGATAAAGATTGTCCATAGATATAAGGGAAACTTAGCATGGAGCAAAAACGTTAATCTAGCTTCTACTATATGTCTATGTTTTCTTTTTGCACTACCACTTTGCTCAGGAGTGTGATGACAAGAGATATGTCTGACAATTCCACAAATTTCTAGTATTTAACAAAATCTAAACTTGAGAATTTAATTCACTACCACCATCACACTTGAAGATCTTGATACATTTTGAAAACTGCTTTTCAGCCAATTTTTGAAATTTAACAATAGTTTCAAAAATATCAAATTTTCTTTTAAGTGGATATAGCCATGTGTATATACTGGATCATCAACAAAGAGTGCATAGTACTTCATATGTTGGGAGGATTCAACAAGAGCAGGTTCCCATAAGTTACAGTGAACTTTTAACAAAGTCTCATTCTCAATTTTATTCCTCAACTGTAATGGTAATTTACAACCTTTTTCCATTTGAAAACTAACACAAATAATAGGAGTTTTATTCCAACATGTGATATTGATACACTTATTATTGCTAGGTACTTCTAAAGACCTAAGATTTGGATGCCCAAGCCTAAAATGCCAAATATCACTAGAGTTGAGTTTAGGAACCACAAGAACTTCACTCATGCTTAGTCTGCAAATAGTACCTCTTCCAACATGTGTGATGTCAACTCTTGTCCATTACCTACCATAATTTTATTACGTCCATTGTAAGGTTTAATGTTGTACAGATTATCTGCGGAGTTGGTCATGTGAGTACTTTCTCTTAAGTCCATATAGTGAGCACTGTCTCCACCATTTTGATTCTGCAAGATTTTTACGTGGAAACTCCTTGCTCAAGGAAGAAAAACCACGACCTGCCTCTAGGATTTCAAGCTCCACTATATTCAAGAAACCTCTTGAATACAGACTCCAAGAATTAACCTTTTAATCCTTTGTTTTCTAGCAATAACTCTATTACAGGAAACCTAAGCGGTAACTCTACTGCCTCCACATCCAACTAACTCTAACTGGACTCCTCAAGCTAACTCTAGCTTAGACAATCACCTAATTCTAGATGATTACAAGAGACGGGTACACCACAACACCTATTATAATCATAAGCAAGCACTGGAAAGCATTTAAGTACAAAATACAAAGACTCAACTATAACAAGAAAATAAAGATACAACTTGATGAACAACAAGTTCTCTGTTACTGTTTTAGCCTTTGATTGCAACACTGCACCACTTCAGAAAGATCTTTAATTGTAAGTATATGAAAGCGTTCATTTTCTTGTTGAGGAAGATGAGCATTATGTATTGTGACACAAGAAAACCTAGAAGCAATCTCATTGATTGAGGCAAAAAGGTGGCAACAACTTTTCACCAACTTTTGTACTATGTGTCAACTGGACTATTGACCATGACAGCGAAAGGTGAGCCCAACCTGTTCCCTAATATGGAGAGGGTCTTTGTCATTACAATAAGGGCTCTAGGGAATAGATCCCAAACTATGAATTTATCAATTATCAAAACTAAGGACTTAATAATTTCCCTTTATTTTATGATGGCAAACTCATACAATCAGATCAGCATACTCAACATCTTCAATCAATTTCAGCATAACACTGCCTATACCTCAGCAACACAACATAAGCAACATGGCCACATACTAGACCAGTTTGTCCAACCAATTCCTCTATCACTGATGCCTATAAGAATACAAGCATCCTCCACTTTATTCCCCCTATCAATGAGCATTTAGATTCTCCCTGAATGAGAGAACCCATATCTTTATCAGCACAACACCGCAACCATATATCTTTATCAGCACAACACCACAGCCACAACTGTATAGACTGCATATCGATACAGGCAGACAACATAGATTACATATCTACACATCACGTTTCCCCCTTTTGACATCATCAAAAAGGTTAAACAGTAAACCAAGCATAGATAAGTTATACATGTTAATTCTTAGCCACTAAGGCAATACTACATGAGCAAGAGAGAACTAGACAGATGACAACACAAGCCAACATATCATTTATTATAGATATCAAGCAGTACAAAAAAATATTCACAAAAGTAAGAACCATAAACTATTGAAACGACAGTGCCAGAATATCCCAACAAAAGAAACGCAAAGCTGAAAAAGAACAATAATTAAAGGAGAAGACCAAGAAAGATTGAATTCTGAGAAGGATCTTTTAGATGAAGATTCATAATTTTAGGCTCCTCCACCCTTTTCTGCAAGGTAGCAACTTTAACACACACATCCTTTTTTGAGTTTGTTCCCTTCTCATTTTCTATTCGTAGACACAACAACTTTAACATCCTTCAGAGCTAAAGTTTTAGGTTTTTAGTACTTATCCTGAGAATTCCTTTATTTTTATTATGAGGTGAGGTACCACAAAGTCCCTTTACTGAGTCTACTACTACTTTCTCATCTGTTCTAGACACACTGGAATTTGACCCTAGTTCCTTAACAATAGCCTGTTCCAATCCTTTTCTCTTTCTTTTCTTTTGAAATAGCTTCTCTTTTCTTCTCTTATTTTTCCTTATACCATTAATGTACTCCTCAAAATCAAAATCAATTAACCTACCTTCACAGTTACTTAATTCCTCAAAAATGTGCTCAATCTTACTAACCTCACTATAATTGGTCATACTTTTAGAATTATCTGTTAATTCTCCAAGAACAGGTGGAAATACAATATCTTCATCATCAGTATTTCCAAGAGGTTTATTTCATCTCTTGGTGGACAAACTCAAACTTCTTTTTTTGGCCATAGCTGAAATAAAGGTATCTTTTGGAGTAAAGATATTTAAATAAGAGGAGTAAGATCTTCGAATGGTTCAGTAACCAATGAGACTTGATGTAAGAAGTTTCTAAGGTGAGATAACACTAGTCTAATTTTGGGTTTTAAATGAGGCACGAGGGAATGACTGAGATTAAAGTATATAAAGATCCTGAAAGCACATATTCGAATGGATGGACATGACTGTTGAGTTCAAAATATAGGTGGCAGCCTTAAGAAAATGATGGGAAGGTGACATAGCACAATCATTAAAAAAGAATGGTTATTATTTAGGAATAATAAGCGGTACTGACCTGATTAGGAACCTGATCCCTAAGTGATAATAGACTTTCAAGACTTTGTGTTGTCTCACTACTCTTTTCAAATCTTTTCCTTTCCAGCCATAGGTGTATATTTATGCAGATATGAGACTGAACTAAACACATGGGACATTAACTAACTCGGATACCTGCTTACTAATTTATAGCCATGAATGGGGAATTGAAGGAGTAGCAATCAGAAATCATTATTTTTAGTCTTCCCGGTTCCACCCAGCCAATCTCCTAGAACCTTTCTTCAAAGGTCTATAGAGATAGATCTTTTCTGGACTGTAAGTGGTTTAAAATTGTATGCCAAGATTATCTCATCATCAAGGAGACATTGCCTCCTCTAGGGGTCTTCAGCAAGAGACAATCTTAAAATCTTCAAGTGTGTGCTCTGAACAGCTATTTGTATCATCATCTTTATTGACTATCTTCTCTTGCCTTTCCCTTTAAAAAGGGCAGTTAGTGGTCTCAAGGACCCATTTCAATCTTGGTTCCCAATATAAGGACAAGGGGAATACCACCCTTCTAATCTCCCAACTAGGTAAGTTTCTTTTTTTTTCTTAGAAGTAGTAGAAGCCATTATTCCTCTCTGAGTTAAAGCCCCAGATGGACATTTTTCTCTCTTGTGACCGTTCCTTCCACAATAGAGGCATAAAGGAGTATTACTTTCATTTGAAGTCGTAACGGGAGAAGAAATATTTTGAGCTTTGCCACCTTGAAAGCAGTGTTCTAAGCCTTGCTTGCTGCTAGTTTGTTCTTGGAATAGATTATTCCACTTCAAAGCTTTCTCAAGCTCCGTCCTTGTCCAAACTAGTTCCCTTTCAAGAACTAAGTTTTTTTCAAGTGAGACAGCTATGTTGACCTTGGTTTGAGTTACTTTTTTCTCTAGCTGCATTTGTATCCTGCTTTCTTTACCTTCTCCCTTATGATTTCTCTTAGTGATTTTATCTAACTTTTTATTCAGAAGATCATTCTCACCACAGAGAATCTTGCACCTTGCTTGATATTCAACCACTTGCACACCTAATTCCATCATTTTATATTCATATTTTGATAGATCTTCCCTCAGCTTAGCCTTTTTATTCTTGATTTCATCTATTTAGACACTCAATTCCACCAATTTTCTCCTCATAATTTTCTAATGCTTCCTTCATATCTTCTTTGCCTTTAGCAAGATTATTCTGTGAATCAATCAACACTGATGCCAGAGGTTTTAACTTACTGAGGGAGTAGTCCTTCAGGTCTACCTTGATGTCATGTAGAGTCACTGGGTTATCTTTATCAGCCTAATAGTCTGCCATCAGTGAAAAAAGTAAGTCGAATACTGGTGCTTTATCTTTTACCACCACCATGGAAATGTCTGGAAGAGTCACCCCAACAAGTAGCCAAAACTTGATTGATAATTTTATTAGCTTCTACCTTCTTTCCATACTTCATCAAAACCTTATGTTTGCCTTTTTCTTTTCTACCAGTTTGCCTGGTAGGAGCCTTGTACTCAATTTTATTCATTGGGAAATCCTTGATGTAGTGACCAAACTTGCCACATTTATGATAAGTTTCACTTGCATTACCACCCCATGCACGCTTGCTGGGCTCTGCTCTTCTAGATACAACCCATAATTTTTCCAAAGCTTTGAGAACTCTTTTTGCAATGTATACAATCCTCTCATCTTCATCACATGTAGTCTCTTTAGTAGCTTTGAGGACCAGATTCTTCTTAGTCTTGGGCTCAGTATCTACCTTCCCAAACTTCTTTAATATCTCATAAGTTTTTAGATTGCCTATGAGATCATCCATGGTTATCTTGTTTAGATCTCTAACTTCTGTGATGGCATCAACTTTGCTTTTCCATTTCTTGGGCAGAGAGCTAAAAAATTTCCTTGATTGCTTGTTGTCAGCGATAACTGGTGATTATAGTGAACCTTATGTGCATTTCTTGAATAAATTGTCCTTCTTGCATGGTGAAAGTTTGGTATTGATGAGTCAACATGTCTACCTTGGAATGCTTGACTTGATTAGTTCCCTCATGCTTTGTCTGAAGACAAATCCAGATTTCCTTAGCAGTTTGGAAGGCTGAGATCTTATTATACTCATCAAAACCAATGCCACACATAAGTATCTTCTTTGCTTTAATAATTCTTTTCTATCTTCTTTTTGTCAGCATCATCCAACTCCTTTTTGGTCTTAGAAACTTGTGTGGTCACATCACCAACTTTCACTGATTTAGTGGGGATAAAAAGACCATCCTCTATAACATCCCAAGGCTCGCAATCTTCAGCCATGATGAAGTCATTCATCCTTGTTTTCCACCACCATAATGTTCACCATTAAAACTTAGGGGTCTAGTGGTAGACTAGCCTTCTTATCAACTTAGAGGACCTGTCATTTTTCTACTCAGGATCCTTCTAAGGTGTTAGCCTTTGTAAGAAAAACCCGCTCTGATACCAAATAAAGGGTTGGATGGGTTGCTCCCCAACTTCAGGGAAATGTTTCCAGAATCACAAAAGTAAAAAGAACTAGGAGATAAATAAATAAAGTAGTGCAGGAGTACAAAAAAGTAAAGACACATGATATTTATGTGAAAATGCCTTGCTCAAGGGAGAAAAACCATGGCCTTTCTCTAGGATTTCAAGCTCTACTATATTCAAGCAATCTCTTGAATACAAACTCTAAGGATTAGCCTTCTAATCCCTTTTCCTAGCAATAACTCTATTACAAGAAAACTTAAGCAGTAACTCTACAGCTTCACCTCCAGTTAACTCTTGCTGGACTCCTCAAGCAAACTCTAACTTGGACAATCACCTAACTCTAGATGATTATAAGAGATGGGTACACCACAACACCTACTACAATCATAAGCAAGTATAAGAAAGCTTTTAAGTACAAAGTAAAAAAACTCAACTATAAAAAAGAAATAAAGATACAACTTGATGAACAACAAGTTCCCTGCTATAGTTTTGGCCTTTGATTGCAACACTGCACAACTTCAGAAAAATCTTTAATTTTAAATATATGAAAATTTTAGTTTTCATGTTGGTAAAGATGAGCATTATATATTGTGACACAAACAAACCTATAAGCAATCTCATTGGTTGAGGCAAAAGTGGCAATAATTTTTCATCAACTTTTGTACTATGTGTCAGCTAGACTGTTGACTGTGAAAGCAACAGGCGAGCCCAACATGTTCTCTAATATGTAGAGGGCCTTTGTCATCACAACAAGGGCTCTAAAGAATAGGTCTCAAACTATGAATTTTTCGATCATCAAAATTAAGGACTTAACAGAGTCAAGCAACGTAACTTCAAGCCTTACAAGGACTATTTGCAAAGAGGGAAGTTTTGGAGCTTGTTTAGGAGTACCAAACAAGACCCTTAATTCATTAAGAGTAGAATAGTAATAACTGGTAGTTCCAATAGTATAAATAGTAGTTCCTTTTATTTAGTGTTTAGTTTTCTGTTGAATATTGAAAATACTCCACTTTAAGAGTTGAGAGATTGACTGAGCTTTGGTTGAGCTTTATTTAGAAATGGAGGTTGCAAGGTGATTAATTCCCCTGTTGGTTTTCATCACAGGTTAGGTGCTTTATTGGATTAATCAAGTGAGGTTCTTGGGTTTAATATACCCATTAGTTGCTCTTGATTTTCTAAGCAAGAAATTGCTTACTGGTGTTTGTCATAGGTTAGATGTAATTGATGATAGGATGGGAAGTATGGAAGGTAGGATGGAAAATATGAAAGTTTATCTTAGTACTTCAAGTCCTCCTCCCCTAACTATTAGTCAAGTTTCTTCAAGTAAGCAACCTCAAAATACTTCTTCCACTATTTCTCTATCTAATCCCATTCCACAAAGAAAAAATTCACCTCCACAAAGCCAAGCTCCAAGAGATGTCCTTAAACTATGCCAAGTCTAATTTAACTAAGATCCTCCAATCCAAAGCCTACCCAACCAAGAAGACGACAATGAATTAGAGAAAAAAGAACAACATGGGGAGGATGATGAGTATGTTGAGGAGGAGTATGATATTGTAATACCCCATAAAATTCTAAACTCGGTTCAGTTGTAGTTGCATGATTAAGGGGTCTAAGACATGAAATTTTCACTAAGTGTTAAGGACCTAGTCATTTTCAATACCCTACATTTCATGGATTTTTATTTTGGTCTTTCCGTCCTTGAGACATTGGTTTTTGATTTAATTCATGTTTTGAGAGGTTAATAATATGTATCGAGAGAGTTGAGATTTTCAAATGAGGTTCAAAACATATTTGGATAGTTAAAATAGTGAGCCAATGGGATAAGCCCACAGCGCGTTGGTCTCTCTTATGGTTCCAAGGTCTACGATGTGTTGCTTTCTACATCGGTGTAAGTGATGTAGTGCGTTGCTTTCTCCCTTGGAGAGAGAGACGCGACGTGCTGCTTTCTCCCTTGGAGAGAAAGACATGAAGCATTGCTTATTCCCTCACAACTTTTTCTTAATTTAAGTGGCCAGGGGGAATTTGATTCATTTTCCTCAACCCAATTCATTCTTAACACTATTTAGAACTTCTATAAAGGCATTATTTTCCCCTTCTTCTCAAAATTACTCTCAAGAAACTCTCCTTCTTTTCCAAGAACAACATCCAAGCCTCTTTTCTCAAGAAATCAGGAGTTCAAGTTTTCAAGTTCAAGAAACCCTCAAGAAATCATCAAAAACCTATCTATTGAGGTATGTGGGTATTCATCAGTGGGTCCCCTTCACCCATTGATCCCAAAAACCTATTTTAACTTACAAGTATAAAACTTATCCTACTTTATGAAAGTTAAAATTCATGTCTACAAGTGTTTCCAAGTAAATCACTCTATTTTATAATTTGAATTGTAAGTTTCCATGTCATAGTCCATTGATTTCATGTTAATTCCCCGAATTATGAATTTAGCAATGGAATCAGGTTGTTTTCTTATGTTTAAGACATTCCCATGTTCAAGTTCATTCTTTTCACTTGTTTTGGTGAAATGTTTATGCTTTGGGTCTTCGAATCATGACTTTTATATTATATTTTTGAGTGTTTATATCATATTTTTATGACCAGTCAGTGCTGGCAGGTTATGAACGCTCGATACCTATGAGTTTTATATGATTTCAGATTTTCATATAATAAGTCAATTAATCCATGAATCTTATCATTATAATTAGATATTTACGATTATGATGAGCATTATTAGAAATGATATTTAGTTGAATTTAGTCTAGTTCAGTATTAATGTCAGTTCAGTTGGGACTAGGATTAGCACCGAGTGAATATAAGGATGGCGACTTCCCTGTCAGTTTAGGCAGAGTCACTTGTAGTAGTCCCTAAATTCCAGAACTATGTAGCCAACGTAAGATATGTGGGGTCACCCATCAGCTTAGGCTTGGCTTTCTCTCAGGGGTCACCCATCAATTTAGGGTTGACATACTGGTCCTTCGAGAGAACAGATTAGTGGATCCACACACCCAGTGTTAGTACCCATGGCATGGTACTGACAGCTTTCCAACTAGTATTACAGGTTGGACCCTAATTATCTTAGATTGGGGCATGTTGGTTACATAATACCTCCCATAGTTTAAGTCAGTATTTTTGTTTATCTCAGCTTAGGTTTGCTTGACCATGTGTATAGATTGCAAGTTATTCAGTTATACAAATTTTAGTCTTTTAAATTTTAGATTACGTCAGTAATATATTTATGCTTGGTCTTGCATTCTCAGATATTATATGTTCATGCATTCATGCTCAGTTATGTCATGTATTTCAATCAATCCTTATCTCACATACCAGTACATTCAAAGTACTGACTGCATACTTTTTCTTTGTGCTATATTGTCTTATAAAATAGGTTCAGATGCTCAATTTCCTGATCGTTCTTAGACTGCTCTGCATTATGTAGTAGCAATAGTGGTGAGTCTCCATCTATCGAGGACATGATATGCTTTTATAGTTATTTTAGTAATTTCTTATGTTCAGCCAGTCAGAGTTAGTTGAGGGTTTGTACCATCAACTCCTTATGATATTTAGAGGCTTTCAGACAATTAGTTAGACAATCAGTCAGTTCTTTCAGTGTTATCAGTTATTTCAGATATGTCAGTATTATGTATTTTAGTATTTCTAATTTACAGTATCTTATCAAATTACCTTCCGCACATGTTATTTAATTACTCTTTTATTTAATGCTCACAGAAGGTACCAACTCATGGATTAACTTGTGGTAACTTGTGACTGTAAGCACCATTGTCGTGACTAGGGGTAGCCTTGAGTTGTGACAAAACTTGGTATCAGTTCCTAAGGTTTTAAAATATCCTAGGAAGTCTGAAATCCATGTTGAGTAGAGTCTTGTGCATGGGTGTGAAGTGCGCCACACTTATGGAAAAGAGGCTATGAAATGTTTTAGGAAAATTTTCCTTCTTTCAGTGTTTAAGTCGTGCAAAAGAGTATGAGCTCTATTAAATTCTTTTTTCTAACCCATCCTTTATTTCATTTACAGACAGTGCCTCCCAGAAGAAATAATGAAAGAAGGAATGGAGATCAGCCTGCACCACCACCTGTTCAGGAAGATCCCCTGAATGAGCACATTTCTCACGTCAAATTCAGGGCCACTTTCATGACCCTAGCCCATTCTGTAATTGCTCAGAATAACCACCAGGCTATTTTCTCAACCAATATATTGGTAAATACAGTTACAGTTGGGATTCATGATTTCACTCAGATGAATCCCCCTCTATTTTTAGGATCCAAGTATGAGGAAGATCCACAGGAGTTTTTGGATATGGTGCAGAAGGTGACAGATATCATAGGCGTCACTTCGAGTGAGAGTGCAGAGTTGGCTATATATTAGTTACAGGATGTAGCTCATACCTAGTTTAAGCAGTGGAAGAAAGACCGAGGTGTTGATACAGAGCCTGTAGAGTGGGAGGAGTTTGCCACTGCTTTCTTAGATAGATTCTTTCCCCTAGAGATGAGAAAAGCTAAGGTTCAGTATTTCATCAATTTGAAGAAGGGTAATATAAGCGTAAAGGAGTACTCGCTCAAGTTTACTCAGTTGGTGAGGTATGCTCCTACTATGGTGGCAGATAATGGATCTAGAATGAGTAAGTTTGTGTTTGATGTATCTGATAGTGTGGTCAAGGAGTGTAGGACCACCATGTTGATTATGGACGTGGACCTATCTATACTTATGGTTCATGCTTAGAAGATTGAGGAGGAAAGTTTAAGGAGAAAGAGATAGTGAATAAGAGGGCCAAAATAGGTAGTTTCAATATTTCTCAACCAAGGTCGGAAGGTGGTAACTGTTCAAAGTTTTGTTAGAAATTTTCAATCCCAGCTCCATCTTCAGCTAGTGCACCAGTACCTAAGTTCAGGCAAGGCAATCGATATAGAGCGCCAGGTTCTAAGTCTTAGGGTAGTGTGAACAATTATCGTACAAGTCTATTCTACGGAAAATATGGTAGGAATCATTAGGGTGAGTATAGAGTAGGTAGTGATGTGTGTTTTGGATATGGAAAGATAAGCCATATGATTTGGGAGTGTCCATTGGTTTCTCAGAGGGGCAGAAGTGATCACCAGCAAGGCCAGACTAATTCTTTAGCAGCACCATCTAGTCGCTAGGCTCAGCAGGGTCCCATGTCCAGTGCCACCAGTGGGCAGCGCTAGAATAGGTTGTATGCTCTTCATACTTGGAATGATTAGGAAAGTTCTCCTGATATGATTATGGGTACGTTACAGGTCTTTCATCTTCATGTTTATGTTTTATTAGACCAGAGCTTCACCTTTTTATGAATCTTTATATAGCCATCAACTTTAGCGTCAGTCTTGAAATGTTAGCAAAACCTTTCTCAGTGTCTACCCTAGTGGGTAAATCTGTTATAGCCAGACTGGTATACAGAAATTGCTCGATCACAATACTTTACAAAATTACTTCTGTTGATCTTGTAGAGTTAGAGATAACTGATTTAGATGTTATTATCGACATGTATTGGATCCACTCATGCTTGCCTCAGTTGACTATAGATATGGAGTCATTTAGTTTTTTAATGAACCAATTATTAAATAGAAGGGTAGTACTTCAGTACATAAATGTTAGTTTGTTTCCTATCTTAGAGCAAGAAAGATGATACCAAGGGGTGTATTTACCATCTTGTCTGAGTTAAAACTCAAATTTTGAGGCTCCGAGTCTTGAGTCAGTTCCAGTAGTAAATAAATTTTCAGATGTGTTCCCTGAAGATTTTCCAAGAGTTCCACCTGAGAGGGAAATCGATTTTGGAATAGAGCTCCTTCTAGATACCCAACCTATCTCTATTATACCTTAGGAATTAAATAAATAGTTAAAAGATCTCTTAGATAAGGGTTTCATCAGGCCTAGTGTTTCTCCATAGGGCGCTCAAGTCCTGTTCATGTGTAAGAAAGACAGTTCTCTTAAAATGTACATCGACTACCGTCAGTTAAACAAAGTCACAATAAAGAATAAGTATCTACTCCCTAAAATTGATGACTTGTTTGATCAGCTTCAGGGTGACAGTTATTTCTCTAAGATAAACCTCAGATACGACTATCATCAGCTTAGCATCAGAGAATGTGACATTCTGAAGATATCTTTCAGAACTCAGTATGGTCACTTTGAATTCCTAATTATATCCTTTGGACTAACAAATGCCCTTACATATTTTATAGACTTGATGAATAGGGTGTTCAAGTAGTACTTAGACATGTTCATCATAGTCTTCATTGATGATATCCTTGTCTATTCTCATAATGAAAATAATCATGAAACATCTGAGGGTTGTGTTGTATACCCTTAGAGATCATCAGTTATTCACTAATTTCAATAAGTGCAAATTTTGGCTAAGCTCAGTATCTTTTCTTGGCCATATAGTTTTCAATAATGGTATCCGAGTTGACCTTCAAAAGACCAAAGCAGTGAGAAATTGTCCTAGACCTATCTCTCCATTAGATATTAGGATTTCTTAGGTTTGGATGGCTATTACAGGAAGTTTGTTAAAGGGTTTTCTTCTATTGCCTCCCCCATGTCCTGATTGACTCAGAAGAAAGTCAAATTTTAGTGGTCAAATTCTTGCGAGAAGATTTTTTAAGAGTTGAAGACTTGACTCACCTCTACCCTAGTCTTTACCTAGCCAGATAGTTTAGGTGGATTTATAGTTTACTGTGATACTTCCAGAGTTAGTCTTGGCTGTGTGTTGATGCAGAGAGGTAAGGTCATAGCCTACGCCTATAGATAACTTAAACCCCATAAAAGGAATTATCCTACCCATAATCTTGAGCTGTTGTCTTCACCTTAAAGATTTGGATGCATTATCTGTATGTGGTTTATATTATGTGTTCATGAATCAAAAGAGTTTACAATACGTGTTCATGCAGAAAGACCTATATCTTTACTAGAAAAGGTGGCTTGAGTTATTGAAAGATTATGGTATGAGTATGCTGTATCATTCGGGTAAAGAAAATATAGTGGCAGATGCCCTTAGTATATTGTCCATGGGTAGTGTTGCTCATGTTGAGGGAGATAAGAAGAAGTTAGTCTATGAGGTGCATCAGCTTGCTAGATTAGGTGTTTGGGTGGTTGATTCAACTAAAAGTAGTATATGGGTTTAGAATGGTTCAGAATCTTCTTTGGTTGCCATAGTGAAAGAAAAATAAGATAGTGTTTCAAGTTTGGTTAGGTTGAAGGAGGCAGTTAGAGATAAAAAAGTAGAGGTTTTCTTCCAAGAAGGAGATGGTTTGTTGCATTGTTAGGGTAGGTTATGTGTTTCGAGTATTGATGGTTTGAGACAACAGATTTTAGTAAAAGCGCATGGTCTACAATACTCTATTTATCCAGGAACCATTAAGATGTACCGTGACTTATGGGAAATCTATTGGTGGAGTGGTATGAAGAAAGATATTGCAAAGTTTGTGGTTAAGTGTTGAAACTATCAGCAAATCAAGGTTGAGCACCAAAAGCCTAGTAGTATACTTCAGGAGTTCAGCATACCTACTTGGAAGTGGGAGGTGATGAATATAGACTTTGTGATAGGATTACCTCATACCTGTCATCAGCGTGATTCGATTTGGGTCATTGTATAAAGAATGACCAAATCAGCTCATTTCTTGCCAGTTCATACCTCGTATTCAACTGAGGATTATGCTAGAATCTATCTTAGAGAGTTGGTTAAGTTGTATGATATTCCGTTGTCTATGATTTCATATAGAGGTACTAAGTTTACCTCTCACTTTTGGGAGGCTTTTCAAAATATTAGTACCCAAGTTCAATTTAGTACAGTTTTTTATCCTCAGACAGATGGTCAGACAAAGAGGACCATTCATACTATAGATGACATGTTGAAGGCCTGTGTTATTGACTTTAAAGGTAGTTGGGATGACTACTTACCTCTAATTGAGTTTGCCTACAATAATAGTTATCACTCTAGTAATCAGATAGCTCCATTTGAGGCTCTCTATAGAAGGAGAAGTAGATCTCCTAATGGATTATTTGAAGTAGGTGAGGCTGCTTTGATAGGGCCAGATTCAGTGTTCGCTACTTTGATAGGGCCAGATTTAGTGTTCGAGGAAATGGAGAAATTTTAGTTGATTTGGGAGAGGCTGAAGACCACCCAAAGTTGTTAAAAGTCTTATGCAGATATGGGGAGAAGGGATCTTGAGTTTGAAGTCAGTGACTTAGTTTATTCAAAAATTTTGCCTATAAAAAGAGTGAAGATATTTGGCAAGAAGGGAAAGCTTACTCCCCGATACATTGTCCCTTATAGAATCATAAATCATTTTGGAAAGATAGCTTATGAGCTTGAGCTGCCTACAGATTTGGCATCAGTATATCCAGTGTTCCATGTTTCTTTGTTAAAGAAATGTATAGGTGATTCAGTTTCTGTTGTTCCCTTAGAAAGTATGGATGTTTAGGATAGACTTTCCTACGAAGAAGTTCCAGTTGAGGTCCTTGATCGACAGATTTGTAGGCTAAGAAATAAAAGTGTTACCTTGGTTAAAGTTCTATGGCGGAATTAGTCTGTTGAGGGAGCTACTTGGGAAGCAAAAACAGATATGCGAGCCAAATACCCTCATCTTTTCTCCGCAAACTCAGATCCAGCTTGAGGTAATAATCTTTCTTAGATTGACTCTTTTCCATTCTCTGTTTTAGTTATGTAACCATTCTCCTGTCAGTGCATGCATTCATAAAATTAGTTTAGTTCATGTATCATGCTCCAGACTCAATTATGTAATCGTGTTCAAAGTTATGCATGCTCAGTATATGGTCTCAGTTGCCTTAGTTTTCTCAGTCTAACCAGTCTCATTTGAGGAAAAATGTTTCCATGGGGAATATATTGTAATACCCTGTAAGATCCTAAGCTCGGTTCAGTTGTTGTTGCATGCTTAAGGGTCCAAGGCTTGAAATTTTCACTAAGTCTTAAGGACTTAGTCATTTTCAAGACCCCTACACTTCATGAATTTTTCTTTTGGCCTTCCTAGCCCTGAGACGTTGATTTTTGAGTTGATTCATATTTAGGGAGGTTAATAGTATATCTCGGGAGAGTTTTGAAATTTTCAAACGAGGTTCGGGATGTGTTTGGATGGATGACACAATGAGCCAATGCGATAAGCCTATAACGCGTTGGTCTTTTCCATGGTGACAAGGTCTATGACGCGTTGCTTTCTCCCTCAGAGTAAGTGACGTGGTGCATTACTTTCTCCCCTAATGAGAGAGATGTGACACTTTGGTTATTCCCGCGCAACTTTTTGATCTAAATGCCCAGGGGGCATTTGAGTCATTTTCCTCAACCCAATTCATCCTTAACACCATTTAGAACTTCCATAGAAGCATTATTTGCTCCTTCCTCTCAAAATTACTCTTAAGAAACCCTCTTCTTTTCCCAAGAACAACATCCAAGCCCCTTTCTCAAGAAATCAAGAGTTCAAGCTTCCAAGTTTAAGGAACCCTCAACAAATCTTCAAGAAACTATACATTGAGGTATGTGGGTATTCATCAATGGGTCCCTTTCACCCATTGAGCCCAAAAACCTATTTTAACTTACAAGTATAAATCTTATCGTACTTTATAAAATTAATCCATGAATTTTATGCTAAATCGATTAAAAGTCATGTCCACAAGTGTTTCTAAGTGAATTATGCTATTTCATGTTTTGATTTGCAAGTTTCCATGCCATAGTCCATTGATTTCATGTTAAATCCCCGAATTATGAATTTAGCCATGTAATAAGGTTGTTTTCTCATGTTTAAGACATTCCCAGGTTCAATTTCATGCTTCTCACTTGTTTTGGTGAAATGTTTATGCTCTGGGTCTTTTAATCATGACTTCTATATTATAGTTTTGAGTTTTAATATCATATTTTTATGATCAGTCGGTGCTTGTGGGTTATGAACGCCGATACCTATGTGTTTTACATGATTTTAGATTTTCAAGTAATAAGTTAGTTAAGCCATGAATCTTATCATTATACTCAGATATTTATGATCAGGATGAGCACTATCTGAAATGATGTTTAGTTGAATTTAGTCCAGTTCAGTATCAGTGTCAGTTCAATTGGACTAGGATTTAGAACGAATTGAATACAAGGATTGTGGCTTCCCCGTCAGTTTAGGCAGAGTTGTCGGTAGCAGTCCTAAATTCTAAATCTACGTGGCAAGCGTAGGATATGAGGGATCACCTGTCAGTTTAGACTTGACTTCCTCTCAGAGGCCACCTGTCAGTTTAGGCTTATCACCCTGGTCCTTTAGGACAACAAATTAGTAGATCCACATAGCCAATGTTAGCACCTGTGGCATGGTACTAACACCTTTCCAACTGGGGTTACATGTTGGACCCCGATTATCTCAGATTAGGGCATTTCTATTACATGATAGCTCCCATAGTTTTAGTCAGTATTTTTGTGTATCTCAGCTTAGGTTTGCTTAACTTAGTGCATAGATTCTCAGTTATTTAGTTATACAGATTTTAGTCTTTCAGATTTCAGATTATCTTAGTAATATGTTTATACTATCACACCCCCTTTTCGCTCGGAGGTCATCGAAGTTTGAAGGGGTTTCCAATTAAAATGACGATTTTTGTAACACTTTGGATTCAAGTATGTGTATTGGCGTATTCAAGTACGTGTATTGGTCTTATTTATATGGAATTGATTTTTTTATTTTATTTATACCGCAATTTGCCCGTCGATGGACCCATGCGAAGGTTATTGAATAAGCTTTCCAACGATAGAAAGATTTCCAAAAACGGATAGGTTTCGGATATAATCGAACACGTTCGAAACTATAAAACGGTGGCCGGGATATTTAGGAATAGTAAATGTGCAGGAAAATTTCCTGCACACAAACTACTGAGGCCAGCCAAATTTTTGGGTCAACTTCGAATGATCATAACTCCCTTAATATAATAAACTAGGAGAGTTTCGACCTATGAAAAGAAATATATTTGAGTCTTCTTTCCAATTCAATTGGTTTCATCCAAATCCAACGTCTGAGTAAGGAGTTATACTCGTTTTACTTCAGCCTATCAAAACAGATTTTTAGGGTCAACTTCAAACGACCATAACTCCTTGTACAGGACGAACTGGGTGGCCTACTTTATATGAAATAAAATCCCTTTGAATTATCCTTCCAAAGATACCAATTTCACCCAAATCCGATATGGGAGGAAAGAGTTATGGTTGATCTACTTTAGCTTATCAAAATAGTCCACTAAAGGATAGATTTGACATTATTTAGATTTTAAAGGCATTTTGGTCATTTTCTATTATATTATGGACGGGAATATGTGTATATATACATGTATATGAGTTCAAAAACTCATTTTCATCATCAATCATTGAGAAAGAACAAACCCTAGCCAAATTTGACCTTTAAATTACTTTTGATTCAACCGTAGAAATTCAAAAGTAATCCGATAATTGCGTTTGTCATCTCGAGAGCTTCGAGTGGCACCTATTATTTGTGCAAACAGGATTGCATAATCAAGAGGTGAATTCTAAGGTATAAATATTGTTTGCCTTGTACTTTTCCATATGTATATGTGTGATAGAGGATTATATATATTGGTTGTTATTGAAAGGTGATGGAAATAAGATTATGGACTATTTTGCATGGTTTGATTGTATTGAGTTATGGTAGGTGGATATGTTAATTGAGTTATGGAAGGTGGATATGGTGATATACTATTGAATTGATAATTATTTATGTCTATGTCTCAATTTGGGTTAATGGATTAGTTGGAAGGATAAATGAATCCAAACTTGATATTGGAGGATGTTGTATGAATATGCATGGCATGTGAATGTAATTGGAGTATAAGAGGGTTAAAGTGACACCCTTTATGGTGTAATTAAGGCTTACTACTCAACCACTAGTTTGGTGAATTCTAATAATTGAATTGTGACGTTTGGTTGCTAATACTAGATTGCTATATATGTTCATTGTAGATAAGTAATCCGAAAAGACAGGAAGTCCATTTGGGACTAGTATTGAAGGTTGACAGTTAGGTATGTAAATCATACTCTATACCATATCTTTGGCTTGAAAGTGAACAATTGTTCTATTAAGAAAGTTTCCAAAGTTATTCAATAACATGTGATCCATAATGGTTTTGTATGATGTCCTACGTTACCCATGAACTTGTTTCCACCCTACAAGATGTCAAGACATTCCAATACTTACTTGTTTTCCAAATCTTACATGTTTATTGCACTAATGAATGTCAGAAGGTATCCGGTTACTTAAATAAGATCCATGTGCTATTAATGACACCAAAACGTTTCATTGATATACCAATAAGTTCCTAGTTCATTGTTATGGCATTGATGACTCCAAAACACTTCATTGATGTTCCAATGAGTTCTTACTTCATTTTTATTGCATTGATGGTCTATTTATATGTCTCTTATTGATGTATCATTGTTTCAAAGTATCAAAAATGCGGTGGCGACCGAAATAACAATCTCAAAGATTAATTGAACTAAGTGATGGAAGTTCTGTCTTATCGGGGTGTATCCCAGGGGCATAAGCCTATCATAGATCGATCCCTATTTATGTTTTTATGGGTGGTATCCTAGGGGCATACGCCTATCATGGGTCGATCCCAGTTGATATGTACTGGAGGCAGCCTAATGGTCACAGTATAGTACAGTAATGATTACAAAGATGATAAGAACGAAGGTAAAGTGATTGAATAAATACAATGTACAGGTTGTCACAAGTTCTAGTAAGTGTGGTCCACTCCTATTATGATTTATTCACTTGTTTCTGATTTTTATTGAGCTCCTATATCATATGTGATTATCTACAGCTTTACATACTCAGTACATATTTCGTACTGACGTCCCCCATGGGGGACCTGCATTTCATGCTGCAGGCACAGGTACCTCAGCTCATACACCGCACAAGTAGGAGCCAGGATATCCAGCTGCTTTTGGTGAGCTCTAGTTTGCTTCGGTGATTTCCGTGTCATATGCAGTCACTTTTGGTATTGTATAGAAGTTAGTTATATGGAGGGGTGTGTACCGACCTTAGTTAAACTCTGTGTATTGTCTAGAGGCTTTGTAGACCTAATGTACAGTCAAGGTGGTATTTTGTTAATAGACGTGATGGCTCCAACGGCCAAGTATTGTATATACATATATATGTGTTCTCGAGCTTATACAGGTGATTATTTCCTTTTATATGCGACATGATGCTGTTCGAATTTTGGGTTCTCATAGAGGTATGCATGAGAAGTATAAGATTATGAGCTGGTTCTCCCGGGCCTCCTCGGTTATGGGTGCCAGTCCGCCCCAATAGGATTTGAGGCGTGATATTTTTGAATAAGGATTATTTTAGTTATAGAGTCGCCGCTTAGAATTGAGTTAAGGTGTTCCAAGTCACCTTATTGAATCCCTAGTCAAAAGAAAATGACTCTTTGTCGTTCTGCGAAAACAAAAGATCGAGTAAGGAATTCTGTTGACCGAGGAAAAGGTGTGAGGCACCCCTCGAATTCCGTGGTTCTAGCACTGTCACTATTATTGACTATTATTTGACTTAAACTATTTTGATAATTTACGTTTAGGCCTAGGATCGATCATTTTATTATAATAAAACTTGTCTATTATCTTATATTAAATAAATCGTGTGAAAATTAGATTTAGAAAAATATTTGTCAAAGTGCATTTATTGCATGCTTGAATTTTTAAATGTCTCAAACAGATGCATACGCCACATTCTTATTGAGACGAATATTTTATCTTGCCTAAAAAATTTACCTAACGTTAAAGGTATTAATTTGTCTTTTATAAATACGAAATAATTTTATTTATTCGAAACACTATTTGTTCTTAATAATAAATAAAAACAATATTCAGTTAAAGCAATTAATTAATTTAATAAATAGTTAGCAAATTTTATCAAATAAAATAATGAAATAATAAAATAAACAAATCTATCCACATTATACTGAATTTAATATCACCACAAAAGTTTTAATCTTTTTAAATTTTTTCTAACCCAAATTATATTTTTATGAGACAAATTAGACACAAAAATCCTAGTAATTTAATTTGAACAAAAATTAACTTAGAAAACAAGCAATGATACATAAATTTAAGTAGAATACAATTGTTTAAAATAATTGAAATTCAAACTAATGTCATATTTAATTGCGAGTTGATAGAAGCAGAGATTAAGATAATTTTTAATGAAAGCAAAAGTCACATTCCCTAAAGCTATTTAAAATAAACATTTTAATAGCAAGTTGTATTAAATCACGTGAAATTAATATTATTAAGGTCGTCAAAAGGAAAATTAGGATTAAAATATTTATGTTATTATTTGACTAAAGTTAAATAGATATTATCTTTAAAATATATATATAAACATATATAAATTTCTTCAACATTTTTCTTTGAGAACTATAGGAACGAGTAGTGTCATTTTCTGACAGAGATGGCCGTTACTTGGAGATGGCCAGATCTGGTGAGATTTGAATCGATTTCGTGTGGTCGGTGGTGGTTTTGCCGCCTTGGATGAAGCAGCGACGCGTGATGGGTTGCCGGCTTGTGGTGTTAGTTCGCCGGTGGTGGCCGTCTGTTTTCGGATGATTACCGGTAGGTTTTACCAGTTTTTGAAAAGGGTGGCTGGATCTGGTAATTTTGGGGAGAGGTAGCCGATCAGCGCTGATGGAGGCACAACTGGCGGCAGACAGGGATGAAGAAGGCGACACTGGTGGTTTGGAAATTTTCGGTGATGGGAGGAAATTTTGGTGGCTGATTTAGAAATTTTCGGTGGGTTTTCGCTGTGGACTCACCGGAAAAACTCAAGAAATTAAATATTTCGTTCATTCTTCTACTTTCTGATCTCTCTTTCATTCTTCATTTTTAAAATAAATAGTCAAAATAAATATAATAAATTTACAAATAGCCAATATAAATATAATAAAATAGTAGTAAAACTACTAATTTATTTATTAAAATTTAGAAAAAAATATTTTAATTTTTTTTTTATTTTTAAAATTAGAATAAAAATAAAATATCTCCAAATTAACTTTATTTAGTTATTTTTTTAACTTAAAATTTATTATAAATAAAATAAGAATTAAAATAATACCAAACCAAATATAAATATTTAATACCGAAAAATATATATTATATTCGGTGAGGGTAAAAATCATGTGTCTATATTTTGCCCCTCTTTGTTTGAAATCTCAAATAATTTTCATACAAAAAGATGATTTTTGACCCTTCAATTATTCAAAAAGTGAAGATAAAATAAAATATAATAAAATAAAAGATGTGATCGAGTCCTGATTTTGGACCGCCTACATATCCCGACTTATAAGGGAATCAGGTCATATGTAGTTCAAAGGTAATATGGTGAGAGAAAAAGTTAAAGTCGAGTGAGATTTCATCGAGTTTCAGATTAACCTTTTCTGTCTTTTACATTCAAATGACTATCAAAAATTAAAAATTAAAAATACAATCTCTAGAATCTTGATTCTAATCTCCGTAACTTGAACTTGAAAATTTACCCTATTCTTCAAGCGGGCTCCTGTCTTGCTTTTCCTTTGCCCTGTTCTTTAGGCGGACTCCTGGACTTGATCTTCTTCACCCTGTTCTTTAGGCGGGCTCCCAGATTTTTTTTTCTTCACCATGTTCTTTAGTCGGACTCCTGGACTTACAATTTCTTCACCCTGTTCTTCAGGCGGACTCCTAAACTTTTTTTTTCTTCACCCTATTCTTCAGGCAGGCTCCTGGACTTACAATTTCTTCACCCTATTCTTCAGGCGGGCTGCTGGATTTTCTTTTTCTTCACCCTGTTCTTCAGGCGGGCTCCTGGAATTTTTACTTCTTCACCCTGTTCTTTAGGCGGGCTCCTGGACTTTCTTTTTCTGATTTTTCAAAATATGTTCCTGAACTCAAAATAAAAGTTCAAACATAAAAATAACATCCCATTCTTCAGGAGGGTCCTGATAAAAAAAAATAAATTTCCATTCTTCAGGAGGGTCCTGATCATAAAAAACAAATTCCCATTCTTCAGGAGGGTCCTATCCCATTCTTCAGGAGGATCCTGAGCAGAAAGTAAAATTCAATAAACACAAACAAATTTTTTTGCCCCAGTTTGTTCTAGAAAATTTTGTGAGCATCATCAAATTATAATTTTTGAAAAGTATAGAAAGAGTGTGAATCAAAGCCCTGCTAAAGAGATGTATCTCGTCAGAATAAAACTGATGACCAAAATTAGGAAGTGTGTCTCCTAAGAGTTAAATTGAAGGACTCGACTAGAACGTGCGTCTTCTAGGAGTGAATATTCAAGTTAGGTAGTGCTTCACCTAACAAATGAAAACTGACTTATTCAAACTAGGAGGTGAATCTCCTAGGGGTTAAATGAAATGACTCGACTAGAAAGTACGTCTTCTAGGAGTGAATGTTCAAGTTAGGAAGTGTTTCACCTAACAAATGAAAACTGACTTATTCAGACTAGGAAGTTCGTCTCCTAAGGGTTGAATGAAATGACTTGACTGAAAAGTGTGTCTTCTAGGAGTGATGGTTCAAGTTAGGAAGTGCTTCACCTAACAAATTAAAACTGACTTATTCAGACTAGGAAGTGCGACTCCTATAGGTTGAATGAAATAACTCAACTAGAAAGTGCGTCTTCTAGGAGTGATGGTTCAAGTTAGGAAGTGCATCACCTAACAAATAAAACTTGAATCATTTAGACTAGGAAGTGCGTCTCCTAGGGGTTGAATGAAATGACTTGACTGAAAAGTGTGTATTCTAGGAGTGATGGTTCAAGTTAGGAAGTGCTTCACCTAACAAATTAAAACTGACTTATTCAGACTAGGAAGTGTGTCTCCTATAGGTTGAATGAAATAACTCAACTAGAAAGTGCGTCTTCTAGGAGTGATGGTTCAAGTTAAGAAGTGCATCACCTAACAAATGAAACTTGAATTATCTAGACTAGGAAGTGCGTCTCCTATGGGTTAAATGCAATGACTCAACTAGAAAGTACGTCTTCTAGGGAGTGAATGTTAAAGTTAGGAAGTGCGTTAACTAACATATAAAACTGACATACCCTGACTAGGAAGTGCATCTCCTAGGGGGTAAATGAAATGACTCAATTAGAAAGTGCGTTTTCTAGAAGTTAAAGCTCAAATTAGGAAGTGCATCACCTAACACATAAAAATGACTTACCCTAACAAGGAAGTGCGTCTCCTAGGGGTATAGGATGATGAGTTTTCACTATGATTGTGATTACTAAGAATGTGTAGAAATATTACCTCTTGCATTTGCAAAAGTGAGGAATTTCATCTGGTTGATACCTAAACTTTAAAGCATTTGAATTGAGGGAAAATTCCTCTCTATTTCAAACAAAGACCAATTATGATTTAAAAATGTGGTGGTATATTTGTGGCATCTATCTATTGGGGTGACCACTCATGCATTTGTCATACTCAGCTCCATTTCAATCATTGATAAGTATCGCTGACTTGCATTTTTGACCCCCAAATTCTTTATACTGGAATTTTTTGACTCAAATCATATTTCTATTGCATGATGCTTCTGGGTTTAACTTCAAACATACCTTTCACTTCTATGAGTCCAAAAACTGTTGGGTGAAAAGCATTCTTGAATATCTTACTTTATTTTAAAGTATGTTAACTTGGTACATCAGCCCTTTGTCATGCTTTGTGCAATTGAGGGAGTTGGTATCAAGTTTTGAAGCTCTTTCTTACTTGACTTGACGTGAATTTGACTCAAAAAAAATACGCGAAAGATGACAATGATTTTTCATATGACGAGAAAAATTCAAGAATAAAAATAGTAAAAAGGAAAAAAAAGGAAAAGGGAAAGACAAAGTGCATCTCTTTTTCAAATCAGCATAAAGGAAAACTTATTTGAGTGTGATAGATGATTCTGGTGATTATGACATGCATTTTTGAATTAAACAATAGGATCTTTCCACATTAATCAATTATCAATTTTTGCCCACTTATTGAGTTTGAAATCGAGCCACTGCTGAATTTGTTCGCTCTTACAATACTCCTTCGGCTTGTGGAACCTCAATGGATTTTTGCCAATGAGCCTATCTCATTTTCATTTTTTTCTTAGCTCACCGACGTCTTATGGTGCCTAAAAGGGTTTTCACCAATAAGACTCTCTCATTTTTATTTTTTTCTATTTTTTTTAAATAACACCCAAAATATGAAATATCACGCACCCATAAGATGTTAATCCTTGACATTCTCAAAGATTGATCTGAAGGTCTTTCTTTGGTTGTAACTTGGCTTTTGGAAAGGGTTAGAAAGAAAGGGCGGCATGAGGCTCAAAATTTACATAACACTGGGTGAAACATACAACTTTTGGAATCAACTCTTTTAGGAAATAAACTTTTGCCCCAGTTTTACTTCATTCTCGGTAACTTGAATTTTCTTTTGATTGGATCGAATCCCAGAGTAGGGTTGCCTACGTATCTTTTCATAGAAAAATCAGGTCACACGTATTTCCAAACATTTCTTTTGCTTGAACTTGGATTTTTGATTGATTTTTTTTTTTAAACTTTTTATTTTATTTTAAAAGAGGGGTACGAAGAAAGATAAAAGCTCAAAAGGGGTAAGCAAAGGTTGATATATTCTTCAGATAGTAGAGCAAAATGTCTTCATCATTTCAATCCTTAAAAATGCAAATACATAACATGCAATCTGGGAGTGGAACATGAAGTTCATACACATCTTTTCAACATTGACCATGACTAAGCACTTGTGTCGCTATTTCTTATGCATTTGTCAAACATAAAGGTCAAATTATCTTCTATATTTCTCCCATTAGAGGACTCGTGCATTTTTAAAGATAACTTTCTTTTACTTCTCCTGACAGTGAAGACTATATATCCTTTGATCGCTTTCATTTAAAGTGCTTGAGATTAACCTTCTCATTGATGAGCAGGTCATTTTTTATTCACAAAGCGATTACTTCAATTCTTTCAAGTGAGGCTTTAACTCAATCAACAAGCATCTCAACACTTTACTTATTTTCTTACATAATTTTCCCTTTCAATTCTATCTTCTTGGTCAAGTGTTTTAGGATTAGATTAGATTTTAAGATTCGGTGAAAATTCAGTATGCATATCATATCACTACAATCCTCATAAAAGAACTATGTAAAGAAAACAAAGACAAATAATTTAAATAAAGTAAAATAATATATAATAAATAAATAAAAGGGACACTGCTTTTTGTTAAAAGAAAAGATGATCGAGGTTCAACATAAATGGCAAATAAATAAGACATGATAGACTTCGAACTATAATCTTAAAATAATTTGAATAACAGAAAGTAAAAACAAAATAAACTTCTACAAATCCTTTCTAGTAAGGGAAAGAGTGTCTTCTCAATTGTTGAGCTTGACATGTTAGTCAGTTCGCATATCAGCATGACTAGAGCCTTCGCCACTGTCAATGTCCTGCACCATAATCAATTTATCTTGAATCATTCTTTCTATTTCTCTTTTTAAAGCACGATAATCTTCAGTACTATGACCTTGAACATCAGAATGAGATACACATCGTACATTAGGGTCAAAGTTTCTTGATTATAGGTCAGGGGTATACCCAAGAAGAGGAGTGATCATGTCCTTTTATCTCAAGTTATGGAATAAACTGGTATATGATTCTCCAATTGGTGTGAAACTATCCCTTAGCTTCTGTCTCTTTTCATTGTTTGGCTTAGAGCAAAAATTGAGTCTGGAGGGGCTTGGGTATGTTTGTGGAATTGGAGGATGATTTTGAGGGATTGACGCACGCCATTGTGGATAAGAAGGGACCCAAGCATATGATTGTGCATTATAGATAGAATACTGAGGAGATAGAGTGGAATATAATGGATTTTGTGGTGAAACATAGTGCTGAGGATGATTATATGGGTCTTGGACATAAATTTAGGACTGAGATTGTGTGTAAGGGTGATGCGCACCTCTCTAATTTTGTCGTGGACCTGGAATAATAGTTGTTACATCCTCTTTTATTTTATTTTCACCAAAGATTCCTGAACTACTTTGAATTGCTTGTGTTGATTCTTTCAAAGCGGCCTGACTGATAATCTTTTCGGACTTAATTCCACTTTCTATCATCTCTCCAACTTTAATGACCTCAGCAAATGTGCTTCCAATAGTAGACAACAAATGCTGAAAATAATCAGATTCTTATGCCTGTAAAAAGATATCAATCATTTCAGACTCCTTTATCGACGGTCTGACTCTTGCAGCCTGCTCTCTCCATCTGACAACATATTCTCGAAAACTTTCAGTTGTCTTTTTTTTTCTTATGTTGGCAAGTGTGGTACGATCTGGCACTATCTCAATATTATATTGAAATTGCTGAACAAAATCTTGAGCCATGTCATCCCAAATGTTCCAATGAGAAATATCTTGGTCAATAAACCATTCAGAAGCTATCCTCGCCAGGCTTTCTCCAAAGCAAGCCATTAATAGTTCTTCTTTTCCCCCTGCTCCCCTTAATTGATTGCAGAACTTCTTCAAATGAGTCACAGGATCACCGTGACCTTCATATTTGTCAAACTTTGGCATTTTGAATCCTAGCGGAAAATGGACATCAGGAAACATACACAAATCTTTGTATGAAACACTTTTTGGCTCTCCCAATCCTTGCATATTTCTCATACTCTGCTCTAAGCTTCTCACTTTTCTGGCCATCTCTTCTTGTTCTTCACTGTTAACAATATTCTCAATCACGATAGGAGAATCATGTTGATGAGAATGATAATATGAATTTGAGGGTTTGAAAGTCATTTCAGAAGGATACAATTGACCATGACTTGGTTCACCCATATTCTTCTGTACTGTCAATTGAGGACCCACAGTATCTGGTGCTATAAGAGTGAAAAATAGGATATTTATGACAGACGAATTTAGTGGGCGCATGGTGAAAGTACCAGCAGTGCCAAATACATTGGCATATAGGCCGAATTCAGGTGGGTAAAATGGATCGCCATTTTGATCTTGAGCGGGACTTGGATCATTCATATTTGAAAGTCCAGGGATTGAGGAAGGCGAGGCTTATCTATTCAACAAAGCTCGATACATCTCCGCTATCTGTTGTTTCAATAACTTATTTTCTTCCATTGATGCTAATTCTTGCGAAATCAACTGATTTTTCTCTTCCTCACTGTCAGACCCTACACCTTCTTTGTGGGTCATCTTTCTTATTTCTTTGAACCTCTGTTGCATGGATGAGAAGCCAAAATTAGCCACAAACCAACCACCTTAATACTATTTTGATTTTGGAGAAAATTAATGTGTCATAGTTCAAAATTTTTCTTTTTAAGACCACCGAATCCATGAAGGACTGCTTACGTATCTCATTAAGATGAGAATTAGGTGTACGTAGTTCTTGAAATATATGTCATGTAAAATTAAGCCTCAAGACCCCTAAAGGTTCACAGCTACTAAGATATATATATATATATATATATATATATATATATATATATATTTTATTTTGTGAAACTTAGTCTCATGATCCCTAAATATTCAGGGCTATTAAGATATATATAAAAATTAGACTTGAGAATTAGAAAAATAGTTATGAAAGTAATCATATTTTTAAAATATTCCCCAATAAGTCTATGAATAATTTTTTAAAAGATAGGGTCGTATCCTGAGAAGGACATCCTACGTATCCCACTAAGATGTGAGAATCAAACCCCCATAGTTCATGAAGATCGTAAAACTATGTTACTAAAATTTTTCCTTTCTTTTAAAAATAATATTTTTTTAAACGATTCACTAAATGTGAGGATAATTTAGTTTCTTACATTTTAAAGTTGCCTAAAGCCGGTTAACAAACAAACAACCTTCCAAACAAATGTCAAAGAGCGCGTAGGATACACATGTTGGTCTTTATAAAGTAGGTCACCTGTCCTAGACAGATCTGTCCCTTGTGCCGAGTCCCGCTAAGTCAAATGCATATGATGCAAATAAAGCGACACCTAATAGGGATAACCAGGTTCTGAGTTTTTAGTTCTTCTAAGTTTAAGCCTAATAGGGATAGATGTCTAGATTGGCTTACCCGGGCAGACACTCGAGTCGGGAGGGACAACTTGGTCGGTAGCAGGGCAACACCACTTTCGTTGTCGATCCAAACCCCGCCTAACATGTGTGACTATAATTCTTTACCAGGTGCCTCGATACTCCGGCTATCTAAAAAAGAAAGTAGGATTCATACGCTGTATTCCTTCTATTCTATTTCAGAGACTCAGAGGGGGTGTGCAAGATAAGACAGTATATAATACAGTTCAATCAATATCAAAGCGGTAAATAGGCGACAAGTAGCACATAAGGCCAACAAACACAATATCAACAATAATTAAAGCAAGTATAAGTCAATATAAAAAACTCAAATTCTTATTAGTCCCCAGCAGAGTCGCCAGAGATGTCATACCCCCTTTTCGCTCCGAGGTCATCGAAGGTCGAAGGATTTTTCCAATTAAAGTGATGGTTTTGAATAGGGATATTTTAGTTATAGAGTTGCCACTTGAAATTGAGTTATGGTGTTCCAAGTCACCTTATTGAATCTTTAATCAAAAGGAAATGATTCTTTGTTGGTCTGCATAAATAGAAGACCAGGTAAGAAATTTTGTTGACCGAGGAGAAGGTGTGAGGCACCCCTCAAATCCCGTAGTTCTAGCACGGTTGCTTTTATTGACTATTACTTGACTTAAACTATTTGATAACTTACATTTAGGCCTAGGATCACTCATTTTATTACACTAAAACTTGTCTATTATTTTATATCTTATATTAAATAAATCATGTGAAAATTAGATTAAGAAAAATATTTGTCAAAGTGCATTTATTGCATCCTTGAATTTTTAAATGTCTCAGAAAGATGCATACACCACATTCTTATTGAGACGAATATTTTAACTTGCCTAAAAAATTTACCCAACGTTAAAGGTATTAATTTGTCTTTTATAAACTCGAAATAATTTTATTTATTTGAAACACTATTTATTCTAAATAATAAATAAAAAACAATATTCAGATAAAGCAATTAATTAATTTAATAAATAATTTTCAAATTTTATTAAATAAAAAAATGAAATAATAAAATAAATAAAATAAACAAATCTATCCACATTATACGAAATTTAATATCACCTCAAAAGTTTTAATCTTTTTAAATTTATTCTAATTCAAATTATATTTTTATGAGACAAATTAGACACAAAAATCTCAGTAATTTAATTTGGACATAAATTAACTTAGAAAACAAGCAATGATACATAAATTTAAGTAGAGTACAATTGTTTAAAATAATTGGAATTTAAACTAATGTCATATTTAATTATGAGTTGATAGTGGCAGGGATTAAGATAATTTTTAATGAAAGCAAAAGTCACATTCCCTAAAGCTATCTAAAATAAATATTTTAATAGCAAATTGTATTAAATCACGTGAAATTAATATTATTAAGATCGTCTAAAGGAAAATTAGGATTAAAATATTTATGTTATCATTTGACTAAAGTTAAATAGATATTATCTTTAAAAAATATATACAAACATATATAAATTTCTTCAATATTTTTTTTCGAGAACTATAGGAACGAGTAGTGTCATTTTCTGATGGAGATGGTCGTTCCTTGGCTATGGCCAAATCCGGTGAGATCTGAACCGGTTTCGGGAGGCCGGTGGTGGTTTTTTTGCCTTGGATGAAGCAACAGTGCGTGATGGGTTGCCGGTTGGTGGTGGTGTTAGTTCGCCGGTGGTGGCCATCTGTTTTCGGGTGATTACCGGCAGGTTTCATCTATTTTTGAAAAGGGGTGGCCGAATCTGGTGATTTTGGGTAGAGGTGGCCGGTCAGCACTGGTAGAGGCACGACTGGCGGCGGACAGAGATGAAGAAGGTGGCGCTGGTGGTTTGGAAATTTTTGGTGACAGGAGGAAATTTTGGTGGCTGATTCAGAGATTTGCGACAGGTTTTTGGTGTGGAATCGCCGGAAAAAGTCAAGAAATTGAATATTCCGTTCATTCTTCTACTTTCTAATCTCTATTTTATTCTTCATTTTTTAGTTATTTTTCTCTAAATATTTTACTATCTTCGTGCATTCAGTGTGTTGTGAATTATCTGTGTCTGAGTGTACGATGAACGTAAAAATAAGAACAACATGTAATATGCCTAAAGTGCTGATGTATGTACTGTATTATAAAAGATACAACATATGTAAATAATCTATACAATGTATTTATATTTATATCAGTGAATACGTGCATATATCAGTGTATATTGCTTCATTTATTGTATACGGATACATAAATCAGTGTGTATGAATATGTTGCTACATCTAATTTTCTTGATTCATTATGCAAATAAATAACATCATACATTAAACTACTGATATCATTAACATGAATTTGATCATGATTTCATTTATTATAAAAATTCATACAGTAAATAATACGAAGTAGAATAAAAACCTGAATTTTAATTGACTACAAAAATCAGAATGTTATCACCGGTAACTTCAAATTGAAACTCCGAAACTCGAATCGCAACTCTTTCTTTCCCTTCTTTTCTTCTCTTTTTTTTACTAATATTTTCTCTCTTTTTCTCTTTGGATGTTTTTTACTCTATCAAAATATCCGATGATGATCCTCTACTTTTTGGTTCTGTGTGCAGAGATACGGATACATAAATCAGTGTGTATGGATATGTTGCTACATCTAATTTTCTTGATTCATTAGGCAAATAAATAACATCATACATTAAACTACCGATATCATTAACATGAATTTGATCATGATTTTATTTATTATAAAAATTCATACAGTAAATAATACGAAGTAGAATAAAAATCTGAATTTTAATTGACTGCAGAAATCAGAATGTTATCACCGGTAACTTCAAATTGAAACTCCGAAACTCGAATCGCAACTCTTTCTTTCCCTTCTTTTCTTCTCCTTTTTTTTACTAATATTTTCTCTCTTTTTCTCTTTGGATGTTTTTTACTCTATCAAAATATCTGATGATGATCCTCTATTTTTTGGTTCTGTGTGCAGAGATACGGATACATAAATCAGTGTGTATGGATATGTTGCTACATCTAATTTTCTTGATTCATTATGCAAATAAATAACATCATACATTAAACTACCGATATCATTAACATGAATTTGATCATGATTTCATTTATTATAAAAATTCATACAGTAAATAATACGAAGTAGAATAAAAATCTGAATTTTAATTGACTATAGAAATCAAAATGTTATCACCGGTAACTTCAAATTGAAACTTCGAAACTCGAATCGCAACTCTTTGTTTCCCTTCTTTTCTTCTCTTTTTTTTACTAATATTTTCTCTCTTTGGATGTTTTTTACTCTATCAAAATATCTGATGATGATCCTCTATTTTTTGGTTCTGTGTGCAGAGAATAGTCCGTATCCCCTTAGGATGGAAAAAGTTATGTTTAAATAGAAAAAAATGGGGGGGGGGGGGCAGCGGTTATTATTTAGGGGGGAACGGTTATTTTTAGGCAGATAAGGGGGAAGAGATTTAAAATTTATTTATTTATTTTTATTCATTTATCTTTTTCTAAAATATGATAATAGTAATAATAAATAGAAATAATAAATAAAGTAATAATAATAAATATAATAACTAATTAAATTTATATTTTAAAAAAATAATAATATTTACAAATAGCCAAAATAAATATAATAAAATAGTATTAAAACTACTAATTTATTTATTAAAGTTCAGAAAAGAAAATTATTTTAATTTTTATATTATTTTTAAAATTAGAATAAAAATAAAATATCTCAAAATTAACTTTATTTAGTTATTTTTTTAACTAAAAATTTAATAAAGATAAAATAAGAGTTAAAATAATACTAAACCAAATATAAATATTTAATACCGAAAATATATATTAAATTCGGCGAGGGTAAAAATCATGTGTCTACATATGCTTGGTCTTGCATTCTCAAATATTATATGTTCATACATTCATGCTCAGTTACCTCATGCATTTCAGTCGTTATCTCACATACCAGTATATTCAGAGTACTGACTGCATACTTTTACTTTGCGCTATGTTGTCTTATAACATAGGTTCAGACACTTAGTTTCCCAACCGTTCTTAGACAACTCAATGTTATTCAGTAAAAGTAGTTGTGAGTCCTCATCCATCGAGGACAAGATATGCCTTTAAAGTTATTTTAGTAATTTCTTATGTTTAGGCAGTCAGAGTTAGTTGGGGGTTTGTCCCATCAACTCCATATGATGTTTAGAGGCTTTCAGACAATCAGTTAGATAGTCAGTCAGTTCTTTCAGTTTTATCAATTATTTTAGATATGTCAGTATTACGTATTTCCAATTTATAGTATCTTATCAGATTGCCTTCCACACATGTTGTTTAATTACTTTTTTATTCAGTGCTCACAGTAGGTTCATGGTTTATCTTGTGGTCCCTTATGACAGTAAGCACCATTGTTGTGACTAGGGGGTAGCCTCGAGTTGTGACAGATATTTGGGCTAATGTTCTAAGGGGACGAGGTGGACATAGAGGATGAGGAGTTAAACATGATCCAATTCCATGAAAAAGAAGGCTTGAGAGGAATAATGAGAGAGTTGGGTGGCAAAAAGAGTACTATGGAAACCAATAAGGGTATGGAACACGAGATAGTAGGTTTAATTCAATCAATGTCAATCTTTATACTTTCAAGAGAGGGAGTGATACAGAGGCCTATCTTAATTGTAAGATGCAATGTGAGAGGATCTTCCAAACAAATGACTTGACCTAATTCAAGAAAGCTACATACGCCATTACTCAATTTGATAGGTTTTCTTCAACTTGGTGGGAATCCATAAGAAAACTTAATTGATCTTATGGTCAAGCCAATGTACCAACATGGGAGATGTTGAAAGAACTCATGAGAAATAAGTATATACCAAAAAGGTATATGCAAGAACAACTCACTAAGTTCTACAACTTGAAACAAAGAAGCAAAAGTGTTGAGGAATACTATGATGAGTTTCAAGTCATGTCAATGAGACTTGAGTATGAAAAAGATGCTAATCATACCAAGATTCATTTCAAGAGTGAATTGAATAAAGAGATTGTAATGACCTGAAATTTGATGAAATATGTATTTTTGTTTAAAATGACTATTTTACACCTCCCCATAGTTGTATTGTGGTATTTATAGGATGTGGGGGTAATTAACACGATTTCTGATGTATTTTGGTGCCTTTTATTTGATATTGTATTTTTTTGGAGCCTTCAAGAGCCTTATTAAAGACTTTTGTGGTTATAGTTTAATACGTGCGATAGATGGCTGAATGGACCGTGTTAGTAGATTCAAAACATCAATCTTAGAGTGGTAACATGGTTGGTCTGGTTTTAGGGCTTTTAAATCTCATTTCAACCCTTGATTTAGAAAATTATGATTTCAAGTTTTGGGGGTCAACTCTATAAAAATAGCATCTTTTCAAAAATTTGATATCGCCATTGAGTCCTAAGCATCGAAGTTAGTGTGGTTACATAGTTCGTTTACATGTAATGAATTCTAAATAAATCCCGAAGTCTTGGAAAACTTGGAAAGCTTCCAAGTTTCAACTGAAATCTATTAGGCCTGCGATCGCACCTTCTTGGATGATGATCGTACCTCTGTGTACATATAAGGTAGTGCGGTCTCACTAAGCCTTGTGGCAATCACCACATCTGCTCCTGATGCTAGATAGTGAGATTGCACACCTACATGTTGTGATTGTAACATTTGAGAACCTGAAAGGGGTATAAATAAACCCCTTTGGTCGTGAATTAGCTCATTATTCATCTTGGATCTTGAGAGATAAACCCTAAAATAGAGTGAGAGCTTAAAAGTAAACTTTGTAGGTGCTTGAAAAGATATATTAACATCCATTTCTTGATTCTCTTATGGATTTAAGGTAAGAATTCACCTTTTTATTAGTTGAATTTCTTGATTTATTGCTCAAAATTTCAAAAACCTTAGGGCTTAATTTTAAACCTCAATTTCAGTCCTTTTTATTTGAATAATGTTCTTAATCCTATAATTACCCATTTTTCCTCAATTTAACTTTCAAAATAACTTTAATTCTTGATTTTAAAATGGATTTCAAAGGTTAAACCCGGTAATATTTAAAAATGTTTTTTCTTCAATTTAAACCTCGTTTTAAACTTGTTTTGACTTGGGATTTTAGTTGTAGATTTCTAAAAGTGTGAAAAACATGTTTTTGAAATAAAATTTTGACTTTGCTCTTCTTTTTCGAAAACCTATTTCAGGGGTCCGTTTTGAACCCGAACCAAAATTAGGCAATATGGGTATCTTTGGATTTATTTTGATGTATATATTCTATATTTTTAATTTTTAGTTAATTTTGGGATTGTTCCTGAGAAGTAAGATCATGAGTTGAAGTATTACGGATGGGTTTTCGACCTTGAGGTAGGTTATGACTTAACTCTTTTAGAATGAGCTAAGTAGTTAATGTTGATACAAAATATAGGTTAGGTGTGTGGGAACTAATCATGAAAAATGACTATCTTATGTCTTGTGCCCGTGTGGGGGACTATATGTGATATTATGTGATGTTTTCAAAATATTACATGCTATGTGTGACCGTGTGGGGTCCTATGTGATATTGATAGGCTTGTAAGCATGATGATAAATGTATCTTGTTTGATGAAAAAACATGTTGTGGTACCGATTGTGTGTTGTGATGTATTCATACTCTATTGACATATGAAACATGTGAAAATTCATAGATGATGAGAAATAATGAGTGAATATTTGGCCCACGTGATTGGTATATTGGTTGGTTATGGAAATACTTATTATGGTTGGTTGTGAAAATACTCATTGTGATTGGTTGTGATCATTATATTCTCATATCATAATCATTCATGAAACAAATAGTATCACCGTGACAAGTGCCATCATGACCTATAGATTTTGTTCATGATGGATATATATTCTAAGATGATTTTTCACATGTTTGAATTCATTGATGATGTTGGAGAAACGGCTATCGAAATTAAGAAGAATCATAGGAAAGAGAAAGCCTTCAAGTCAAAGGGATTTTCAACTTCAACTTCTTGGGGTAAGAACAAGGAAGAGGTAGTTCAATCTTTATCCAATTGGAACAAAAGCAAAAAAGTTCAAAAAACCATTTAAGATAAAAACACTATTTGAGAAAGATACCCTAAAGAATGTGCCAAAAGAAAGGGTTAATAATAGCTCAATCAAAGATCCTAAGGGTTTTCAATGTTACTAATGCAAAGGCTGGGGTCAAAAGATGAGTGATTGTCCAAATAGGAGAGTGATTGTTCTTCGTGAAAGAGAACCATACTATAAAGATGGGGTGGGTCAAGAGAAAGATCATGAGCAAGAAGATGATGACTTTAGGGTTGATGAAGAAGATCAAGATCCTTGTAAAGGAGAGATAATTATTCCAAATGGGTTAATGATGAAGGTTCCAATAGAGAAGGAATTTTCTCAAGAAGGGGACCTTACGGTGCCTAACTATGTGGTGAGGAGGGTTATGATTAGTAAAGATATGATCCAAGCCAATGAGAGAACCTCTTTCATTCCAAATATCTCATCAAAGAGAATGTTTGTTCCTTGATCATAGATAGTGGAAGTTGTGTCAATGTTTCTAGTACCACTTTGATGGAATTCTTGAAGCTTCCTACAACCAAGCATGACACACCATACAAACTTCAATGGTTTATTAAGTGTGGAGAATTGAGGGTACATCGGAAAGTCTTAATTAAGTTCAAAACTGGGAACTACCAAGATGAATTCTTCTGTGATATAGTTTCTATGCAAGCTTGTCATGTGTTTCTTGGAAGACCTTAGCAATATGATTGATTAATGAAGCATAATGGAAGAACCAATAGGTATTGACTTGTCTTAATACTTTTCAACCTATGTCACCTTTGCGAGTTAATAAAGTTTATCAAAAATTGAGGAAGTTGAAGGAGAAAAACAAGGGTAAAAGGAAGGAGTATAGAGATATCATTGCCATAGAAGAAGAAAGGAGGGAACTCAAAGGGAGTGATAAGGTGTTGTTATTGACTAAGTACAAAAAGGTTAGATAGGAGATTGAGGCCTAAAGTTCTTTGATCCTTATAACACATAGGGATCAAGTTTTGCAAACTAACCATTCTATTTCTTCCTTGCCCCATTCTTGTTCTTGTCTTTTACAGGATTATGATGATATCTTCTCAAGGAGATTCCGAGGAGATTACCCCTTTTTGGGGTATTGAACATCAAAATTACATCATGTCGGATTCTCAATTACCAAATAAATTAGCCTATCAAAGTAGTTCAGAAGACACAAAAGAGCTTCAAAGGCAAGTTTAGAACCTTCTAAACAAGGGATATGTAAGAGAGAGCTTGAGCTCATATTCCATCCTGATCATACTGTTTCCAAATAAAGATAGAAAATGGAGGATATTTGTTGATTGTTGGGCAATCAACAAGATAAGGATAAAGTATCACCACCCTATCCCTAGATTAGATAACATATTAGATGAGCTTAATGGTTCTTGTATGTTTTTAAAAATTAATCTTAGGAGTTAGTACTATCAAATCTGGATGAATCCTGGTGATGAATGGAAAACCACTTTTAAGACCAAGTTTGGCCTATACGAATGGATGGTAATGCCTTTTGGTCCTACCAATGCTCCTAGTACCTTTATGTGGTTAATGAACCATGTGATAAAACCATTCATAGGGTTATGCATTGTAGTGAACTTTGATGATATTTTAGTTTATTGCAAATCTATAGATGACCATGTTGAGCATTTAAAGTGTGTTTTTGATGTGCTTGACAAGAACAATTATTTTTCAATCTTGAAAAGTATGTTTTTTGTGTTGATGAAGTTGTCTTTTTGGGATTTATTGTAAGCTCCCGGGGTTTTGAAGTGGATGAATCCAAGATGGACACTATAAGAACTTGGCTAACTCCAACATCCATTAGTGATGTAATGAGTTTTCATGGATTGACAAGTTTTTATAGATGATTTTTCAAAGACTTTAGCACCATAGCCACCTTGTTGACAGAGGTAATCCGAAAGGATAAACGTTTGAAATATTTAAATTGCTCCACTCCTTTGCTACATTTTCCTGGTCTTGAGAAAATGTTTGAAGTTGAATGTGATTCTAATAAAGTAGGCATTGAAGCTGTCTTAATACAAGAGCAAAAATCCATTACTTATTCAAGTGAAAAGCTAAAAGGAGCAGCTTTAAACCACTTTACTTATGACCTTGAATTGTATGCTTTAATTAGAGCATTGGACAATTAGCAACATTACTCATGGTTCAAAGAATTTATCATTCGAACCGATCATGAGTCCTTGAAACATCTTCGGTCCAAAGGAAAGTTGAACCAATTGCATGCCAAGTGGATTGAGTTTCTTAAAACCTTTCCCTATGTATTTTAATACAAAAAGGGGAAGGAAAATATGGTGGCCGATGCCTTACCAAGAAAACATAAGTTGATAAATACTTTGTCTTTTGAATTACTGGGTTTTGAATTCTTAAAGACATTGTATCCCAAGGATCCCTACTTTGCAAATTTTTTTCTAGATTGTGAAGAATGAGAAAGGAAAAGGTGGACAAGGGATAGAACTTCTACTCCATTTTCTAAGTTTGATGGTTTCTTGTTCAAAGATAAAAGACTTTGTGTGCCCATGAGCTCTTGGAGAGAACTTCTTGTAAAGGAGATACATGATGGGGGATTAATGGGTTACTTTGGTATTGATAAAACCTTGGGGTTTCTTAAAGAGTAATTTTACTGGCCAAAAATGCGAATTGATGTCGCTAAAGTTTTTGGTTAATGCGTTAAGTGTAGAAGTGCTAAATCTAGGCTTCTTCCTCAAGGCTTATAGACATCTATCACCATACCTAAAAGACCTTGGTTTGACATCTCTATGGATTTGGTATTGGGCTTTCCAAAGACTAATCGACAAAAAAATGGCATTTTTGTGGTGGTTGACTGATTCTCTAAAATAGCTCATTTTATAGCATGTAATAAGTGTGATGAGGCACCTTATGTTGCATCTTTATTTATCGAGAATGTGGTCAATTTGCACTGTATTCCCAAGACCATAATGAGTGATAGGAACTCTAAGTTTCTTAGCCACTTTTAAAAGGCATAGTGGGGCCGCCATGGGACTAGATTGTTGTTTTCCACCTCTTGTCACCCACAAATCAATGACCAAACTGAAGTAGTGAATAGAACTTTAGGATCTATGCTTTGGGCCATGGTTAAAGGGAAATTGAACTCTTGGGAGGAGTATTTTCCATTGGTAAAATTTGCATATCATAGAGTAATTCATAATCTTATAGGCATGAGTCCGTTTGAAATTGTTTATGGTTTTAATCCACCAATCTCTATAGATTTCACCCTTTTGACTCAATATGTTGTTTTGAGTTTAGATGGTAATCAAAGTGTCGAAGCCATGAAGAAACTCTATGATAAGGTTCGGCTCCAACTTGAGAAGAAAAATCAAGACACGACTAAGAAAGCAAACAAAGAGAGAAAAAGAGTTGTGTTTGAACTGGGAGATTGGGTGTGAACCCATTTTCGCAAGGAAAGGTTCCCAAATAAAAAAAAAAGGAAAGTTGATGTCTAAAGGGGATGGTCCATTTCAAGTTCTTAAAAACTCAATGACAATGTCTACAAGATTAACCTACCTCCGGATTATCAAATCCATAACACCTTCAATGTGAGTGATCTCTCCCTCTTGATGTGCAAGAGGATAATACTTCAAATTTGAGGACAAATTCCCTTCAAGAAGGGGAGAATAATGCTAACTGTGTTGCCTCAAAACCGTTTATAAGGAGTCAAGCAAGGGAACTTCAAGCCTTATAAGTACTATTTGCAAAGAGGGAGTGTTGGAGCTTGTTTGGGAGCACCAAACAAAATGCTTAATTCATTAAGGATAGAATAGTAATAACTAGTAGTTCCTCTAGTATAAATTAGTTCTTTTTATTTTGTGTTTAGTTTTATGTCGAATATTGAAAATACTCCACTCTGAGAGTTGAGAGATTGGTTGAGCTTTGTTTGAACTTTGTTTAGAAATGTAGGTTGCAAAGTGATTAATTCTCTTATTGGTCTTCATCATAGGTTGGGTGATTTTGTGGATTAATCAAGTGAGGTATTTGGATTTAATATACCCATTGGTTGGCCTTGATTTTCTAATTTGTGTCTAATCTCCTATCTTTTCTTTTCTTTGTTCTTAATTTAAATTAGGGCTCTTAGTCTTTGATTCTTTCCTCTTTTGTTAATTTTTTTTTGTTAATTAGGGTTCCTTAGGGCTAATTTGCATCTAAAGCACAAAACAATAACAACAATAATAACAAATTCAACATAATCTCACAAATCTAGGCCAAAGAGTAATGTCTACATAGATTTAAGTATAAAGGTAGAAAGGTTGTTTCTAAAAATCCTTGACTCAAGAAAAGGAGAAAAAGAATAGAAACAACAATAAGATAAAAAGATAGCTAGAGTGGAAGAAACAAGAAGTAGAAATAGATATCTAAGACGACTAACATAATACAAGAATAATATTGATACTTTTGGTATAGAAAAGAATTACACTTCACTAGCTATCTACTTACCTTCTAATCCGATTCTCGATTTTCCTATCCTTCTATTTAATGTTATGTTTGGTGAGTTAAAATTGTGTCTGAAATTTGTCAAAATATTGGAATAAGTCAAATACATTTAATTTCATATTGCAAAAAAAAATAAATGAAGAAGAAGAAGAAATGAATTTATATTCTCTAATACCATATTTTAAGGTATCAAATGAAAATTCGTGATCCTTATATGAGAAAGAAAAAAAGAAGAATGGAGAGTTAATAGCCGTCTCCACCTACTAATTTTACTTATTATATTTGATTTGAAATACTTATTAAAAAAACAATTAATAATAGGGATAATTACATAATTTAACCAATATTGACTCCTAATTATCTTATTTAACCTAGTTTCAATTAATTACAATTCAAAACCTCCCCTTACCTATTAATTTTTCATAATTACAATTCATAACCTCTCTCATGTATCTTTTTTTTTTCTCTATTTTCTACTACTTTTCCTTTTTTTTTTTTTCCAGTTTTTTCCTTTTTTTTTGTCTTTTTCTTTTTTTTCGTTTTCATTTTCTTTTCTTTTTTCAATTTTTTTATTTTCTTTTTTTCTTTTCTTTTTATTTTTTTCTCCTTTCTTTTTGTTTTTTTTTTCTCTATTTTCTATTACTCTTTTTTCAGTTTTTTTCTTCATTTTTTCTTTTCCTTTTTTTGTTTTCTCTTTCTTATTTCTTTTTTCAATTTTTTCCTTTTCGTTGTCTTTTTTTTCATTTTTTCTGTCCTTTTTTTTTTTGTTTTCAGTTTTTTCCTTCTTTTATTCTTTTCCTTTTTTCCTTTTTTCTCTATTTTCTATTACTCTGTTTTTGTTTTTTTTCTTCATTTTTTCTTTTCCTTTTTTGTTTTCTCTTTCTTCTTTCTTTTTTCAAATTTTTCTTTTTCGTTGTATTTTTTTCATTTTTTTTTCTTCTTTTCCTTTTTTTTTCTCCTTCTATTTTTTTTATTTTGTTTTTTTCTCTATTTTCTATTACTCCTCTTTCTTTATATTTTTTTTTTGTATTTTTTCTCCTTTTTTTCTATTTTTTCTTTTTATTTTTCATCTTCTTTTTATTTGTGCGAACTAGCCAATATAAATACAAGTGCGAACTATAAAATATAAATACAAAGGCGAATTATAACATACAAATACAAGTGGAAACTATAAAATACAAATACAAATGTGAACTATAACATATAGATACAAGTGTGAACTATCATTTGTATTTTTTAATTATTGAGAAGGAACAATTGATTTTGTTTTTACGAATATTTATTTGTATTTATTTATACGAGTTGTATTTATTGATACAAATAAATACAATTCAAATTTTTATAAAAATACAATATGTATTTATATTTTTAAAATTGTTGGTTTCAATTATTTATAATTGTATTTGTATCAAGTGATATTTATTTATTTACAAATACGAGTAATAATTTTGACATACAAATACAAAATGGTACATTTGTATCAAATGATACATTGCATATTTATATATATTAGAATCAAGAAAATACAATTAATGCATTTACTTATTTGTATACAAATACAAATGATAAATTGTATATAATCACGGCTAAATACAATATGCAATCAACTTACAAATACAAATACAAAATAATTCTTTAAAAATAAAAAGATATCGACGAAAATAGAATACAAATACAAATATAATCTAAATATACAAACACAATAAAGTCATAATACAAATATAATCCAATATAATATACAGTCAATTATAAAATACAAATACAAAACAGTTCTTTAAAATACAAGTGCGAATTATATAAAATATAAATGATGGTGCGAACTAACAAATACAAATACAAGTGCGAACTATAAAATACAAATATAAACGTGAACTACAAAATACAAATACAAGCGCGAACTTTAAAATACAAATACAAATATAGTTGTATCAATGCATACAAAAATCTAAATGCCGGTGTGACTACAAATAGATAAAAAATTATGGTATTTACGTTATCATCAATGACTTGTGCTCGAGTAGTTATATTTTTTAAAAATACAAAAAATATAAAATAGAACAAAAAATTGATAAAGAAAATAACTACAAAAAAAAAAGATAGAAGAGAGAAAAATATATATAAAAAATAAAAAAATAAAAATAGGAAAAATTAGAAAAAAGAAGAAGAAAAAATGAGGAAAACACGAAAAAGAAGAAATATAAAAAAAATAAAAAGAAAAAAATGGTAGTGTTTTTGGCAAGACTAAATATGTAGTGTATTTATGTTTTTATGGATACAAACCATTAAGCAAAAGTAAATACAGTGGCTGTGAATCAAATACAACAGCTAAATGGTACTGTATTTATATTTTATATGAATACAGACTATTGATAAAATCGAATACAGCGGGCGTAAATTGAATACAATGGCTATAAATGGTAATTATGTAAAATATGGCTATGAAAGGTGAGTTTTCCAGCAAAATATAGCTAATTTTAAGATCCCCTTAATAATATAGTTGTTTTACCATAGTACTCCTATTAAATAATATTTACATTGTATCTTAAAATTAATTTGAAAAAAAAAAGATCAATGCTAACGGTAAAATAGTAAAAAAGAACTTGTCTTTTTTTGATATGTCAAAAATGACAAGTAAAAGTAGAAATACAAATTAAAAATGAGTAATAAGAGAAGAAGTTAAGGAGAAAGAACAAAAATAACACCTAAAACTAAAATAATATCACAAAAATAGCACCCACAATTAAATACCTAGTAAATAGCTACTCCCAGTATAGCCCATTTACCATTTCATCTTTTTCTTCTTTCCCCTTTTCTCCCATTCTCTCTACTGTAAATTTCTTTCAATTTCTCACTGCGGCTTCAAAATTCACTTGCGAATGCTCATTTTTGTTGTACGGTGCTCAATAAATTGGTGCAAAAAAGATTTTTTTTACTGTGATTTTGAATGTTTAAGTCTTTCTAGAAAGAATTGCACACAAAGAACTTCACCACCAATTCTTCTTTGAGATGGCTGACATCGAGCATGTCGTCTCCCTTTCTTTCTTTTCTTTTTATTCACAATTTTCTTTCCATTCAAACTCTTAAACCTCCATTCCTTTAACTTTTTCGATACTCTAATTTACCTTTCTCATTCCACAAATTTTGTATAAAATATTCAAAAATCTGTATTCAATTAGCTTCCTATAGTTTTTTCATTGGAAATTTGCTCAAAATTGATACAAAATAACGACTTTTACTCCAGTTTTAGTTTCAATAATAATAAAAAATGGAGGTGTATAGATGTGCTATATGTACACAAAAACATGCACATATTTCTATCCATCCATTTGAAAAGGTGTATGAATATGCTATATTTGCTGTATCAATTTAGTATGGTTACTGTATATGCTTGCACAGATTTTCTTTGTAAAATATGTATTTATGTGGTATATGTACTGTATCAATGTGGTATAAAAGTGTATCAATCTAGTATAAAATAATATATACTCTACTGAGTATATGGACACTGCATATGCATGCATAGGTTCCCCTTTTCTCTTGTTATAAAAGTGTATTAATATGATATAAAGAGTATCAATTGGGTATAGGGATCTCCTCTCTCTTTTTAAAAAAGTGTATCACTATAGTATAAAAGTGTATCAATGTGGTATAAAAGTGTATCAGTTGGGTGTAGAGACTGCATGTGACAGACAGACTCCAATTGTTATAAATTGGGCCAAATGGCTAAAAAAGAAAAATAAATTGGGCCGTCTGGCTCCAATTGTCCACATTTTTAAATTGTGGGCCATTTCTTTTCAAAATGGTCAGCCCATGTCCTTTCTTCAAAAGTTAATAGGGAAAAAGGACACTCTATGGCTTTTTTAAACAATAATAGCCCACGTTTGGGTATTTGGACATATAATGTCCAGTCGGGTGAATAAATGTCATTTTATGACCATTTCCTAATATTTTTCAATTTGGGTCATTTTGGTCCATGTAGTCCATATACAATACTGATACAATCTATTTACAATACTGATACAATATTCAACTTGGGCAATTCATCCCTTTTAAAAATATTTTAATTTTTTTTTGCTATAAATTTTTTAATTGATCAAATATTCTACTTTTTATATTGTTTAGAAATAATAATTAAATTATATAAAAATGATATAATTATTAAATAGAATATGTATCTATATAAGATATATGCATAGAAATTGCATAGTTCTATCAAATATGTATATGTACAAAATATATATAAAAATATATAGAAAGTGTATGAAAATTATATAATTATTGCATAAAACGTGTAAAAAAAAATATAGTTATTATATAAATTGTATAATTTTCGTATGGAATATTTATATGTATAAGATTTGTATAAAAATTGTATAGAAGGTGTGTAGAAATGGTATAGACAATAAATTGAAATAGCTAGAAAGTGGAATTTAAATTTCAAGACCATTTTCATGGAAATAGTTTAATTTGAAGTGTTGTTTTTGTCCTTTCCCTAAGTTAATATCCCCCTTGTCCAATAATATTTGTCCATTATTGACTTGCCATATATATTAAGAAGCATAAATAATATGGATAATATTACTATATGACCCTTTGAATATAATAAATTTAATGTCTAGAAAATGCATTGAGTGATGACTAGTATACTATTTAGGATAAAATAATTATTGATTTTTCAGACTGAACTAATATTATTGAACATGTATTTTTAATATAATAAACAAATATTATTAAACGAATGAAGTAGTATTTGTTCTATTATTTGTGTAAAGATCCCCCCAAAAATAGGCTAATAAATCCAAACCTTTGAACATATGTGTACTTTTCTTAATCAAAAAATAGATGGAGAAATTAACTAAAATATGCCTTAATCCATCTTTATCAACCGTCAAATTTTCAACTCCATTTAATAAACAAAGTAGAAAACATCAAGTATGATTGTTATTTGGGCCTATTTGAAAAGATGAAATTTGTGTAGTTATACAAGTAATTACATGGTTCTATTAAAATGTTAAAATAAAATTTAATTATTAAAAATTACTAATATTTGATAAATATGAGAATTTATAAAAGATATTAAATTAGGTATTTAAGATATATATTATGTTTTGAAAATATATTAATAACAAACATATATTTTTAACTAATATTATAAAAATAATTTTATATATATATATATATATATATATATTATTAGTATATTTAATTAGTGAACATTTTCGCGCTTTGCGCGAATTAAAATTTTGATATAAAACTTATATAATTATATAAATAAAATGATATTGAGATTCTTCTTCAAAGAAAGTAAAGAATGAAAGAAGTTCAAGAAAGTTCAAACTCATCCTTTAGGTATGTATATATGTATAACAAGATTTTAACACATGGATATCTTTTTTCCTTTAAACATTTTTCCCTGTCTTACTTCCCGATATAATCGCTCATTGTCTTTTAAAAAATGTTAAATCATGTTTCTTTTCCATTTTCTACCTTCCGAATAGTAAAGATAAATAATCAAAATACAATAACTCCAATTTTCACCATAAATTATAAAAAGAGATATTATATAAATAGTACATAAAAGCATGTAATAAAATAGAAAAAAGTATAATCATTGTTACTCATTAGCTATTCAATTTAATTTAATATGTGAAAAGAATTAAAATAGTCAGGAATAGGAAAAGAAATACAAAGTAATAGAAGAACAAATCATTAGTATTACGAAAAGAATGAACGGAAGATTATGAATTTATTATTATTTTTTATCATTAAAGATTTGAATTTGGAAAAAGTTCTTAAAATTCTACTCTTGACACGATCCGAATTGGGGCCTAGTCATGTTAGGTATCTCAAGTCTGATCAAGATCGGAGACCACCCCCAATGCTCAACTGTAACCTCCTTACTTCCTCTGTCGGAAGAATTCTGAGCATATAACACAATAAAATAATAATAATCTAAACACAATAAAGTAAGTTTAAAATCAAAGTCGAAAACCACAATCAATCAACCATCCACTTCAAATCTCAATGCCAATACCAAAACCAAAGCTAACACTAATACTGACACCGCTCATGCTCATTGTTGTCTGACAAAGCCTCTAACTAGAATAAAAAAACATCCGATCGGGACATACCCCTGACCATAGCCAAAACCAAAGCCAAAGAAATTATAATAATAAAAAGAAGGCCATAGCATGAAATGAAGCCTTCCGGAGTATGAAAACTCACCACTTTAACCTGACTCAAAGCTGTCCCCCAAATCCAAGTCACTAAGCAGGAGGAATGGTAGTATGACCAGTTCCTGCATCGTGTGGGATACAACACCCGAAAACGGTTAGCGTAGTGAACGCTAGCATGTAACTCAGGGGTAAAGATAAAGTAGTGCCATCATTCAAATTCAAATCAAATAACCAAATGCAAACACATATATACATATATATTACGTCGGGGTAGGGAACAAGGTTTAGCATGCATTTAAATCCTTAACCTTGGCTGAGTAGCTTGACCATCCTAAAACCACCCACGGGCTATATGGGTTCAACTCCACCTCCTGAAAGGGCCCCAGTGAGTGTTAGCTGTATGACCGAAAAAAAACCCTGAGATGACTAGTACATCTCCCAAATATAAAGTGTGACATCATGCACACAGTTACCAAGACCACCCTCACAGCGGCAAATGTGAGTTTCGAGTGTCGTTCCCCCGAAACTCCCACCTTCCATGACTTTGCTACTCGATCCTCTTTAAGCCCATATTAAAACTATTTACACATTCCCAACCATTTATCAAGTAGTATTTTAATTAGGCATTAACCGTTGGTATCATCATACCAACATTAGAGCTTTTAAGTCTATTACCTTATGCCATATAAACCATTAAATCAAATTAGACTCCATCGTTTTCAATTAACCAATATCATCTATAATCAAACCATGACCACCAAACCTTTTCCAAACCCATATGAAAACAACCAAAACCAATTCATGTTCCTTTAACCATTTATGCAATGCAACGATTCAAGAATAGTCAAACTATGTGACAAAATCATTCTCATGGATATTTTCAAAAATAGGTTGAGGGCATGCCATTATCAAAGACAAACTCATCAAATTGTGGGGATTTAACTATAACCCCTTCATTAAATCACAATTTCCATGCACCCACATGTGCAAAACCATAATTATAACATGCATAATCATAATTTAAACAATAGACAACAATATTCAATAATATGCGTTCAAACCCCTCAACCTTGATTTTAAAACCACCATTTATAAATCATGAACAGTGCTTTAAACATGTGGTTTTAGTAAACTAATAATGAGGGAAGATTCACATGCCTTAGACACCAAGGAAGATAGAGAGAAACCACCCCTGAAAGCCTTAATTGATTTTCTTGATGAAACCGTAGCCTTTTGCTTGAAAGAGAGTTTGAGAGAGATTTTAAGAGTGTTTGATTGGGAATGATAGGTTAATGAAGTCCCAAAAGATGTTTTATGTCATGGTGTCAAAGAAAGTTAAAAGAAAAAATGTCCAAAATGGCCCCAACTTAAAATTATAAAAATATCGCAGGTGGTTACGAGTCGATCCCATGACTAGTGACTACAACATATGTCTCGTACCATTGAGTCATCACCAATATAGTGAGTTACACACTACCCACCATACGACCCCCTGATCTCACTCGTTACCAAATGATACGACTTGTATGACCTAGTCATACCCAAGACAAAATCCATAGGGATTGACGCTGGACAATATATGATTCAACTATACCACTCGTACATTATCCTCAAAGCTCTTAGTGAACCACTTGTACTTAGAGCCAAGTGAATTCACCAAGTTTCTGATTTGATGAAGGATCGTCCTAATAACTCGTAACCACCCTTAACGACCCGTAACACTAAGTTGTTACCAAGACCTAAAACCTAACCACTATTCACTGGTCACTTGGGTCACCTGACCCGTACCCACACCATACGACTCATATGATGAGTTGTTACTAGGACAGTGATCTTAAAGCTCAGGAAATTTTCAAGGGTCAAAACCTAGGGTGTTTCAATTTCCCCCTACTTGGATCATTTCTCCTCGAATGATGGGACAAGGAAGTGACTAGCACAATTAAAACCCCAAACATCTCTACTCTTACCTTTAAGAGAGAAAATAGATTACCAAGGAATTCACAATCTACCTTTAACAAAGACAAAAAATAAAGATGTTAAGATCAACACACACCTTAAGCACGATTTTCTGGAATGGGAAACAAGAATGGATACTTGGACTTAATGTTCTCTTCAGCTTCCCATGTAGCCTCTTCCACCTTGTGGTTTCTCCATAGAACCTTTACCGAAGCTACATCCTTGGTCTGCAACCCACAAACCTACCGATTCAAAATCTCAATAGGGACTTCTTCATAAGACAGGGAATTCAAAATACCAATATCCTTGATAGGCATAATTTGTGATGGATCACCCAAACACTTACTCAATAGAGAAATATGGAACACCGGGTGAATGGAGCTCAAACTAGAAACAACTCCAACTCATACAAAATATTTCCAACCCTTCTCAAAACTAAGTACAGACCAACATATCAGGGACTAAGCTTCCCCTTCTTCCCAAACTACATCACTTCTTTCATGTGAGACACCTCCAAGAACACCCCACCTCACCCCCAACCTCAAATTCTAACTCTCTATCCCTCACGTTATCTTAGGACTTCTAGCGACTTTAGATAGATTTAAGTCTATCCCAAATAACGTTCACCTTATTTTTGTCTTGGTGAACAAAATTTGGGCCAAACATCTCTGCCTCACCAACCTTGAACCCCCTCAATAGGAGACCTATACCTCCTACCATACAAGGAATCAAATGGAGCCATTCCAATGCTAAAGTGGTAGCTTTTATTATATGCAAGCTCTATAAGAGACAAATGATCAACCCAACTACCACCATAGTCAATCATGCAAGCTCGTAGCATATTTTCCAATATTTAAATAGCTATTTTCGTTTGTCTATCCTACTGTGGGTGGAAACCAGTACTAAGACTCACCTTGGTTCCCAAACCTTTCTAAAACAACCGCCAAAAGTGCAATAAAAACTACATACCATGATCCGAGATGATAGAAATAAGGACCTCATGCAACTTCACAATCTCATGAAGATACAACCTCGCATAATCCTCTGCTAAAAAATTTGTCCTCACTGGAAAGAAATGAGCAGACTTTGTCATCCTACCATGATGACCCAAACCGAATCGAACTGATTTCGAGATCGAGGAAGACCAGTAATGAAATACATGTTGATCACTTCCCACTTCCATATAGGCAACTCAGTATCTTGATACAATCATTCAGGCCTCATGTGCTCAACTTTCACTTGTTGGTACACCATGCACTTAGCCAAAACATTAGCCAATCCTACTTCATATTGTTCCACCAATACATTTCCTTAAGTTCATGATATAGTTTCGTCAAATCAGGATGAATAACACAGCGTGACTCATGCGCCTTAGCCAAGATCCTCTCTCATAATCCATCTACATCCAAAATGCACAATCTCTCTTGGTACCGCAAGGTACCATCACCACTAACCTCAAAATCCATTACTTTTTGTCCACCTATATTACCCTTGATACTCATAAAGACAAGATCTAACACTTGCTTCTCCTTTACCTCAGTACCCAAGGAAAACAGTGCAATCTTCTACACAAACACACCTCCATCCTCAGAGTCCAAGAGGCGAACTCCAAGGTTAGCCAAACAGTGAACATCTTTCACCAAATCATGCTTCTCTTCATCCACATGAGCTAGAATCCCCATGGATAACCTGCTAAGAGCATTAGAAACCATGTTAGCTATAGCTGGATGGTAGTGAAGACTTATGTCGTAATCCTTGAGCAGCTCAAGCCATCTCCTTTGCCTGAGGTTCATCTCTTCTGAGTAAACTGATAACGCTCAAACTACAGCTCTCGTAAGAGTGTAAGCGGTTGTTGTCAAATATAGAACCCAACTGGGTTGGGTGTCGAATCCCATAGGAAATACTTGGTCACTAAGTAAGCAACGATTATTAGACTTTTGATGAAAGTTCTGCAAATAAAGGGGGGATTTTGTGCGTGCAAATGATGTAAACAAAATATTAGAGTAAAAGTGGAAAATAGAAGAGTAAAACGGAGTACTTGATAGGTTTTAATCAATGAGAATTGAGAGTTACGGTTATGTCCACCTTATGAGTTATACGTATCTATTGACTATGAGTTATGCGGAATTCAGACATGCATGCGCTTATAGAGATTCGTATTCTATGGTAAATCCAGGCATCTTTCGACCATCAAGGATTATTTTACTTTAAGTCTTTCGATCTTAAAGCGTATCTAATGGTACGAAGTCTCCTAGAGGTTAATCCAGTTACGAAACTAACTTTTAATTAGGGGTTGGTGCCCTATTTCCTTGACATTCTCTCTTTTCCAGACATGTAACTTTTCTTTCGAACAAGTTAATGCTATACTGGCATATTCTATATGTTTGCAACCACAAGAATTAAATTAAGATAAAGAGAAGAATGATATAAGCAGCATACGTATCAAGAATTCACACACTCATAGCAATAGATAGTATCTCATAAGGCTTTCATAACCCTAACAGAGAAGTTTAGCTACTCATGAGTGCAATGGAAAACACAATAACATTTATCATCATACCAAAATAAGAATCTCACGTGAAGTATGTTTTGGTAGCACTAGTGGCGTGAATTCCTTGCAAATAGCGTTTCTCTTGTCGTAAAAATTAAAAGTCGAATAGATGAAAATAATGTCAACAACAAATTTTGTGAAGAAAAGGGGAAAGGATCGAATAGGGAGGAATAGGGATGAGGGTGGCGGAAATTGGTTGCTGAAAAGTTCAGCAAAATAGGGTTCTTATAACACCCATATCCTATTCCTACTAAGATACTGCATACTTATCCTAATCCTACTAGGTTACTACATCCTTTTCCTAATCCTACTAAGTTACTGCTGGTCCCCAAGTCTTTGAAAATACTGTTTTTGCCCAGTACAAGTTTTCCATGCATCACTTTCAGTCCACAAGCTTCCAGAAGCTGCCTTCCTTCTTACGTGCAATTTCCTTTGGTGTCCACTTTCCATAAAATGCTGAAATCTTCATCATTTATACCTGAAAACTTGCTAATCACGTTGGTTAGCTCACTTACAGGAAAAAGGACTAAAAGTGCAAGAATTATATATTTTGTCCATAGAACTTAGCTAAAATATGGGTAAATTAAGGTGCTTTAGGCGTGTAAATACGCCTATCATCAACACCCCACACTTAAAGCTTTGTTCGTCCTCGAACAAAATATTATGTCCATATAAACATCTACTTAGGGTTTCATAGTAACAACATAAAATATTCATCAAGACAGGCACGGCAATCATTAACAAAGAGTAGTTTTCTGATCACTACTAGAAACAATTTAACCTCTAACATAGACTCGTGATGATGGTTAATTCGTATCCACAAGTTAAGGCACAAAGAATCATACACAACTACACAAAACTCATCAACCATGTGTGTCTCACAATATATCACCCATAACCACTCACAAGTATTTCATTTTTCGAAACATGGGTATAAGATTTTCCTTGCTCTCACTCTCACAAAGAATTCACATGTTGCAACTGATGACCATAAGCTTGCCCTTAGTGTAATGCTCCACTAAATATCAGAATGCTAAGCTTAGGATCAAATAGGTCTTTACAGGTTGTAATGTAGGCTAAGGGACGGGTAGGACTATTTTGGCCAGAAATAGTGACTAAGTTTCCTAAGCACTTTAATACATCACATTATGCCACTTACACTTTCTTTCAAACAACCTTTCTACTTTTTTTTAATCTACCACCCCTTCTCACCTCTTTTGTTATTCGATTTTAAACAGAACTAACTTTTTAGTTTTCTTTTCATTTTTCTTTTCTTCTTCTTTTATAACACACCTTTATGATAGCCACTCTTTTTCATAACTAATTCAAGCACCAATACATTCGAAGGCATCACTCTCACCCAATTTCCTCTTATTTTGTCATATGACTTTACAATTTAAAGCGCTTAGGAATTTGGATCAAATTATGGTCTTGAAAAAAATGGATTAGGCTTACATATGAGGCTGTTAAAGAAAATAGCTTAAAGGCTCAAAGGGGGTTAACTAGGATAATGTACACGGGTAGGTAAAAAGAAGGTAAACAATCACAGGCTGCCAAAGAAATGCCTAAATCATCTCCTAAATTTGCACTCTTTATTTCACTTTACACACACACCAGGCAAGTTCTAGCATCAGCCACAACACAGAATATACTATTACCTCACACACACAAGGCACATGGTCAACTTTATTGGGAGCAGTATAGACTCTTGACCCAACAGATGAATGAACTAAACCATACACTTATCACATAGTGAGTCACACTTAGAGCCTAAACGTCTCAATAGTAATGATTGTATCACAGACTCTTGTCACAATACCATGCTGCCTATCAGAACAATTTTATGCAAAGTTTTTAACAACAACAAAATAAAAAAATTTGAAAACTAAATAAATAAAACAAATAAACAAATAAACATAAATAAGCAAATGCAGAGAAAGAAGTATAGCATACAAATACCAGCTGCACCCCACACTTAGACGGGACACACTGTCCTCAGTGGAAAATAAATAAGAAGAGACTGGATTAGTCGGACTCCTCCTCTATGTCTGGGGTCATACCCCCTTCATCGAAATCATCATCGGAGTCGTCGTCATCCAAATTCTCCTCCACGTCGGAGTCTGGCATTCGACGATCGTCATCGGTTGGCACATCGTCATCGAGAGGTTACTCAAAGTACACACCTACTCCACATATAGCCCTTGCATGCTCGTTCATTGGGTAGTCATAATCCAACTGTTGGAGCTCTGCAGCAGTTGGAACACGACCTCCGCTCATCATGGTAAACCGAGTTATGCCATAAAGATGGCAAAAGAAACTTTTATCCCAAGCATGACGTTCTGCAGTGGTAAGGTTAACGCCATGCATGGTTTCAGCATCTTTAACCTTTGTGAGGTCAACTTTCTTCGGATTGTATGGAAGCTTATGATCAGCCGGCTCCTCTTCAATGTCCTCCTTCCTCAATATTGCAGTCAACAGATTGCCAAAGCTGAAGTGGGACCTCTTGTGTAGCCTGGCCTTACGTATTGAAGATCGAATGATCGCCTCAATGTTGATGGGGACGTTCGTCATCAATGCGTACACCAAACACTCTCTGTCTCGTGTAATCTTCGTGTACTGTGTCCCTGGAATCAGGAAAGAGTTGACTATTCACATCCATATTCGAGCTTCCCTGTTCAAGGAAGCATAAGGGAAGGTGTTGTGCCGACCGGTGTCCTTGTGTCTGCTCCATCGTGCCATAGATCTTGTTCCGCACAGTGTGTGTTTGATTGCCCTGTACGGAGGTCTGTTATACAGCTCTTTGAGTGGCGATGGATCAACAGATGGCAAACCCAGAAAAGAGTTGAAGAACTCCGCATTTAGTTGTAGGACTTGGCCCCGAATCTTTACTTCACTCCCTGTAGTTTTCGGTGACCAGTTGGCATAGAATTCTCGTGTTAGATCGAGATTGCATTCTCCCATATCTCGGAAGATGAAATCAAGATGTAACGCCATTATCTTGGCCAACATGCGGGGTTCTTTCTTTGCTAGGCTTTCCTTGTGTATCAACTCCACATGAGCATATTTTTTCTCTTTATTGTTCCTATACCACTCCTTTCCTTCCTCCTCTAGGACCCATTTGATTCCGAACATGTGGTGAGGTATTTGCAGCGAGGAAGATTCACCTTGCTCTTTACGTCCCCTTTTGTGGCCTTTTTGTGAGGTGGTCGCTTTATCCTTTCCTTGTCGTACTTTTGGTGCCATTTATACCTGAGATTAAAATCATAGTCATGTTAGCTTCATCTTGGTAAATACAATTGACAAGCAAACAGTAGTGGCCCACCCCACACTTAATTTGTTGGCATAACTAATTAAGTGAACGATGTCGATTACTCAGACTTCATCGATATACGTTTAGGTGTTATGTTGCAACAATATAATCAGTGCAGTCATGCTTTTCTTATTATCTTAACTATCCTTTTTGATTCTATCTCAAGTAATCTTGACAATACTTTCATGTTTGGATTGATGTACCCTTTTGAACAAGACTACTACATAGAGATTGTATCAAGTTATGGCATAGAAATAATCAACATCTCATGTTTGTAGTTAACCATGATTTTTTATCTCAATGAACAAGTCATTCGAACATGAAAGATTTCAAGTTACAAGATTATGCAATTTTCTTGACCATGTCAATTCCGCAAAAGTATGACAGTGTATCAAAATCAAATTCAAGTTGGAAACATGTCAAGACCATCCTTACGTATCCTTTCACTCATTTAGTTGTATCACAACAAATCAACCATATTAAAATCACCAACACTACTTCAAGATTTAACAACTTAGTATAGGCGTAGTATTGTAATACTTATGGAATATAAGAGAAGATAGCCGAAGTACTTACTTGGTTGATGGCCTCGGAAGATGTTCTTGCAAAGTAAAAGAGCAAAAGGAAAATTTTTGAGAGAATTTGGAGAGGTAGGCGGCGCCTAGGTTGAAGTTGCAATGCAATTTTATTTTAAGAATAAGGTTCTATTTATAGGACAAGCTTGGGTCGGGTTTTGACCCATTTGGAATCGGATTAGAAGACCAAAAGTGAGCATAGGCGGCGCCTTTTGCAAAGCCTAGTTGATCATAGGCGGCGCCTATGCTATGGCATTGTTGGGCATAGGCGGCGCCTATGCCATGACATTGTAGAATCCGAGACTAAAGTCTTTTACATAGGCGGCGCCTATGCCATGGCATTCTGGATTCTGAGAGCTTATGCCATAGCATAGGCCATGCCTTGTTCGTTGCCTAGATTTACATAGGCCCTGCCTAGATTTTCATAGGCAATGCCTAACCCATAGCCTTTTCTTCTTCATTCCTAATCTTACCACCTTCAACATGAACCGCTTCCAAATCAAAATTTGAAACCAATCTCCTTTTTTACACCTCTTGTACCTACACTTACTCAAAAACAACAAAAACGATTAGAACGATGGGTTGCCTCCCATCAAGTGCCTTAGTTTTGGTCATGGCTCGACAAAATCCTAGGAAAGCAAAAACAACAAAAACAATTAAAAATAATGGGTTGCCTCCCATCAAGCGCTTGATTTATTATCGCGACACGGCATAGTTATCTCAATTACTTAGACTTCATCGAGATAGATAGTGGATCATTTTTTGAATGGATTCAGACAACAATGAGGCTTACTTGTAGGCATGCAATCTTCTTTGAGATGACCCTTGTGCATACATATCCCAGGAGGGATACCAATTATATCATCAATAGTCCAACCCATAGCTCTCTTGTATCTCTTCAGAGCAGAGATGAGAGCCTCTACGTGATGTTCACTTAAGTCATCCGCCACACTCACATGAAGTGTATTTCCACTTCCCAAGAACGCATACCTTAGATAATTGGGAAGCTCTTTCGATTCTAGCACTGGGGGCTCTTCAATGGAAGTCTTTGCTGTTGGTGACGGTTGATTCTTAAGATCAAGGTCCGTCTGCTTAGGAGTATGAGAATAGGACCCTATTTCTGTTAGAGAACACATAGTTTCTTCATGTTCTTGAGCCTCCTCACGCTCAAAATTCAGCAGCTCATCAGATAGTGACTCATCAGTATGCTATTTTTCTACCGATAATTCTTTGTCATCCTTATAATTAACTTCAGTTACAGAGAACACATCCATATCTTTGGGCTGCTTCATTGCTTTGCATACATCAAAACGGACCACTTCGTCATTCAACCAAAATAAAAACTCATTAGCTCTCATGTCAATAAGCACACTTCCAGTTGCGAGGAAAGGGCGTTCCAAGATTATGAGAACTTTAGAATCCACCTCGCAATCCAAAATAACAAAGTCTGCAGGAAAGATGAAGGTGGAAACCTTCACCAATACATCATTTAAGATACCAATAGGTCGTTTTACCGACCTATCTGCCATCACGAGCCGCATATTGGTTGGTGTAGGGTCGCCCAACCCCAACTTTCTGTAGACGGATAGTGGCATCAAATTGATGCTTGCTCCCAAATCGCACAATGTCTTAGCAAAATTCATAGATCCAACCGTGCAAGGAATAGTGAAAGAACCAGGGTCTGCCTTCTTCTGTACTAAGGACCTTGTGGCAATTGCACTGCAATGATGAATATTATCTGCCGGTGCATAGCTTACTGCCCGCTTCTTTGTTAAAAGGTCCTTCATGAATTTAGCATACCCAGGCATCTGTTCCAGCGCCTCCACCAAAGGAACATTAATAGTCAGCTGCTTCAACATCGTTATGAATTTACTGAACCTTGTATCATCCGCCTTCTTCTTCAGTCTCTACGGAAAAGGTGGTGGTGGAAAGGGAATCATTTTCTCCACCACTTCCTTTTTATATTGCTTCCGATTATCAGCCTTTTCAGGTGTGTCATCAGACTTTTTCTTCAATCTCTGAGGAAAAGGTGGGGGTGGAAGAGGAATAGTTTTCTCATGAACGCGCTCCTTTTGATTTTTAGCTTCTACAGAATCATCACAATCTGTGTCAATAACAATTTCCTCTATATCATCAACCACCTGCTTGCCTTTAGATGGATTGTCTAACACCTTACCGCTCCTGGTAGTAATAGCCCTGCATGATCCATCATTCCTTGGATTTTGCACAGTGTCACTAGGTAAAGTGCCAGCTTTTCTTTGGTTGATTGTCGCTGATAATTGACTCAATTGTTGCTCCAGCTGTTTTATTGCAGTAGAATGCGAGTCAACCAATTGCTTCATTGAGGACAAATCATTTATTACCTCAGTTACTCCCGTGCTGGTTGCCTCCACTCCTTTCAATAGCTTAGCCATCATATCTTCCATGGACATATTTCCAGAACCAGATGCAGCGGTGTCACGTCTTCCAGGAGGAACATACAAACCACTCCTGTCAGTCTTATCCTTCCAACTACCTTGATCACGGTCCTTGTTTCCAGATCTATCATAATAGTTCCGACCTTGGTTTCCTTGGGCATTGCCTCGGAAACCCTCCTGATTATTCAAGTAATTTGCTTCTTCTTCAGACTCGAAATCATCTCTTCCCTGTGTCACAACAGCTTTGACTTTTTCGATCATCCCTGATAATAGATGCTTGGTAAGAAGATCCATCTGTGTTTTCATGTGAGCCATATCTTGGTCACGTTCCTCTTCTCTTCGCCTCTGTTCTGCAGTCATGTCAATAGATATAGTAGAGATTGCTACCTCAGAATCCCTGGTATGCCAAGCCCTACTTTGCTTTGTCATACGATCTAGCATATCACTTGCCTGAACAAAAGTGAGGTCCATGAATGACCCACCTGCTGCATTATCAACCACTGGCTTAGTCACCGAATTCAAGGATCTGTATAGTATCTCCATCAAGTGGACATTGGTCATGTGATGGTTTGGGCACCTCATAAGCTTCTTCTTGAATCTCTCCCATATTTTGTGGAGGGCTTCAGTTGGAAGCTGACGAAAGTTGCTAATTTCATCTCTCAATTGTGCTCTTTTGGATGGCGGAAAGAATCTTTCTAGGAAAGCTTCTTTCAATTGCCTCCAATTTGTAATAGAATCAGGAGTCAGCCCGTTCAACCATAGAGTTGCCTCCCCAGATAGAGACAATGGGAGTAAGCGCAGCCGAATTGCATTCTGTCCAACGCCTGGATTGTCGAATGACTTGCATGTAGAGATAAAGTTGACCAGATGCATATTCGGATCATCACCTGCAAGTCCATCGAATAATCTCTTGAGTTGCAATAACTGAATCATGGTGCTAGTGATGTTGAACTTGGCTCTGGGTGCCAATGGCGGAGGAATAATAGCTCCTGTGGCGCCAGCTCCATCCAGATCGTCATCATCATCATCAAAGGAAATCTGCATGGATCGGCGTTCAGGCCAAAATCTTTCTTGACGATCTCTTCTGTTTGCCGGTGTCGCCACCTCAGCATCACACCTAGGGTTTAGTAGCTCATCATCACTTAAGTCCTCATCTTCAGGATCTGCTGCTCGCCCAGGGTTATCGATATTCTGTTGATGCACTTAAGCAGCGACCAACACAGCTAATCTAGCCTGCTCCTGTTGAGCAACCCTTCTCTCAATATCACGTTGTGCCTCCATCCTGCCAATAAGTTGCGGTTCAGGGTTTATTGGTAATAATGGTTGTCTCGAACTTCGAGTATTTAGCATGCACTGAACAAAAACCTACAGAAAACATAAACAACAACTGAAAGTAAAGTACGAGAATCTTTGACCAAAGGGTCTAGTAATCATCACAAACTTAGTTGACAACCGTATTCACCGGCAACGGCGCCAAAATTTGATAACGCTCAAACTACAGCTCTCGTAAGAGTGTAAGCGGTCGTTGTCAAATATATAACCCAACTGGGTTGGGTGTCGAATCCCACAGGGAATACTTGGTCACTAAGTAAGCAACGATTATTAGACTTTTGATGAAAGTTCTACGAATAAAGGGGGGATTTTGTGCGTGCAAATGATGTAAACAAAATAGTAGAGTAAAAATGGAAAATAGAAGAGTAAAACGGAGTACTTGATAGGTTTTAATCAATGCGAATTGAGAGTTAGGGTTATGTCCACCTTATGAGTTATACGTATCTATTGACTATGAGTTATGCGGAATTCAGACATGCATGCACTTATAGAGATTCATATTCTATGGTAAATCCAGGCATCTTTCGACCATCAAGGATTATTTCACTTTAACTCTTTCGAGCTTAAAGCGTATCTAATGGTACGAAGTCTCCAAGAGGTTAATTCAGTTACGACACTAACTTTTAAACAGGGGTTGGTGCACTATTTCCTTGACATTCTCTCTTTTCCAGACATGTAACTTTTCTTTCGAACAAGTTAATGCTATACTGGTGTATTCTATATGTTTGCAACCACAAGAATTAAATTAAGATGAAGAGAAGAATGATATAAGCAGCATACATATCAAGAATTCACACACTCATAGTAATAGATAGTATCTCATAAGGCTTCCATAACCCTAATAGAGAAGTTTAGCTACTCATGAGTGCAATGAAAAACACAATAACATTTATCATCATACCAAAATAAGAATCTCACGTGAAGTATGTTTTGGTAGCACTAGTGGCGTGAATTCCTTGCAAATAGCGTTTCTCTTGTCTTAAAAATTAAAAGTCGAATAGATGAAAATAATGTCAACAACGAATTTTGTGAAGAAAAGGGGAAAGGATCGAATAGGAGGAATAGGGATGAGGGTGACGGAAATTGGTTGCTGAAAAGTTCAGCAAAATAGGGTTTTTATAACACCCATATCCTATTCCTACTAAGCTACTGTATACTTATCCCAATCCTACTAGGTTACTGCATCCTTTTCCTAATCCTACTAAGTTACTGCTGGTCCCCAAGTCTTTGAAAATACTGTTTTTGCCCAGGACAAGTTTTCCATGCATCACTTTCAGTCCACAAGCTTCCAGAAGCTGCCTTCCTTCTTACGTGCAATTTCCTTTGGCGTCCACTTTCCATAAAATGCTGAAATCTTCATCATTTATACCTGAAAACTTGCTAATCACGTTGGTTAGCTCACTTACAGGAAAAAGGACTAAAAGTGCAAGAATTATATATTTTGTCCTTAGAACTTAGCTAAAATATGAGTAAATTAAGGTGCTTTAGGCATGTAAATACGCCTATCATCATAAACACGTATTGCAGGCTTTTATGATCTGAAAAGATATCCACATGCATTCTATACAGATGTGACACCATATTTTCAATGCGAATACCACAACCAACAATTCCAAGTCATGAGTCGAATAATTCTTCTCATGTACCTTCAATATCTAGAGATATAAGCTATCACCTTGCTATGCTGCATCAACATGCAGCCAAGCCCCACACGGGACACATCACAATAGACCCCAAACCCATCTGTGCCTTTGGGCAAGGTTAAGATCGATGTTAAAGTCAGCTTATCCTTCAGCTTCTCAAAGTGCATCAAAGTCAGCTTATCCTTCAACTTCTCGAAGCTACCCTCACAAGCATCAGACCATGAGAACTTTACCTTCTTCTGAGTTAACCTAGTCAACAGGGCAACTATAGAAGAGAAAATTTCCACAAACCTCCTGTAGTAACCAGCTAAACCTAAGAAACTCTGAATATTAGTTGGGGTCGCAGGTCTAGGACACTTTATAACCACTATAACTTTTTGTGGATCCACTATGATCCCTTCACTAGAAATGACTTGACCCATAAAAGTGACAACGTTCAACCATAATTCACATTTTAAAAATTTGGCATACAACTGCTGCTCTTTTAGGGTCTACAACACAATGTGGAGGTGATCAGAATGATCCACCTCACTCTTAGAGTATACTAGAATATCATTTATGTACACAATAACAAATAAATTCAGAAATATAACAAAAGACTCAATTCATCAAATCTATAAATGCCATCGGGGCATTGATCAACCCAAAGGACGTAACCAAAAACTCAACTGCCTATACCAGGTAAAAAAGGAAATCTGAGAAACATCCACCTCCCTAATATTTAACTGATGATACTCGGATTGAAGATCAATCTTGGAGAAAAACACAACACCTTAAAGCTGATCAAACAAATCATCTATCCTTAGAAGAGGGTGCTTATTCTTTACCATTGCCTTATTCAATTGCTGGTAATCAATATACATCCAAAGGGAACCATCCTTGTTACGCACGAATAAAATCAATGCACCCCACGAAGACATACTAGAACAGATGAAACCCTTATTTAAATGATCCTTTAGTTGCTCTTTAAGCTCTTTTAACTCAACTAGAGTCATTCTATATGGGGAAATAGAAATAGGACGAGTGTCCAGAATAAGATCTATACAAAAATCAATCTCCCTATCGAGAGAAACACCAGGAAGGTCATTAGGAAAGACCTTAGGAAATTCATTCACCACCAAGACAGAATGTAAAGAAGGACCCTCTGAGTTAGAATCTTTAACCCAGACCAGATGATAGAAACACCCCTTAAAGATTAATCTCTAAGCTCTAAGATATGATATGATACTTTCCTTAGGAGCTAGGGAACCACCCTCCCATTCAATAACGAACTTATTTGTGAATTTAAAAAATAGCCTCATGGGTTCGACAATCTAAAGAAGCATAGCATGGGTGCAAACAATCCATCTCCAATATGATATTGAAATCAACCATGTCTAATTCAATTATATCCACCAAAGTCTCCCGACCATCCACAGATACCACACAACCTCTATAGATTTTTCTAGCCACCACAGAGTTACCCACCGAGGTAGAAATAGAAAAAAAGCCTGAAATACTCCTAAGACCAAAACCAAAATGTACAGCCACAAATGGGGTCACATAAGAAAGAGTGGACCCCAGATTAAGTAAACAGTACACATCACGATAAAAGAGTTTCAACATACCAGTAATGACATCATTCGATGCCTCAGACTCCTGATGGATAGTGAGAGCATAAAGTCAGTTCTAACCAGTTCCAAAGCCAGATGGTGCATCTTTTAGCATCGAAGCTGATGGAGAGGCAATCAAAACTTTGTTTTCTCCAGAGGCAACATCAGCCATTGGATAATTTCTACTCATATGCCCAGGCTGACCATAGTTAAAACACTTGTCCTTTCCTTCATCACAGTTCCCCGATATAATCAACCATAAAATCTGTATGGAGGATAGGATGGAGTTGATACTCTCCACTAGCCTAATATTGGACACCCCGTGCCCTAAAATCATCGTCACCTTAAAAACCCCTATGACCCAACGACTTTGGGTAGGATCACTAGCCATCAAATAAGACCTAGAACTACCCTACTTCTTCGTGGACCACTTTCTTCCACCCCTTCTACTCTATTTTTGGCCACTCTACCCTACTCAGAATATCTAAACTTCTTGCTTTGCCTTCCTCAATATTTGCCTATTTTTTCTTCTCTTCCCCCACTTGCTGTATGTACACCACCAACCTTGAGATATATATGTCCTTATTCAATAAGACAACCTTACTCTCCAAAATCAAGTCTTGGGATAACCCAAAAGAAAACTTCCTTATTCTATCCCTCATGCTATAAACCAAATCCAGAGCATAACGAAACAACTGGTGAAACTTTAAGGCATACTCCTTGACTAAAATCTGTCACTGCTTTAGGTTAACAAACTCTTTCTCCTTCACCTCCCTAAACTCCTGAGGAAAGAAACGGTCTAAAAAAGCATTAGAGAAAAGATACCACAGGGCTGACTCAACATCATCACCCCTAGATTGTTCCCATTCCTCATACTATTGTTTTCTATATCTCAGTTGGTAGACAACAAATTCCATACCCTTCATATTAGTAGCATGCATAATACAAAAGATCTTCTCTATCTCATCAATAAAACCTTGAGGATCATTCTTAATCATAACACCAGTGAACACAGGAACCTCAACCACATAACTTGGCCAACCCTTATGGCCTTAAAAGAGGAAGTAACAGAAATACCATGCTCGACCTGAGAAGCTACCAACTGTGCCAACATATGAATAGACTAATGAAACTCAACATTTGCTATATCATCCCGACGAGCTCGAGAAGGATTGGCGGGGACTGATGGAACTCCATGAGGGAAATCAAGAATTGGACCCTAGACCGAGTTTGGACCCTATAAGTACGACGATTCTTATAAACATTGTCCCCAGATGGGATAGAGGAGTTTCTGTGAACTTCAGATCATCTAGGAGGCATGATCTGAAGAACGAACAAATAGGTATTAGAGAATATTTTAGAACCTTAGACTCTACAGTTTAAAAATAGAACACAAGAAAGAGAACCATTCCTAAATGCCTTGTAACCTGTCTATTATGAGTGTAGTATGCTACACACCCTTAAAAGAGGCTCTACTCGACACGCCTTTGTCGGACAGATAGTTAACCATGAAACTAGGGCTCTGATACCAATCTGATAGAACCTGAACCAGGGCCTAGTCATGTTGGGTATCTTAAGTTTAACCAGGATCGAAGACCACCCTCAATGGCTAGCCATAATCACCTTATTCCCTCTGTTGGAAGAATTCTAAGCATATAACAAAATAAAATAATAATAATCTAAAGACAACAAAGTAAGATTAAAACCAAAGTCAAAAACCATAATCAATAAACCATCCATTCCAATCTTAATTTAAATACCAATACCAAGGCTAAAACTAATACCAACACCGCCCTTGCCCATAGTTGTCTGACAAAGCCTCTAACCAAAATCAAAGAACATCCAGTCGGGACATGCCCCTGGTCATAGCCATAGAAATTAAAATATTAAAAAAATCCATAGCATAAAATGGAGACTTTCGTAGTATGAAAGATCACCACTTCAATATGACTCAAAGTTGTCCCTCGAATCCAAGTCACTGAGAAGGAGGAATAGTAGTATGGCTGATTCCTGCATCGCATGGAGATACAATGCCTAAAAATAGTTAGCAGAGTGAATGCTAGGATGTAACTCAAGGATAAAGATAAAGTAATTCCATATTCAAATTCAAATCAAATAACAAAATATAAACACATATATACATATATATCATGATGGAGTAGGGAACAAGGTTTAGCATGCATTTAAATCCGTAACCTAGGTTGAGTGACTTGACCTTCCTAAAACCACCCACGGGCTGTATGGGTTCAGTTCTTCTTGCTGAAAGAGCCCCAGTGTATGTTATCTGCACAACTAGAGAAAATAACCTAAGATGACAAGTACATCTCTCAAAATATAAAGTGTGACATCATGCACACGGTCACCAAGACCACCCTCACATCGGTAAACGTGAGTTTCTAGTGGTGTCCCCCTCGAGACCCCCACCTTCCACGACTTTGATACTTGAACCTCTTTAAGAAAGTATTAAAATAATTTATACATTATCAACCATTTATGCATTAACCATTGGTATCGTCATACCAATATTAAAGCTTGTAAGTTTATTACCTTCTACCATATAAATCATTAAACTAAATTAGACTCCATCGTTTTCGACTAACAAAAACCATCTATAATCAAACCATGGCCACCAATCCCTTTCCAAAACCATATGAAAACAACCAAAACCAATTCATGTTCCTTTAACCATTTTCGCAATGCAAGGATTCAAGAATAGTCAAACTATGTGACAAAATCATTCTCATTGACAATTTCATAAACAGGTTGAGGGCATGCCATTATCAAAGCCAAAATTATAAAATTATGAGGATTCAACCATAAACCCTTCATTAAATCACCATTTCCATGCACCCACACATGCAAAACTATTATTAAAATATGTATAATTACAATTTAATCCATAAAATATAATATTAAGTAATATGCATTCAAACCCCTCAACCTTGATCTCAAAACTACCATTAATGAATCATGAACAATGCTTTAAATATATGATTTTAGTAAACTAACAATGAGGAAAGAGTTACATGCCTTGGACATCAAGGAAGACAGAGAGAAATCACCCTTGAATGCCTTAATTGATTTTTTGGATGAAACCCTAGCCTTTTGCTTGAAAGAGAGTTTAAGAGAAATTTTAAGAGTGTTTGATTGGAATAATACGTTAATGAAGACCCAAAAGGTATTTTATGTCGTGGAGTCAAAGGAAATTAAAAGGAAAAATATCCAAAATACCCCCAACTTAAAACAGTAAAAATACCGCAGGTGGTTTTACAAGTCGATCCTGTGACTCATGACCACAACACTCATACCATTGAGTCATCACCAATAAAGTGAGATGGACACCCATACACTATCCACCATACGAACTCTTGATCCCACTGCTACTAAACCATATAACTCGTATGAACTAGTCGTAACCAAGACAGAATCTAAATAAATTGACACTGGACAACATACGATTCAATATACCACTCGTACCCTATTCTCACGACTCTTAGTGATTCAATCATACTCAGAGCCAAGTCAAGTCACTAAGTTTCTTATTTAATGAAGGATCGTCCTAATGACCCATCACCACCCCTAACGATCTATACCACCAAGTCGTTACCAAGATCAAAAACCAAACCACCATTCACTGGTCACCTAACGACTAGGGTTACCTAAATCATACCCACACGATATGACTCATATGATGAGTTGTTACTAGGACAGTGAGCTCAAAGCTCAGGAAATTTTCAAGGGCCAAAACCTAAGGTGTTTCAACTCTAGTATTTAAGTTTTTATTTTACTATTTGCTTTTGGTTTTTAAAATTATACTCTTGTAATTAGGTGTCGTTTGGTTGGGAAATATTTATCTTGGGATAATTAATTTGGGGATTAGTTATCCCATCATGTATATGGAATAACTTATATCATCACTATGGTGTAAATTGTGAGATAAATAATTCTGATACTAACTAATACCTTACCCCAAACATGGGATAAAATAATATTTCATTCTATCACAGGACTATTTATCTCTTATACCTCACACCAAATGACCCCTTAGGGTTTAACTAATATATTTTATTCGTGTACAGATTTTTTTACATGGTAATGTATTTTTTACTAGCAATAGCTGGTTAACAACAATTTAAATTTTCAATTTCTTTTTTCTTAAACACTCCATAATTTTTTGTTAATTCCCTTTTAACTGTCAAGTCTCTGCTAATATTGTTCTCTCTCATTATCTATGAGATTATGACTCTAACTCAGTCAAAGTAATCAAAGATTTACCAATTCATTTGAACTCAGATTGCAAGATATGAAACCTATTTTACTAAGTTGAAGATTGTTGTATTGCATTTTTGGAAGGGTTTCTAAAACACCCTGGTTCTGTTCCTTAGAAATTTCCTGGGTTTTGAACTTTCTGGACATCATACGACTTGAGGGTAATTGTCGTATGATGTAGATACAGTTTAGGGGGTCTTGGTAGTATGTTCTTCAGTATGGTTTTGGTTGGTTTCTTCTAAGGTATGGATGGACATAATAAGGGTCGATGGAAATAGTATGAGTGGTATAGTCCAAGTTGTATGTTTCCTAATGTCAATCCCTTTGGATTCTATCTTGGATACAATTTAAAGGTATTAGTCATATAAAATAGGTATAACTTAGGTTAGGGGAGTTGTATGGTGGATAGTGTGTGATGTCCAATATTCTGGCTAAGGTACGAGTGATGGGTACTACTTGTATGTTGTGGGTATGATTTGGGATAGTGTGGTCGTACCCTTCTGCACACAACTTTTAGTTTTTAAGTTGAGGGTATCCTGGACATTTTCTCCCTTGCCCAAATTAAAACCCACATATTATTACTTCATTAGGGCATCATTATCTATAAAAAAATACATCAACTATACTCTTAAATACTCTTAAATCCTCAAGGTCAAGAACACTTAGGGTTTTCATCAAGCATATCAATTGGGGCTTTAAAGGATGATTTCTCTCTATACTCCTTTGGCATCTAAGGCATGTTGCTTCTCCCTCATTGTTAGTTCAACTGCATTCATGTTTTAATGAATTATTTTATGATTTAATTATGGGTATTGTTTGGTTTTGAATTGTATGTTGGGGGTTTTGGTTGCTAATGGATGAATATTGTTTTCCCATATTTTTCTTTTGGTTTTCAAAACTATATACCCTCAACATATTTGCTAAAATGCTTATAAGAATGGTTTGTCACATAGTTTAACTTTTATTGAAACTATTGATTTGTATAATATGGTTATGTTACCTAAATTAGTTTAAATAGTTTTAAATAATTTGGTAAGGCCTTGGTGGCCATGATTTTGAAAAATTAGAAATCATGTGGGGTACATGGGAATTCCCTAAGGATTGGCTAATGATATTGCTTGCAAGATATTGTTGGTATGATGATACCACTATATAAAGCCTTGGTAAATAACTACTGGAATGATAGCTAACTGTAAAGGTGTGAGTCTAATGGACCGACACTGAAAACTCATGTTTGCCAACATGAGGGTTGGTCACGGTGTCTATATACTTGTGGGGTATATAAGAATCCTCTAAGTTAAACTTGTATATATGTATCATAGAGGAAGAATAGTACACGAAAATCCTCGACCCCTGTGATATCTCTAGTTTGTGCGGCTACACGTACTGAGGCCCATTTAGGGGGTAACACAGGACCCATATAGCTCGTGGGTGATTTTAGGACGGTCAAGCTACATAACCCAGGTTAATAATCTTAATGCATGCTAAACTCGGTTCCCTTTCCCAGCATGGATTTTATATATATATATATGTGTGTGTGTGTGTATGTGTGTGTATGTATGTGTATGTGTATATGTGTGTGTGATTTCATATGGCTATTTGATTGGTTTTAAATATTGGTAATATTTTCTCCTTACTCATGAGTACATGCTACCGTTCACCCGGTAACTTATCTTTGGGCGCTGTATCCTCACACGATCCATGAACCGTCCGTACTACTGCTCTTTCTCAATAATTAGATTCAGGTACAACTTGGTGTTGGATTGAAGTGGTGAGCTTCCATACTTTGGAAGGCTTCATTTCATATTATGGCATGCTTTTATCATTTCTTAGAGTTTGGTTTTTGCTATGGTCGGGGGCATATCCCGATCGAATATTGTTTTAATTCTAGATAAAGGCTTTGTGAGACTACTTTGGGTTGGTATAGGCAGTGTCGGCATTGGTGTCAGCCTTGGCATTAGTATTGGTATTGAGGATGACACCGTTTGACTATTTGATTTATGATTGTTCCATTTTGTTATGTTATATAAAAATTAGAATTGATTCAATATATGTTGTAGGGCAATTATGGTTGGGCATTGCGGGTGGTCTCTGGCCCCTGTTGGGCTTGAGGCACCTGACACGACTAGGCCTTGGTTCGGGTCATGTCAAATTAGTATTATAGACCTAGGTTCATGGTCACTTGGGAGTTCACAAAGCTATGTCGAGTAGAGTTTCTTTTAAGGGTGTGTAGTATGCCACACTCATAAGGGAGAGGCTACAAGGCATTTAGGAATGCTTTTCTTTCTTGTGTCAAGTTTTCAATCTATGGGGTCTAAGTCCTGAATGCTTCTCTAATTCCCGCTTGTTTTTTTACAGATCATGCATCAACGATTTGAAGTTCACAAAACTTTTCTATTCCAACTGAGGACAATGTGGATGGGACACGCTCTACTCATAGGATCCATACTTAGTCTAGGGGTCCAGTTCTGGATTGTTCTAAAGTTCTACTGGTTCCCTCTAGTCCATCTCAGACTCCTCAAGATGAAGTAACGAATGTTGAGTTTTGTTAGTCCATTCACATATTGTCACAGTTGGTAGCTACCCAGTCTGTGTGAGGTATTTTTGTTACTCCATCTTCTAAGGCAACAAGGGTGTCCATCTCATAAGGTTGAACCCTTTGACCTTTATAGGTGTTAAGGAGGAGGAGGATCCTCAAGGTTTTCTAAATAAGATGGAAAAGATCTTTCGTGTTATGCATGCCATGAATTAAAGGGTGTGGATTTTGCAGCCTACCAATGGTACGAGCAATGGGATCAGGCAAAGGGTGACGATGATAAGTCATCATTATGGGAGGATTTCTCCAATGCTTTTTTGGATCGCTTCTTTCCCCAGGAGTTGAGGAAAGCTAAGGCAAAAAAGTTAGTTAATCTGTGGCAAGGGAAGATATCTGTCAAGAAATATGCCGCGTAGTTTCACCAGTTGTCTCGGTACACTTTGGATTTAGTTGCTAACATGAGAGCCCGGATGAGAAAGTTCACTTTGGGATGTCTTGTATGCTGATCCTTGAGAGTAAGGCTGCCTTATTAATCAAGGACATAGATATCTTCAGGTTGGTTGTGTCCATGCAGTAGGTAAACAAATAAAAGAAAAAATAGGTTAATTTGGGAGAGAGCCAAGAAAAAAAGATTAGGTTCTCTATTGGGATAGTGGTCAACAACAAGGTGGCAGGCATAGTGGTAGTTGCCCAAGAAGAAGTGGGGCAATTCCAGGTCATACTCGATGGCTAGTTCTCCCTACCCAAATCCGTCGGGTGATAGGCGTTTCCATGGTGGTGACAACTTCAGGTCATAGGGTGCTTAATTTCAGGCTAGTAGATTCCAGTCAGTTGCATCATATTCTTTCTGTAAGTTTTATGGTAGATTATATCGGGGTTTCTATGATGAGGGAAGGTGTAAGTGCTTCAACTGTGGTTAACCAGGATATATGGTTAGAAACTATCCTGCTATCCTATTGGTAAGGTTTCTTTGGGGGCGAATAAGGTTCCAGTTGATTCATCATCAGCTTCGACACCAAAGGGTTCTCCATCTAGTTCCAGCACTGGTTGGAAATATCTCTATGCCCTCACTACTCGATAGGAGTACGAGATATCGCCTGATGTCACAACTGGTATATTGAAACTCTTTTCCCAGGATGTGTATTATTTACTTAATATGGGGTCCTCTCTCTCTTACGTAACCTCTTTTGTGGCTGTGCATTTTAGTTTTGGTCCAAAGTATATTTCAGACTCTTATTTATTTCTACCTCGATAGGTGACTCTGCGATTACTAGAAGAGTTTATAGGGGTGTGTGGTATCTATTGGTAGTAAAGAAACTTTAGTGGATCTATTTGAATTAGATATGGTGGTTACACTAGTGCTATGCGTCTTTAGACTGTCAAACCCATATGGTTGTCTTTAAATTCCCTAATGAGTTAGTTATTAAGTAGGAGGGTGGTTCTCTAGCTCCTAAAGGAAAGGTTATATCATATCTTAGATCTCAGAGATTGATCTTCAATGGGTATCTCTATCATCTGGTCTGGGTTAAAGATTATAGCTAGGAGGGTCCTTTTTTGTATTCTATTTTGGTGATAAATGAATTTCTTGAGGTCTTTCCTGATGACCTTTCTGATGTTTCTCTTGATAGAGAGATTGAGTTTGGGATTGATCTTGTTCCGACCACTCGTTTAATTTGTATTCCCACATATAAAATGGCTCCAGCTGAGCTGAAGAAGCAACTCAAGGATCTATTAGATAAGGGTTTCATTTGTCCTAGCGTATATTCATGGGGTGCACCGGTGTAGTTCATGTGTAAGAAGGATAGTTCCCTTTGGATATGTATTGATTATCGACAGTTGAATAAGGTGATGGTAAAGAATAAGTACCCTCTTCCAAGGATATATAAATTATTTGATTAGGTGTAGGGTGCTAAGTCTTTCTCCAAAATTGATCTTTGATTTGGGCATCACCAACTTAAGATTAGGGAGGGGGATATCCCTAAGACTACCTTTCATACTCGATATAGGAATTTTAAGTTCTTGGTGATGTCGTTTTGTTTGACCAATGCCCCCACGACATTTATGAATTTGATGAATAGGGATTTTTGTCAGTTTCTGGTCTTGTTTGACATTATTTTCATAGATGATATCCTAGTGTACTCTAAGAGTGAGGTGGATTATGCGAATCACCTCCACATTATATTACGTACCTTATAGGAGCAACAATTGTATGTTAAGTTTTTAAAGTGTGAATTTTGGTTGCACGCTGTCACTTTTTTGGGTCATATCATTTCTAGTGAGGGGATCATGGTAGATCTATAGAAGGTTGTAGTGGTTAAGAAGTGGCCTAGGCCCATGACTCCAATCGATATTCAGAGCTTCTTGGGTTTAACTGGTTATTATAGGAGGTTTGTGGAAAGTTTTTCGACTATAGCTTCCCCATTGACTAAGTTGACTTAGAAAAAGGTAAAGTTCTTATGGTCGGATGCTTGTGAGGGTATTTTTGAGAAGCTAAAGGATATGCTAACTTCAGCTTTGATTTTTACTCTATCTGAAGGCACTGATGGTTTTGTGGTCTACTGTGTGCATCCCGTGTGGGTCTTGGTTGCATTCTAATGTAATATGAAAAGGTGATAGCTTATAACTCTAAATAATTTAAGGTGTATGAAAGGAATTATCCAACTCATGACTTGGAATTATTAGTCATGGTGTTTGCATTGAAAATCTAGCATCACTATTTGTATGGAGTGCATGTGGATATCTTTTTTGATCATAAGATCTTGCAGTATGTATTTACTTAGAATGAGCTTAACCTCAGGCAAAGGAGATGGATTGAGCTTCTCAAGGACTATGGCATGAGTCTTCACTATCATCCAGGAAAAGCTAATATGGTTGCTAATGCTCTTCATAGGTTATCCATGGGGAGTCTAGCTCATGTGGATAGGGAAAATGAGAGTTGGTAAAGGACATTCACCGTTTATCTAATGTTGGAGTTCATCTCTTCGGCTTTGAGGATGGTGGTGTGCTCATTCAGAAAGTGGTGCAGTCGTCTCTTGGTACTAAAATCAAGGAGAAGCGAGTGTTAGATCCTGCGTTGATGAGGATCAAGGGTGATGTAGGTGGGTAGAAGGTGTTGGCCACTGGGATTAGTGGTGATGGTACTTTGAGGTACTAAGTAAGGTTATATGTTCTCGATGTCGATGGTTTATGAGAAAGAATCTTGGCTGAGGTGCATGAGTCGCGCTATGTTGTCTATCCTGGTTTGACATAAATGTATCATAACCTTAAAATGATGGATTGGTGGAACAATATGAAGAAGGATGTGGCTAATTTTATGGCCAAATACTTGGTATGTCAGCAAGTGAAAGTTGAGCATATGAGGCTCGAGGTATTGTATCAAGAGATTAAGTTGCCACAATGGAAGTGGAAAGTAATAAATTTGGATTTTTTTACCAATCTTCTTCGATCTTGGAGTCAATTTGATTTCGTTTGGGTAATCGCGGATAGGATGACAAAGTCAGCTCACTTTTTGCTAGTGAGGACTAACTTATTGTTTGAGGATTATGCGAGGTTGTATCTTCATAAGATTGTGAAGTTGCATGGTGTACCTGTTTCTATCATCTTAAATCGTGGTACGCAGTTTACATCTCATTTTTGGTGGTCACTCCAGAAAGGTTTGGGGACTAAGGTTAGTCTTAGTACTGCTTTTCACTCATAGTCGGATAGGCAGGCAGAAAGGACTATTCAGACATTTCAGGGCATGCTTTGTGGTTGTGTGATTAACTACGATGGTAGTTGGGTTGAGCACTTACCTCTTGTATAGTTTTCCTATAAATATAGCTACCACTTTAGAATCGGGATGGCTCTGTTTGAAGCCTTGTATGATAGGAGATGTAGATCTCCTATTGGTGGTTTGAGGTTGGTGAGGCAAAGATGTTTGGTCTAGAGTTTATTCACCAAGCTATGTAAAAGGTGAAAGCAATTCAGGATAGGCTTAAGGCTACCCAAATTCATCAAAAGTCCTATGCAGATATGAGGTGAAGAGAGTTAGAGTTTGAGGTTGGGGATAGGGCATTCCTAAAGGTGTCTCCCATGAAGGGAGTGATGTGGTTTGGTATAAGGAGAAGCTCAGTCCCTGGTATGTGGGTCCTTATGCAATTTGGAGGAGGGTTGACAATGTTGCCTATGAGTTGGAGTTGCCTCCTAGTTTGAGTTTCATTCACCCAAAATTCCATGCAATTTATGGGTGATCCGCCTCAAATCGTGCCTGTTAAGGATATTGGTATTTTGAATTCCTTGTCTTATGAGGAGGTCCCGATTGAGATCTTGGACCTGCAGGTTCATCGATTGCGGACCAAGGATGTAGCTTTGGTTAGGGTTCTATGGAGGAACCACAAGGTTGAAGAGGTAACTTGGGAAGTGGAAGAGGACATGAAGTCCAAGTATCCGTTCCTATTTTCTGCTCCAGGAATTTGTGCAGAAGGTATGGCTCTTCATAATGTTTTTGTTTTCAAACTTTGTTAAAGGAGAAATTGACTTCCTTCAATCTTTGTTTTCTAACTTAGTTAAAGGTCAGAGTTGAGGTGTTGGGGTGTAATCCTGCTTGTGCACACTTGTTCCATCATTTGAGGATGAATGATCTAAGTGGGGGAGAATTGAAACACCCTAGGTTCTGGTCCTTAGAAATTTCCTGGGTTTTGAACTTTCTGGACATCATACGACTTGAGGGTACTTGTCGTATGATGTGGATACGATTTAAGGGGTCTTGGTCGTATGTTCCTCAGTATGGTTTTGGTTGGTTTCTATCCAAGGTACGGATGGACATCATAAGGGTCGTATGGAAATAGTACGAGTGGTATATTCCAAGTTATATGTTGCCTAGTGTCAACTCCCTTGGATTCTGTCTTGGATATGGTTTGAGGGTACTAGTCATACGGAATGGGTACGACTTAGGTTAGAGGAGTCGTATGGTGGACAGTGTGTGATGTCCAACATTCTGGCTAAGGGTACGAGTGGTTGGTACCACTCGTATGTTGTATTTACAGTAACACAAATAATTATCTTAGAATAAATGTATTTGACATTAAGGAAGATATCACCAAGTGTATTAGCATCAAAATTGAGTAAGAAATAATTCTGAAATGCGAAGTATAAAACTCTCAACCAAAGCATGAGTAAACTTTTGTGTGTAAATAATTAAATGTGTTCTGTTTGAATTTGCAGGGAAGAGAGCATGTGTATGCATCTCAACATATGCAAATTCAGCTTAAAGCTTCCCAAATATTTGTTCTCCACTGACACGAAAATGAAAAGGTATTGAAAATGAGAGGTTTTGAACTGAAACTTAATTATCTCATCATCCATTCATTTACCGTCTAATCTCTTTCAATTGAGTAATGAATTTAATTAATAAATTTAATTAACGAATTTTTTTAAAACAGTTTCAATGACGGAGACCCTTTTTTCTTTAACAATGAATATACATTTACACATTAGATTGAATACATATAAAATTTATTTAATAAAAGCTAAAAACATTAGAAAAAGCCAAAAAAAAAAAGAGAAAAAGGAAAAAAGCAAATAGAGGTCATTGGAAGGTGTCACCTCCCCTCTTCTACATATAGAATTTAAAAGAATCATTTTGTAGGAGAAATAATAAAATCTTGTTCTTGGAGGGTAAATTTCTTGTATTTGACGAAATAGTTAATTGGAAATACTAAAATAAGCAATAAAAATGTATTTTTATATATTTGCATATCATTTCAAACTTCTATATTTTGCCACACTAATTAATTTGATAATCTCTCTTGATGAATCTTTCAAGACAATTTAACTTCCTTCTTTATCTTGATAAAGTTGCATCAAATTAAATTAATTCTTTCTTTGATAAATTTTACACCGCAATCAAACTTGCTTTGTCGTCTTGATGAACTTGTGTTTGACTATTATTACCCAAGAAGAAATTCTAAAAAATATTTCTATGATCTTCGTCAAAATGATAGTCACCATATTATCACATGAAAAAAATGTAAAGAAAACAAAAAGGTCAAAATGATACTATTATATGAAGTCAATACTACAAAATAATTATATGGTAACGAAAAATACTTTAGTTGAAACTTCAAAATTTTAGAAAAGGTTAACATAATACTTTTACGTCAAATTTCAACATAACGTATACAAATAAAATTTAAAAAAAAAGAAAAAGGGAAGTCTATAACCTTATTCACAATAAGTTCTACTTTAGTTTAAAAATTAGAATACTAACACAATTATGCTAAATAAAAAATAAAAGAAATACGAACAATTATATGGAATCACAAGAAGTAAAGGTTGTGAAATGAGAATGTAAGGAAATAAAATATACAAATATAAAATAAAATATATATTTTAAAATTTTGTAATAGTAAAATAAAAAAGAAGTTAAAATACTAGAAATAAATAATAAATAAAAATAAAAATAAATGAAAGAAATTAAAGGTAATCTTGTAATTATCAACAATTCACAACTCCTCTGAGAAATGAAGAGTGTAACTACCCCTGCCAATTACACCCATTACCTGCTAATCAAGTAATTACTCGACTAACCAAATAGTCTAAATGGGATAATTACACGCAATTACATCAAATTCAATTCACAAAGTGACTTTCCAAACAACCCCATATGTATTTATTGGATTATGAGAATCTAGGTTAATCCGTCCTTTCAATTTTTAAAATAAAAAAATAAAAAAATCTACCCCTACCCCACCTCACCCCACAAGCCTCTACAACTACCCATCCTCCCTTACCAATCATCTAATCTTTAATTAAATTCATACGAAAGACAATCATGTAATTGTAAAAAACAATTATGTTTAAAATTTCTCTTTATTATATCATTCACAATTTAAAACTATTATGTTGATATTTTCACACCCTTCCACCCCCCTCCCCTAGATCAATGTGGTCTCCCATCTCTAATCAAATCTATATGAGTAACAACAATCATGTAACTGCAAAATGATTTTATGTTTCATGTTTTTATTTATTATATTATTTACAATTTAAAGATTTTATATCATCAAAAATAATTTAAATTTTATTTTACTATCCTCTCATTTCTTTAGTTTAAGATTTATAAAATGCAATATATGTATTATCTAATTACTTCATTATATTAAAAAAATTAGTTTACCCCCCAAACCCCAACCAATCCTCAGTGAATATTTTTTCCTATTGTATTTTAAGTATTTTTCTCTCTAGTTTGACTTTGGATAAAAAATATTTTTTGTGTTGCATGCATAAGTAGTTGGGTTTTCTTTTGTCATCTCAAAATAACCTAATTTTTGGTTAACTAAATTTTGTTATAAAGATAAAGATGAAAAATGTAGTTTATTAAATTTATTTTTTTAATCCTATCCGCCCGGTTGAGAAGTTGGGGGTAACTGATAAGTGATGTGCTAGGTTACTTTTACTTAAGTTAATTCACATTCTTTTTTTATGCTTATCTTTCTTATTGTGTAATACGCCGTATTCTCCCAGCTCAGTTTAGCTCTCAGTACACGAGAATTCCTATATAAATTTTTCAAAATACTCTGAATTTTCCAGCTTAAGACCTATCATTGTATAGGAAATTCAGTCAGCTTTTCAGATATAAATTTCACCCAAATCCAATATCCGGGTGAGAAGTTATGACACATTTAGTAAAACAATATGTGAAATTGAGCATCACCGAGTCGCGGTGAAGTTTCAGGTCCCAATCGTCATTTTTCAATGTGTCAATGCGATAACGGTGCGTCGCGCCATAGTACCATTTCCCAATTATCATTTTTCAGTGAGGCACCACGATAGCACCGCATCGCGCTAAGGAGTCATTTCAGGATTGTTAATTTCCAATGGCGCAACACGATAGCACCGCATCGTGCCAAGGGCCATTTTTGCAAATGTTCATTTTAAGTAGTTTCAGCCAAACTTCCAGTGGTTCACCACGATGCCACTGCGTCGCGGTGAAACCCAAAATTGAGAGTTTCAGTGACAAAAATTTAAATCTTTCTAGGAGTAATTTGGTCTTTTTTCATGATCCTAATTAGTCTAAACACGAGATTTAATTTCTAATATCCTAATTAAGTCATTATTCTATTCAATTCTTACCAAAATCAAAAGCATTCTCTTAATTAGAAAAAACCCTAGCCTTCAAGAATTAAGGTCAAATCTCAAGTACACTACCAAGAATCTTTAAGAAGTTAAAATTCTCAGGTATGTTGGATATTCATCCATGGGTCCTTACCACCCATGGAGCCCAAAAATCCTTTTTCAAATACAAGATTGAGATTCCATGAATTACATGTTTGAGTTAAATTGTGTTCATGTGTGTATTGTTATATGGTTTTCAATCCATGATTATTTACAAATTACATGAAATTAAGATAGCATGTGTGATGAATTATGTGATTCTCATGTTAAATCCTTGAAATCGCAACTTGAATGTTGTAGCCATGATATATATATATATATATATATATATATATATATATATATATTATATGAAATAATGATGATCCCCAAGTGTTTGTTAGACTGCCTATGTGAATTGAATAGTGCAATCATGACATGTTATCATGTGTTTCCCCATTCATGTATAAGTTCATACCATATAAGTGTTTGACAAAATGTCTCAATGAATGAATCATGACTAAGTGATTAGCTAGGATGCTTTCAAGATTGTGCCATATTTTACTATTGATGCTATTGAGACCTGGAGGTATTTAATACTCGAGAAATCTATTTGTTTACCTAGGATTATAGTAGTTACAAATAGTCTCAGTAATGTCACAAATAGTAGTACTCAGTCAGTACAAAACTCAGTGAAACTTAGTCTAGTTCAGTTCAGTTCAGTCTAATAATCAGTGTCGTTCAGTTAGGAGTAGGATTAAGCACCGAATGACCTCAAGGATGGGGGCTTACCTATTAGTAGATGGTGTATTCCTTAGTAGCAGTCCTTGCATTCTAGAACTATGTAGCCAGCGTAGGTTGAGATATCAGCCTGCCAGTTGAGGGTTGATAAGGTGTTTACTTACTAGGTGTGGGTAATACCATTTTCATCAGGGAACCTTCCAGTAGAGGGTAACCCTTAGTCCTTCAGGATAACATTTCAGTGGATCTATACAACTAGTGTCTGTACCTATGGCATGGTACTGATACCCTTTCAACTGGGGTTACAGGTTGGACCCCAATCAGTTCAGAGAGGGGCATGTCAGTTAGATAATTATCTCCCACAGTTTTAGTTTCATTCTTCAGTATAGAACTTAGTTCAATTCTATTGAGTCAGGACTGTCAGTAACAGTCACCCAGTTATTAGTAATTCAGTTATTAGTAATCTCAGATATTAGTTACTCAGTTATCAAAACTCAGTACTCAATTTTAGTATAACTCTCAGATATAGTATATATGTATATGCACAATATTGCTACTCAGTTTTTACAACAGTTACAGTTATCCATATACTCTCATTCAGTTATATTCATATCATTCAATCAGTTACTGGTCATGCATATGAACCCCTGTATTTTAGCCATATCTCATCTATCATTCCAGTACATTCCCACGTACTAATTGCATACTTGTTTCTTTCACTATGTGTCTCAAAATTTAGTTAGCAGTGGCAGATTCAGTAGTGAGTCCTCATCTATCAAGGATATTCTTTTATTTTAGTATTATAGTAGATTCAGTATTTTTATAAATGGGGTTAGTTGGGGGTTTGTCCTCTTAACTCCATATGCAGATGGTTTAGTTAGAGGCTTTTCAGACTAGACTAGTTCAGACAGTATTCAATTTTCTGATGTTTCTATTAGTTGCTATATTTATCAGTTTTAGATTATGAACCTTATGACATTTCAGCCTAACTTTTGTATAATTTTAGTATTATTATTCAGTGCTCACAGCAGGTACCAGTCATGGGTTAGCTTGTGGTCCTTCGGGGTTGTAAGAATCATGTAGCGTTCGAGGTGCAAACTCGGGGCATTACTAACTTAGTATCAGAGCCTAAGGTTCAACAGAGTCCTAGGGAGTCTAAAAGCCACATCAAGTAGAGTCTTGTGCATTGGTGTGTAGCGCGCCACACTTATGAATAAGAGGCTGCGAGATATTATAGGAAAGGTTTCCCTTCTTTTAGTATTCATGTCGTGTAAGTGAGCATGATCTCAAGTTAAACTCTCAGTCTAATTCACCTTTCCCTTCTATTTACAGAGCATGCCTCCCCAAAAATCTAATAAAAGAATAAATGGAAATCAGCCAATACCTCAATCCGTTCAGGAAGATCCCCCTGATAAACATGTCTCCTATGCAGAATTTAGAGCTGTGTTCACCACTTTATCCCATTCTTTGGAAGCTCAGAATGAACACCCAGCTGCTTTTCATAACAACCCAGTGGCTAATACTGCTGCAACCAGGATTCGAGACTGCACCCGAATGAACCCTCTATTGTTTTAGGGTTCTAAGTATGAAGAGGATCCACAAGAGTTTCTTGATTAGGTGAAAAAAGTCAGAGACATTATGGTAGTGACTTCCAGTGAGAGTACCGAGTTAGCTGCCTATCATCTACAAGATGTAACTCATACGTGGTTTAAGCAGTGAAAGGTAAACAGGGGCACAGATGCAGAGCCTATAGAATGGGAAGAGCTTGCTACTGCTTTTCTAGATAGATTCTTTCCCTTAGAGTTGAGGAAAGTTAAGGTGTTAGAGTTCATCAACCTCAAGCAAGGCAACATGAGTATGAAAGAGTATTCCCTCAAGTTTATCCAGTTAGCCAGGTATGCTCCCTATGTAGTAGCGGACAATAGGTCCAGAATGAGCAAGTTCATATCTAGGGTATCAGAGAGTGTGGTCAAGGAGTGCAGGACTGCAATGTTAATTAAGGAGATGGACATATCTAGGCTAATGCTCCATGCACAACACAGAAGAGGCTAAGAATAAGGAGTGAGGGAAAATAAAAGAGCTAAAACAGGTAGCTTTAATTTCACTCAGCCTAAGTCAGAAGATGGTAACCGTTCCCAGTTTCACCTAAAATCTTTAGTTCTAGATCTATCCTCAGCCAGTGCTCCAATACTTAAGTTCAGAAATGGTAACAAAGTTAGGGCACCAGACTCTAAGTCTTAGGGAAGTGTCAGCAGTGCCCGAACAAATCCTCTTTGTCAGAAATATGGTAGAAACTATCAGGGTGTCTGTAGAACTGGCAGTGATACATGTTTCGGGTATGGCAAACCAGTCCATAGAATCAGAGATTGACCTTAGTTAGGTTCACAGGGTCAGTACAATTATCCCCCAACACACTTCAATTGCTCGAATTAGTAGGGTGCCACTTCCAGTGCCACCAGTGGGCAACGCCTAAATAGGATTTATGCACTTCAGTCTAGATAGGATTAGGAAAGTTCTCTTGATGTGGTCACTGGTACAAATCTTCCATTTGCATATTTATTCCTTATTAGATCCAAGAGCTTCTATGTCTTTCGTAACTCCTTATATAGCGGTCAACTTCAGAGTCAGTCTCAAAATCCTAACAGAGCCTTTCTCAGTCTCTACCCCAGTGGGTAAGTCTATCATATCCCGGTGGGTTTACAGGAACTGTCCAGTTATGGTATCTTAGAAAGTTACTTCAGCACACCTTGTAGAGCTAGAGATGATAGATTTTGATATCATTCTTAGCATAGATTAGATCCCTCATGCTATGCTTCAGTTGACTGCAGAAATAGGGTTGTTCATTTTTAGTTTCCTAATGAACCAGTCCTTGAATGAAGGGTTAGTACCACAACGCTTAAGGGTTAGCTTCTTTCATACCTTAGAGCCAGAAAGATAATATCCAAGGGGTGTATTTACCATCTTGTTTGAGTCAAAGACTCTAGTTCAGAGATGCAACCTTGAGTTAGTTCCATTCGTAAATGAATTCTCAGATGCATTCCCCGAAGATCTTCCCGAAGTTCCTTTCAAAAGGGAAATTGACTTTGAAATAGACCTTCTTGTAGATACACAACCTATTTCTATTCTTCCATATAGGATGGCTCCAGCTAAACTTAAATAATTATAAGACAGTTAAATGACCCTTTAGACAAGGGGTTCAGCATACATAACATTTTCTTGTAGGGCACACCAGTCTTATTCGTACATAAGAAAGATGGTTCACTAAGGATATGTATAGACTACCACCAGTTGAACAAAGTCACAGTCAAGAATAAGAACCTACTTTTCATAATTGACGACTTGTTCAACCAACATCAGGGTGCCAACCACTTTTCTAAGATAGACCTCAGATCCAGCTATTATCAACCTAGAGTAAAAGAATGTGACATTCTAAAAACAGCTTTTAGAACTCGATATGGTCACTTCAAATTCCTAGTCATGTCATTTGGTCTTACCAATTCCCCAACAACTTTTATGGACTTGATGAACTGAGTGTTCAAGCGTTACTTGTACATGTTCGTCATAGTTTTCATCGATGATATTCTTGTCTACTCCCGTACCAAAAAAGATCATACAGACCACCTCAGAATAGTATTGCAGAATCTTAGAGCCCATTAGTTGTTCACCAAATTTAGTAAGTGCAAATTTTGGATAAGGTCAGTAGCTTTCCTTGGTCATATAGTTTTCAGTAATGGCATTAGAGTTGATCCTCAAAAGACCAAAGCAGTGAGAAACTAGCCCAAGCCATATCTCCATTAGATATCAGGAGTTTCTTAGGTTTGGTTGGCTATTACCAATGGTTTATTGAAGGATTTTTGTCTATTGCATCACCCATGTACAAATTGGCTTATAAGAAAGTCAAGTTTCAGTTGTCAGATTCCTGTGAGAAGAGTTTTCAGGAATTGAACTCGAATCACCTCAGCCCCAGTTTTGACTTTGCTAGATGGTTCAGATGGGTTTGTTGTGTATTATGATGCTTCCAGAGTTGGGTTGGGTTGTGTTTTGATGCACAGAAGTAAGGTCATAGACTATGCCTTCAGACAACTTAAGCCTTATGAAAAGAATTACCCTACCCATGATTTTGAGTTAGCAACAGTAGTATTTGCCTTAAATATTTGGAGGCATTATTTGTATAGGGTGCATGTTGATATGTTCACAGACCATAAGAGTTTGCAGTATGTATTTTCTTAGAAGGATTTAAACTTGTGTCAAAGAAGGTGGTTAGAGTTGCTTAAAGATTATGACATGAGTGTTTGGTACCATCCAGACAAGGCCAATGTAGTGGAAGCTACCCTAAGTACGTTTTCCATGGGTAGTGTTGCTCACATTGAGGATGGTAAGAAAAAATTAGTTCAGGAAGTTCAGCAGCTTGCCAGATTAGGTGTTCATTTGGATGATTCAGCTGAGGGTAGTATGTGGGTTCAAAATAGGTTGGAATCATCTTTGTTTTCTGAAGTAAAAGAAAAGCAAGATAGATATCCCAGTCTAGTCAAGTTAAAAGAGTCAGTCAGAGATCAGCAGGTAAAGCTTTTCTCCCAAGGGAGAGATGGTGTGTTGCATTGCCAGAGTATACTGTGTGTGCCATGTGTTGATGAGTTAAGATAGAGAATTCTTACAGAAGTGCATGGTTCTCAGTACTCTATTTATCCAGGGGATACTAAGATGTATCTCGATTTATAGGAATCTATTGGTGGAGTGGAATGAAGAGAGATATTGTAGAGTTTGTAGCTAAGTGCTCAACGTGCCAGCAGGTTAAGATTGAGCATCAAAAGCCTAATGAGTCCATGTTGGAGTTTAGTATTCCCACTTGGAAGTGGGAGGAAGTGAATATGGAGTTCGTGATACGTTTGTCTCGTACTCATATTTAGCATGATTCTATTTGGGTCATTGTAGACAGGATGACCAAATTAGCCCATTTCTTTCCAGTCCATACTTCTTATTCAGCTGAGGACTATGCCAAACTCTATCTCAGAGAGATTTTTAGGTTGTACGGTGTTCTATTATCTATTATCTCAGATAGAGGTACTCAATTTACCTCTCACTTTTGGAAAGCCTTCCAAAAGTGTCTTGGTACCCAAGTTCACCTCAGTGAAACTTTTCACCCTCAGACAGATGGTCAAGTAGAAAGGACCATTCAGACTCTGGAAGATATATTAAGGGCGTGGGTTGTTGATTTTAAAGGTAGTTGGGATTACTGTTTTGCCAAAATTTTGACTTTTGAAGAGTCGCCACTTAATTTATTTAAAAAGAAATTAAGAAAACTTTAGAAGATACTTTAAACGATCCAAAACAAAAAAATCTTTTAAGTTAGAGATTCTAGGTAATCGGTTCCTATTAACGTTTTAGAAAGATTTTAAGCACCTAAAACGTCCGCTAACTTGCGGTTATTCGGACTGTTTGAAAATTTCTTTTGACTAACTTCAAAAAGATTGACTTGTTTAAAAATGATTGATTGTTTTTGAAAAAGACTTATGTAAAATAGATTTGGACGACTTGGTAGGGATTTTAACTAAGTCTAAACAAACCGATAAGCAAATAAACACATAAAAGGGGAAAGGTAGAAAATGAGACTTAGGCAATTGGGTCCAAATCAATAGACCCTTTCGTAATCTAATTGGGCTTTTGGCCCACTTGAACCTATCCTAATCTAAATGTTGGGCCTTGGCTCGTAACCTGTCCTAAATTATTTTTTAAGCCCGTGGGCCCAAAATATGCTCCACCAGTATTAAATTAAAACTTTGGCTTCGATGCCTAAATGAATAAAATAAATAAATAAATAAATAAAGACAACAATAAATAAATAAATAAAATGAAAAAAGAGACTTTCAAGTCTCTTGGCTACTTTAAAGATGGATTTCGACCCGCCTTTCTTCTTTTGACTCCTCGTATTTGTACTACATAATCGGCGTTCAAAGTCTTCTAAAGCGTCGGACCTCAAAGGCCAATTGCGCAATGCAAGGGAAAAGAGTCCATTTGGACTCCCAAACGGGTTCATGCAAAGAAAAAGATATATGAACTAATATTGACTCTAAATTTATAACCAACACACAGAGTGTAAAATAATTCACCAATTCGGAGAGTAACATATATCAATCGAAGAGTCTTAAATTAATAGGAGATGACTTAATATCAATTCATAACTGGTAATCCTAACTCACTATTAAACACTTGAAAAATTAATAAACACTTGAACAATTAGCGAAAAAACATGAATGATCCAAAAGTTGCTCAAATTCAAGCCATTCTTTCACAATAAGCAAACCAAAAATCAATAACTATTCAATAAGGTTCAAATCATTTTCTAAGACAAGACATCACTTAAACTTTAATTCCGACGGAAAAAAATTAGCACAAAACTTGAAAAAAAAATAATTACTTCAAACAATCAAGCAAAACCTTTCACTTTCACTTTATGTAGATTCATCAATTCTTTATTGTTGAACCTAGAAAACACTTACGGCTATTCTATACTAACGGAGAAAACTGAAGATAGACAATAATATGATAAATTTTGAAATAGTCTATCGAACAATATCAACTGTAAGCCAAAGCACAACATAGCAGCTACAAAAAAAAATTACAAGCAGAAACTAGGCCTTAGAAAAGTGACATCATACTCTCATTCTCAATCTAGAGATTAAACTACAGTTATTTCAGAAGGAAAGTAAAAACTTATTTTCGCACCAAATCAGAATCACAACAATACCATATCAAATTAAGAGGGTATCACCACAGACAATAATTTGGTAGCAATCAAATGCAACAACTGAGTTATGAACACCCCTGAACCTTTCAAGGCCTAGACCAATTTCAATCCAAATCAACTAAGAGGACACAGAAATACTTCTAAATGAAGGCGACTTATTCCAAATTAGTTTTGAAATAAACCTCAACGAATACACTACTGAAAAGAGTTAAACAAGAAAAAGGGTAACATTCAAACATGAAGCTTTTAAAACTGAATACAAAATCAGAACTTCAAAACAAAAAAGGGAAAACAACTAGAAACACCAATATCACATAAATCCTACGGCCTTCATGGCCTCTATAACGAACAAACCCCATCGCATCTAAGAGAACTAAATTTACTACTACAAGAAATAAAAATGAGGTAGAATTACGAGAAAGAAAGCATTGAGGAGTTTACCTCTTTTAGGGCAGCAAAATGAGACCACAAATTTAGTCGGAATCAACCACTACCACTACCGGAAAGCATCTTCATTAATTTGGGAACTTTGATTAGATGACGAACTTCACAGAATAAATTTCTACTAAAAAAGACTGTGATTTTTCTTTAAGGGTTTTTCACCATCTGAGACCGCTCTTTTCAGCTCAACAACGAGTATTATATAGGTAGGTGGAATTTTTGGGGGTTCTAATTCTCTTTCATCGATGTGGGAGAAAAATTAAATGAGGGTATTCTTAGAATTCTTAAAGGGGAAAAATTCAAAATTTGAAATAGGGATCTGGATGAGTTGTTGAATGTACAAAAATCGTACAAGTTTTGAACCAATTGGTGCTGAGCTGTTGAAGAGAATCACGGGTTATAGGGTTGAGAATGGGTTGGGTTTGGGTTGAAATAGTTTGGTTTGTGTAGGGTTTCGATGGGTTTGGGTTGTTGGTTTTCAGGTCACCGGGTTGTTGGAACGGCTGGCTGTACATTGTTGACTGCATCGGCGTTATACGCTGTTGTACGCAGATGGGGATAGTGTTGGTGTTGTCGATGTTCCATGATGTTGAGTACGTTGAATCAGAAAAGGGAATCTAAAGGGGTTTGGGCCGGGTCAGACGACTAGAGTTGGCCTGGATCCATTGGGCTTAGTGATACTGTTGCTATCAGATCGGGTCAAGGGAAAAAAGAGTGTGGCCTGGGTTATTTTGGCCTGATGTTGGGCTGGTAGGGTTATGGATTAATTGGGAATAAAGGGTAGATTAGGTCAATTTGGGGTTATTTTAAAAAACTAACCCCAATTAAATTGCGAATTAGCTAAATCTATTTAAATTTTGGCCAAATTGAAAATCGATTAGCTTGTATTGCAATTGGGGTCAATTTGATTTTGATTATAGCCAAATTTAATATATTAGCTGATTTAAATTAAAATTCAATACAAATTAATACCTCATTCAATCCTGAGCTTCTTGATTTATTAAAATCAAACACATCTTTATCCAAACAAAATATTTTGCGAGTAAATTACATTTGAATCAAGATTTTAATCATTTAGAATTTACTTCAAGACAGACCTTGATTAAAATTCAATATTTTATAAAAGATAGATATTTAAGTAACAAAATTATATTTGTATAATTGAATATGATAATATATAATCACTACTTAAAATAACAAACTTACCCAGATAAATTCTTTCAAAAAGTTTCTTTATTCGATACAAAAATTTTGTAATTTTATTGAAAAATCAAAGAAAGTTGGAATTAAAATTAGTTGTGGAGGGAAAAATAAGGTGTCAACAGTTGCCCCCTCCCTTTGGATAGGGTGAGTAACCCTGGGCAAAGGGGAGTTGACATTTCTAATTTTTGTCCGACCACAAATTCGAATCTGAAAGAGGTTGGCTTTCGCATGAGTTTCATAGAGTTATGGCCAAACCTCGATATTGGGTTTCCTATATATGTTAGGTTACATGATAATTCGGGCCACTTGTAGTTCATAAAGCTTGATTCAAAGTACGATTTTCAAAAAATTCACAAGCTATCTCGGTTTTAGAGTTTTTGATGAAACCAAAAAGCTGGAGAATAAAGGGATTTGAGGGAGATTTTAATGCAATAAATTTTTATACATAGAGCCTAACCTACATATCCCTGAGAATCAGGAAATCAGACTGTTTGTAGTTTGACTCAATCGGTAGAAAAGATAGTCTTTTATTTCTAACGATCTTTGGCTTAAGATGAGTGATAAGTTGATTGAGTTGTGGAAAAGAGGCTTGTAAACACTAAAACAAGAATGTGGGATCCTTCACACCCATAGGCAAGAACTTTCCTGCATATAATTTCCAAAAATCTAGGTGTACTATCACTTGAATTTGAAAGAAAGAGAAATTTACTCTCGGTATGAATTTAGAAATATATCGAAGGTGAAGTTGAAATAAAAATATCCCAAAATATCTATATGCCTTCTAACAGGGGTGTGGTTGGATGGTGGTGGCAATCTTTCTTTAGCTCGCATCCAAAGAGTTTGACGTCCCTCTTTTGACTATGTCCCATTTTGCTGCTAAGAAAAAGTTCCACGTTGTACTGCGTCCTATTTGGAGTTTTCCGCACCTGTGGTTTTGATTTGAGATTTTTACCCTCTCAGATGCTCTCGACAATGTTTCAAACAAAAGTATTAGTGCTAAACATTATTCATGAAAGAGGTATGTAGTCTTTTACCATATCTCCACATGGGTTGTTACCTGAAAGACGAAGTCATCCTTTCGCGTACCTGTTCGGAAGAAAATAACTTTCAATAATAGACAAAATAACTCTTTTGGTTGTTGCATAATTATCTTATTTGTCGGTTGAATATGTCTTCAAAATGAGGTGATTCTTTTGGACACCGATGACACTTTATGCAGAATGGTCCCTGTAACTGTGTAATATTATGCTGAGGTGAACCATTTTGGTTGCCTATGATAACCTTTCTGGTTATTGACAATAATTCTTTGCATATGATCTCGGGTAAGTCTTTTTTATCTTTTGTATCGATACGACTTATAGATTTCCCTTGAATCGTCAATCTTTGGATAATCTTACGCATTATTTGATATTGGATACGAGGAGACTTATAGATATCCTTTGAATTGCTAGATTTTAGGTAATCCTGCACATTATCCAGCCTTGGATAAGAGATGACTTACATATATCCCTCTAATCGCTAGCTTTTAGGTGTTCCAGAGCATCCTCCGACCTTGGATACAATATGACTTATAGATATCTCTCAAATTGCTAGTCCTTGGATAATCCTACACATAATCGATCTTGGATATGACGCGGATTATAGAGAACCCTTGGACGTATCAATTTGATAATCTCACATATTCTTTGATAAGGATTTAGTTGTGACTTATGGATAACCTTTGGACTATCAATTTTTGGGTAACCTTGCATACTATCCGGTTACAATGTTGTTGCGGCTTACGGATGACCTATGGGCTATCAACTCAAAGGTAATCTTGCACACTATCCTATTTTAAATAATATGACTCATAAATGATCCTCAAATTGTTAATTTCAAGGAAATCTCATATGTCATTTGCTTTTAGATAGCGACTTAAAGACTTCCCTTTAAAACACATGCTTTTGATATAATCAGATATTGATAAAATAATGAGATATCCTCGATGCCAGCATATGCTATCTCGTGTCCCAACAAATATTAGATGATGATGATATCCTCGATGCCATTATATAATATCTCACGTGTCAACAAATATTAGATGTTGATGATATTCTCGACACCAGCGCATGCTATCTTGTGTGTCAATAATTATTAGATGCTGATGATATCCTTATCACCAGCGTATGCTTTCTCGCGTGTCAATAGATATTAGATGCTGATGATGTCCTCGACGCTAGGGTATTCTATCTCACGTGTCCAAAGATATTAAATACTATTGATATCCTCGACGCTAGTGTATGATATCTCGAGCGTCATTAGATATCTAATGCAGACGATACCCTCGACGCCAGTGTATGATATCTCGTGCGCCATTAGATATTTAATACAGATGATACCCTCGATGCCAGCGTATGATATCTCATTCATTATTAGATATTTAATATAGATAATACCCTCGACGCCAACGTATGATATCTCATGTATCATCAGATATTTAAGGCGGATGATACCCTTAACGCCAGCGTATGATATCTCAAGCATCATCAGATATTTAATACAGATGATATCCTCGATGCCAGCATATGATATCTCGCACATCATTAGATATTTAATGCAGATGATATCCTCGATGACAGCATATGATATCTCGCACACCATCAGATATTTAATGCTGATGATACCCTCGATGCCAGCGTATGATATCTCGCTCATCATAAGATATTCAATGCAGATGATATCCTCGACTCCAATGTATGATATCTCGTGTGTCATCAGATATTTAATGCGGATGATACCATTGACGCTAGCGTATGATATCTCGCATGTCATCAGATATTTAATGCAGATAATATCCTCGATGCCAGCGTATGATATCTCACGCGTTATTAGATATTTAATACGGATGATATCCTCAATGCCAGTATATGATATCTCACGCATCATTAGATATTTAATGCGGATGATACCCTTGACGCCAGTGTATGATATCTTACGCATTATGAGATATTTAATGCAGATGATATCCTCGACGCCAGCATATGATATCTCCACATCATCAGATATTTAATGCGATGGTTCTCTTGGCGATGAAAATGATATGCGATGGCCCTCTTGGCAATGGAATGAGATGAAATGCCCCTCTTGGCAATGAAGATGGTTTCAAATAAATCCATTTTTCTACGATTTTCATTCATATGTGTACCTGTAATCAAGATAGACAGTCAGTAGACACAAAGTCACTTTTGCTAGCGATTATTTTTAGAACAATTCTAATACAATATTTATAAAGAAGATAAGGCGCCTTTGTTTGTCCTTCATAGTCTCAAGAAATGAGATAGACAATTCAAAAGGTCTTCAATAAATGGGTATTAAATCATCTTTGGGGCTACTCAAAAATACCATTCTTGAGCATCATATTCTCCGGTGTAGCTCCCAACTTGCTTGGGGATTTTTGAAAAAGACTCTTATTTTTGTGTATTGATCCCTGTATCCACAAAAACATGATTAGTTTTCAGTGAAACTACTTTGTGTTGACCTTTTTCGATCCTTGATTTGCTCCTTGCCATCTTTCGAGTACTCCGTCGTGTTGGGACTTCCACCCTTACTCCCCGTTCTAATAGATGCCTAGGCAATTGCTAAGTAAAATATTTGTATAGATTTTTGAAAGTAGTCTTAAATTTAGACAATTGTTTTGAAAGTTTCTATAAAAGCTTTAGAAAATCTCTGCCAGTCATGTCATGTACTAGCTCAACGAACGTATTTCCCTTGGTTTGGACTATATCCGATGGAGAATTTCAAAAACTCATCATCATTGTTGGAGGGTTCTTTAAACAGTTCTGTCATAGCTGGAGATTCAGTCTACCTAGACTTTGTCGCAGCTGGTGGCTTCAAAAGTTTGACTTTGACCTCTGGTGCTAGAAAATTTTAAATATATTCCAATATTTGGTAGAAATTTTGAGGCCTTTCTCAAAATTTTCTGCCCCAGTTTAAAGTTGTTTGATATGATATCAACTCGAGAGGATCCAAAGTCTTTGTTGGTCTTCGTTTTCTTTGTTGGATGATGATCTTTCTCTTGTGAACTTTTGAGGTTCCTTCTCGAAAATTCTGCCCCAATTTCCATTTTCTGGGGTTGCATGACCGAGCCGTTGGGGCACCTATGTATCCCATTGAAGTAGAAATCAGGTCAAACGTAGTTCAGGACTATGATAAGGATATATATAAAATTTTAATGGGTTGACCGAAGCTGACATAGGCCGCCTACGTATCCCTTTCTTGAGAATTTAGATCATCACATAGTTCATACATAAAAGAAGGGATAATTAATCCTAAGGGGTTGAACGAAGCCGACATAGGCCGCCTACGTATTCCTTTCTTGGGAATTCAGGTCAAACGTATTCATACTTACAAGGAAGGGATAAATTCTCCTAAAGGGTTGATCGAAGCTGACATAGGCCGCCTACATATCCCTTTCTTGGGAATTCAGTTCAAATGTAGTTCATACATAAAAAAGGAATAAATGGTCCTAGATACTCTTATCTATCTTACTAGGATAGAAATAATCACTCTATGGATGACATGATGTTTTCATTACGTTTGTCTTGACAGAACGAAGGATCAAATATCTAATTCTCTTAGTCATCGCCTTCTTAGTTAACCACCTCGGTTTCCTCTAGATTAGGCTTCTTTCATTTTCGAACTCTTTGACTCTTCTATTGACTATTATAGGTCTATCGTTATCTTTCTTCTTGACATGACATAACAATGGTATGTTTTAATTTATTGGTATACGACGGGTGATGAGTCATGACTGGAGTAGAGGTCCAATTCAAACAATGTTTTCTCCAATTAATCTTCCATGATCCCAGTTGTCTTGAAAAATTCTTCCTTCACATTTTTCTTATTCCATCCTCGAGACATTTTTTATAGGTTTTGAAAACTGATTGGTAGAGCCCATTTTTACTACTAGTCTTTTTTCTTTTCCTGTAGCAACGCGATAGTCAAGAAGGGGATCTTTTATTGACTTTGATCTAGTGAAGTAGGGTCATTTTGTGCCAACACAAAGCAGTTTCTATTATCTTCAAAGTAAAAACAACTCAAACGCTGATGTGTTAGATTTCGTTAGTAATAAGTAAAGCAAGATGACAAGGTAGGAAGTAAACACATAGAGTAGTTTCTCATCTCATGCGAATTGATCCATGAAGTAATGATGACTCGAGAATTTTAATGAAAATTTTTTTTCTCAATGATATGGATAGGTGGAATTTATCAGGAAGGCTCAACTTTTCTACTTTTCGACCTTATTACTTCTTTAAAAAAATGGAGGACGACAGAGCTTTTGAAGACATGGGTCGGGCCGGAAGTCTGCCTACATATCTCACGGAGGAGAAATTAGGATCTACATAGTTAGAAACTATAACGACTTTCTTTGATTCTAAAGTCAACTTTCCTAAAATGGTAGCTATCATTTTGGAAGTTTTAAGAATGACTGAGGACTTTTCTGAGAAACTTGGGAGACTTGGAGTATGTTTAGTCAGAATTTTGTATAGTGGGGTATATTTCTGCCTAGAGATGCTCTGTGGAAAATGAGGCTGGATCGCTTTGCCTTTGATTCAAATAAACGTAGAATGTATAAGCACATAAGTAGTTATATCACACAAACATATTGTAATGAACGTGCATACTAATTGGGTGACCCTTTTGAGACAAGGGTTGGCCTAATGTATTTGAAGAAAATATATGTTTTTTTTAAAATCAAACCTTTATCCCCCCAAAACCATCATAGGTGTACATAAATGGCATAAATATCTACAAAAATTGCACAAAAGGGATGCAATCTTTAGGGAAAGGGAAAATAACATGAGAAAAAGAACAATGTCCCGCGTAAGGGATAAGAAGTACTAGCTCCTGAATGCTCTTCTATCGGCCTTTACCCTCTTAGCTTTGTCTATTTTTGTCATTGTCGGCATCCATTGATGATCAAGCGATTTCTGTATAACTGTGCTCTAGATGCAACCGTTAAAATTGATCAATTTTTTTCTTGGCTAGCTTCAATTCCTCCCTCAATTGGTGTATGATTGAGGCGTCCTTACTCAAAAGTAAGTAAAACAAGCCTTCTCCCAACCCTAAAGGATAATGGATTGAATTAAACAAACATATATTTCTTCAACACATAAATATAATTCGTCTGTAATGGACTCGGGGTCAATAGACGCAGGGCAAGTTTTGTAATGGGCCTAATACCCCCTTTGTGTATTTAGTCGTCCTAGGCTTATGCCTAGAAAGGATTTTGGTTTCGCTCTATCCTAGGTGTCTATAGTGGGTTTGAACCAGGTTCCCAAGTGAACGACGTGGGTTTGGAAATACAAATAGCCATCAAACTACTCACGTGCTAATAAATCATCGTATTTCCAACACCTTATTTGGAATTGAACAACAGGGGCCGGGACATCCACGATACCCCAAAAATAGTTTAATAAGTCAATGCAGGATTATGCTATGAGATGCAATAATTAAATACCGTGAAATCGAAATATATAAACACGTAAACAGTTAATCAAAAGATGAAATCAATCATTTGGTTAGAACCTAGTTAAATAATCTGCAGCAGAGTCGTCTTTTCTGTTTTGCCCAAATTTTGACATTTGAAGAGTCGCCACTTAATTTATTTGAAAAGAAATTAAGAAAACTTTATAAGATACATTAAACGATCCAAAACAGAAAAATCATTTAAGTTAGAGATTCTAGGTAAGCGATTCCTATAAACGTTTTAGGAAGTTTTAAGCATCTAAAACGTCCGCTAACTTGTGGTTATTCGGATTGTTTAAAAATATCTTTTGACTAACTTCAAAAGGATTGATTTGTTGAAAAGTGATTGATTTTTTTTTTTAAAAGACTTGTGTAAAATAGATTTGGACGACTTGGTAGGAATTTTAACTAAGTCTAAATAAACTAATAAGCAAATAAATACATAAAAGGGGAAAAGGAGAAAATGAGACTTAGGCAATTGGGTCCAAATGAATAGACCCTATACTAATCTAATTGGACTTTTGGACCACTTGCACCTGTCCAAATCTAAATGTCGGGCCTTGGCCTGTAACCTGTCCTAAACTATTTTTTCAGGCCCGTGGACCCAAAATATGCTTCACCAGTATTAAATTACAACTTTGATTCGAGGCCCAAATGAATAAATAAAATAAATAAATAAATAAAATGAAAAAAGAGACTTTCAAGTCTCTTGGTTGCTTCAAAGATGGATTTTGACCTGCCTTTCTTCTTTCGACCCCTCGTATTTGTACTACATAATCGGTGTTCAAAGTCTTCTAAAGGGTCGAGCCTCAATGGCCCATTGCATGATGCAAGGGGAAAGAGTCCATTTGGACTCCCAAATAGGTTCATGCAAAGAAAAAGATATATGAATTAATATTGACTCTAAATTTATAACCAACACACAAAGTGTAAAATAATTCACCAATTCGGAAGATAACATATATCAATCAAAGTGTCTTAAATTAATAGGAGATGACTTAATATCAATTCAGAACTGGTAATCCTAACTCACTGTTAAACACTTGAACAATTAATAAACACTTCAAAAATTAGTGGAAAAACATGAATGATCCAAAATTTACTCAAATTCAAGCAGTTTTTTCACAATAAGCAAACAAAAAATCAATAACTATTCACTAAGGTTCAAAGCATTTTCTAAGACAGGATATCAGTTAAACTTTAATTCTGACGCAAACAAATTAGCTCAAAACTTAAAAAAGAAATAGATTACTTCAAATAATCAAGCAAAGCCATCCACTTTTACTTTATGTATATTCATCAATTCTTTATTTTTGAACCAAGAAAACACTTACGGCTATTCCATAACAACAGAGAAAATTGAAGATAGACAATAATATGATAAATCTTAAAATAGTTTATCGAACAATATCAACTGTAAGCCAAAGAACAACGTAGAAGCTGAAAAAGATTGCAAGCAGAAACTAGGCCTTAGAACAGTGACATCATACTCTCATTCTCAATCTAGAGATTAAATTACGGTTACTTCAAAAGGAAAGTGAAAACTTGTTTTTGCACCACATCAGAATCACAACAATACCATATCAAATCAAGAGGGTATCACCACAGACAATAATTCGGTAGCAATCAAATACAACAACTGAGTTATGAACACTCTTGAACCTTTCAGGGCCTAGACCAATTTCAATCCAAATCAACTAAAAGGACACAAAAACACTTCTAACAGGAGGCGACTTAATCTAAATTATTTTTGAAATAAACCTTAATGAATACACTACTGAAAAGAGTTAAACAAGGAAAAGGGTAACATTCAAACATGAAGCTTTTAAAACTGAATACAAAATAAAAACTTCAAAACCAAAAAGGACAAACAACTAGAAACACCAATATCATATAAATCCTATGGTCTTCATGGCCTCTACAGAGAACAAATCCCAGTGCATCTGAGAGAACAAAATTAACTACTACAAAAAATGAAAATGACGCAGAATCATGAGAAAGAAAGCATCGAGGAGTTTACCTCTTTCGGTGCAGCAAAATGGAACCATAAGTTTAGTCGTAATCAACCACTACCTCTACCTAAGAGAATCGTCATTAATTCGGGAACTTCGATTAGCCAACGAACTTCACGAAAAAAAATTTTACTAAAAAAGATTGTGATTTTGCTCCAAGGTCTTTTCACCTTTCGAGACCTCTCTTTGCAGCCTAACAACGAGCGTTATACAGGTAGCTGGAATTTTTGATGGTTCCAATTCTCTTTCATCGATATGGGAGGAAAATGAAATGAGGGTATTCTTAGAATTCTTAAAGTGAAAAAATTCAAAATTCAAAATGAGAATCCGGATGAGCTATCAAATGTATGAAAATTGTACAAGTTTTGAACCAATTGATGCTGAGCTATTGAAGAGAATCGTGGGTTTCTAGGGTTGAGAACGGGTTAGGTTTGGGTTGAAATGGTTCAGTTTGTGTTGGGTTTTGACGGGTTTGGGTTGTTGGATTTTAGGTCGCCGGGTTGTTGGACCGGCTGGTTGTACGTTCTTGACTGTATTGGCATTGTACGTAGATTGGGTGTTGTTGTTGTTGTTGATGTTTCAGGTTGTTGAGTATGTTGAAGCAGAAAAGAGCATCTAAAGGGGTTTGGGCCTGGTCAGACAACTGTAGTTGGGCTGGATTTATTGGGCTTGGTGGTACTGTTGCTATAAGATCGGGTCAGGGGAAAAAGGAGTATGGGCTAAGTTATTTTGCCCTGATGTTGGGCTGGTAGGGTTATGGGTTAATTGGGAATAAAGGGTAGATTAGGTCAATTTTGGGGTTATTATAAAAAAATAACCCCAATTAGATTGGGAATTAACTAAATCTATTTAAATTTTGACTAAATTCAAAATCAATTGGCCAATTGCATTGCAATTAGGGCCAGTTTGATTTTGATTATAGCTAAATTTAATTAATTATCTGATTTAAATCAAAATTCTATACGAATTAATACCTCGTTCAATCCCGAGCTTCTTGATTTATTAAAATTAAACACATCTTTATCCACACAAAATATTTTGCGAGTAAATTACATTTGAATCAAGATTTTAATCATTTAATATTTACTTCAAGACAAATCTTAATTAAAATTTGATATTTTATAAAAGATAGATATTTAAGTAACAAAATTATATAATTTCGTATAATTGAATATGATAATATATAATCACTACTTAAAATGACAACTTACCCAGATAAATTCTTTCAAAAAGTTTTCTTATTCGATAAAATAAATGTTGTAATTTTATTAAAAAATCGAAGAAACTCGGAATTAAAATTAGTTGTGGAGGGAAAAAATTAGGTGTCAATAATGACCACTTGCCTTTGATTGAATTCGCATATAATAATAGCTATCACTATAGTATTCAGATGGCTCTGTTTGAGGCTCTTTATGGTAGGAAATATAGATTTCTAATTGGGTGGTTTAAGGTAGGTGAGGCCACAGTAGTAGGGCCTGATTTAGTGTTTGATGCCTTAGAGAAGGTTCAATTAATCAATGAAAGGCTTAGGGCATCCCAGAGCCAACAGAAATTGTATGTTGATGTGAGGAAAAAAGATCTCGAGTTTGAGATTAGTCATTTTATGTATCTAAAGATCTCTCCCATGAGAGGAGTGAAGAGGTTCGGCAAGAAGGGGAAGCCCATTCCCCGATATGTTGGTCCTTTCAGAATTCTCAGTCGTTTAAAAAAGGTAGCTTATGAGCTTGAGTTGCATTTAGTCTTAGCTTCAGTGCACCCAGTATTCCATATCTCCTTGCTAAAGAAATGCATTGGTGACCCAAAGTCCCCTTAGAAAATGTAAGCATTTAGAATGATCTTTTTTTCGAAGAGGTCCCAGTCGAAATCCTTGATCATCAGATTTGCAGACTGAGGAACAAAGAATTTCCCTTGGTCAATGTTCTTTAGCAAAACCAGTCCGTTGAGGGAGCTACTTGGGAAGCAAAGGCAGATATGTAAACCAAGTATCCTCACCTCTTCTCTGCAAACTCAGACTCTGCTTAAAGTAATTGTCTTCCTTAGATTTACTCAGTTCCATGCTTAGTTATAGTTATAAACTTATTATCAGTTACCGTTGCATGTCATTCTCATGACAGTCATGCATTCAGAAATCAGTTCAGCCATGTAATCATGTTTCAGTTGTGCATGTTCTGTGTGTAAAATCAGTTCCTCAGTATTTTTAGCTTAAATCAGTCTCATTCAAGGACGTATGTTTCCAAGGGGTAGATATTGTAATACATCATATTATCCTAGCTCAGTTTATCTCTCAATACACGAAAATTCCTATATAAAATTTTCAAAATACTCAAAATTTTCCAGCTTAAGACCCATCATTGTGTAGAATATTTCACGACCCTAATCAGTCTAACCACGAGATTTAATCCCTAATATCCTAATTAAGTCATTATTCTATTCAATTCTTCCCAAAATAAAAAACATTCTCTCAATTATCAAAAACCCTAGCCATCAAGAATCAAGGTCAAATCTCAAGAACACTTCCAAGAATCTTTAAGAAGTTAAATTCTCAGGTATGTTAGATGTTCATCCATGGGTCCTTACCACCCATGGATCCCAAGAATCCCTTTTCAAAATACAAGATTGAGATTCTATGAATTACATGTTTGAGTTGAATTGTGTTCATGTGTGTATTGTTATATGGTTTTCAATTCATGATTATCTATAAATTACATGAAATTAAGAGAGCATGTGTGATGAATTATGTGATTCTCATGTTAAATACTTGAAATTACAATTTGAATGTTGTAGCCATGATATTTATATATATGTTTATTATTATATGAAATAATCATGCTCCCCAAATGTTTGCTAGAATGCCTATGTGAATTGAATAGTGCAATCATGACATGTTATCATGTGTTTCCCCATTCATGTATAAGTTCATGCCATGCAAGTGTTTGACAAAATGTCCCAATGAATAAATCATGACTAAGTGATTAGCTAGGATGCTTTCAAGATTGTGCCATGTTTTACTATTAGTGCCATTGAGTCCTGGGGGTATTTAATTCCCGAGAAATTTAGTTGTTTACCTATAATTATAGTAGTTACTGAATAGTCTCAGTAATGTCACGAATAGTAGTACTTAGTAGTACAAACCTCAGTAAAACTCAATCCAGTTCCATTCAGTCTAATAATCAGTGTCGTTCAATTGGGAGTAGGATTCAGCACCGAGTTAACCCAAGGATGAGGGATTACATGTCAGTAGAGGGTGTGATCCTTAGTAGCAGTCCTTGCATTCCATAACTATGTAACCAACGTAGGTTGAGATATCAACCTACCAGTTGAGGGTTTATAAGGTGTTTACCTGCTAGTTCTGTGTAATACCATTCTCATCTGGGAACCTGCCAGTAGAGGGTGACCCTTAGTTCTTTGAGATGACATTTCAGTAGATCCACATAACCAGTGTCTGTACCCATGACACGGTACTGACACCCTTCCAACTGGGGTTAATGGTTAGACCCCAATCAGTTCATTGAGGGGCATGTCGATTAGATGATTATCTCCTTCAATCTCTGTTTCATTCTTCAGTATAGAACTCAGTTCAATCCTATAGAGTCAGGACTATCAGTAACAGTCACCCAGTTATTAGTAATTCAGTTATCAATAATCTTAAATATCAGTTACTCAGTTGTTAGAACTCAGTACTCAGTTTTAGTATAACTCTCAGATACAAAATATATATATATATATATATATATATATATATGCACAGTATTGCATACTCGGTGTTTAAAGAAGTTTTAGTTATCCATGTACTCTCATTCAGTTATATTCATATCATTTAGTCTGTTACTGTTCATGCATACGAACTCCTGTATTGTAGCCTTACCTCATCTATCATACTCATTTCTTACGCTATGATGTCTCATATCATAGTTTCAAATACTCATGTTCCTGATCGCTCATAGCCAAATTTAGTTAGCAACATCAAATTCAACAGCGAGTCCTCATCTATTAAGGATATTCTTTTATTTTAGTATTAAAATAGATTCAGTATTTTGTTAGCCGGGGTTAATTAGGGGTTTGTCCCATCAACTCCACATGTAGACATTCAGTTAGAGATTTTTTAGACTAGACTAGTTCAGACAGTATTCAATTTTCAGATATTGTTATCAGTTGCTATATTTATCAGTATTCAGATTATGAACCTTATGGCATTTTAGCCTAACTTTTGCATTATTTCAGTATTATTATTTAGTGCTCACAGCAAGTACCAGTCATGGGTTAGCTTATGGTCCTTCGGGGTCGTAAGCACTGTGTAGTGTCTGAGGTGTAGACTCGGGGCATTACTAGCTTGGTATCAGAGCCCAAGCTTCAACAGAGTCCTAGGGAGTCTGAAATTTGCATCAAGTAGAGTCTTGTGCATGGGTATGTAACGCTCCACACTTATGAAAAAGATAATGTGAGACATTTTATGAAAAGTTTCCCTTCTTTCAGTATTTATATCGTGCAAGTGAGCATGAGCTCAAGCTAAACTCTTAGTCTAATTCATCTTTCCCTTCCATTTATAGAACATTCCTACCAGAAAAGCTAATGGAAGAAGGAATAGAAATCAGCCAGTACCTCAGCCCGTTCAGGAAGATCTCCTGAATGAGCATGTCTCTCATACAGAATTCAGAGCTACATTAACCACTCTAGCCCATTCCATGGTATCTCAGAATGAACGTCCAGCTGCTGTTCAGGAAAACCTAGTGAGTAATACTACTACAGCCATATTTGAGACTTCACCCGAATGAACCCTCTGTTGTTTTTGGGTTCTAAGTCTGAAGAGGATCCATAGGAGTTCCTTGATCAGGTGCAGAAAGTCATAGACATTATGAGAGTGACTTCCAGTGAGAGTGCCCAGTTAGCTTCCTATCAGGTACAAGATGTAGCTCATACGTGGTTTAAGTAGTAAAAGGTAGGCAGGGGCATAGATGCCGAGCCCATAGAATGGGAAGAGTTTGCTACTGCTTATCTAGATAGATTCTTTCCCTTAGAGTTGAGAAAAGCCAAGGTGTTAGAGTTCATCAACCTTTGGTAAGGCAATATGAGTGTGAAAGAGTGTTCCCTTAAATTTACCTAGTTATCCAGGTATACTCCCCATGTTGTAGCAGACAATAGGTCCAAGATGAACACATTTATATCTGGGGTGTCAGAGAGTGTGGTCTAGGAGTGCAGGACCACAATGTTAATTAAGGAGATGGACATATCCAGGCTAATGGTCCGTGCTCAGTAGATGGAAGAGTCTAAGAATAACGACAAAGAGAGAGAAAATAAGAGAGCTACAATTGGTAGCTTTAATTTTACTAAGCCTAAGTCAGAAGGCGATAACCGTTCCCAATTTCACCCAAAATCTTTAGTTCCAGCTCCATCCTCATCTAGTTCTCTAGCACCTAAGTTCAAAAATGATAACAAAGATAGGGCGCCAGGCTCTAAGTCTCAGGGTAGTGTCAGTAGTGCCCGAACAAATCCTCTTTGTCAGAAATATGGTAGAAACCATCAGGGTATCTGTCAGCAGTGATGTATATTTTAGGTATGGCAAGATAAGTCATAGAATCAAAGATTATCCTTAGTCAGGTTCACAGGATCAGTACAATCGTCCCCCAATACAGTCCAATTGCCAGAATCAGTAGGGTGGCACTTTTAGTGCCACCAGTGGGAAATGCCTAAACTGGCTTTATGCACTTCAGTCCAGACAAGATTAGGAAAGTTCTCCTGATATGGCCACTGGTACGTTACAAATCTTTTATTTACATGTTTATTCCTTATTAGATCCAAGAGATTCTCTGTCTTTCGTAACTCCTTATATAGCGATTAACTTCGTAGTCAGTCCTAAAATCCTAACAGAGCCTTTCTCAGTCTCTACCCCATTGGGTAAGTCTATCATAGCCCGATGGGTATACAAGAACTTTCCGATTATGGTATCTCAGAAAGTTACTTCAACAGACCTTGTAGAGCTAAAGATGATGGATTTTGATGTCATTTTCAGCATAGATTAGCTCCATTCATTCTATGATTCAGTTGATTGCAGAAACAAGGTTGTTCATTTTTAGTTTTCTAAAGAACCAGTCCTTGAATAGAGGGGTAGTACCACAACGCTTAAGGGTCATCTAGTTTCGTACGTTAGAGTAAGAAAAATGATATCCAAGGGGTGTATTTACTATCTTGTCTGAGTCAGACTCTAGTTCGGAGACACTCAGCCTTGAGTCAGTTCGAGTAGTAAATGAATTCTCAGATGTATTCCCCGAAGATCTTCTCAGAATTTCTCCCAAAAGGGAAATTGACTTCGGAATAGACCTTTCTCCAGATACATAACCTATTTCTATTCTGCCATACAGGATAGATCCAGCTGAACTTAAAGAATTAAAAGAATGGTTAAAGGACCTTTTAGACAAGGGTTTCATCAGACCTAGTGTTTCCCCGTGGGCCATACCAGTCTTATTCGTGCATAAGAAAGAGGGTTCACTTAGGATGTGTATAGACTACCATCAGTTGAACAAAGTCACAGTTAATAATAAGTACCTACTTCCTAGAATCGGTGACTTGTTTGACCAACTTCAGGGTTCCAGTTACTTTTTTAAGATAGACCTCAGATCCGGCTATCATCATCTCAGAGTCAGAGAATGTGACATTCCAAAAACAGCTTTTAAAACTAGGTATTGTCACTTCGAATTCCTAGTCATGTCATTTGGTCTCACCAATGCCCCCAACAGTTGTAATGGACTTGATGAATCGAGTGTTCAAGCAGTACTTAGACATGTTCATCATAGTTTTCATCGATGATATTCTTGTCTTCTCCCGTACCAAAAATGATCATGCAGACCACCTCAAAATAGTATTGCAGACTCTTAGAGCCCATCAGTTGTTCACCAAATTCAGTAAGTGAAAATATTGGCTAAGGTTAGTAGCTTTCCTTGGTCATATTATTTTTGGTAATGGCATTAGAGTTGATCCTCAAAAGATTAAAGCAGTAAGAAATTGGACTAGGCCCATTTCTCCATTAAATATCAGGATTTTCTTGGGTTTGAAGGGCTATTACCAATGGTTTATTGAAGGATTTTAATCTATTGCATCCCCCATGTACAAATTGACTCATTAAAAAGTCAAGTTTCAGTGTTCAGATTCCTGTGAGAAGAATTTTCAGGAATTGAAGACTCAACTCACCTCAACCCCAATTTTGACTTTGCCAGATGTTTCAGATAGGTTTGTTGTGTATTGTGATACTTCCAGAGTTGGGTTGTGTTGTGTTTTGATGCAGAGAGGTAAGGTCGTAGCCTACACCTTCAAACAACTTAAGCCTCATGAAAAAAATTACCCTACCCATGATTTTGAGTTAGCAACAGTAGTGTTTGCCCTAAAGATTTGGAGGCATTATTTGTATGGGGTGCATGTTGATATGTTCACAGACCATAAGAGTTTGCAGTATGTATTTTCTCATAAGGAATTGAACTTGCATCAGAGAAGGTGTTTAGGTTGATAAACGACTATGAAATGAGTATTTTATACCATCCGGGCAAGGCCAATATAGTAGAAGATGCCCTAAGTAGGTTGTCCATGGATAGTGTTGCTCACGTTGAGGATGGTATGAAGAAATTAGTTCAGGAAGTTCAGCAGCTTGCCAGATTAGGTGTTCATTTGGTTGATTCAACTGAGGGTAGTGTGTGGGTTCAGAATAGTTTGGAATCATCTTTGGTTTCTAAAGTGAAAGAAAAGAAAGATAGAGATTCCAGTATAGTCAAGTTAAAAGAGTCAGTTAGAGATCAGAAGGTAGAGGTTTTCTCCCAGGGGGGATATGGTGTGTTGCGTTGCTAGGGTAGACTGTGTGTGCCGTGTGTTGATGAGTTGAGATGGCCAATTCTTGTAGAACCGCATGATGTGCGACACTCTATTCATCCAGGGGCCACTAAGATATACCATAATTTGTAGGAGATCTATGGGTGGAGTGATATGAAGAGAGATATTGTAGAGCTTGTAGCTAAGTGGTCAATGTGCCAGCAGGTTAAGATTGAGCATCAAAAGCCTAGTGGGTCCATATAGGAGTTCAATTTTCCTACTTGGAAGTGGGAGGAAGTGAATATGGAATTCATGACAGGTTTGCCTCGTACTCATCATCAGCATGATTCTATTTGGGTCATTATAGACAGGATGACCAAATCAGCCCATTTCTTACCAGTCCATACTTCTTATTCAGCCGAGGACTATGCCAAGCTCTATCTCGGAGAGTTGGTTAGGTTGGACGGTGTTCCATTATCTATTGTCTCAGATAGAGGTACTCAGTTTACCTCTTGCCTTTGGAAAGCCCTCCAAAAGGGTCTTGGTACCCAAGTTCACCCCAGTACAACTTTTCACCCTCGGAGAGATGGTCAATCATAAAGGACTATTCAAACTCTAGAAGATATGTTAAGGGTGTGCGTTTTTGACTTTAAAGGTATTTGGGATGACCATTTTCGTTTGATCAAATTCACATATAATAATAACTATCACTTTAGTATTCAGATGTCTCTGTTTGAGGTTCTTTATACTAGATATATAGATCTCTAATTATTTGGTTTGATGTAGGTGAGGCCGCAATAGTAGGGATTAATTTAGTGTTTGATGCCTTAGAGAAGGTTCAGTTGATCAGAGAAAGGCTTAGGGTGTCCCAGAGCCGACAGAAATCATATGCTGATGTGAGAAAAAAATCCCAAGTTTGAGATTGGTGATTTTATGCATCTAAAGATCTCTCCTATGAAAGGAGTGAAGAGTTTCAACAACAAGGGGAAGCTCAGTCCCCAATATGTCGGTCTTTTCTGAGTTCTCAGCCATTTTGGAAAGGTAGCTTATGAGCTTGAGTTGCCTTTACACATAGCTTCAGTGCACCCAGTATTCCACGTCTCCTTTCTAAACAAATGCACTGGTGACCCAATACTTATAGTCCCGTTAGAAAGTGTAAACATTCAGAATGATCTTTCTGTTGAAGAGGTCCCAGTCGAAATCCTTGATCATCAGATTTGCAGACTGAGGAACAAAGAAGTTCCCTTGGTCAAAGTTCTTTGGTAGAACTAATTCGTTAAGGGAGCTACTTGGAAATAAAAAGCATATATATGGACCAAGTATCCTCACCTCTTCTCTACAAACTCAAACTCAGTTTGAGGTAACTGTCTTTCGTAGATTTACTCAATTCCATGCTCAGTTACAGTTACAAACTTAGTATCAGTTGCTGTTGCATATCATTCCCATGATAGTCATGCATTCAGGAATCAGTTCAGTCATGTAATCATGTTTCATTTGTTCATGTTTAGTGTGTAAAATTAATTCCTCAGTATTTTCAGCTTAAATTAGTCTCATTCGAGGATGAATGTTCCCAAAGGGGAGCTATTGTAATACCCCGTATTCTCCTAGGTTAGTTTAGCTCTCAATACACGAGAATTCCTATATAAAATTTTCAAAATACTCAGAATTTTCCAGCTTAAGACCCATCATTGTGTAGGAAATTCCATGACCCTAATCAGTCTAAACACGAGATTTAATCCCTAATATCCTAATTAAGTCATTATTCTTTTCAATTCTTCCCAAAATCAAAAGCATTCTCTCAATTAGCAAAACGCCTAGCCTTTAAGAATAAAGGTCAAATCTCAAGAACACTACCAAGAATCTTTAAGAAGTTAAATTTTCAGATATATTAGATGTTCATCCATGGGTCCTTACCACCCATGGAGCCCAAGAATCCCTTTTCAAAATACGATTGAGATTCCATTACATGTTTGTGTTGAATTGTATTTATATGTATATTGTTATATGGTTTTCAATCCATGATTATTTACAAATTACATGAAATTAAGATAGCATGTGTGATGAATTATGTGATTCTCATGTTAAATCCTTGAAATTACAAGTTGAATATTATAGCCATGATATTTATATATATATGTTTATTATTATGTGAAATAATCATGCTCCCCAAGTGTTTGTTAAAATGCCTATGTGAATTGAATAGTGCAACCATGACATGTTATCATGTGTTTCCCCATTCATGTATAAGTTCAGGTCATGCAAGTGTTTGACAAAAGGTCTCAATGAATGAATCATGACTAAGTGATTAGCTAGGATGCTTTCAAGATTATACCAAGTTTTACTATTGATGCTTTCGAGTCCTAGGGGTATTTATACCTGAGAAATCTAGATGTTTACCTAGAATTACAGTAGTTACAGAATAGTCTCAGTAATGTCATGAATAGTAGTACTCAGTCAGTACAAAACTCAGTAAAACTCAGTCTAGTTCAGTTCAATCTAATAATCAGTGTCGTTCAGTTGGGAGTCGGATTCAGCACCGAGCGAACCCAAAGATTGGGGCTCAACTGTCAGTAGAGGGTGTGATCCTTAGTAGCAGTCCTTGCATTCCAGAACTACATAGACAACATAGGTTGAGATATCAACCTGCCAGTTAAGGGTTGATAAGGTGTTTACCTACTAGTTGAGGGTAATACCGTTCTCATCAGGGAACCTTCCAGTAGAGTGTGTCCCTTAGTCCTTTGGTTTAACATTTAAGTAGATCCACGCATCCAGTGTTTGTACCCGTGGCATGGTACCAACACCCTTCCAATTGGGGTTACAAGTTGGACCCCAATCAGTTCAGAGAGGGACATGTCAGTTAGATGATTATCTCCCACAGTTTTAGTTTTATTTTTTAGTATAGAACTCAATTCAGTTCTATAGAGTCAGGACTGTTAGTAACAGTCACCCAATTATCAGTAATTCAGTTAACAGTAATCTCATATATCAGTTACTCAGTTATTCAAACTCAGTATTCAGTTTCAGTATAACTCTCAGATACAGTATATATATATATATACATGCACAATATTACATACTCAGTGTTTGCAACAGTTTCAGTTATTCATGTACTCTCATTCAGTTATATTCATATCATTCAGTTATATTCATATCATTCACTTAGATGAACCACTGCATTTCAACCTTACCGTATCCAACATACCAGTACATTTCCATGTACTGATCGCATACTTGTTTCTTGTGCTATAATGTCTCATTTTACAGTTTCGGCCGCTCAGGTTCCTGACCGCACATAGCCAGATTCAGTTAGCAGCAGCAGATTCAGTAATAAGTCCTTATCTATCGAGGATATTCTTTTATTTCAGTATTGCAGTAGATTCAGTATTTTGTTAGCCGGGGTTAGTTGGGGGTTTGTCCCATCAACTTCACATGCAGACAGTTCAGTTAGAGGCTTTTCAGACTAGACTAGTTCAGACAGTATTCAGTTTTCAGATGTTGTTATCAGTTGCTATATTTATCAGTATTTAGATTAGGAACCTTATGGCATTTCAGCCTAACTTCCGCATTATTTTAGTATTATTATTCAGTGCTCACAGCAGGTATCAGTCATGGGTTAGCTGTGGTCCTTCGGGATCGTAAGCACCGTGTAGTGTCCGAGGTGCAGACTCGGGGCATTACATATTGTTATTTTTAATTTTTTTCTTTGCAAAAACGTGTTTAGTTTTCAACTCGCCTCCCTGGCCCCTCTCTCTCTATATATATAGAGAGAGATTGTTGAATTTTATTTTATTGTATCTTATTTAAGATAATTAATTGACAATATATACATATAGATTTTTAGATATTGTCAAAATAATTAATATATCGATTTTGATTTAATAAGGATAAAATTGAAAAGTTGTAATAGCTTTAACTTTAAAATCGGAAATAAAATTTATTTAAATTTCAAAATAATGTACAAAATATTTTTCTATTTGATTTTCAAGATTGTCAAATACATTTAAAGTTAAATTATTTTGAATGGAGTTAACAAAGCATCAACACAAATAATAATCCAATCATTATCTCAATAAAATTTGAATACTTAAACATTTATGTGGTTAGTGTCTCTACACACCTATAATTTAGATTTTAAAAATTCTAGAAATAAAAATAATTGATATATGTTACTTCCTTTTTAACCACGAATTAGGTGCAGAATATATATAGTACATCTTTTTTCTACATATGATAAGATTATCAAAATTTAAAATAGTTTAAATATAAATAAAAATTTATTATATATTTCTCTAACAAATAACTATTAAATGTATTATCCTTTAACAATTTATTCATATTAACGTTATTCCCATCATCACTTAGAGATGATTTTTGTTTGAAGAGAGATTCAAATATAGATATACATACATTACACACAAACACACATTCACACACACATATATGTATTATCCTTTAAGAATTTATTCATATTAACGTTATCCTCATCATCACTTAGAGATGATTTTTGTTTGAAGAGAGACTCAAATATAGATATAAATATATTACACACAAACACACATTCACACACACACACACACACACACACATATATATATATATATATATATATATATATATATATATATATATATATATATATATATATATATATATATATATATATATATATATATATATATATATATATATATATATATATATATATATATATATATATATTTCATTAAATTTCAAAACAAAAATTATGTATATAGAAAATTCATCAATACAAAAGCTATTGAATTGACAACTGCTTAATCTTCTCGTCTTCACCTGAAACTTCTCTTATTATCTAATTAAATAAATAGATATGACAAAACACATAAAATAATATTATCACTTATTTAAATAAAATAATAATTTAAAATGGTTAGAAAATTAACATTTGAAAAGTTAAATGCTTGACTAAAATTCTATTTTATTTACGGAATTGAATGTATTTATTTTAATAAAAAATTAAACGAATAAACTTAGAATAAAAATTATTACTTACTTGAATTCGAGTTTAGATATAGTAGCAAAAATAATTAGTTTATAGTATGATCATCACCCATCTACGTATAAAAATAAAAATATTAAAATAAAAAAAGTATTTAGAAAAATTGGTGGGAATACACTGGGTTTGTTGTTGTTGTTGTTGTTATTTAGAAAATAAATAATATGAAGAATGTCGTCAATAAATTCAATAATAATGCTAATGATCAATAACACAAAAAGAGAAGAAAACTTGGTATTATATATAATTGTAGGAATGTATGTTTATATAAGAGGGATTAAGAAGTTAGAGCTACATTTCAATTCAAATTTCGTTTGAATTCAAATTCAAATAACATATCCATTTGTTAAAAGAAAGTAAGTTATTAATCTTTTTAATTCTTTATTTTTAAAATACAATACACATTTTTCTTATAAGCTAATGATTATTTTATTCATCTTCTGCTTTATAATATATATAGATAAGGTACTCCCTCCATTTTCTTTTACTTGTTACTATTTTTCTCATTGAATTTTTATTTTTACTTGTCACTTTTGACATATTAAGAAAAGACAAAAAAATATTATTTTACCTTTAACATTAATTGTTTATTCTACAAATCATTTTCAAGACATATTACTCTAAACATCAATTAATAGGGATAGTATGGTAAAAACTTAAGTCATCCACAACCCTTAAAGTTTGAAAAATCACTTAGACACCTCAACTAAGACTAGTACCTATTGAATATTTAAATTATTTAAAACACATACCTATTAAACATAAAATGCTAATGTGACAAAAAAAGTGTCCCGCACTTTTCTGAAGTGCGTGATTAAATTTCAAAATAATTTTTTTTCCGTGAAAAAGCTTACACCTTTTATCTTTAATTGATACTTGATACTAAAATAACCAAAAGTATTTTTTTAATTCATTTTAAAAAATAGTAATTTTCTAATTAAGAGAAAATATATTATTTCACCCCAAAAATTATTTACACAACTAACTTTAGACACTTAATGACATGATCCAAATCAGGGCCTTGTCATAATGGGCATCGCAAGTCTAACAAGGACCGGAGATCACCCCCATACCCAATCTAAACAACCAACATATACACTGAGTCATAAGAATTTCGCACATATAATAAGATGGAGATCATTTAGAAAGTAAATGACTTTAGGATAGGTCTATAACCAAGACCAACCCAACCAAGTCAACCGTCCAAAAAAAAACCAACGACCACAAAAAAATAACCAAATTCATATCGGTTCCATAACATACCCAAGTCCACATTTGTTCATACAAAGCCTCTAAAATAATCCAAGAATATCCGATTGGGACATGCCTCCAACCATAGAAAAATCAATATCCAAGTCTAAACCAACAAAGACATAAGAAAACTCAAAGTAAGAAATGGAGCCTTACGAAGATGAAAGCTCACCACTTCAAGTCAATACAAGCTATTCTCCAATCCAAGTCACTGAGCAAGAGGTACAATAGTATGACCAGTCCCTGCATTACGTAGGGATACAACGTCCAAAGACGGTTAGCGGTTGGAGCACTAGCATGTAACTCAAGGATAAGGATATTATAATGCCAACATTTCAAAACCAGTCAATTAATGCACACAATGCAATACATAGATATACATATATATATCATGTCGGGATAGGGAATAAGATTAGCATAAACTTTAAAAATATTAACCTAGGCTGTGTAGCATAACCGTCACATATCAAGTCACCCACATGCTATATGGGCCCAACTCTCCCCTACCTGGAAGGTCTCCAGTGCATGTAGCCGCACGAACCAGAGAATATCCATAACCGTATATTCCTATATAGGGGACTCGAACCTCCCGACATAATCAAGGTGACTTAAGCATCAATACATGTAATGTAGGGAACTCGAACCTCCCATTCATATATTCATTCGGGGGACTCAAACCACCTGGTCACAAAGACACCCGCATCGGCTAGTGCGATTTCCAATATCAGTCCTTTGGACTTTTACTTTCACTGCCCGACTACGCATCCCACTTTAAATCCCAATTAAAATATCCATTACACATACACAACCATTAAATTAATTACTTACCAAGGTATCCCATTGATATCGTCATACCTGTAACACTTGCTAGCGTACCACATGCCATTACCATTATTAATTAATTGTTAATTTGAGATTCGAACCTATTGTCTAATCAAGACATTAACGTAATTCAATATGTTGGGACTCAAACCCATTTAGCCGAGGCCTTCAAAAAATCAATTACCAGTGATTCACAATCATTAGGCCAATTCCTTAGTTCAAAACACAATTCAACATGTGACTATTTTGTTCTCTTAGACATTTTCACAAACACATTGAGGGCATACCTTTATCAAGACCAAAATCAAAGTAAAAACCATCAAGTTTAAGGTTAAACGTGAACTAATTGTTAAACCATAAATACCAAGCACCTATGTGTGAAAAAATATTATTAAAACATGTATATTCATAATTTAAACTAAAAATAAACAATACTTAACAATATACAACAAAACCCTCAACACTGATTTTCGAAACCATCCTTAATGAATCATAAACAAAGATTTAAACACATTATTTTCATGAACTAATAATGAGGGAAGAGTCACATACCTTATTCATAAAGATTCACGGAAAGAACTTGACTCTTGAGCCTCTTGATGAACACCTTGTAGAAACCCAAGCCCAATCTTCAAGAGAGAGTTTAGGAAGGATTTTGAGAGCGTTTTAATCCTTCAACATATGTTATGAGAGGCCACAAAATATTATAAGATGTGGGGTCTTAAGAGTTGGGGCGGGAAATGTTCGAAATACCCTCAGCTTAAACAACTTTCGAATGAATAAATTTCACCCCTAATGCTGACGTGGCATTAAAAAACTGAAAGTGCATATTTAAAAAAAATAATTCTACTACTAATAAATATTATATTATTATTAAAAAATGAAAATTACCCCCTGCCCCACTCTCTTTCACCTTCTTAAAACCCACCCTCCTCACCATCTTCTTCATCTACAAAACCTCCAATCTTATCCTTCAAATTCATCCACCGCACCCATGTTCTTCTATAAAAACCATTTTCTTCTTCTTCTTCAAACACAACCCCATACCTCCACAACACCCCTACCCCACTACCTTCTTCTTCATCTTTTTGTTATTCAAACACCCTCTATCCCCACCTCTTTATTATTCTTCATAACCCCTCTAGTTATTTTTTTTGCTACAAAATGTCATTCCCCTTCCTTCTTCAACCCTAACTTCTTATGCACCTCAATTAATAATTTTTTATTTTTGTAATAGTTTCTTTTTGTCTAGATAAACTAAAGAAATTAAATTCATCAATGAAAATAGGGTAAAATATCAAATTTCGTTCTATCAAAATTAAGATCTCTGTCGGGAAAAAAATTACGTCAACATATCTTAGAATTTCATGAATTAATTAGTGTTGTTATCACAGCCTAAGACTACCCCCTAATCGCGAGAACGATGCTTACGATTACAAGTGGCCACAAGCTAACCCATGAGTTGGTACCTACTGTGAGCACTGAGTAATTGATAATAAAGACATATGCAAAAAACCACTGATAAATGCCATAAGGTTTTAAATACTAAAAAAGTAACTCAATCTGCAAGTCTGAAAATATCTGCAAATATATTGAAATCCAACTAATAACATTGATAAACTGCTTGACTGTCTAAAAAGCCTCTAACTGTTTGACTGTGGAGTTGATGGGATAAGTCTCCAACTAACTCTGACTGACTAAATAATACTGAACTACTAAAATAAATCATGTCCCCAAAAGATGAAGACTCACTGCTACTGCTGCTAAGTCACGTTAGGATGTCTAACTACGGTCGGGGAAATGAGCATCCGAATCTATGATATAAGACATCAAAGTGCGGAGAAAGTATGTGGCCAATACTTTGAATGTACTGGTATATGGGATAAGGTTGGATTGAAATAAATAGGTTCATGTGCATGAAATAACAAATGACTGAACATCATGAGATAACTTATGCATAAATGCATGAAAGCTGTAAATTCTGAGAATGCATGACCAAGCATATAACATGATACTAAAATAGTCTGTAAACTGAAATACTGAAATCTGGTGACTGGATAACCGATGAACTGTATGTTATGATCAAGCAAACCTGAGTTGAACTCTGTACTAAATACTAAACTGAGAATGTGAGAGGTATTGAGTAACTGATATGCCCCAATCTGAGCTAATGGGGTCTAACCTGTAACCCCAATTGGAAGGATCTGTTACCTTAAGATGAGTCTGAGTTTGCAAAGAAATGATGAGGGTACTTGGTTCGCATATTTGCTTATGCTTCTCAATTGCTCCCTCAACGGACTATTCCGCCAAATAACTTTGACCAAGGGAACTTCTTTGTTCCTCAGTCTACGAATCTGATGATCAAGGATATCAACTGGGATTTCCTCGTATGAAAGGCTATCCTGAACATCTGTACTTTCTAAAGGGACTTTTATAGCTGGATCACCGCTACACTTCTTTAATAAGGAAATATAGAACACTGGATGTACTGATACCAAATATGTAGGCAACTCAAGCTCATACGCTACCTTCCCATAATGACTCAAGATCCTGTAAGGGACAACATAACGGGGACTGGGCTTCCCTTTCTAGCCAAATCTCCTTACTTCCTTCATTCAAATAGACTCGGTCACCAACCTCAAATTTAAGATCTTTTCTACTCATATCTGCATAGGATTTCTATCAGCTTTGGGTTGTCTTAAGCCTCTCCCTAATTAACTAAACTTTATCCATTGCATTGAACATCGAATTTGGTCCTATCAAAGCAACCTCACCTGCCTCAAACCAACCGATAGGAGATCTATATCTCCTCCTATAGAAAGCCTCAAGCAGAACCATCTGAATACTGGAGTGATAACTGTTATTGTAGGAAAATCCAATCAATGGAAAATGATCATCCGTCTATCCTTGAAGTCAATAACACAAGCTCTTAACATATCCTCTAGGGTTTGAATGGTCCTTTCTGTCTGACCATCTATCTAAGGATGAAAGGCTGTACTGAGATAAAATTGGGTACCAAGACCCTTCTAAAAAGCTTTTCAAAAGTGAGAGGTAAACTGAGTACCTTTATCTGAAATAATAGACAACGAGACTCCATGCAACCTAACCAACTCTTTAATATAGAGCTTGGCATAGTCCTCGGCTGAATAAGAAGTATGAACTGGCAAGAAATAAGCTGATTTGGTCATTCTATCTATAATAACTCAAATCAAATTGTGATGACGATGTGAACGAGGCAAACCCGTCACAAAACCCATGTTCACCTCTTCCTACTTCCAAGTAGGGATGCTGAAATCCTACAAAGTGCCACTAGGCCTCTGGTGTTCAACCTTAACCTATTGATAATTAGGACACTTAGCTACAAACTCTATAATATCCCTCTTCATACCACCCTACCAATAGATTTTCCGCAAATCATGGTACATTTTAGTGGATCCTAGGTGAATAGAATATGCTCACTATGCACTTATGCAAAGATTCGCAACCTCAAACCATCTACACATGGCACACACAGTCTACCCTGACATTATATCACACCATCTCCTCTTTGGGAGAAAACCTCTACTTTCTAATCTCTACCCAATTTCTTTAACTTAAGTAAATTAGGATCCCTATCCTGCTTTTCTTTCACTTGGGAAACCAAAGATGATTTTGACCTATTCTGAACCCATACACTACCCTCAGCTAAATCCGCCAACCGAATACCTAATCTAGCAAGCTGATAAACCTCCTAAACTAACTTTTTCTTATCATTCTCATATCATTATCATCATGAGCAAAACTACTCATAGACAATCTACTAAGGGAATCTGCCACTACATTGACATTGCCCGGATGATACAACACACTCATATCATACTCTTTCAACAACTCTAACAACCTTCTTTGACGGAGATTTAAATCTTTCAATGACAATACATACTGCAAACTTTGTGATCTGTGAACACATCAACATTCACCCCATAGAGATAATACCTCCAATTTTTAAGGCAAAAAAAATGGATGCTAACTCAAGATCATGGGTAGGATAATTTTTTTCATGGGTTTTAAGCTGTCTAGAGGTATGTTTATCATTGTACCTCTCTGTATCAATACACAACCAAGACCAAATCTGGAAGCATCAAAGTAAACAACAAACCTATCTGTACCATCCAATAAAGTCAAGACTGGGGCTGAGGTGAGTCGAGTCTTCAACTCTTGAAAACCCTTTTCACAAGAATCTGACCATTGAAATTTGAATTTCTTCTGAGTCAATCGAGATATGGGGGATGCAATAGATGAAAACCCTTCAATAAACCACCTGTAATAGCCAGCCAAACCCAAGAAACTCATGATATTTAACAGAGAGATGGGTCTAGGCCACTTTCTCACTGCTTTGGTCTTTTGAGGGTCAACTCTAGTGCCATCACTAAAATAATATTTCCAAGTAAAGCTATTTATCTTAGACAAAACTCGCACTTACTAAATTTGGCAAATAACTGATGGGCTCTAAGAGTCTGCAATATAATTCTGAGATGTTTTGCATGATCATTTTCACTATGACAGTAGACAAGAATATCATCAATGAAGACTATGATGAACATGTACAAGTACTGCTCAAACACTCTTTTTATCAAGTCCATGAAGGCTATTAGGGCATTCGTTAGTCCAAAAGACATAACTAGAAATTTGAAGTGACTATATTGGGTTCTAAAAGCTATTTTCAAAATATCACACTCTGACTCTGAGCTGATGATATTCGGATCTGAGGTCTATCTTAGAGGAATAACTAGTACCTTAAAGTTGGTCGAACAAGTCATCAATCCTTGGGAAAGGGTGCTTATCTTTTACTCTGACTTTGTTTAACTGACGATAATTGATGCACTTTCTGAGAAAACCATCTTTCTTATACACAAAAAGGACTGGAGCACTACATGAGAAAACATTGAGCTTGATGAACCCCTTATCTAAGAGATCTTTTAATTGTTCTTTTAACTCCTTCAGATCAGCTGGTGCTATTTTGTAGGGTAAAATAAAAATAGGTTGGGTATCTGGAAGAAGATCTATTTCGAAGTCAATTTCCCTTTTGGGAGAAACTTTTGGAAGATCTTCAAGGAATATATCTGGAAATTCCCTCACTACAGAAGTTGACTTGAGAATGGGTGTCTCAGAACTAGAGTATTTGACTCAAACAAGATAGTACATGCACCCCTTAGAAATCATTTTTCTTGCCTTAAGATATGACGCAATTTGACCCCTAAGCATTAAGCTACTACCCCACCATTCAGTAACTGGTTCATTTGGAAACTAAAATTGAACGACTCTATTTCTACAGTCAACTGAAGCATAGCATAAGTGAAGCTAATACATGCCGAGAATGACATCAAAATCAGTCATCTCTAACCCAACAAGATCAACTGAGGTGACTTTCTGGGATATTGTGACCAGATAGTTCCGGTATACTTGCCTAGGTACAATAGAGACACCTAATGGGGTAGATACTGAGAAGGTTTTTGCTAAAGATTCAGGACTAATTCCAAAATTTATAGCTATATAGGGGGTTGCAAAGGAGATCAAAGCTTCGGGGTCTAATAAAGTATAAACGTGAAGGTGAAAGACCTGTAACACAGCCGTAACCACATTAAGAGAACTTTCATGATCTTGTCGGGACTGAAGTGCATACAACCTATTCTGGCGTTGTCCATTGGTGGCACTGGAAGTAGTGCCCTATTGAGTCAGGTGACCTACTGGAGCTGATGACAAATTGGACTAGCCCTATTGGCGCGAGTCCTTTCCCCTCTAAGCAACTAGTCAACATTCCCTGATCTTGTGTCTTGGTTTACCATACCCAAAACATACATCAATGCTATCTTTACACTCACCCTGATGATTTCTACTATATTTCTCATAGAGTGGATTAGTACGACCATTGTTCAAACTACTTTGGGGCTTAGGTTCAGGCGCCCTATCTCGACTCTCATTCCTGGACTTTGGTACTGGAGCACTAGTTGAAGATGGAGATTGGGCTGAGAATTTCTAACAAAATTAAGAATGGCTACCACCCTCTAACTTCAACTAAGAGAAATTAAAACTACCTATTCTATCCCTCTTATTCTCCTTCTCTCTCTTCTTAAGTTTTTGTTCCTCAATCTATTGAGCATGGACCATAAGCCTAGATATGTCCAACTCCTTAATCAAAATAGCAATTCTACACTCCTTGACCATACTATCATATATACTAGACATAAACTTACTCATTCTAGATCTATAATCCGATACCACATAGGAGCATACCTGGTCAACTGAGTAAATTTAACTGAATACTCTCTCACACTTATGTTACCCTTCTTCAGGTTAATAAACTCCAACACTTTAGCTTTCCTTAAATCTAAAGTAAAGAACCTATCTAAAAAGGCCGTGGCAAACTCCTCCCACTCAATAGGCCCTTCCTCAATAGCCCTATCCTCCTTCCACTGCTTATACCACGGTGAGCTACATCCTGCAATTGGTAGGCAGCTAACTCTGCACTCTCACTTAAGGTGACACCTATTATATCTGTCACATTATGAACCATATCAAAAAATTTCTTTGGATCCTCCTCAAACTTGGATCCCAAAAATAAATAGGGATTCATTCGAGTGAAATCTCGAATCCTAGCTGCAGCTGTATTAACCACTAGATTTTATAGGATAGTAGTCTGTTGATTGTTCTGAGCTACTAATGGGTAAGCTAAAGTAGTGAACATAGCTCTCAACTTGGCATGACAGACATGCTCATTCAGGGGATCTTCCTAAATAGGTGGAGGTGCGGGCTGATTTCCATTTGTTTTTATGTTGTTCTTTTTGGAGGTATTTTCTGTCAATGGAAGAAGGAATGAATTGTAAAGAGAGTTTAAATAGAGATCGTGCTCTTTCGCATAACATGAACACTAAAAGAAGGAAAACTTTTCCTAAAATATCTCATAGCCTCTTGTCCAGAAGTGTGGCATGCTTCACACCCATGCACAAGACTCTACTCAATGCTGCTTTTTAGACTCCATAAGACTCTCTAAAACCTTAGGCTCAGATACCAAGTTTTTTCATGACCCAAGGCTACCGGATACCCCCTAGTCGCAACAATGATACTTACGATCACAAGTGACTACAAGCTAACCTATGAGCCGGTACCTACTGCGAGCACTGAGTAACTGATATAAAGATATACGTGGAAAATGATTGAAAAATGCCATAGGATTTTAAATACTAAATATGTAACTGAATCTGCAAGTCCAAAAACATCTGTAAAAATACTAAAATCCAACTAATAACATTGATAAACTGACTGACTATCTGAATGTCTAAAAAACCTCTAACTGTCTGACTGTGGAATTGATGGGACAAGTCTCCAACTAACTCCGACTAACTGAATAATACTGAACTACTAAAATAAATCATCATTTCCCCTAAGATGAGGACTCACCTCTACCGCTGCTAAGTCACGTTAGGATGTTTAACTACGTTCGGAGAACTGAGCATCTGAATCTATGATATAAGACATCATAGCACGAAGAAAGTATATAGTCAGTATTTTGAATGTACTAGTATATGAGATAAGGTTAGGCTGAAATGCATAGGTTTATGTGCATAAAATAATAACTGACTGAACATCATGGGATAACTGATGTATAAATAAGTGAAAGCTGTAAATTCTGAGAATGCATGACCAAGCATATAACATGATACTAAAACATTCTATAAACTAAAATTCTGAAATCTAGTAACTAAATAACCGATGAACTGCATGCTATGGTCAGGAAAACCTGAACTGTATTCTGTACTGAATACTAAACTGAGACTGTAGGAGGTATTATGTAATGAAAAGTCCCAATCTAAGATAATCGGGGTCCAACTTGTAACCCCAATTGGAAGGGTGTCAGTATCGTGCCATGGGTACTAACACATAGCTGTGTGGTTCCACTAATCTGGTGTACTGAAGGACTAGGGAGTTTGTCCTAAACAGGAAGGTAACCTCTAAGAGAATGTCAGTCCTAAACTGGTGGGTGACATCTCAGAGAATGCCAGTCATAAACTAGTGGGTGACATCTCATAATCCTACACTAGCTACATAGTTTTGGAACTTACGGACTACTTCTAAGGACCTAGTCCTAGTTGGTGGGTGAGACCCCATCCCTAGGTTCGCTCGGTGCTAAATCCTACTCTCAACTACTGACACTGATTACTGAACTGTTCTAAGTTTAACTGCCTATGATAACTGGCTAAACTGATAATGCTCATGATATATTTTAAATCATTTTGAATGTACTGAGATTATATTTGAAATCATTCTGAATATACTGAGATTATATTTGAAATCATTCTGAATGTACTGAGACTATGCAAACAACTAAGTTTATTCATAACCCCTAACACTGAATGCAAATAACAACAAAGAAATGCAAAAGCTTTGAAAGATCATAATAGGGAATACAACAACAACAAACCCAGTGTATTCCCACCAAGTGGGTCTAGAGAGGGTAAAATATATGCAGTCCATATCGCTACCTCCGAAAAAGTAGAGAGGTTGTTTTCGAATTCTCTTTGGCATTTTATCAAACACATAAGGATTAAGGCTTTAACAGGGAATGCTTTTAAACACGATGAGATAGCATGATTACATGACAAAAACCATAATTTAAGGATTTATCCTGAATTGCAAGAACATGACATGGGAACTTCAACATCCAAAACATATAATAATCCATTCCCCTTGAAAACAATTGTAATCTTAACTTGAAATCAAAATAACAAGAAATTCATGGAGATAATTCATTTAAAACATGGAAAACTCATAATTTAACATTTAAAAAAGGATTCTTGGACTCCATGGTTAAAGAAAATCATAAATGAACATCCCACAAATCTTAAATACCTAAATCTTGAAAGAGAACAACTTTCTTGAAAGTTCTTAGATGGTGAAGCTTGAATTCTAGAGTTTTTTTAAGTGAAAGGAAGGGAATTGTTGAACTTGGGGGAATGATTAGGTTTTATTTTTGAGAGTAAATTGGAGAATTTAGGCATATAATGCCCTAACTGAAGCTAAATCCCATGTTTTTACAAATTGGGGCGATGGAAAAAGAAGAGACTGCCCCTCAGAAATTTAAATTCCTTACTAGAACACCGATTTGAGGACCACCTCGACTCACCAAGGGCCTTATCGCTATACCACTGTGACGCGCCATAATTGCGGGACTTTGGAATTGAAATCCAAACGTGCCTCAATCCTCATCCGAAAAATATAAAACTTCCCCGAGACATGACCATTACACCCCTGAACATGAATTAACTCAAAAATTTATATCTCGAGATCAGAAAGGTCAGTTTAAAAATACTCAAAGTCAAGAGGTCAAAAATAAGGCTAAGTCCCCAACACTTAGATAAATTTTCAGGTTCTAAGTCTCTTATGCATGCACTATGAGCTAAACTAAGCTAAGAAAAATATGGGGCATTACAGTTATATTTAATAAAAATTAGGATTTTTCTAGGCTAAAATCTTGAAATGGGGGTTGTATTTTATGAAGATTAGGATTTTCTAACGTCAAATCTTATTTTTTTAATTAGCAAAAAATGAGGTTAATCAATGGAGAAGATATTAATGGGGATGGAGGATACATTTAAGGAAGAGAGAGGGGAATAAAAATATAAAATTTAAATAATTTTTGACGTATCAATCATGTGACGCTGATATGGCGCGTGTGTGATACATCTTCCCTAGTGAGACAGGTATTACAGTCTTAAGGTGACATTCAATTTAATTTAAAGTTGTTAAGGGGATATGTAATTGCCTGTGAATAAGGGTCTAAAGTATGTTTGCAGACAAATTTAGGAGTGAAATGATGTATTTTCTCTTTAGTTAATAAAGAAAAATCAACCCCACCCCATCTAGTGTCTTCTTCGCAAAAGACAAATCAATCCCACCCTTCTTCAGTCCTCTTCTTCATTGTACTTCTGCATTTTTTTCATGAATGTTTTGTTCTTGTTCTTGATATTATTTTATTTCTTCCCTTTCTTCTTCTCCTCCTTAGCCTATCAAATGATCAGTCATAACTTTTAATCTATTGTCTTTGCCTATTCTCCAAAAAAAATAAAATCGTCCCTACCAACATACCTCTCTCTTCCTTCCCTGTATTTCATACCAAATTAAATCCAAACCTATATCAAAATTCAAAATTAAGAAACAAAACAGATCTAAAAAAAGAGAAAAAGTAAAGAAAATAGAAGAAATTCAAGTTTGAAAACAAGAATGGAGAAGAAGATGACGGGGAGGGGGGGAGATTGGAGGCGGAAGTGACCAATTTAGAGTTTTGTTATTTTAAAAAATGTAACTCATGATCATCTTTGAATAATTATTTTTGTCCCTCATAGCCGCATGTCATATTTCCCTCACAGCTGCATGTCACATTTTTATTAGGCACTTTGTCATGTTGCCGCGAGTGTACCACATGCACTTCATATTTTTTTTTATGATTATCAAAAGGTGTTTAATAGGAACAAATTTTTTAAAAAGTCATGGTGCTCAATAGGTACTAGATCTAGTTTAGGTGTCTCAATGAATTTCACAAACAACTTTAAGGGGTTATCGATGACAATATAAGTTTGATTAAGTACATAAAAATTGTACTAAATAAGGTGTATTACTAATATTGAAATATTGACATGTTGTGATTATTTCTTATCCATTGTTTGCTTTGTTGTATCAAAGAAAATTTTGTCTTTAAACAAACTTAATTATCATTTATTCATGTGTTAACAACTCTTGTATTACTAATATCATGATTTGTTATATATTAGTTAGACACCTATTAAACAAGGTGTATAAATTAATTAATATATAAATGAAAATCTATCCAACAACAACAACAACATACCAAGTATATTCCCGCAAAGTAGAATCTGGGAGGATAAACTGTACGCAGTCCATACCACTACCTCATATGAAGTAAAGAGGTTGTTTCTAATAGACCCCCAGCTCAGGACAGATAACAGTAACAAACAAACAAATAGAAAACATAAAAGTATACAATAAAAATAGGATAACACGTTGCTAGATAATAATTAAAACAAGGAACCCATAAGGTAATACTATAAACTATCTATTTGAAATCATCAAAGAAATTACCGAAACACCACGAACAAGCAACTACAGGTGTAGATACAAACAAAAGCACTCTTACCTACTATTGCAGACAAATTCCTGCCCACTAACCCTCTACCCTAATCCACATCCTCCACACCTTTCTATCAAGGGTCATGACCTTCGTAAGTTGTAACTGCTCCATATCATGTCTAATCACGTCTATACAATATTTTTTCAGCCTACCTCTACCCCACCTAAAACCATCCATAGCCAGCCTTTCATACCTTTGAACTGGAGCATTTGTGTCGCTCCTCATCACATGTTCGAATTACCACAACCTCAATTTTTACATCTTTTCCTCCATCAAAGCCACTCCCACCTTATTTCAAATAATCTAATTTCTAACTCTATCACTCCTAACAAGTACAAACATCCTGCAATATCTTCATCGCTGCCACCTATAACTTTTGGATGTAGGAGTTCTTAACTAGCCAAAAATCTGCTCCATACAACATAGTCGGTCAGAATGCCACTCTATAGAACTCATCTTTAAGCTTAGGGGGCACCTTCTTATCATACAAAATCCTAGAAGAGAACCTCTATTTCAACCACCCTGCACCAATACAGTATATGACATCCTTATCAATCTCGACATTCCCTTGAATCATAGATCCAAGATACTTTAAACTCTTCTTTTTTTGAATGGCTTGAGAATCCAGCTTCACCATCATGTCAACCTCATGCGATAAATCACTAAACTTATATTTCAAGTACTCCGTCTTGGTCCTTCTCAACCTAAATTCTTTGGATTCAAGAGTCTATCTCCAAACGTCCAACTTATCATTAACTCTTCCCCAAGTCTCATCAATTAGTACAACATTATCAACAAATAATATATAATAAGTCACCTACCCTTGAATAGGCCGAGTCAAAACGTCAATCACTAATGCAAATAAAAATAGGCTAAGAGTCGATCACTAGTGAAACCTTGTCAAAATAGGAAATTTTTCTAAATCTTCTCCTACCATCCTCACATGAGTCTTTGCGCTGTCATACATTTCCTATATCGACTTAGTGTATGCCACGGGCATGCCTCTAGTCTCCAAGCACCTCCATAAAATCTCCATTTGGACTTTGTCATATGTTCTATACTGCTTAATTAATCTCCTCATGAGGTGAATGGCCTCAGTAGTCGAGCGACCTGGCATGAAACCAAACTAATTCTCAGAAATAGTCATGATCCTCCTCAACCTCAACTCTACCACCCTTTCTTAAACCTTCATAGTATGACTCAATAGCTTGATGCCTCTATAGTTGGTGCAACACTGAATGTCCCCCTTGTTCTTATACAATGAAATCATCGTACTCCATCTCCAAGCTTTGGGCATATTCGTCGCCCTAAAAATGATGTTAAACAACCTTGTCAGGTACTCCAAACTTGCCCTATCACTACTCTTCCAAAAATCTACCAGAATCTTGTCTGGCTCATTCACCCTACCCTTACTCATCCTACGAATAGCCCCCTTAACCCCCTCCACCTTAATATGCCGACAGTAACCATAATCGCGACACCCCTGCGAGTTCTCCAAATCCCCCATAACGAAGTCTTTGTCCCCCTGGTTATTCCAAAATTTATGAAAATAGGATTGTCAACTCTTCCTAATGAGGGCATCCTCAACCAAAACTTTGACATCCTCCCCCTTGATGTACTTCACTTGGTCAAGGTCATGAGCCCTCCACTCCCTATCCTTGGTAAGCCTATATAACTTTTTATTCCCCTTATTCTCCTGTAAAGCCGCATACAAGCTCTCAAAAGTCATTGTGATAGCCGTCGTAACCGCTAACTTAGACTTTTTCCTAGCTAACTTAAACTTCTATATATTCATCTGCTTATCCTCGTCATCCTAGCTTACAACCAACTTAGGATATGATATTTTTTTTATCCCCCACCTTCCTTTTAACTTCTTTGTTCCACCACCAATCCCCTCGGTGCTTGCCAGATCGACAACTCGAGACACCCAACACCTTTTTACTGGTCTATCTAATGCAATTAGTAGCCATCTCCCACATACAATTCACATCCCCTTTACTTTCCTAAGCCCCTATAGTCGTTAACTTCTCCTCTATTTTCACGACATTGGCCAAAGTCAAACTTACCCACTTAATTCTGGGTCAATCTTTCACATCCCTCTTCTTTTTACTTGTTTGATTACCAAGTTCATCACCAACATCTTATGTTGGATTAAAATATTCTCTCTAGGTATAACTTTACAGTCTTTATATAGCATTTTATCCCCCTTTCTAAAGAGAAAAAATCTATTTGGGTCTTGGCCACCGAACTACTAAAGGTAATAAGGTGTTTCTCTTTCTTTGAGAAGCTCAAATTCGCCACCCACAACCCAAAAGCCCTAGCAAAATCCAAAAGTGAAGCTCCTTCTTCATTTTGTTCCTAGAAATCTAAATAGTTATATGTCACGACCTAAACCCAGGCCTGGCCATGACGGACAATATCAAGAGCACCGTATATTTAAACAACAGAAGTCAATAGAAATAGTAATAAGAAAGATAAATAAACCAATAGATAGTTCTACAAATCAAAACAAATATTGATCCAATACATGTCCACAAAAGCCTCTAAATTAAGAATACCAAAGTAAGCCGGGACATGCCCCCGACTATGACAAAATAGATCCACAATTCCAAAAATTTGAAAAAAAAACTAATGACAGGACAGGACCTTTCGAAAGATGGAGGCTCACCACTTCAAAGCAATACACTGGACGCACCACACCACCTAAAATTGCACAGGAGCAACAGAAAATCCCTCTGAACCTACATCATGAAATGATGCAGTACCCAAAGATGGTTAGTGGGGCGATCACTGGCATGTAAATCTAGGGAAAGAGATAAAATAGTTCACATATCACAAACACCAATCAAAACCATATACATAACATTTATATATATACATATACATAGTAGGGATAGGGACGAGGGCTACGAACATGAGAGTTTAAAATATTAACTTGAACTATGTATCTAATGCCGTCCTAAAGGCACCCATGGGTTATATGGTTCTAGCTTTCCCTTGTTAGAAGGGCCTCAGTGTGTGTTAGCTGCACGTACCTGGGAAAAATTGAGGAAAGGCTAAAGACACCAAGGAGACAACCATCCAAAAATATAATGTGTACATCAAACATACGGTCATATGGACCCCCAACACCAACAAACGTGGTTTTCAGTGTTGATCCCTCGATTCCTACACCTTTACGGTGAGCTACACAATTTTATGTAAGCCCAAATTTAAATAATTTGCACATAACCAACCATTAACCAAGGAATCCTTCTAAGTTAGGCATTACCATTTGGTATCGTCATATCGATAGACTTAAAAGCTATTCCGTTTATGCCAAACCAGCCATGTACTCCCAAGTTCTATTTAAAATCCAAGGCATGGCCACCAAGGCCATATAAATACATTGTGATCCATTTATCCTTTACTGTAATACAGTATTTTCAAAAGACAAGTTAAATTATGCAAATACCCATATTCCAAAATTCAAGTTTACAATGTGGGATGAGTTTAATGTTGGGAAACAATAATAAAATTCAATATCAATTGTTAAATTCAATATAAATAAACTACAACAATGATAATATTTATTACATGGGAATATCAACAAGTTACAATAATAATAATAATAATAATAAAAATAATAATAATAATAATAATAATAATAATAATTAATTGAGTATTATAATATTTTAATTAATATATGAAATACTTGAGTCGTGCTAGGCATAGTCCTAAGAAACTATTTTCGCAATGTGAAATTTTCCTCAGGATTAAATAAGCACTTTCCTGATTAATTAGAGGATGTTTAAAGTTAAATAAATCTTCTCTAATTAATCAGAGAATACAGGAATCAGCAAAATAATTATAATACTAGCAAGTTAAACTATAAATTCTTTAAATAAATTAAAATCGAGACTAGACAAAGGATGAAGAGAAAAACCGTTGGGAAAGAGAGAATAAGAACGAAAACAGAATGTAGTGTATACTAAAGTAAAGGAACTGCTTTTTGGTTTTCCATGTTTTTACCTTTGAAGATATATATATATATATATATATATATATATATATATATATATATAGAGAGAGAGAGAGAGAGAGAGAGAGATAAAAGTGAGGCAGTGGAAAAGGATATTAATGGAAATTACTTAAAGATTTTTGTGGCTTTAAATAAGAGCACGTGAGGTTTGGCCATCAAGTAAACTTGGTCCCCAAGTTCATAATATTTTGGCCACTAATTAGATGACAAGTATAAAGGAAATCCAACAATATATTTAAAATATCCAATAATATATTTAAAATATCTTACAATCCTCCATATATTTTAAAAAATTATTGGTTCAAAAGGATTTAACTTGCTATTTTATATGATCAAAATGCAATAGGTTTGGTGTCTTTTGGACTATGAACCAAACTTAGACCGATAAAATTTAACTTACAAAATTATTAGTGAAACATAATATTTCTATAAACTAAATAAATCTTATTGTAAGCTAGAGACTTTATCAATCACATTTTAATCATAATTTTACTATTCAATGCGGTTTTGCGCCAATAGGCTATGCGCGTGCCTGGTATTCATGAGAGCTCTAGATACTAAGCCAAAGTATCATAGGAATGGCCTCATTCCACTTTGCATATAGGTCAATTCATCAAGTGTACACTGCTTTAAATATACCATCCGTAAGGACTATGAATTCATTAAGAGTTAATAACTCCCCTCAAATTTAGTAGCAGTTAAAACACTCTCAATAAGTGCGCAGTGTCAATATTGACTTGTTATTACCCATATAAACCTACTTCATAGGATCTCCAATCACATAGTTTGGGTTACCATCTTTATTGACAGTCATATTGGCATTAACCCCATCTCTTTTGAGGTTTAAAGAGTTAATTTTTTTCCCACAGATCTAGTCAGTGAAACGGCTGATTTAATTCTGACTTCACGTGATTAATGAAAATTATTCCATCTCTCAGCATCTACTTAACAACATCATGCCTCAATTTGATATGTCTACTCTTACAACTGTAAGATTTATTTTTTGCAATAGCAATTGCAGCTTTACAATCACAGTGTATATACATAGGAGGCACCCGATCATCCTTTTTAAAGGGATATTAGACAACAGATTATGCTTTTTCAAAGGGATATTAGTCAATAAATCATCCTTTTTAAAAAGGCTATGAGGCAAAATATCATTCTTTTTAAATGGGCTATGAGGCAACAGATCATCCTTTTTAAAGGGGATATTCTCTAAGAAATTTCTTAGTCTCTGATTCCATAGTTGATAAAGTAGAAGAAAATCCACTATATAGAATACCATAATTCATGGTTCCTTTTAAATATTTAATTAGTCCCATTAATGGAGACCAATGCTCTTTATTGGGGTTATAGATATATATACTCAATCTATACACAACATAAGCTATACCAAGCCTGGTAAAATTTATCAAATGCATTAAACTCACAATAATTTCACATATTTAGACTGAAAAATTGGATCACCATTATTCTTTTTCAATTTAGAAGTAGCATCATAAGGAGTGGCTACAGGAGTTACCTCCCAATATTCAAACTTCTTAAGAATCCTATCAACATAATGTTCTTGTGTTAACATTATTCCATCGTCACTCATTATAATTTTAACTTCAATATCATATTTACTTTGTCCAAATCTTTCATATCAAAGTTAGTATACACAAATAATTTGATACTTTGCACAAAATTTAAATTTGTACCAAATATAAGCATGTCATCAACATATAAGCAAATTATCACATAATCATTATCTACTACTTTAGTATAAACACATTTATCCACTTCAACAGAAGAAAATTCATCTTTTATTAAAACATCATCAAATTTCTGATGCCACTGTTTAGGAGCCTGTTTAAGGACATAAAGAGATTTAACTAATTTACAAATTTTATTTTCTTGTCTGGAAACTACACATCCTTCAGGTTGAGCCATATAAATTTCTTCTTCTAAATCACCATATAAGAAAGTTGTTTTTACATTCATTTAATGGATAAAAAACTTATTAATTGATGTCAAAGAAATTAATATTCGAATAGAAGAAATTCTTGTCACTGGTGCAAATGTATCAAAATAATTAATATTTTATTTTTGAGCAAATTCTTTAGCTATTAAACGAGCTTTATATTTATCTATAGATCCATCAGGATTAAATTTCTTTTTGAAAATTCAGTTACAGCCTATAGGTTTTGCACTAGGAGGTAAATCAGTTAAAATTCATGTATTATTTTTCATGATAGAATCAATTTCAACTTTTATTGCCTTTTTCCAAAATTTAGCATCAGAAGAAGATATAGCTTCAAAATAATTTAATGGTTCATTATTAACAAGAAAAGTTTGAAATTCCTTTTCATAAGAAAAATATTCTTTTCTAGGCCTTTTACTCCTTCTCGGATCCTCAATATTAGAGGTAGATTCATTTTCTTTTTTCGCAGGTGCATGAGATATTTTATCACAAAATGAAAAAAATATTTTTGAAGAATTCAACATTTTTTGTCTCAATAATAGTATTGCTATCAAGTACATCACTTTTAAAAATAAGAAATCTATACGTAGCACTATGTTTACCATATCCAATAATACTGCAATCAAAAGTTTTAGAACCTATTTTTTCTTTTTAGGTTCAGGTAAAAGACCTTTAGCAAGGCACCCAATACTTTTAAATATGTCAAATTTGGTTTATAACATTTCCATATTTCATAAGGGGTTCTACCTGTTCTTTTGTGAGAAATTTTATTTTGTAAGTGACATACAAATAAAATAGCTTCACCTCACAAATTATCAGGTGCATTAAAGCAAATTAACATGGAGTTCATCATTTCATTCAATGTTTTATTTTTTCTTTCAGCTACACCATTAGACTCAGGTGAATAAGGCGGAGTTACTTAATGAATAATTCCTTATTTTTTTACAAAAGGTATTTAAGGATACATATTCACCACCTCTATCAGATCTAATTTTCTTGATCTTTCTACTAAGCTGATTTTCAACTTCAGTTTTATAAGACACAAAAGCATCAAATGCATCATCTTTATTTATAAGTAAATATAACTTAGTGAATCTAGAAAAATCATCAATAAAAGTCACATAATATCTTTTACCACCTCTAGTCATAGTTTATTTTAAATCATCCAAATCAGTGTCAATCAAAGACAATAATTTAGTTTCTCTATTCACTGAAAAACATGACTTTGTTGTAATTTTAGCTTTAGCACAAATTTCAAATTTATCAAATTTATTAGTGACTAAACTAGATATTAAACCAAGTGATTGCATATTTTTTATGTAAGAGAAATTAACATGTCCTAATCAAGCATGCCATACAGAAATAGACTTAGTCAAATACATAGAAGTAGATACATTTTTAGAAATATCATTATGAGTATTAAGAATAAATAATCCATAATTACAACGTTCATTTTCAATAAGAATATTATTTTTAGTCAATATGACCTCATTGTTTTCAAATATAACCTTTATTCCAACATTTCCTAATAATGCCACAAAAATTAAATTAATTCTGATATTTGGAACATGCAATACAGTACTCAATGTCAAATTTTACCAGATGTAAGTTTAAGAAGAACTTTGCCTTTTTCAAAAACTTGAATAGTTCTCGAGGTCCAAAGATAAACAATTTCTTCTTCTTTCTCAATTTGGGTGTATGATACAAAATCATTTTTATTTATACAAATGTGTTTAGCAGCATCAGAGTCTACCACTCAATTTCTCACATTGGTTTCAATATTCTTTTCTGAAATGACTGCAATAATTATATCATCTGTTTCAGTCAAATTTATTTTTGACTTAGTGGGATCATCATTTCTTTCATATATTCTCTTGCACTGAGATGTATTTTTTATAAAAATTTTATTATTAACATTAGGCATGTAACCAAGTTTATTTTCATACTGGTATTCTGCAATACCATAATCTTCTGACAAACTGACTAGAATGGAAGCAGCCAGAGCAACACCAACATCAGTATTATCATTGGTCTTAAGACCAATATTATATGCCATAGTTTCTTAGATTGTTGGAAAACAATAATAAAATTCAATAGCAATTGTTAAATTCAATATAAATAAACTACAACAATGATATTATTTCTTATATACTAATATCAACAATTTACAATAATAATAATAATAATAATAATTAACTAAAAATTATAATATTTTAATTAATATATAAAATACTTGAGTCGTGCTAGGCACTGTCCTAAGAAACTATTTCTGCAATGTGAAATATTTCTCCAGGATTAAACAAGTACTTTTCTAATTAATTAGAGAATATTCAAAGTTAAGTAAGTCTTCTCTAATTAATCAGAGGATACAAGAATTAGCAAAATACTTATAAAACCAGCAAGTTAAACTAGAAAATTAATTAAATAAATTAAAACCAAGGCTAGATAAAGGATGAAGAGAATAATCATTGGGGGAGAGAGAATAAGAAGGAAAACAGAATGTAGTGTATATTAAAGTATAGGAACTGCTTGTTGGCTTTTCATGTTTTTACCTTTGAAGCTATATCTACATATATATAGAAAAGTGAGGTGGTGGAAAAGGATATTAAAATGGAAATTACTTAAAGACCTTTGTGACTTTGAACAAGAGCACGTGAGTTTTGGCCATCAAGTAAACTTGGTCCCCAAGTTCATAATATTTTGGTCACTAATTAGATGACAAGTGTAAAGGAAATCCAATAATACATTTAAAATATCCAACAATATATTTAAAATATCTTACAGTTAATGCCATCACTAAGCCAAATATTTCATCAATTTGGGTGAAACCTGTGTCACCCACTCCAACCAATTCACAATGCACCAAATCACTCTCAAAACTATCAATTAAAGCATGAATAATTAATTTAAAATGTGGAAAAAAGTAATTTAAGTAGTAATCACCAAAATCCCTCAACCCAATTTGAAACCCATTAATTCAAACCACATAAATATCCAATAGATTGATGCTACAAAGTAAAATTTAAGTTAAGGAAGAGAAACATGCCTGAAAGATAGAAGAAATTGAAGAAAATTCAAAGTTTGGAGCCTAAATATTGAATTCCTTGTAAAATCCTAATATCTCTTGCCTTGGGAGTTAGAGAGGAAAAGAGTACGGTTTAATCTTGATAACTGCAGGCAAAGGGGTCATTTGAGTATTAATAAGTCATAGAAAAGAGTTTGGAGGGAGAAAAAGACCAAAAAGACCCTAATCAAAACGTGCAGGAAAAGTGTAGGAATAGTTGTCACGGCTCTGTTAACAACTCGTGAGGTCTGACCACGAGTCGTGTCCTAGAGTCGTTGCCCGAGAATAAAAAATTTAATCCTTGATTATTATGACCACGGGTCCCTCATAATGACTCATTTCCTAACATAATAGGTCATCACAAAGAATCGTATCAGGGGCTAAACTTTGGGCATCCTTTTATGGAGACAACGAGTCCCTCATAATGACTCATTTTGTCTCACAATAGTCGTACCCTTGACTCATTGTCAAGGGACCAAAATATGGGCTACCATGATACCGTGGCAACGGTTTCTCCCGGAAACTCGTTATGTTTGACAATAAGTCATCGTCGTAGCTGTTGTCACTGACAGTTTGACATCACTTTAGTGCTCACGATCTTAGGGTATTACATTATCCCCCCTTTGGATCATTCATCCCCAAATGAGAAGTTAGGCCACCCTTAGCAGGATAAAAGAAAGAACACAAATAGAATTCAAGGACAATTTAAAAAGGCGACAAGAGGGAAACAAAACTCATACCTTAAGCACTTTAATTCATCGCTGGAAACAAGAACTGGCACTTGGCTTTTATGTCTTCTTCAGATTCTCATGCAGCTTCCTTCCTATTTTGATTCCTCTAAAGAACCTTTACTGAAGCTATATCCTTTATTCTCAATTTATGAACTTGCCTATCCAATATCTCAATTGGGACTTTCTCATAAGACAATAAATCCGCAGCACTAATATCCTCCATAGGTATTATCAAAGAACGATCACCCATACATTTCTTCTACATAGACACGTGGAAAATAGGATAAATTGAAGCCAAGCTCATTGGTAAATCTAACTCATAAGCGACATTCCTAATTCTCCTTGAAACCTAACATGGACCAATGTAACGAGAACTGAGTTTTCCCTTCTTACCAAATCTCATGATTTCTCTCATAGAAAAAATCTTCAACAATACCCAATCACATACTTCAAACTCCAACTCTCTCTGCCTCGCATCCGCATAAGACTTTTGGAGACATTGAGAAATCTTAGGTCTTTCTCTAATCACTTTTACCTTCTCTATGAATTGGTGAACCAAGTTAGGGCCAAATAACCTACTATCACCCAGCTTAAACCATCCAATAGGAGACCTACACCTCCTACCATAAAGAACCTCAAAAGAAGCAATTTGAATGGTAGAATGGTAACTGTTATTGTAAGCAAACTCAATAAGAGACAAATGGTCAACTCAACTACCTTAAAAATTAATCACATAGGCCCTCAGCATGTCCTGGAAGTCTGAATATTCTATTTCGCTTGTCCATCCATTTGAGGGTGGAATGCGGTGCTATGGTTCACCTGAACCTTTCTGAAATGAATGCCAAAAGTGAGAAGAGAACTGTTTACCTTGTAGACACGTGATTTCGTCCTCTTAAAGTTCAATTTTTATTCACTTTTATCCATTTTTATTTTATCCTACCGTGTATCCTCACCCATGTTATTATACCCTCACAAAATACAAAAAAAAAATAACCAAATCCCTAACAAAACCTATCCTAACTAATTCTATCTTATCCTAACAACCAACCCAATCAAAATAAATTACATAACACCCTAACCCTACCCCTACCCCCCACCGCAACACCCCACCTACCCTACCACCCTACCCTACCCTCACCTCATATATACTCACACAAATTTATCCTCACCAGGAAGAAGGAATACAGAATGCACTCCAATTTCTATTTTCTCTAAACAGAATAACACACACAGAGCCATATCTGCACACACAACTCCTCCATTCGTCATTCACAGCAATAACAGATGGCAACAATCCCACATACAGGCACTCTAACATATACATGATACTCACATAGTAAAGGGAGAAAAGTTGGTGAGTGAGGATCGATGGGGAAGAGTAAAAAATAGAGGAGGTAATTAGAGTGAATCGAGACAAAAATAGAAAAAGAGGTGAGATTTTTTGATGAAGTTTCATGAAAAATGGCGTATCACCGATGATTCGCATCAGTTCTGGTGAGCTTCTGCCGAAGAACATTATCATCTCAGGTTCCATCCTAAAACGGATAAAAAATCAATAACCAAATCGATCCGTTTGTCCTGATTTTAGTGAAATTTTACCAAAAAAAAATAGAACATCGTCAAACTCCAACCAAACTCACCCTGTCTACTCTAATTTTTGGCCAAAATACATGGAAAAATGATCGGGTTTAGGTAAAACGGAGTTCGAATTTGGAATCCGTGATTCGGAGTTCTTATTGAGGTTGTCTGCACTTGTTTTAAATCTGTCCCGATTGTATTTCCCGATACCCAGTGGTGTTGTTGGATTCTTGGTTGGATTGAGGTTCTCCGGTCGAGTATTTTGGTCTTCGGATTTCTTTATTATCGATAAAGATCAGTTTCATCGAGGTCCATTTCTTCTACCGAATCTTTATTTTATCTTGATTTTTTTATGTTGTGGGTGTGGATGATTTATTTGTTGTGTGTTTGGTTAGAATCTTCGCTGTTTGTGTTTGTTTGATGATTGTGACATGGTGATATGTTTTGATATTATGTTGGAGAAATCGCGATTACCGTGGTTGATTTGATTGAGATTTATTTAATCATGTTGGTTGAAATAAATTTGGGGGACGGGAATCAAAAATTGATAAAAATGAATATTATGATATTTTTGATACATTGTTGATGTTGAATGCGATATGTCGTCGAGCGGGTAGGCAAACAGTAAGCTCGGGTAGGCAAGTTTAGGATTGGTGTAGTGTGGGAATGATTGGAATATTTGTTGAATGTTTTGTTTATCGTATTTGGAAAGTGTATTTATTTAACCGGGGAATGCCACGAGGTAGTTTGTATTTACTTATCGGGGAATGCCCCAAAGAATTTTGTACGCTAAGGATGCTCGTGATCAAGGCCCGAGGCATCGGGTAAAGCATGGTTTAGGACTAGTATAGGTTATTTCAGTATTTTTATTTCGGGTTGTAATAATTGGACTGGACTTTACATTTTTGTTTTGTTTTGTTATTGTTTGATTGTTTTGCGTGCTTTTGTGTGGCTTATACATTTCAAAATGCCAAAATAGTTGATACACTTTACCCAAGCGACCGTGGTTGAACCACGGGATCGAGGAGTGCCTAACACCTTTCCCTCGGTCAACAGAATTCCTTAGCCGGAATCTCTGTTCGCAAACCTGTTTAAGAGTCAAATGGTTTTGAAAAGGATTTTTCAAAGGTGACTTGGCACACCGGATTATGCCAAGTGGCGACTATGAATAAAAAGAAAATGCAAATAATTCTTTTCCGAAATAAATTTTTATTTCTTGTCTCTTAAACAATAAAGCCCTTTCAAACTTTAAAACAAAAGTTTTTGAAGTACGTAAAAAGGGGCATGACAGCTTTGGCGACTCCACTGGGGACAGTATGAGAATTCGAGCTATTTTTGGAGTCGTATCGGCTTTGTTTGGCATTACAAGTGTATAAGCATTGTTTGTGGTTATTGTTTGTATTATTTTCACTTTTGTGCTTTTTCGTGCTCTTTGTTCATAGTATTTATCCTATGTGTTACCGCTTTATATCTGTCATCATGAGTCCACCATGGAGCCTTCTTTCTGCAATAAGTTCGTAGTACATGTGTTGTACACAACCTCTAGTTGAGTCACCCTTACTTTAGGGGGGGAGCCGTCGGTGTTATGGAATAGGTGGAAAGCAAAGAAGCCACTATCGACCATACGTTCCCCCGAACAGCCTTGTTAGTGAACCCCAACGTAGGTTAGCCTTTAGGTCATGCTTATGTATCATACGGAGACTTAGCGGGACCCACATGACCCTTTGTAAGAGACTCCCTTCTAAAGCACCCCTACGTGCTAAATATTGTATTTTTAAGGGTAACGTGGTCATTTGACGGACTGATTTTGAAAAAAAAAATGTTAGGAGTAAGGTGCGTAGGCAAAAACAAAAAAGAAAAAATAGAAAAAGTGAGTCGAAAGGAATGAATAAAAAGAGGAGCGTCGTAGTTTATTTTAGAATTCGTTATGGCTTTTGTTCTTCACAATAAAAAAAAAACTCAAAAAGATTTTTTTACGTGTTGCATTTGTCTTCTCAAAATACCGTAAAAGCGAAAAAAAAATGTTTGTTTGCCTTTTCTACTTACTTGTCAAAAACAAAAACACCAAAAAAAAAATTCTACATAATTAGTGGTGTCAGTCTTAGTTGAAGTGTCTAGTTGAAAATCCAAAAAGTTTTTCTTCGTTTGTTTTGGGTTGTGTATCTTAAGTTAGGGTCAATTTATTAGTTAATCGTTAATTGTCCAATCTGGATGAACTATGCATACCTGATTCCCTTCCCTTGGGTTGAGATACGTAAGTAACCCTCGGTGGGTTCGGTAATTTTTGTGTCGTCCTTTGTATTAGTATTAGCCTAGGTCTCTCGCCCCGTAATCTAGAGTTGTTTGCCAAGTAGACTGATTTCATTCAGTACTTCTGTTCGGTAAATTGGAGTCATGAATGTGGTCTGTCCCATCGACATATGTTTGCGTCAAAAATCCCAAGGGTTGGGAATCTTCTACTCCTGTCGAATTTTGAGATAACGTCTTGTGTGTTATTACAGGATGTATTTGTCTACCAAGTCTAGAGTTCTGATGGTTGTCAAGGTGCCCAAAAAGTTAATCAAATGGTGGGAAATGTTTAACTATGTTGATCAGCAGAAACTGGTTAAAATATTAGGTGATCTTACGGAACTTCTGCATGTTACCCCTTGTCCAAATTTAATAGATGCTTTATTGACCTTTTGGGATCCAAGTAGTTTGGTGTTCAGGTTTGGGGAATGTGAAATGACTCCTACTTTGGCAGAAATATCTGGTTTGTTGCATTTGCTCTATATCAAGAAGGATATGATCCGAGCATGAAATCATACTGGCGTGAGATTTTTGCAGTCTTGTGGTTTAAAAAGAAAGGGTATTCGGTTGGGTTATTTGAGTGACTTGTGGATTTCCCTAGATATTTTGTTCTCTAGATTCGGGCCCTCGGAAGGTTTTGATTGCTTTTGGGATGATTTTCATGTGACTAAGGAGAAGTGGGAGAGAAAGCGTCTTGAAGTCGCTTTGTTAGGTACTTTAGAGTTTCCACTAGAAGAAAGACGTATTAATACCCGTTTGTAATCTGTCGTGATGGCCCTATTTCATAAGGATCAAAACAACAAGGGCTTTAATCAAAAGGGCAGGTTCACTCTCACACCCATGATCTTAATAGAAATATATAAGGCTTTAACCGAAGTGAAAGGGGGAAGGAGATTTTTTTAGGGCAGTAATCTGATATTGCAGTTATGGATGATGGAGCATTTGCATGCGCCTTCTTTAGTTAGACCAGAGTGTTAGATCATTGTATTCCCAATCGAATGAAAGCCATGGACTCCAGGCTGCGGTTGGATAAATTCTCGTTACCCGTGAGAGTTGAGGCTTGGACTGAATTTCTTGAATCAAGAACCAGGGATAACATTTTGTGGACTTATCTGTGGCTTCGACCAAAGATAGTATTATTGGGTTGTCAGACGCAGCTCCCTTTAGTTATGTTAGGGCTCAACTGCACTAGACCATACAGTCCTTCTAAGGTAATGCGCCAGTTAAGTAGGCTGCAGGACGTGCCACCAGCAGTGAATCTTCTGAAGGATGTTAAGTACTTCAAGGACCAAGCCTTAGGAGAGAGAAAGTACGAGCAGTTTTGGAAGCATGCGACAAAGCTAGATGTAGACACACTCAAAGATAGTTTGGATAGTCTGGGGTACACTCAGGGATATGGGGTCTGGCTTCAATCTATCCCTCGGGGTATCAGTCAACCCTTACCAACGCAGCTTAGAGGGAGAATACAGGAAAACTGCATAATAGACGACCATCAGGATGAAAGTGTAGGGTCCAAAGTGGAAACACTGAGAGTTCGGTTAGCAGATTAGTTCAAGACGGTAGAAAGGTGTCATAATAATCTTTCCAAGTGCACTCCTCATGAAGCAGGAATACGGTCCCGAAGCTTCCTCCCCAGTATCAGGGTGTCTTTACAAGATATGCTACAAATTTTAAATGGGAGAAAGAGAACTTTAAAGGCAGGTCCATATCAGCCTGGGTCATCACGCAGAGCACCAGTCTGAAAGAGCACTTCTTGTCTTTATTCAGTTTGAGTCTTTTATGTGTGTGTCATTGTAGGGTGATGTCTTCTATAAGACGAAGTCAAGTTGTTTTTGGTATTAGAGTCTTTATTAGTAATTTCACCTACGTCGTCTTAAGGGTCTATAATTTTGTTTCGTATATGTTGTTTAGTTTTAAAGTGGTCCCAAACTTTTGTACGTTTTGTTGTTTTCTTTCTTCAAAATGTTTTGATGTTACATCTTTCCTTGGTTTGTTTATTTTCGTTTTCGCAAAAAAAAAAGAGGGAAGGGAAAAATAATAATAATAATAATAAGTGTAGATAAAAAAATAAGTGTAGACAAAAATCAGGATGATTTTAAAATGACCCCGCTACCCTCAAAAGCTGATAGAATGAACAGGAATTTAGGACAATTTTACCAATGTGATTCCCATGCTCGTTGTGTGCCCTAATCCTAATGAATGTCTTCTTTGATGAGCATGTTCTTTCAGATAATAATGGTAGGTTTGCAGCACTCTGGCTAGTCACCCATACTTCACTAGATCTAAATCAAAGCTCGCCATGGCTAGCAGGGAGATTGAAAATTCGCTTATTAGCCTGGATCAGGATCACAGGGAAGAAAGTTCTGAAGACAATGATGAGGTAGTAAGGCTCAGGCAATAATTGATAGATTTACACCGGGCATGGGCCAGCAGAATTCTTCCTCCTCCGCTCCCTGAAGGTCTTGGGAATATCTCTAATTGCCCACCGCTCTCTCAGGCATAATTCTCTGCTCCTACTGATTCACCTGAGCATGCGCCAGGATTCACTCCACGACATTATTATCCTGGCAATTCTGGTGTGCCCTTGGCAGCTCCCCAATCAAGACCAGCTGCTCAGCCAGCGCCACCGATCACACCGGTATTCGTGGCTACGCTACCACATGAAACTCCCATATATGTTGTGCGTCCCACAATGAAGCTCCCTAGGTTTGCCAGTGAGCCAGTACTGAAGGTTCCAGATAGTCAGTATTATGCCCCTGAGCCTACTTTGCAAATGAATGAACTGTATGCGTACACTCAGCTGCTTGCATTTCTATTTGATACGAAGAAACTTGTCGCAGCAGAGGAACAGGATATCATAGCCCAAAAATTGAAAAGTTTAGAACAAGCTATGAGGAATTTGCAAGGAATCAGAGATTATAGGAGTGTTTCCTATAAAGATCTCTGCATGTTCCCAGACATCAACCTCACCCTCGATTTTAAGATGCCTAAGTTTAAGAAGTATGCAGGACATGGTGATCATGTTGCACACTTGAGACGTTATTGCAACCAGTTGAGGGCTGCAGGAGGAAAGGAAGAACTGCTCATGGCCTTCTTTGGCGAGAGTCTTTCTGATCTGGCCTCAGAATGGTTTATCGATCGAGACATCGATAAATGGAACAACTGGGATGATTTGGCTTCTGAATTTGTTCAGCATTTTCAGTACAACATCGACCTGATTCCGGATGAAAAATCCTTGGTCAACATAAAGAAAAAGAGCACTGAAGGTTTTAGAGAATACGCGATAAGGTGGCGTGAACAGGCCGCCAGGGTAAAGCCTCTAATGAAAGAAGGTAAGTTGGAAGAAATTTTTATTCAGGCGCAAGATGAGACCTATTTTCCATATTTACTTTGGGCAATGGGAAAGTCTTTTATGAAAGTCCTCAAAATGGGGGAGATGATAGAGGACGGAATAAAGACCGGCCGAATAGTGAGTTTTGCAGCATTAAAAGCCACCACACAAGCGATTTAAGGTGGATTTGGCACATTTGGAGGTAAAAAGAAGAAAGAGGATATGGCGACTGTCGTAGCTGGAACCCATTCCTATCCCAAAAGACCACCTCTCCCCTATCCCTAATCCCAAGCCCAAGTCTATGCCCAAATCTATGCCCAAGCTCCATATATTCCTACCCACCATTACTATCCTCTACAAAACCCTTTATATTCCATTCCACCACCCCCGTACCTAGTATATAGCACGCAGCCATATGCCCAAACCCCTTCTTACCCGCAGTGGTGCGCGCAAGCTCCACAAAATTGCCCATTCGCTCCACCAAATTACCAACACCCCTCCAGACCCAGTTTTTAGCCTAGGCCCGAGTATAAGAAGGAGAAGGCAGTCAAAAATCAATTCACACCTCTTGGGGAGTCATATGCTAGCTTGTTTGATAGGTTGAGAAAGTTGAAGGTTTTAAGCCCAATTCAAAGAAGGCTTTCAAATCCACCGCCGAGGAATCTCAAATATTCTTTAAGGTATGCGTACTGTTCTAATATGATAGGCCATGATATCGAGAAATGCTGGCATTTAAAAAGAGCTATCCAAGATTTAATTGACACTAATCAGATGCTGGTCCAGGCCCTAGAGGGTCCCAACATTAACCAGAATCCGCTGCCAACCCATGCTGAAACCAATATGTTAGAATTAATATATGATGCGAAAGAGTCTTCGAGGGGTTGTAAGCCTATTATCAAGATACAGACCATTGAAGAGAAATCGGTGAATGTAGTAGAGTCTTTGAAAGCAATGTCATTGAGCCAGGAAAGAATGAGAGAAAATAAAGCACAAAGAAACCCTTGATCACAGTACAGGGCGCCAGAAGGTATGATGATTTAAGTCAGGATAAACCTAAGTTGACAGTGGTGGGAGATCTGAGTCAGCCCATCTTGACGGTGAAAGGATCACTGGCAGCGCCTATTGTCCTCAAACCGGTGACCCAACCTCCGATAGTTGATACGAAAAGAGTTCCTTGGAATTATGGGTGGACTGTGATGACCTATCACGGGAAAAAAGTTGTGGAAGATGTAGATGAGGTAAGGGGTTTGACTTGGTCAGGAAGATGCTTCGTGCCTGAAAGCTTAAGAAAGTTCCAGCTAATGGTGAGTGGACCGTCATCTATCAAAAAGCCTATCACCGAAGAAGAAGCCGAAGAATTTTTGAAAAAGATGAAATTGCCAGAGTATTCAATATTAGACCAGTTGAAGAAAACCCCTGCTCAAATTTCCCTTTTATCTTTGTTGTTGCACTCCAAAGAGCACCGTGATGTTTTACTAAAAGTATTAAATGAAGCATATGTTCCAAGGGAGATTACAATCAACCAACTTGAGAAAATGGTTGAAAACATCTTTGAGGTCAATCGGATCAGCTTTTCTGATGATGAAATACCTGTTGAAGGTACAGGGCATAACCGGGGCCTTTACATTACAGTGAAGTGTGAAGATTTCTACGTCACTCATGTTATGATTGATGGAGGTTCAGGTGCAACTATTTGCCCTATTTCTACTTTGCAAAAGTTGAATATTGGTGCTGACAGGATCAGGCCCAACAATGTATGTGTTAGGGCTTTCGATGGTGCAAAATCAAATTCCATTGGCGAAATAATTAACCATAGGGCCTGTTGAGTTCACCATAGAGTTTCAAGTATTGAATGTAGACTCCTCTTACAATCTGTTGTTGGGAAGGCCCTGGATCCACAAGGCCAAGGCGGTTGCATCTACACTGTACCAAATAATTAAGTTTGAGCATGACAGGCAAGAAGTAGTTGTTCATGGTGAAGGAGATTTGTCAGCCTACGAAGATTCTCCCTTATCTCTTATTGAAACAAATAACGTAGAGGAGACATTCGTCTATCAAATTTTTGATACAGTGCCAGTGAATCGTATCCTTGAATGGCATGCTATACCGGGACCGCAACTTCTACTTCTATCATGATGGTGAGTGAACTTTGGAAATATGGATTTGAGCCAGAAAAGGGTTTGGGAGCATCTCTGCATGGTATAGTTCATCCCATATGTCCGAGTTAGAACGTGGGCACGTTTGGTCTGGGATTTGAGCCTATAGCTGACGATCTGAAGAAAGCCAAGGAAAGGAAAAAGGAAATATGGTCACTCCCTCGCCCAATGCCACTACTCAGTGAATTATTTGTTAAGAGCGGTGTCACGAAGCATATGGAATTTGAGGTTGAATTGGTTGATAACTTCCAGAACCTTTGTATTGAAGTTGATATGGTCGAAGCAGGAGAAGGTACCAGTATGGAAGACGTGCAATTCATAGGTCCAGCTGTCCGGCTCAATAATTGGGAAGTCACTCCTCTCCCCATCAGGAGGGAGTTTTGGTAGTTTATTTTGTTTTTCTTTCTATTTATCCGAGTTATTTCAGGGTTGTAATTTGTATTTTAGTTTGTTTATGATATGTTGGCATCTGTGTTTAAACCCTTCTATCTTTTATTTAATGAAATGCAATGTCACTTTTGTTTCGTGTCTAATATATTTTGTTTTTCTTTTCTTACATAGTTCTCTTTATGCTGATTCTAATGACATGACATGCATGCGGAATTTTCAGCCTGATCTTAAAATCCAAACTAATCAAGATGTAATGAAGCAAGATGGGGAATTTGATGAAGAAAAAGCACTAGAAGAAATAAGCAAAGAGTTGGAACAGTTTGGACAAACTGAATCCTAATTTGAATGAGACTGAGCCAATAAATCTAGGGGATTAAGAAGATGTTAGGGAAACTAAAATCAGTGTACATGCTTTGCCACAGCTAAAAGATGAAATGATTCAAGCATTAATGGATTATAAGGAAGTTTTTGCATGGTCTTATGATGATATGCCTGGTTTAAGCACTGAATTAGTGGCTCACAAATTGTCAACTGATCCCGCATTCCTTCCTATCAAACAAAAGTTGAGGAAGTTTAAAAAAGATGTAAGTATTAAAATTAAAGAGGAAATCATAAAACAACTTAAAGCCAAAGTAATTCGAGTGGCTCGTTATCCCATGTGGTTATCCAATGTTGTCCCTGTATCAAAGAAAGATGGTAAAATTCAAGTGTGTGTTGATTACCGTGATTTGAACAGAGCAAGTCCAAAAGATGATTTTCCACTGCCCAAGATCCATATTTTGTTAGACAACTGTGCTAAACACGAGGTTGCCTCTTTTGTGGATTGCTATGCCGGATATCACTAGATCATTATGGATGATGAAGACGCGAAGAAGACATCTTTTATCACACCATGGGGAACATATTATTATTGAGTGATGCCGTTCGGTTTGAAGAATGCTGGAGCAACATACATGAGAGCCATGACCACTATGTTTCATGATATGATGCATACGGAGATTGAAGTCTACGTGGATGATTTGATTACTAAGTCAAAAAGTCAGGCCGACCATGTTAAAGATTTAAGAAAGTTCTTTGAAAGGCTTCGCAGGTATAATCTCAAACTTAACCCGACAAAATGTGTATTTGGATTTCCATCTGGAAAGTTGTTGGGGTTTGTAGTCAGCCGTAGGGGAATTAAATTGGATCCCTCGAAAATCAAAGCCATTCAGCATTTGCCCCCACCCAAGAATAGAACGGAGGTGATGAGTTTGCTTGGTAGACTGAACTATATTAGCAGATTTATTACTCAACTCACAACCACTTGTGATCCCATATTCAAGTTGCTGAAAAAGAGTGATGCGGTAAAATGGACTAAAGAATGTCAGGAAGCGTTCGATCGAATCAAAAGATATTTGTCAAATCCGCCCGTATTGGTACCCCCAGATCCTGGTAGACCTTTGATCTTATATTTATCAGTCATGGACAATTCTTTCGGTTGTATCTTGGGTCAACATGATGTCATAGGCAAAAAGGAGCAGGCTATTTATTATCTTAGCAAGAAGTTCACCGCATATGAGGCCAGGTATACTCTTCTTGAAAGGACGTGTTGTGCCCTAACTTAGGTAGCATAGAAGTTGAAGCATTATCTCTCATCGTATACTACTTATCTCATCTCCTGTATGGATCCTTTGAAGTATATCTTTCAGAAGCCTATGCTAATGAGTCAATTGGCAAAGTGGCAAATATTACTTACCGAGTTCGACATTGTATATGTGACTCGAACCGCCATGAAATCCCAAGCCTTGACAGATCATCTTGCTGAGAATCCCATCGATGGAGAGTACGAGCCATTAAAGACATATTTTCCTGACGAAGAAGTGTCGTGTGTCGATGAAGTCGTCATAGATGCTGATCCAGGTTGGAGGTTATTTTTCTATGGAGCTATCAATATGAAAGGAGTCGGAATAGGTGCGGTTCTTATCTCTGAATTGGGACAACATTTTTCGGTAACAGCATAACATCGATTCTACTGTACTAACAATATGGCAGAGTATGAAGCCTGCATTCTTGGTTTGAGATTAGCTGCTGATATGGGAGTCCAAGAATTATTGGTGTTGGGGGATTCGAATTTGCTCGTCCATCAAATTCAAGGCGATTGGGAGACGCGAGATTTGAAGCTTATCCCGTATCGACAATGCTTGCAGGAGCTATGTTAACGGTTTGTGTTAGTAAAATTTAGGCATATTCCAAGGATTCATAATGAAATTGCTGATGCTTTAGCCACTCTGTCTTCAATGCTCCAACATCCTGACAAAGCCTACATCGATCCAGTGCTTATACAGAGTCGTGATCAGCGGTTGAAGAAGAGCTCGATGGAGAACCTTGGTTCTTGGATATCAAGCGGTACATTCAGTCGGGACAATACCCAACATATTCCACCAACGATCAAAAGAGGACTATTAGGCGTTTGGCTAGTAGATTTTTCTTAAGTGGGGGAATCTTGTATAAGAGGACCCCAGATCTGGGACTTTTGAGGTGTGTAGATGCAAAAGAAGCCTCGGCAATCATGGTTGAAATACACACTGGAGTATGCGGGTCGCATATGAACAGTTATGTCTTGTCAAAGAAGATTCTTCGAGCACGTTATTACTGGCTTACTATGGAAATGGATTCTATTCAATTTGTCCGAAAGTGTCATCAATGTTAGGTACACGGTGATCTGATATGTTCTCCTCCTACTGAGTTGCATGCAATGGTCGCGCCATGGCAGTTCGTGGCTTGGGGAATGGATGTGATTAGAACGATTGAGCTAAAGGCATCAAATGGGCATAGGTTCATTTTGGTAGCCATTGACTACTTCATAAAGTGGGTATAAGCAGTAACTTTCAAGTCAGTGACAAAGAAGGCTATAGTAGATTTTGTTCATGCCAATATCATTTGTAGATTTGGAATTCCTAAGACGATCATTACAGACAATGCTGCCAATCTCAATAGTCATTTGATGCAAGAAGTATGTCAACAGTTTAAGATCGCACATCAAAATTCTACTCCATATCACCCAAAGGCCAATGGTGTTGTAGAATCCACCAATAAGAATATAAAAAAGATACTGCGAAAAATGGTACAAGGGTCCAGACAGTGGCATGAAAAGTTGTCGTTTGCATTGCTAGGTTATCGCACCACTGTTCACACTTCAACAGGGGCAACTCCATATTTATTGGTGTACGAGACAGAAGCAGTCATCCCTGCAGAAGTTGAAATTCCCTCTCTTCGAGTCATTGTAGAAGCAAAAATTGATGATGACGAATGGGTAAAAACCCGACTGGAACATTTGAGTTTGATTGAGTAAAAAAGGCTAACGTCTGTGTGTCATGGCCAGTTGTATCAGAAGAGGATGGCTCGAGCGTATAATAAAAAGGTCCGTCCTAGTAATTTTGAAGTGGGTCAGTTGGTATTGAGACGTATCCTTCCTCACCAGGTTGAAGCGAAAGGCAAGTTCTCCCCTAACTGGAAAGGTCCCTTCATTGTGAAGAAAGTGTTGCCCAATGGAGCCTTATATTTGACAGATATTGAAGGCAAAATGGCAGAAATGGCTATCAATGCTGATGCGGTCAAAAGATATTATGTATGATATTTGATCCTTTGTTGATTTTATTGCATGTTTAGTACTTGCATTTTTGAAGATTGACATGATGAAGGCATTCGATTCTTTTATCCAAACATGGTGTCATCCTTTGTTTACCCATTTGATCTTCGTTTTATTTTTCTTTCATATCCCTCTTTTGGAATCAAAATAGAGTCAAAGATAATTGTCAAGAAAATAAGAATAAAAGAAAGAGTTCGAAAATAAAATAAAAAAAAAATAAATCAAAGCAAAGAACAAGCTAATGGAAATACGTCCGACCTGATTCTCCTCTCTCGGGAGTAAGATACGTAGGCTGCCCTATTTCGGGCTCGGTCCAACCAAATAAAGATCTAAGATTCACCCAGTCAACAAAATTAGGGCATGAGCTAATGTGTTGTTTGAGTCGATTCCAAAAGTTGTAAGTCCCACCCCCACTTCAAGTATCGTTTGAGCCCCTTACCATTTTTTCTAACCTTAACCAAAAGCCAAGTTACAACCAAAGAAAGTCCTTCAGATCAATTTTTGATGATGTTAATGCTAAGCATGAAATGGATATAATGATACATTGTGAGGTACCACTTGTCTCCCTCAGCATAAGAAATAAAAAAAAATACAAAAATGAGAGTCTTATTGGTGAAAACCCCCATGGGCATCATAAGGCTATGGTGAGTCGAGAGAAATGAAAATGAGAGAGTCTTATTGGTGAAAACCTTTATAGGCACCATAAGGCGATAGTGAGTGGAGAGAAATAAAAATGAGAGTTGGTGAAAACCCTTACGGGCACCATAAGGCGATGGAGAGTTCAAAGAGAAAAGTTAAAAGTGAGAAGAAAGAGATTTGTTGGCGAAAGTCTTTTAAGATGTCGTCAATAGAATGTGATGTATGAGTTCAATGGATTTGAAGAAGCAGTTCAACAGCAAAAGGTACGAACTCAACAACAAATGGGGAGTCTGGATCGGAAGATCAGGCAGCTCAATCCAAAATGCATGCCATACTCATTGGAGTTGGTTGTTGTATTCAGATAAGTTTTATTTTTGAATCAGGGACATTGCCCTTTTCTTTCATTTACATATTCATGCTTTTTGTCTTTTTATATCATTTATCAAAATAAAAGTCACCATCATTTCCTTACATTTTAAGTCAAGTCTGTGTCAAAACAAGCGAGACAGAATTTCAAAATTTACTACCAGTCTTTCCAATTATATGAGGAAAAGCCAAGGAACACCACAAGAAAGAAATATGATCGTAATTCAACACGAAGCAAAGGAAGTCTATCAACCGACATGCTATTGGATTTGTAGAAACATTCCGATTTGGGAAAAGAGCGCACCTCAGGGGCATGGTAAAATGGAAATCTGTTGTTTGAGTCAGAACTCATTTCCCTCAATCTGGATTCGGGTCGATGATGCGGCAAGACAGGGCAAATGTTAGCGATTTGGAACAAAGAGGAAAGGAACGAGTGCTGGGCAGATACCTAAAAAGCCAAGATCTGCAAGCCACCACTAAGTTTTTAACTAGCAAATTTTCTTTGTTGAAACAGAGGCAAATTCATTTCACTTGATTCAGCTACCATTGGAAATGCACATCAATGGGAATTTTACTTTATGTTTAGGACCCTCCTGAGAAATAGGATTTTACTTTATGTTCAGGACCCTCCTGAAAAATAGGATTTTACTTTATGTTCAGGACCCTCCTGAAGAATGGGATTTTACTTTCTGTTCAGGACCCTCCAGAAAAATGGGATTTTACTTTCTGTTCAGGACCCTCCTGAAAAATGGGATTTTACTTTATGTTCAGGACCCTCCTGAAGAATGGGATTTTACTTTCTTTTCAGGACCCTCTTGAAAAATAGGAATTTACTTTCTGTTCAGGACCCTCCTGAAAAATAGGATTTTACTTTATGTTCGGGACCTTTCTGGAAAATGGGAATTTACCTTCTGTTCAGGACCCTCCTGAAAAATAGGATTTTACTTTATGTTCAAGACCCTCCTGGAAAATAGGAACTTACTTTCAATTCAGGACCCTCCTGGAAAATAGGAATTTTACTTTATGTTCAGGACCCTCTTGAAGAATGGGATTTTACTGTCTGTTCAGGACCCTCCTAGAAAATGGGATTTTACTTTCTGTTCAGGACCCTCCTGAAAAATGGGATTTTACCTTCTGTTCAGGACCCTCCTGAAAAATAGGATTTTACTTTATGTTCAGGACCCTCTTAGAAAATGAGAATTTACTTTCAATTTAGGACCCTCCTGAAGAATGGGATTTTACTTTATTTTCAGGACCCTCCTGGAAAATGGGACAACGCTTTCAAAAATGAAATACTACTTTATTATAATTCTTGTTTGGGATAATTTTCGTTCTAGTTTTAATTTTGGGTTTCAGGAGCCCGCCTGAAGAACAGGGTGATGAAATAGCAAGTCAGAGGCCCGCCTGGAGAACAGAGTGAAGAAAGGAAAGTCAAGCAACAAAGTGATAGAATAGCAAGTCAGGAACCCGCCTGGAGAATAGGGTAAAGAAATGAAAAGTTCAGCAACAAAGCGAAGCAATCGAAAGCCAAGAAACAAGTTGAAAGAAATTGCAAGTCAGAAGCCCGCCTGAAGAATAGGGTGATGCAAGTCGAGTCAAGAACCAATAGAAGCTGTATAGATAGGATTTGTAATTTCATTTATGTTTTGACTTGTAATTTTCAGTTTTTAATGTAATAATAGAGTCGCAGACCGAAACCTCGACGGAACATCACTCGACTCTCCAACTCGGTATAGTCCATCTCCGTCCAATCCTTGGAGATACTTGTTACTTGATCCCCTCATAACTTGGGTGGGTAGGTTGTCCTAATTCAAGACCTGATTTTCCTCTTTCCTCTTGCTCCGTGCTTTTAAATAAAGGTTAGGATGAAATTTCGCCTCGTTGTCTACTGCTTTGTATGAAAACACCATGTGTTTACATCCAAAGGGGGCATGATGTAGACACATGATTTCGTCCTCTTAAAGTTTAATTTTTATTCACTTTTACCCATTTTTATTTTATCCTACCGTTTACCCTCACCCATGTTATTATACCCTCACAAAATACAAAAAAAAAATAACTAAATCCCTAACAAAACCTATCCTAACTTATTCTATCTTATCCTAACAACCAACCCAATCAAAATAAACCACATCACACCCTACCCCTACCCCTACCCCTACCCCCCACCACCCCACCCCACTTACCCTACCACCCTACCCCACCCTAACCTCATATATACTCACACAACTTCATCCGCACCAGGAAGAAGGAAGAAGGAATACAGAATGCACTCCAATTTCCATTTTCTCTAAACAGAATAACATACACACAGCCATATCTGCATACACAACTCCTCCATTCATCACTCACAGCAACATTAGATGGCAACAATCCCACACACAGACACTCTCACATATACATGATACTCACATAGTAAAGGGAGGAAAGTTGGCGAGTGAGGATCGACGGGGAAGAGTGAAAAATAGAGGAGGTAATTAGAGTGAATCGAGACAAAAATAGAAATAGAGTTGAGATTTTTCGGCAAAGTTTCATGAAAAATGGCGTATCACTGATGATTCGCATCAGTTCCGGTGAGCTTCTACCGAAGAACATTATCATCTCAGGTTCCATCCTAAAATGGACCAAAAATCAATAACCAAATCAATCCGTTTGTCCTGATTTTAGTGAAATTTTACCGAAAAAAAATAGAACATCATCAAACTCCAACCAAAATCACACTATCTACTCTAATTTTTGGCAAAAATACACGAAAAAATGATTGGGTTTAGGTAAAACGGAGTTCGAATTTGGAATCCGTGATTCGGAGTTCTTATTGAGGTTGTCTGCACTGGTTTTAAATCTATCCCAGTTGTATTTCCCGATACCTAGTGGTGTTGTTGGATTCTTGGTTGGATTGAGGTTCTCCGGTCGAGTATTTTGGTCTTCGAATTTCTTTATTATCGACAAGGATCAGTTTCATCGAGGTCCATTTCTTCTACCAAATCTTTATTTTATCTTGATTTTTTTTTATGTTATGGGTGTGGATGATTTATTTGTTGTGTGTTTTATTTGAATCTTCGTTGTTTGTGTTTGTTTAATGATTGTGACGTGGTAATATGTTTCGATATTATGTTGGAGAAATCTCGATTACCATGGTTGATTTGATTGAGACTTATTTAATCATGTTGGTTGAAATAAATCTGGGGGACGGGAATCAAAAATTGATAAAAATGAATATTATGATATTTTTTATACATTGTTGATGTTGAATGCGATATGTCGTCGAGCGGGTAGGCAAACAGTAAGCTCGGGTAGGCAAGTTTAGGATTGATGTAGTGTGGGAAAGATTGGAATATTTGTTGAATATTTTGTTTATCGTATTTCGAAAGTGTATTTATTTAACCGGGGAATGCCCTGAGGTAATTTGTATTTACTTACCGGGGAATGCCCCAAAGAATTTTGTACGCTAAGGATGCTCGTGATCAAAGCCCGAGGCATCGGGTAAAGCATGGTTTAGGACTAGTATAGGTTATTTCAGTATTTTTATTTCGGGTTGTAATTATTGGACTGGACTTTACATTTTTGTTTTGTTTTGTTATTGTTTGATTATTTTGCGTGCTTTTGTGTGGCTTATACATTTCGAAATGCCAAAATAGTTGATACACTTTACCCAAGCGACCGTGGTTGAACCACGGGATTGAGGGGTGCCTAACACCTTCCCCTCGATCAACAGGGTTCCTTAGCCGGAATCTCTGTTCGCAAACCAGTTTAAGAGTCAAATGGTTTCGAAAAGGATTTTCCAAAGGTGACTTGGCACACCAGATTATGCCAAGTGGCGACTCTGAATAAAAAAAATGCAAATAATCCTTTTCCGAAATAAATTTTTATTTCTTGTCACTTAAACAATAAAGCCCTTTCGGACTTTAATACGAAATTTTTTGAAGTACGTAAAAAGGGGCATGACATACCTCAATCGAAAATTATGTACACCAGCGCGCCATGCAACTTAACTATCTCCTGAATGAACAATGTGGCATAATCTCTGCAGAGTAATTAGTCCTCACGGGCAAGAAGTAACCAGACTTGGTCATTCTTTACACAATGACCCAAATAGAATCATACTGATGGTGAGTCCACAGAAGACCATCAACAAAATCCATATTAATAATCTCTTACTTCTACATGGGCAATTCTATCTCTTGAGACATGCCACCAGGCCTCAAATGTTCAACCTTGACTTGCTGACAAATCATACATTTGGCAAAAAAATTTGCCACGTCTTTCTTCAAATTATTCCACCAGTAGATCTTCTTTAATTCATAATACATCTTCATCGAACCTGGATGAATTGTATACCTAGACTCATAAGCCTCATCCTAAATTATTTCCCACAACCTATCTAAATCAGAAAGACAGAAACACATAACCTTCCTTGATAACACAAGATATCATCTCCCCCAGTCTCAACAGCCATAACCTTCTGTTGACCCACATCATCCTTGATTTGAGTAAGTATGGGATCTATAACCTATTTATCCTTGACTGAGAAGTTAAGGGTATTACATTATCCCTCTTTTGGATCATTCATCCCCGAATGAGAAGTTAGGGCACCCTTAGCAGGATAAAACAAAGAACGCAAACAGAATTCAAAGATAATTTAAAAAGGCGGCAAGAGGGAAACAAAACTCATACCTTAAGCACTTTCATTCATCGCTTGAAATAAGAATGGGTACTTGGCTTTTATGTCTTCTTCAGATTCTCATGTAGCTTCCTTCCTATTTTGATTCCTCCAAAGAACCTTCACTGAAGTTATATCCTTTGTTCTCAATTTACGAACTTGACTATCCAATATCTCAACTAGGACTTTCTCATAAGACAATAAATCTGCAACACTAATATCCTCCACAGGCATTATCAAAGAAGAATCACCCACACATTTCTTTTATATAGATACTTGGAAAATAGAATGAATCAAAGCCAAGCTTACTGGAAAATCTAACTCATAAGAGACATTCCTAATTCTCCTTGAAACCTAACACGGACCAATGTAACGAGAACTGAGCTTTCCCTTCTTACCAAATCTCATGACTTCTCTCATAGAAAAAATCTTCAACAATACCCAATCACATACTTCAAACTCCAACTCTCTCTGAATCACATCCGCATAAGACTTTTGGCGACATTGAGAAATCTTAAGTCTTTCTCTAATCACTTTTACCTTCTCTATGAATTGGTGAACCAAGTCAGGGCCAAACAACCTACTATCACCCACCTTAAACCATCCAATAGGAGACCTGCACCTCCTACTATAAAGAGCCTCAAAAAAGGCCATTTGAATAGTAGAATGGTAATTGTAAGCAAACTCAATAAGAGATAAATGGTCAACTCAACTACCTTAAAAATTAATCACATAGGCCCTCAGCATGTCCTGAAAGTCTGAATAATCTATTTCGCTTGTCCATCCGTTTGAGGGTGGAACACGGTGCTAAGGTTCACCTGAACCTTTCTGAAAAGAATGCCAAAAGTGAGAAGAGAACTGTGTGCCTCAATCTGAAATGATGTACACCAGTGCGCCATACAACTTAACTATCTCCTGAATGAATAACGTGGCATAATCTCTACAGATTAATTAGTCCTCACGGCTAAGAAATAAGAAGACTTGGTAATTCTGTCCACAATAACCCAAATAGAATCATACTGATGGCGAGTCCACAGAAGACCCTCAACATATTCCACCAACGATCAAAAGAGGACTATTAGGCGTTTGGCTAGTAGATTTTTCTTAAGTGGGGGAATCTTGTATAAGAGGACCCCAGATCTGGGACTTTTGAGGTGTGTAGATGCAAAAGAAGCCTCGGCAATCATGGTTGAAATACACACTGGAGTATGCGGGTCGCATATGAACAGTTATGTCTTGTCAAAGAAGATTCTTCGAGCACGTTATTACTGGCTTACTATGGAAATGGATTCTATTCAATTTGTCCGAAAGTGTCATCAATGTTAGGTACACGGTGATCTGATATGTTCTCCTCCTACTGAGTTGCATGCAATGGTCGCGCCATGGCAGTTCGTGGCTTGGGGAATGGATGTGATTAGAACGATTGAGCTAAAGGCATCAAATGGGCATAGGTTCATTTTGGTAGCCATTGACTACTTCATAAAGTGGGTATAAGCAGTAACTTTCAAGTCAGTGACAAAGAAGGCTATAGTAGATTTTGTTCATGCCAATATCATTTGTAGATTTGGAATTCCTAAGACGATCATTACAGACAATGCTGCCAATCTCAATAGTCATTTGATGCAAGAAGTATGTCAACAGTTTAAGATCGCACATCAAAATTCTACTCCATATCACCCAAAGGCCAATGGTGTTGTAGAATCCACCAATAAGAATATAAAAAAGATACTGCGAAAAATGGTACAAGGGTCCAGACAGTGGCATGAAAAGTTGTCGTTTGCATTGCTAGGTTATCGCACCACTGTTCACACTTCAACAGGGGCAACTCCATATTTATTGGTGTACGAGACAGAAGCAGTCATCCCTGCAGAAGTTGAAATTCCCTCTCTTCGAGTCATTGTAGAAGCAAAAATTGATGATGACGAATGGGTAAAAACCCGACTGGAACATTTGAGTTTGATTGAGTAAAAAAGGCTAACGTCTGTGTGTCATGGCCAGTTGTATCAGAAGAGGATGGCTCGAGCGTATAATAAAAAGGTCCGTCCTAGTAATTTTGAAGTGGGTCAGTTGGTATTGAGACGTATCCTTCCTCACCAGGTTGAAGCGAAAGGCAAGTTCTCCCCTAACTGGAAAGGTCCCTTCATTGTGAAGAAAGTGTTGCCCAATGGAGCCTTATATTTGACAGATATTGAAGGCAAAATGGCAGAAATGGCTATCAATGCTGATGCGGTCAAAAGATATTATGTATGATATTTGATCCTTTGTTGATTTTATTGCATGTTTAGTACTTGCATTTTTGAAGATTGACATGATGAAGGCATTCGATTCTTTTATCCAAACATGGTGTCATCCTTTGTTTACCCATTTGATCTTCGTTTTATTTTTCTTTCATATCCCTCTTTTGGAATCAAAATAGAGTCAAAGATAATTGTCAAGAAAATAAGAATAAAAGAAAGAGTTCGAAAATAAAATAAAAAAAAAATAAATCAAAGCAAAGAACAAGCTAATGGAAATACGTCCGACCTGATTCTCCTCTCTCGGGAGTAAGATACGTAGGCTGCCCTATTTCGGGCTCGGTCCAACCAAATAAAGATCTAAGATTCACCCAGTCAACAAAATTAGGGCATGAGCTAATGTGTTGTTTGAGTCGATTCCAAAAGTTGTAAGTCCCACCCCCACTTCAAGTATCGTTTGAGCCCCTTACCATTTTTTCTAACCTTAACCAAAAGCCAAGTTACAACCAAAGAAAGTCCTTCAGATCAATTTTTGATGATGTTAATGCTAAGCATGAAATGGATATAATGATACATTGTGAGGTACCACTTGTCTCCCTCAGCATAAGAAATAAAAAAAAATACAAAAATGAGAGTCTTATTGGTGAAAACCCCCATGGGCATCATAAGGCTATGGTGAGTCGAGAGAAATGAAAATGAGAGAGTCTTATTGGTGAAAACCTTTATAGGCACCATAAGGCGATAGTGAGTGGAGAGAAATAAAAATGAGAGTTGGTGAAAACCCTTACGGGCACCATAAGGCGATGGAGAGTTCAAAGAGAAAAGTTAAAAGTGAGAAGAAAGAGATTTGTTGGCGAAAGTCTTTTAAGATGTCGTCAATAGAATGTGATGTATGAGTTCAATGGATTTGAAGAAGCAGTTCAACAGCAAAAGGTACGAACTCAACAACAAATGGGGAGTCTGGATCGGAAGATCAGGCAGCTCAATCCAAAATGCATGCCATACTCATTGGAGTTGGTTGTTGTATTCAGATAAGTTTTATTTTTGAATCAGGGACATTGCCCTTTTCTTTCATTTACATATTCATGATTTTTGTCTTTTTATATCATTTATCAAAATAAAAGTCACCATCATTTCCTTACATTTTAAGTCAAGTCTGTGTCAAAACAAGCGAGACAGAATTTCAAAATTTACTACCAGTCTTTCCAATTATATGAGGAAAAGCCAAGGAACACCACAAGAAAGAAATATGATCGTAATTCAACACGAAGCAAAGGAAGTCTATCAACCGACATGCTATTGTATTTGTAGAAACATTCCGATTTGGGAAAAGAGCGCACCTCAGGGGCATGGTAAAATGGAAATCTGTTGTTTGAGTCAGAACTCATTTCCCTCAATCTGGATTCGGGTCGATGATGCGGCAAGACAGGGCAAATGTTAGCGATTTGGAACAAAGAGGAAAGGAACGAGTGCTGGGCAGATACCTAAAAAGCCAAGATCTGCAAGCCACCACTAAGTTTTTAACTAGCAAATTTTCTTTGTTGAAACAGAGGCAAATTCATTTCACTTGATTCAGCTACCATTGGAAATGCACATCAATGGGAATTTTACTTTATGTTTAGGACCCTCCTGAGAAATAGGATTTTACTTTATGTTCAGGACCCTCCTGAAAAATAGGATTTTACTTTATGTTCAGGACCCTCCTGAAGAATGGGATTTTACTTTCTGTTCAGGACCCTCCTGAAAAATGGGATTTTACTTTCTGTTCAGGACCCTCCTGAAAAATGGGATTTTACTTTATGTTCAGGACCCTCCTGAAGAATGGGATTTTACTTTCTTTTCAGGACCCTCTTGAAAAATAGGAATTTACTTTCTGTTCAGGACCCTCCTGAAAAATAGGATTTTACTTTATGTTCGGGACCTTTCTGGAAAATGGGAATTTACCTTCTGTTCAGGACCCTCCTGAAAAATAGGATTTTACTTTATGTTCAAGACCCTCCTGGAAAATAGGAACTTACTTTCAATTCAGGACCCTCCTGGAAAATAGGAATTTTACTTTATGTTCAGGACCCTCTTGAAGAATGGGATTTTACTGTCTGTTCAGGACCCTCCTAGAAAATGGGATTTTACTTTCTGTTCAGGACCCTCCTGAAAAATGGGATTTTACCTTCTGTTCAGGACCCTCCTGAAAAATAGGATTTTACTTTATGTTCAGGACCCTCCTAGAAAATGAGAATTTACTTTCAATTTAGGACCCTCCTGAAGAATGGGATTTTACTTTATTTTCAGGACCCTCCTGGAAAATGGGACAACGCTTTCAAAAATGAAATACTACTTTATTATAATTCTTGTTTGGGATAATTTTCGTTCTAGTTTTAATTTTGGGTTTCAGGAGCCCGCCTGAAGAACAGGGTGATGAAATAGCAAGTCAGAGGCCCGCCTGGAGAACAGAGTGAAGAAAGGAAAGTCAAGCAACAAAGTGATAGAATAGCAAGTCAGGAACCCGCCTGGAGAATAGGGTAAAGAAATGAAAAGTTCAGCAACAAAGCGAAGCAATCGAAAGCCAAGAAACAAGTTGAAAGAAATTGCAAGTCAGGAGCCCGCCTGAAGAATAGGGTGATGCAAGTCGAGTCAAGAACCAATAGAAGCTGTATAGATAGGATTTGTAATTTCATTTATGTTTTGACTTGTAATTTTCATTTTTTAATGTAATAATAGAGTCGCAGATCGAAACCTCGACGGAACATCACTCGACTCTCCAACTCGGTATAGTCCATCTCCGTCCAATCCTTGGAGATACTTGTTACTTGATCCCCTCATAACTTGGGTGGGTAGGTTGTCCTAATTCAAGACCTGATTTTCCTCTTTCCTCTTGCTCCGTGCTTTTAAATAAAGGTTAGGATGAAATTTCGCCTCGTTGTCTACTGCTTTGTATGAAAACACCATGTGTTTACATCCAAAGGGGGCATGATGTAGACACATGATTTCGTCCTCTTAAAGTTTAATTTTTATTCACTTTTACCCATTTTTATTTTATCCTACCATTTACCCTCACCCATGTTATTATACCCTCACAAAATACAAAAAAAAAATAACTAAATCCCTAACAAAACCTATCCTAACTTATTCTATCTTATCCTAACAACCAACCCAATCAAAATAAACCACATCACACCCTACCCCTACCCCTACCCCTACCCCCCACCACCCCACCCCACTTACCCTACCACCCTACCCCACCCTAACCTCATATATACTCACACAACTTCATCCGCACCAGGAAGAAGGAAGAAGGAATACAGAATGCACTCCAATTTCCATTTTCTCTAAACAGAATAACACACACACAGCCATATCTGCATACACAACTCCTCCATTCATCACTCACAGCAACATTAGATGGCAACAATCCCACACACAGACACTCTCACATATACATGATACTCACATAGTAAAGGGAGGAAAGTTGGCGAGTGAGGATCGACGGGGAAGAGTGAAAAATAGAGGAGGTAATTAGAGTGAATCGAGACAAAAATAGAAATAGAGTTGAGATTTTTCGGCAAAGTTTCATGAAAAATGGCGTATCACTGATGATTCGCATCAGTTCCGGTGAGCTTCTACCGAAGAACATTATCATCTCAGGTTCCATCCTAAAATGGACCAAAAATCAATAACCAAATCAATCCGTTTGTCCTGATTTTAGTGAAATTTCACCGAAAAAAAATAGAACATCATCAAACTCCAACCAAAATCACACTATCTACTCTAATTTTTGGCAAAAATACACGAAAAAATGATTGGGTTTAGGTAAAACGGAGTTCGAATTTGGAATCCGTGATTCGGAGTTCTTATTGAGGTTGTCTGCACTGGTTTTAAATCTATCCCAGTTGTATTTCCCGATACCTAGTGGTGTTGTTGGATTCTTGGTTGGATTGAGGTTCTCCGGTCGAGTATTTTGGTCTTCGAATTTCTTTATTATCGACAAGGATCAGTTTCATCGAGGTCCATTTCTTCTACCAAATCTTTATTTTATCTTGATTTTTTTTTATGTTATGGGTGTGGATGATTTATTTGTTGTGTGTTTTATTTGAATCTTCGTTGTTTGTGTTTGTTTAATGATTGTGACGTGGTAATATGTTTCGATATTATGTTGGAGAAATCTCGATTACCATGGTTGATTTGATTGAGACTTATTTAATCATGTTGGTTGAAATAAATCTGGGGGACGGGAATCAAAAATTGATAAAAATGAATATTATGATATTTTTTATACATTGTTGATGTTGAATGCGATATGTCGTCGAGCGGGTAGGCAAACAGTAAGCTCGGGTAGGCAAGTTTAGGATTGATGTAGTGTGGGAAAGATTGGAATATTTGTTGAATATTTTGTTTATCGTATTTCGAAAGTGTATTTATTTAACCGGGGAATGCCCTGAGGTAATTTGTATTTACTTACCGGGGAATGCCCCAAAGAATTTTGTACCCTAAGGATGCTCGTGATCAAAGCCCGAGGCATCGGGTAAAGCATGGTTTAGGACTAGTATAGGTTATTTCAGTATTTTTATTTCGGGTTGTAATTATTGGACTGGACTTTACATTTTTGTTTTGTTTTGTTATTGTTTGATTATTTTGCGTGCTTTTGTGTGGCTTATACATTTCGAAATGCCAAAATAGTTGATACACTTTACCCAAGCGACCGTGGTTGAACCACGGGATTGAGGGGTGCCTAACACCTTCCCCTCGATCAACAGGGTTCCTTAGCCGGAATCTTTGTTCGCAAACCAGTTTAAGAGTCAAATGGTTTCGAAAAGGATTTTCCAAAGGTGACTTGGCACACCAGATTATGCCAAGTGGCGACTCTGAATAAAAAAAATGCAAATAATCCTTTTTCCGAAATAAATTTTTATTTCTTGTCACTTAAACAATAAAGCCCTTTCGGACTTTAATACGAAATTTTTTGAAGTACGTAAAAAGGGGCATGACATACCTCAATCGAAAATTATGTACACCAGCGCGCCATGCAACTTAACTATCTCCTGAATGAACAATGTGGCATAATCTCTGCAGAGTAATTAGTCCTCACGGGCAAGAAGTAACCAGACTTGGTCATTCTTTACACAATGACCCAAATAGAATCATACTGATGGTGAGTCCACAGAAGACCATCAACAAAATCCATATTAATAATCTCTTACTTCTACATGGGCAATTCTATCTCTTGAGACATGCCACCAGGCCTCAAATGTTCAACCTTGACTTGCTGACAAATCATACATTTGGCAAAAAAATTTGCCACGTCTTTCTTCAAATTATTCCACCAGTAGATCTTCTTTAATTCATAATACATCTTCATCGAACCTGGATGAATTGTATACCTAGACTCATAAGCCTCATCCTAAATTATTTCCCACAACCTATCTAAATCAGAAAGACAGAAACACATAACCTTCCTTGATAACACAAGATATCATCTCCCCCAGTCTCAACAGCCATAACCTTCTGTTGACCCACATCATCCTTGATTTGAGTAAGTATGGGATCTATAACCTATTTATCCTTGACTGAGAAGTTAAGGGTATTACATTATCCCTCTTTTGGATCATTCGTCCCCGAATGAGAAGTTAGGGCACCCTTAGCAGGATAAAACAAAGAACGCAAACAGAATTCAAAGATAATTTAAAAAGGCGGCAAGAGGGAAACAAAACTCATACCTTAAGCACTTTCATTCATCGCTTGAAATAAGAATGGGTACTTGGCTTTTATGTCTTCTTCAGATTCTCATGTAGCTTCCTTCCTATTTTGATTCCTCCAAAGAACCTTCACTGAAGTTATATCCTTTGTTCTCAATTTACGAACTTGACTATCCAATATCTCAACTAGGACCTTCTCATAAGACAATAAATCTGCAACACTAATATCCTCCACAGGCATTATCAAAGAAGAATCACCCACACATTTCTTTTATATAGATACTTGGAAAATAGAATGAATCAAAGCCAAGCTTACTGGAAAATCTAACTCATAAGAGACATTCCTAATTCTCCTTGAAACCTAACACGGACCAATGTAACGAGAACTGAGCTTTCCCTTCTTACCAAATCTCATGACTTCTCTCATAGAAAAAATCTTCAACAATACCCAATCACATACTTCAAACTCCAACTCTCTCTGAATCACATCCGCATAAGACTTTTGGCGACATTGAGAAATCTTAAGTCTTTCTCTAATCACTTTTACCTTCTCTATGAATTGGTGAACCAAGTCAGGGCCAAACAACCTACTATCACCCACCTTAAACCATCCAATAGGAGACCTGCACCTCCTACTATAAAGAGCCTCAAAAAAGGCCATTTGAATAGTAGAATGGTAATTGTAAGCAAACTCAATAAGAGATAAATGGTCAACTCAACTACCTTAAAAATTAATCACATAGGCCCTCAGCATGTCCTGAAAGTCTGAATAATCTATTTCGCTTGTCCATCCGTTTGAGGGTGGAACACGGTGCTAAGGTTCACCTGAACCTTTCTGAAAAGAATGCCAAAAGTGAGAAAAGAACTGCGTGCCTCAATCTGAAATGATGTACACCAGTGCGCCATACAACTTAACTATCTCCTGAATGAATAACGTGGCATAATCTCTACAGATTAATTAGTCCTCACGGCTAAGAAATAAGAAGACTTGGTAATTCTGTCCACAATAACCCAAATAGAATCATACTGATGGCGAGTCCACAGAAGACCCTCAACAAAATCCATATTAATAATCTCCTACTTCTACATGGGCAATTCTATCTCTTGACACATGCCACCAGGCCTCAAATTTTCAACCTTGACTTGCTGAAAAATCATATATTTGGCAACAAAATTTGCCAAGTTTTTCTTCAAATTATTCCACCAGTAGATCTCCTTCAATTCATGATACATCTTCGTCGAACCCAAATGAATTGTATACCTAGACTCATGAGCCTCATCAAAAATTCTTTCCCACAACCTATCTACATCAGAAAGACAAAAACGCATAACCTTCCTTGATACCTCAAGATATCATCTCCCCCAGTCTCAAAAGTTATAACCTTCCGTTGACCCATATCATCCTTGATTTGAGTAAGTATGGGATCTATAACCTATTTCTCATTGACCTCAGCACCAAGACATGACTTAACCACTTCCTGAACAATCACTTCTCTATCCTTAAAGTCCAAAAGATGAACTCCCAAATTAGCCAACCTATGAATATCCTTTACCATCCTTTTTTTCTCATCTTCAACGTGAGATAAACTCCTCATAGACAACCGGCTAAGAGCATCAGCAACCATATTAGCTTTAGCAATATGGTAGTGCAAACTCATGTCATAATCATTAAGAAATTTGAGCTACCGCCTCTGACTTAGATTCAGTTCCTTCTATGTAAACACATACTACAATCTCTTATGGTCTAAATAAATATCCACATGCACCTCAAACAAGTAACGGTGCCATATCTTTAAAGAAAAAACAACAGTCACCAACTATAGATCATGATTCGAGTAATTCTTCTCATGAACCTTAAGTTGCATGAAAGTATAGGCTACAACCTTACCATGTTACATCAAACGCAACCCATTCCTAAATGGGACACATTGCAATACACAATAAACCCATCAGTACCCTCGAGTAGGGTCAAAACTGGACCAGAAGTCAACTTATCCTTGAACTTGTAAAAACTACCTTCACAAGTATAAACCTCCTTAATTTTAAACTGGTGACAGCCCAAACAAAGATCAATCTTAGACAAATACCTAGCACCCTAAAGATGATTGTATAGGTCATCAATCCTAGAAAGAGGGTACTTATGTTTCACTATAACCTTATTCAACTGTCGATGGCTATACACGTCCTAAAAGACCTTTCTTTATTTTGTAAAAAAAACACAAGATCACCCCATGGAGAAACACTGGACGAATAAACCCTTATCAAGAAGATCCTTCAATTTCTGTTTTAGTTTCTTTAGTTTAGTTGGGGCCATCCTATAAGGAGGAATAGAATAGCACGGGTATTCGGTAGAAGATCAATCCCAAAATCTATCTCTCTATCAGGAGGAATTCCAGGAATATCATCGGAAAAAACTTCAGGAAACTCATTAACTATAGGGACAGATTGCAAAAAGGGACCCTCAGATTTAGAATCTTTAACCCAAACTAAATGATACATTCACACTTTGGAAATTATTTTGTGAGCTTTAAGATAAGAAATAAACCTCCCCTTGGGAACTAAGGAACTACCCTCCCATTCAATCACCAGTTCATTAGGGAAATAAAAACCAACCTTTCATGTCCTACAGTCCAGAGAAGCATAGCATGAATGAAGCCAATCCATCCCCAAAATAACATTAAAATACACCATATTAAGTTCTATCAAATCCACAAATATCTCTCTATTAAAGATAGACACCACACAACCCTTATAGATTTTTCTAGCAATCATAGAATCACCCACCGAGGTAGACACAAAAAAGGGTCAAAAATATTTTTGGGGCCAAAATTAAAGTGCACGGCCACATAAAGGGTCACATAAGATAGGATAGAGATCGAATCAAGCAAACAATAAACATCACTAGAGAAGAGTTGTAACATACCAGTGACAATATTTGGGGGTTCTCAGATTTCTGACGAGTAGCAAGTGCATAGAGGTGATTTCAACTACTGTCGATACCCGATGTGGCGCCTTTAGGTGTCAGAGCCAAAAAAGTGACAATCAGGACCTTATTAGCTCTAGTGGCAACCCTGGCCGAAGGATAATATTTTTGTATATGACCAAGTTTACCATAATTAAAGCACCAGTTTCTCCCTTCCTCACAATATCCCTGGTGAAGCTGCCCATAAAAATAGAAAGAAGGGTAGGTTGGGGATAACTGAGCTCCACTAGACTGAGACTGGGCACCCTACGTCTTAGGACCACTGCTAGCTTGAAAATAACGATCACTTGAAGGGTTAGGATAAGGAGCACTAGTTGTCAAATAAGAATTTCTCCTTTTCTTCTTCTTAGTCTACTGCCTACTATCTCTCCCATTGTTCTATTGATTTGATCTACATATCTAAACTGTTTGTTCTGCCTCTCTCCCATATCTACCTACTTCTTATTTTCATCATCCACCTAATATATATAAACTACCAGTCTGAATATATCCATATCATTATTCAACATAGCAGCCTTATATTTCAACACTAAATCACGGGACAAACTAGAAGAAAACTTCTTCATCCTCGACCTCATGTTAGACATCAACTCTTGAGCATATCGAGACAACTGCTGGAATTTCAAAGCATACTCCTTAACACTCATCTTAACCTGCTTCAAGTTCACAAACTCTTTTGTCTTAGCTTTTCTTAACTTCTGAGGAAAGAAGTGATCGAGGAAAGCACCTAAAAAGTCATCCCACAACACTGGTTTAACATTATCACCCCTCATTCCTTCCTACTTTTCATACCACTAGTAATACACGTCCTTCAATTGATAGGCAGCAAACTCTACACCCTCTAAATCATCAGATTGCATAACCTTGAAAATCTTCTCTATCTCATCAATCAAACCCTGAGGACCCTTTTCAACCTCAGAGCCTATAAAGGTTGGGGGATTTAACCTCATAAATTGACCAACCCTAGTGACCTCAAATAAATTAGCAATAGAACCAACATGATTAAACCGACAGGATTATGCTGCCACCATCTAGCAAGAATATAAATAGACTAACAAAACTCAGTATTAGAGATATCTCCTTGAGGCAACTATCATAAGTATCACCAGCTCGAGGATCCTAAGAATGACTAATGGGGAGCAGGTAGAGTAGTGTAGTCAGGAGTAGGGATCCTTTACTTAGTCTGCACTCCATGAATAGGGCAAATTACCTTCATATTTTCCTCAGGTGGGATAGAGGTTCCAATAGAGTTTCTACGATCGTCAGATCTTTGGAGAGGCATGATCTAAAATGCAAGTAAATTAGGAGTTAGAGGAGTTTCATAACAACTAGTCTCTATAGTTCAAAATAGAACACAAGAAAGAAAAATATTCCTAAATATATTATATCCTCCCCTATAAGTGTAGCGCGCTACACACCCATAAAAGAGACTCTACTCGATATAGCTTTGTGGATACCTAGCGAGCCTGAACCGAGCTCTGATATCAAGCTTGTCATGACCCAAACCTAGGCTTGATCGTGATGGGTAATCTCAAGACTACCATGGGCCAGAGACAACCCCTTAGCCTTGCCTCAAGATCACCGTAAATAAAAACAGCGGAAGCCCACAAAAATAGAAATAAGAAGGATAATAAACTAATTGATAGTTCTAAGAATCAAAATAAATACCAACCCAATACATGTCCACAAAAGCCTCTAAACCTAGAATACCAAATGAAGTCGGGATATGCCCCCGACTATGACAAAATAGATCCATAATTCTCAAAATCTAGAAAAACAAAAACTAATAATAGGACAGGGCCTCCCGAAAGATGGAGGCTCACTACTTCATAGCAATACAACGGATATACCACACCACCTAATATTGCATAGGAGAAACTAAAAAGTCATTTGAACCTATATCATGAAATGATGCAGCATTTGGAGATGATTAATAAGGTAAGCATTGGCATGTAGCTCGAGGGAAAGGGATAAAATAGTGCACTTATCAGAAAAAATAGTCAAAACCATATGTATAATATTTATATATATATACATATACATAGGATGTCAGGACAGGGATGAGGGTCATTAACATGAGAGTTTAAAATATTAACTTGAACTATGTAGCTCGCTCCATCCTAAAGGCACTCATGGGCTATATGGGTCTGGCTCTCCCTACCAAAAGGGCCGTAGTTCGTGTTAGCCACACGTACCAAGAAGAAATCGAGGAAAGGCTAATGACACTAAGATGACAGCCATCTCAAAATATAATGTCTGCATTAAGCATATAGTCACATGGACCCTAACACCAGCAAACATGGTTTCCAGTGTTGATCCCTCTGGGACCTAGACCATCACGATGAGCTACACAATTTCCTTTAAGCCTAAATTAAAGCAACTTGCACATAACTAACCATTAACCAAGGAGTCCTTCTATGTCAAGCCTTATAATTTGGTATCACCATACCAATATACTTGCAAGCTATTTCATTTATGTCAAACCAGTACACATAACCAAATTGAACCCCAAGTTCTATTTAAAATCAAAGGCATGGCCACAAAGGCCATCCAAATCCATTGCAATCTATTTATCTTTTAATGTAATACAATGTTTTCAAATGACAAGTTAAATTATGAAAATACCCATATTCCAAAATTCAAGTTTACAATGTGGGTTGAGGTTAATACCATTACCAAGCCCAAAATTTCATCAATTTTGGTGAAACCCATGTCACCCATTCCAACCAAATCACGATGCACTAAACCATTCCTAAAATTGCAAATTAAATCATGAATAATCAATTTAAAACATGGGAACATTAATAGTTCAAGTAGTAACCACCAAAATCCCCCAACCCAATTTAAAACCCATCAATTCAAATCACATTAATATCCAATAGATTGATGCCATTATGTAAAATTTAAGTAAGGGAAGAGAAACATGACTAAAAGATAGAGGAAATTGAAGAGAATTTAAAGTTTGGAGCCTAAATATTGAATTCCTTCTAAAACCCTAATATCTAAGAATATGATTTAATCTTGATAACTGAAGGCAAAAGGGTCATTTGTGTGTTGTTAAGTTGTGGAAAAAAGTTTGAAGGGAGGAAAAGACCAAAAACACCTTAATTAAAACATGCAAGAAAATCCTAGGAACAGTTTTCACCAATTAGGTAACGGCTTGTGAGGTCTAACCATGAGTCGTGGCCTGGAGTTGTTACCCCAGGATAAAAAATATAGTCTTTCATTGTTATAAGAAAGGTTCCCTTATAACGACTAGTTGCCTAACATAACAGGTCATCACGGAGAATCGTGATCAGGAGCTGAACTCTTGGGCATCCTTTTGTGGCAACAATGAGTCCCTCCTAACTACACGTTATGTCTCACAATGAGAGACACAATGAGTTGTACCCTGAACTCATCGTCAAGGAACCAAAATCTAGGCTTTCTTACTATCGTAGCAACGGGTCCTCCTAACGACTCGTTATGTTTGATAATGAGTCATGATCAGAGTTGTTGTCACTTGCAGTTTGACATCAGTTCAGTGCTCAAGAACTTGGGGTATTATACTATGCATATCATTATAACCTCTCGATAAACACCCAATATACCCATTGAAATCCAATTCAATGAAAAGTTTCTCAGTGTTTAAAATTTCTCTCACCGCCTCATCTAAAACTGCCCAAAAGCTCTTCTTTTCCTCCTCATCCAACCCTGTTTGTGAAGTGTAGGAACTAATAACACTTAATATAAATCTTCTAATGACAAACTTAATAAGCATCAACCTATCGTTAACCCACTTAAAATCCATCAACTTTCCCCTAAGATCTTTATATACTAATATACCTACCCTATTTTTATGTCTTATGCTACCCGAGTACCATAACGTATACCCATCGACATCCTTCAACTTAGAGCCTACCCATTTTGTTTCCTGGAGACAAGCTATACTAATCTTCCTCTTCTTAAGAATCTTTACGAGCTCTATAGACTTACCCTGAAGAGTCTCTATATTCCAAAATCCAACCCTCAACTTGGAAGCTATCTTATCCCACCCAGCCCTACTACCCCTCACCCCCAACCCCAAATCAGATCCTAGACCTAACCCTAACCCATCACAAAAACCATACCCCACCCGCACTCGAGAGTATAGTCCAACCCCCAACCTCAAACAAATGATTAAATGGTACAACAACATACATAGAATTTGTTATGAACTAATAAAACACAAATAAGAAAAATAGAAGAGAGAAAAGAGAGTAATTCTTATTTCTCTTGAGAGAATATTGAGAGATAAATTATAAGGAAAAGAACCCCTTTATTTATAGGGAAAGTTGACTTGGCCCAAAAGTTGGGGCTCCTAACTTTTCTCCTAATAAACATACAAGTTGTTCTTAACTTGGTATTTTTATTGAATTATGTCACACCCTTCATGGGAAATGCCTTCAAGATTACTTTCTCCATCTTCTCAAATTTTATGTTTCTTACCTTTTTTTAATATTCCTTCTAACGACTTTGAGATGCTATGAGCTTCTTATGTATGAATATCACTTTTTCCATAGAGTCCTTGAGCATATTAGTACTTTTATGCCTCACCTCGAATGTATAAAATGACCCAATTTGGGACCTACATTTTCTACCATATAAGGCCTCAAAAGGAGTCATGTCAATACTAGAGTGGTAGATGTTGTTGTAGGCAAATTCACACAATGGTAAGTATTGGTCCCACTGACCATCAAATTCCATACACAAGCCCAAAAACATATCCTCAAGCACTTGGATAGTCCACTCAAATTGACTATCGATTTGGGGTTAAGGATTATGCTCATGTCCAATCTAGAACCTAACTCGGACAGAAATTGCTTCCAAAAATTGGAAGGGAATTGAGTGCCTGTCTAACACAATTAACACTAGTACCCATGTAGCATTACAATTTTCTTCACATAAATCATGGCCAACTTATCCATATTATAATCAGCTCTTACCGAAATGAAGTGTACCGACTTGGTCAATCGGTTAATAATAACCCAAATAGAGTCGTATTGCCTCAAGCTTTTTGAAATACTAACCACAGAATCCATCATTATCTATTTCTACTTCCATTCTAGAATGTACATCCACTAATAAAGTACCACAAAGATTTCAATATTCATATTCGACTTGTTGGCAGTTTTGATACTTAACCATAAAATCTATAATGTCATGTCTTATCCTTCGCCACAAATAGGATTGCCTCAAGTTTCTATACATCTTGTTGGTACCCAGATGTATGAAGTACCTGAAATTATGAGTCTCTGCCATAATGGTTGGAATCAAGTTACCTTCCCGAGGTACACAATTGACCTCAAATTCTCAAATCTCTTACCTTTTTTAGGTACTGAAACGCCTTCAAATTCTCAAAGCCCCCTTGTGATCAAGAATGGCCTCCTTCGCCTCCCTTTCTAAAACTTTTTCTCTAAGGTTATTTAATATCTTATCTTCAAATTATATACTCTTAATTTGATCATAGAATCCTAGCCTCCATATGTGCCAACACCTTTCCTTCGCTATTTTTCTGCAATCTCAAAAAACCATTAGCCAAAGATTATACCTCTCTCGCTAATGGGCACTTGGATACCTCCAGTAATGCTAAACTCCCCATGCTCTCTGGTTTTTGGCATAGTGTATATGCCACCATATTAGCTTTACCTGGGTGACATAGGATTGAGATGTCATAGTCTTTAATCAAATTCATCTATCTAATCTAACTCAGATTCAAATCTGTTTGGGTGAACACATGTTGTAAGCTGCGATAGTCTGTGAACACCTCACACTTCACCCTATAGAGGTATTATCTCTAAATTCTTAGAGTAAACACAACAATTGTCAATTTCAAGTCATGCATAGGGTAGTTTTTCTTATAGGACTTCAGTTATATCGACACATACGCAATCACATTCTAATCCCACATCAATCAAGGACCTAAACCCAAACATGAGGCATTAAAATATACAATAAAATCCTTACCCTCAATAAGTAGGGTTCGTATTGGAGCCAAAGTCAACAAAGTTTGAGCCATTAGAAGCTCTCCTCACACTTGCAATCTCACTCAAACGGAACCTTTTTCTGAGTCAGGTTGGTCATGTACGAAGCAATAGCCATAAAACCTTTAACAGTAGTAACTGGCCAACCCCATAAAACTATGAAATTCTATCATGTTTATCAATATTGTCCAATTCTTAACAGCCTCAACCTTATTTGAGTCCACTATAACCCTTTTCTCAGAAACAAGTGCCCCAAAAAGGACACCGAAGAAAGCCAAAATTCTCACTTTGAGTACTTTGCATACAATCATTTCTCATTCAATAACTTCAATGCATTACACAAATGAGCTTCGTTCGCTTCTTCACTCTTTGAATAAATAAGTATATCATCTATGAACACAATAACTAACAAACCCAGGAAGGACTTAAACACACCATTCATCAAGGTCATAAAAGAAGTTGGGGCATTGGTAAAAAAAAACACGTCACCTCCCCTAGAGCCTTATTGCATTTTTTTGAAGAAGTGGGAAATGAAAATATTTCCTAATTTTTAAAACTGAAATTTTACTGTATGTTACTGTGGTAGTATTTAATTTTTCATTGCAGCGGTCGCGCCCTTTTTCCTAGAGGCCGCCATTGCGGTTTTCGTAACTACTATAGCGGTTTCTTTTTTCATTACAGCAATCTGATGCAGAAAATCGGGAGCTCTACTAGGTTTTTCTTATTTGACAACACACACCATGAATTTCAACATCACGAATGAACTCCTCCATGATAAACATTATAACCTGAGTTTTATAACTTCATTTCAGGTGTCAAAAGTTGCTACGATAGTAGTGGCTAGATGACAAAACAATAGGGGGAGGTGGAGGAGAAGGGGTTGGGAAAAAAAGAAAGAGAGAGAGAGGATGAGAGAGAGAGGGGAGCTGCACCTATTTCCGGCGCTGCTACGCCGTCTCCAGCGTCTGCCGGACCAGTCAGAGACTGTTTGAAGTTAACGTTAAAGGGAGAGAGAGAGAGTAGGATCAAAAACACCTTTTCTCCTATCTGTGGAAAGAATGAATATCAATTGTTGTCCTAATGACCACACGGTGCCCTGAAATTCTTCACACACTGCCATTATCCATCTGAATCTACGAACAAAATTTTGACAATATGTTGGACTGCCATCGTCTAAAATTGAACCAAGGGCTTCTATTGTTGGTGAACCACACGAGCATATTATAAATACAGAGTGAGAAAAAACATAAAAAAGAGAAATGGAAAGAACCACACCGAGGCAACACTTGCTGCTTCCAAAGGTTCGTCTGCTTATTTTCTCATTTACATAGAATCTAAACTTGCTTAAAACTCTTTCTATATTAATTGGAATTATGGGTTGTGCTCTTTCCTTTTTCCCTATAGCTCTGTATATCAAAGCAAGGAAAGGTAAAAAGAACTACCTCCTTAGGTTCTCAACCCACTTTATTGACCTGCATGTTACCCCTTGCAAACAATTATTGAACTTGACTTTAACCTTAACAGAATATTTTTTGTTATCAATTTGTCTTTCTGACTACCTAATATGAAATTCTCTCCTTCTTGTCCGCAATTTGTGAATTTACATGCTCACAGATGGACAAGGCATCAATCTTAGGGGATGCAATCGAGTACTTAAAGGAGCTTCTACAGAAAATCAATGACTGCATAATGAACTGGAGTCCACACTACCTAACTCTTCATTGTTCCAAACAACAAGTTTCTGTCCTTTAACACCAACTGCACCAGCTCTGTCGGGCCGCATCAAGAAAGAACTCTACTCGAGTTCATTTGCAAGCCCACTTCCTAGCCCGACCGGACAACCTGAAAGGGTAAAAAGTTTTTAACCAAGAAGAAAATATATTAGTACAAACATATGTTTCTAATTAGATGTGTATATATTACCTTTCTAGAAAAAATAGATGTTTGTATATATAATTTGATTGCATTGAAAGCTATTATGGTGTTCTTTATGTCTGTAAAGTCTAAAGTCATTATATTATTGTTTGAGATTACGTAATGCAAATTTTGTTGAGATGGAAGAGTTGTGAATATCCACATGTTTTGCAACCGCAAACCAGGCCTCTTACTCTCAACAATGAGGGCTCTCGATAACCTTAGACGAGATATCCAACAAGCTGTGATCAACTGCTTCAATGGGTTTGCCTTAGATATCTTCAGAGCTGAGGTACTTACTTTTTTGTTTAGTTTACAATGCTGGACCTGAGCTAAAGTTTGTACATAGAAAATTGTAGTCCATCAATTCCTACACAGCACATCCTTCTGAAGCGTGTTGAACCTAAACCATATTAAGCTTTAAACATGGGAATGTCGAAAATAAAAGATAATAGGTTGTACTGATTCCTATTGGCATCTCTTATGATATATAAAAAATGTGATTACCAACTCATTGATGCCCTGTCCATCTGTGAACATGTAAATTTACATTGTCCCTCTGTACTCCTTGATTGTAAATTTACGTTGTCTCTCTGTACTCCTTGATTGAGTGTATCTGTCGGTCTCCCTATTGAGAAAGATGTTTTCTCTTGCTTATTTCGATCAATATTGGAGAAATAGAAAACAACAAGAGTGAAATGATCTGTCATTTAGTTGGTTTGTTATCCTTGCCATTTTTATGTGTTGTAGAAATGAACTCTTCTTTTGATGATTGTTTTTTTATGTAATCCATACCGATCAAATCAAAACAGTATTGTTGGATTCCGCCGGTTGCCACGGGATGATATAAGCTTTTATGATTGACAAAGGAAAACAATTACGGATTATAGTACAATACCTTTAATTTCTAATACATCACATTTTTTAAATACATTACTTAATTTTACATGAATTTATCATTTTTATACAAACACGTTATATTGTTTCGTGATGTATTTGAGTTTTAAAGTAAAATCTAATGTGTTGTATGATTTTTCTTGAAAATTATATCAAAACCTAATGTGTTGGGTCATGCCCAGCACGACCAATGCTTATCTAGTCTTATATATATATGGTAAAATAATTGCATATAAGCAAAAATTTCAAAAAAAATTCATGTGACGAAGAAGGCTAGAAGACCCTAAAGAATCTAAGAAGAAAACTTTAATCGATCATCAAGTCAAAATCAAAACAAAAATAAGAAGAATAAGAAGAAAATATATATAGAAGTAGAAGAATTAAACATATTTTTTTAATAAAATTTGATCAAATAACTAATCAAATAGAATTTGAATATTTTTTTTATATAAGGTAAAATTCTAATTGGTTTAGAAGTGTTAATATTATAATTTCTTTCTTGAATAAAATATATTTTTCTTTCTATGCATATGTTTTTCTTAAAACAAATATATTTTGATTCCTAAATTCTTTTCCTTAAAAACTTGCATAGGAATCTTTTCCTTTGATGCGTTTTTTCTTAACTATAGATTCTTGGTTCTTAAAATTTTTTTTCTCTTTTCATGGATAGTTTTTTTCCTAAAAAAAAATTCTTAGGACTTATAACTAAAATTTTGCACATTAGACTTAATTTCTTTTCCTTTTAGATATGAGATTTTTTTTTCTGTATCCTAATTATTTGAATAATAATTTAATGATATTTATTTGAAGAAAAAAAAGTGAATTTTTTTTTGTCTATTGTGGAGTGTTTCAATGAAGATTAAAAAGTTTAAACCACAAGTATGTTCACACTTTTAGTATATTATAATTATAAATAAATTATAGATAGATATATATGTAGATGTAGACTTAGATAATATAATTGACTTGTGAAACATTTATTCACAACAGAACATCAAGCAAAAGGAAAAGACATTTATTAAAGCAAACAAACGAGAGATATAGTGCTATCATTACAGAAAAAGCTACATGTTCTTATTTTGCTTCCCTTTCTTCTCATGAAGAATATTTTTAAATTCTTTAACATTCGATGTCTTCATAAAAGAATTTCTTGAAATCTTCGACATGATCAGCTTGAAGAACGATTGCAACTATCCAAGATCCATCCCCTTCATTCCCTGGTCGTATCAAACAATCACCATCATCTTCATGAGTAGGATCAGGACTCATATGGATCTCTTTTCCCCACCCAAATCCAACCCCAATAGTGACAAACTCATCCAACTTATCACTGCAAGATTAGGGTTCCCATAGGAAGGGCTCTCTTTGTTTCTAATTGTATGAATGTCTTGATATTTTGACAAATCCTCTTGTTTTTTCAAAAAGTTAATTGTGGAGTTTACATAATCACTTGTCACCATTTCAATGGTCGCCCTAACCTTCCTAGCAACATACTCCAATGGGCTCGAGGTTATGTCGCCCGAGACACCGACCACATTGACATCAATGATGGCATTGCCAAAGTAGGTTTTAGGCAAAGGTGGTTGCATTCTTTTGCGTATGTCAGCACAAATAGATAAATTAGTAGGTTGCTCAAATTTATGACCTCTTGCCTTACATGCACATCTCCATATATGAGCAGTCACAACTTCATAACGTGTGTAACTATGCTCTTTACTACTATCCTCTAAATTTCTTCCTTTGTTCGCTTTTTCTCTCAGCATTTCAATTTGAATTTTAGTAAGTTTTAGCATAGAGCATTTCGTTTCATTTTTCCTCTCACTTTCTATGCTGGACTTGCCAATTAAAAGTGTAGGCTAAAACTGTAAATGCTCAAAAGTTGGAGATGCAATCGCAGGTTCCCCGGCTCAGAGAATTTTTCGATCATGAAAAGGAGCAAACTTTAATGACTCTCCGCGAGCAAGCCTAGCCCATTCGTTGAGGAAAAAGAGACCACCTATGCCATCAATAACAATATGTGAGATTGCAATATATAGGATGTACTAGCTCGTAAATGTGATCCAATATATAACGTTATGTGACTATCTATTTCGAAATATATACGGTTAAGAAAAGGAGAGCACCTTGTCCATCAACAATAGCATGTGAGATTGCAAAACTGAGAGAAATGGCACCACATTGGAACTTAGTAAGCTGCACAAACACTAAAGCAAGCGGAGAAACTGGGATTGCATAGTCTATATGAGGAAATAAGCTAATATGGTCAGGTGATAACGTGAATTCGCCGAGATCTGCATCAACGTGAATTCGCCGAGATCTGCATCTAGCTTGGCATCGGTTTCAGCCTCCATAAGCATGACTCCCAAGGCATCACAATCTAGCTCGAGTCTCGATCCATCGCAAACGACCAGCCAATGGATAGAAATGTACAAGCTAAGTCTATGCTAAGTGAAGTCTTGAGGGTCTTAATTATGTCTTCAATTGATGTAAAGAAATCCCGGTTAAATTTGTAGTAATAGATGGTTGGTACGTGGGATATTTCAATTTGATCCAATTCAGATAATGAGAGAGTGCCATTCCATGTTGCCTCTGCTGCTGTTATTTTATTTGTACTTCGGGTACACAGAATCTGTATATGTAGAACAATAACTTCAATTAAAGTTCAAGTATAAATAAGAACGCAATGAAGTATATCAAATACCCTCAACATAAGATCAAAATGACCTTTCCAAGAGGCGTATTTTTTTCTTTCAGAAAGTAGATGAAACAAAAATGAATAAGGCCAAGTCGTCCGAATTCACGGAGTTTCCTTAAGGAAATAATTCGCCTCACTGTACCTGAGGTTGTGGAATTCTTCCTCCCAGGATAAAATGGCCAAACAGACCAATTGTAGCGGTACCTCAAACAATTGGAATATCTTCGAACGCACATAACGTTTTGATTGATCACATAAAGTACTTTGTAAGACAGGAAGTATTTTGTATTCTGAAAATTTTCGTGTGTAAACCTGTGGATGAAAGAAGGTTTATATAGCCACAAGATGCCACTTCTGAAAAGTGGCAAAGGTTCATCTAAAAGGTGTAACCTTTTCTGAAAATTCATGTCTATTCGTCCAAACAGCGTGACTATTCTGAACAGGCATGCCATTTCGTGAATAAGTGTGTCAGTTTGTCAAAACAATGCATCAGTTTACTGAAACAGTGCATCAGTTCACCGAAATAGTGCATCAGTTCACCAAAACAGTGGCACCAGTTCGATGAAGTATTGCATCAGTTCGAACTTCTGTATGCATGTATAAATGGAGTACCAAAACCAGAAAATATTTTATTGCTTTTTTTGTATTTTCGGATTAGATTTCTGTCTGGATTTCTTTATTTTCGTCAAATAAACTTTTTCCAAAAAGATAGATCTCATCGATCAATCATTTGCCAAATCCAAATCCAAATCCGAAGCCGAGCCGAGTGAGCGACGACGACGACGATGCGAGGCATCTCTTATTTCTTGCCTCACTTACTATGTGGAGTAAGTTTTCTTATTATAAACACTCCAAAGTTTCCTTCTCCCACCAATGTGGGAGAATTAGTGAACTTTCCAATTTGGAGCACACTTTCTAAATTGGGTGTCTCATTTCCTCCATCATTTTCTATTTTCCATTTTCCATTCACACTTTATACACACTTTGAACCCAACAATCCCCCACATGAATGGGGAATGACTATTTTTTGTAAAACTTGTACGGAAAGGTATGTGATCATAAAGCAAAGACTGATTGCATCTGGATAATTGGGTTTCCCCTTGAACTTTTCGTAGTGAACATGCATCGGATGCACTCGATCAATCGATAGATTTGATATATTTGAACTGTCAAGCTTTAATGTACACCTAGATAATACATGTCACACAACCAACCTTTTAACGTTTATGGTTCTCACGATTTTATTCTTTTCAGCCATGAACACATCCCGGTTTCAGGAGAGCTTTGAGAATAGGTCTTTACTAACATTCTCCTTGAAGCGGCTTCCACTTCGTCCTCGCATAGGTGATTTCTAAACGTTCAATCCTGTAGATTAAACTATTTGGTCAAATCTGCCAAATTTAGATAATCATTAAAAGACTTTTCACCTTAAGTCTTATCTTAGTTTACTGTACATTCTTTATATCATGAGAATGAGTTGGGTAATTGACAATGTTGAACCTACCATACACAACTTTGTTTGAACTCCTTGAACCTAGCTCTTGGGATCTCCAGTCTGCTAGGTAGAGTTACCGTCATGCTGACTTGTCCTAGGCCTTAAACCCATTCCCTTGGATGTCCTTTCTACTCCTTCTCTAGATAGACCTTTTGTAAGTGGCGACACATTATCCTTTGACTTTACATAGTCTACAATGATAATTCCACTATAGAGAAGTTCTCTAATGGTATTATATCTTCATCTTATATGACGAGATTTACCGTTATACATCATGCTCCCTGCCCTACCTATTACTGCTTGGCTATCACAGTGTATACATACTGGTGCCACTGGCTTGGGCCAATACGGAATATCTTCCAAGAAATTTTGGAGCCATTCTGCTTCTTCACCAATTTTATCTAATGCGATAAATTCAGATTCCATTATAGAGCGAGTGATACAAGTTTGTTTGGATGATTTCTAAGAAACTGCTTCTCCACCGATAATAAATGCATATCCACTTGTGAATTTTACTTCGTTCGATTCGGTGATTCAATTTGCATCACTATATCCTTCAAGTACCGCAGGATATTTATTATAATGCAAAGCATAGTTTTGAGTGTATTTAAGATACCCCAAAACTCTTTTCATTGACATCTAATGAGTTTTGTTGGGATTACTCGTGTACCGACTCAATTTACTGATAGCACATGCGATATCTGATCGTGTACAGTTCATTATATACATTAAATATCCCAATACTCTTGCGTACTCCAATTGCGAGTCACTTTCACCTTCATTCTTTTGAAGTGCAAAGCTCGCATCCAATGGAGTCTTGGCAATACTGAATTTCATATACTTGAACTTGTCAAGTACCTTTTCTATATAATGAGTTTGTGACAATGCCAACCCTTGTGGAGTTCGATGGATTCTTATACCTAAGATCACATTTGCAACTCCAAGGTATTTCATATCAAACTTGCTCTTGAGCATTCGTTTTGTTGCATTTATGTCAGAAATGTCTCTACTGATGATCAACATATCATCCACATATAAACATACAATGACTTGGTGATTTGGAGTGTCTTTAATATAAACACATTTATCACATTCATTTATTTTGAATCTGTTTGCCAACATGGTTTGGTCAAACTTCGCATGCCATTATTTAGGTGCTTGCATTAGTCCATACAATGACTTAATAAGTCTACACACCTTATTCTCCTTCCCTGGAACCACAAAACCCTCAAGTTGTTTCATGTAAATTTTTTCCTCCAATTCTCCATTTAGGAAAGCGGTTTTTACATCCATTTGATGGATTTCAAGACCATATACCACAGCCAAGGCAATTAACATTCTAATCGATGTTATACTTGTTACTGGCGAGTATGTATCGAAGTAATCAAGTCCTTCTTTTTGTTTGAAGCCTTTTACTACAAGTCTTGCCTTGTATTTGTCAATAGTACCATCCGCTTTCATCTTCCTTTTGAAGATCCATTTAGAACCTAAAGGTTTATTTGTGGGAGGAAGGTCAACCAATTCCCACGTATGGTTGCTTAAGATTGAATCTATCTCATTATTGACTGCCTCTTTCCAAAAGGAAGAATCCAAAGATTCCATCGCTTCCTTAAATGTTTGAAGCTCATTTTACAAAAGAAATGTCACAAAATCTTATCCAAACAAAGTAGACGTTCTTTGACGTGTACTACATCTTGGATTTTCTTCATTATGTTCATTCTGAATTGGTTCATCACGAGGTCGTTTAGATCCTTCACTAGACTGTTCATGTCTAAGTTTATATGGGTAAATATTTTCAAAGAATTTAGCATTATCTGATTCAATTACCATATTTTCATTAATATCCGGATGTTCGGATTTATGAACTAAAAATCGACATGCTTTACTACTTTTAGCATATCATATGAACACACAGTCTACTGTTTTAGGTCCTATCTTAACCCTTTTAGGTATAGGAACTTGAACCTTCGCTAAACACTCCCACACTTTGAAATATTTCAAATTAGGAATTGATTGTGTCTTACTATGGGGAACTCTGTTGAGTATACGATTGGCCGTAAGGATAGCCTCCCCTCCATAAGTTTTGCGGTAAACCATAACTTATAAGTAAGACATTCATCATTTTCTTCAAAGTTTGATTATTCCTTTCTGCAGTTCCATTAGATTGAGGTGAATATGGGGTCGTAGTTTGATGGATTGTTCCATTCTCTACACATATTTGGGCAAAAGGAGATTCATATTCTCCTCCCCTATCACTTCTTATCATTTTGATCTTTTTGTCTAACTGATTTTCAACTTCAGTTTTATATTACCTAAATGCATCTATTGCTTCATCCTTACTATTTAGCAAGTAGACATAACAATATCTAGTGCAATCGTCAATAAAAGTTATGAAATACTTTTTCCCACCACGTGATGGTGTTGACTTCATATCACAAATGTCAGTGTGTATTAAGTCTAAGGGATTGAAATTCCTTTCAACGGACTTATAAAGATGCTTTGCATACTTCAATTCCACGCACATTTGACACTTTGATTTATTGCACTCAAAGTTTGGCAAAACTTCTAAGTTAATCAGTTTTCATAACATTTTGTAATTAACATAGCCTAAACGTTCATTCCATAAATCATAAGACTCAAGCAAATAAGAAGAATTCAAACTTTTATTTATTTTAACAGTCATTACATTCATCTTATAGATGCCTTCAGTCAGATAGCCTTTTCCTACATACATTTATCCTTTGCTAATTACAATTTTTCCAGAAATGGTTACACAATTGAATCCGTTCTTTTCTAGAAGTGAAACAAAAATTAAATTCCTACGTAACTCCAGAACATACAAGACATTGTTAAGTGTCAAGACTTTTTTGGAAGTCATCTTTAAGCAAATTTTTCCTTTTCCTTCTACCTTAGCCGTAGCGGAGTTAGCCATGTAGATTATTTTTTCTACTTGAGATGGAGCGAATGACGAAAACAAATCCTTGTTGGCACATACATGGCGGGTGGCACCAAAATCCATCCACCATTCGCGAGGACTCTTCGTCAAGTTGCATTCTGAGAACACAGCACACAGATCATCACATTCTTTGTTGGATTCAATCATATTTTCTTGATCCTTCTTCTTACCTTTCTTTGGGGCACGACAATTGGTGGACTTGTGGCCAATCTTGCCACAGTTGAAGCATTTTCCCTTGAACTTTTTCTTGGTTTAATTGCTTCCTTGTTCAGCTTTCTTCCTTTTCTTGGAATTGTTTTGGTCATCTTCTACAATATGTGCTCTATTAATTACAGAATTCCCCTTTGACCTTCTTTTGACAGCTTTATTATCCTCTTTAATACGAAGTCGGACAATAAGAGCTTCAACAGTCATCTCCTTGCGTTTATGCTTTAAGTAGTTTTTGAAGTCTTTCCACAAAGGTGGTAGCTTCTCAACTATCGTTGCTACTTGGAAAGCATCATTCACAATTAAACCTACAAAATAGTTTATGTGAGTATTAAGAACTTTTTAAATTTGTTCAACTAAGGTATTTTTTAAAGATATACCTTCTGCTAGGAGATCATGTATGATGATTTGCAACTCCTGTACTTGAGAGACAACAGATTTGCTATCTATCATTTTGAAGTCCAGGAACCCTACAATAAGGAATTTCTTAATTTCTGCATCCTTCTCTTATAGTTTTGTTCAAGTTCCCCCCACAGTTCCTTTGATGTCTTGGTTCCACTATAAATATTGTAGAGGTTGTCTTGAGACCACTCAAAATATAATTCCTGCAAAGGAAATCCGAATGTTTCCAAGCTTCTACAATAATAAACCGGTCTTTGTTTGAGGTTTCCTCGGGCACCTCAGGAGTGTCTTCGCTAGTGAACTATTGCAGACATAAAGTAGTGAGGTAAAAGAACATCTTTTGCTGCCACCGCTTGAAGTCAATGCCCAAAAATTTTTTGGACTTCTCCGCTGGTGCCATTATTGGCGGAGCATTTGTGCGACTTGATGTGGCAATATTAGTTTCCCCCACAGACGTTGTCGCATATATCATTTGACTTTCGTTAGTCATCTTTCCTGTCAACACAAGACAGAAAAATTTAGTATTTTCAGAATACTACTTATAAAGTTAAATAACTTTTCAACTTTTCTTCTTGTTTCTAATTAATGATGAAGTTTTTATAACTTTAAATCATCAACCGAGTGAACTTTAACTTGTGATGAAGATTTTATGTCTTCTAATCTCTAGTTAAATCAAGCGGAGTAGAAAGCTTGAAGCTTTAATCTCCAAAAACAAGTTATACAGATTCTGTAAATTTATTTTCTTAAAATTGTTATTTTATTTGTACTTCGGGTACACAAAATCTGTATATGTAGAACAATAACTTCAACTAGAGTTCAAGTATAAAAAAGAACACAATGAAGTATATCAAATACCCTCAACACAAGATCAAAATGACCTTTCCAAGAGGTGTATTTTATTATTTCAGAAAGTATATTAAACAAAAATGAATAACGCCAAGTCATCCGAATTCACGGAGTTTCCTTAAGGAAATAATTCCCTTTAGATTGTTATTTTATTTGTACTTCAGGTACACAGAATCTATATATGTAGAACAACAAATTCAACTAGAGTTTAAGTATAAACAAGAACACAATGAAGTATATCAAATACCCTCAACACAAGATCAAAATGATCTTTCCAAGAAGTGTATTTTATTCTTTCAGAAAGTAGATGAAACAGAAATGAATAAGGCCAAGTCGTCCGAATTCATGGAGTTTCCTTAAGGAAATAATTCCCCTCACTGTACTCGAGGTTGTGGAATTCTTCCTCCCAGGATAAAATGGCCAAACAGACCAATTGTAGCGGTACCTCAAACAATTAGAATATCTTCGAATGCACAGAAAGTTTTGATTGATCACACAGAGTACTTTGTAAGACAGGAAGTATTTTGTATTCTGAAAATTTTCGTATGTAAACCTGTGGATGAAAGAAGGTTTATATAGACACAAGATGCCTCTTTTGAAAAATGGCAAAAGTTCATCTAAAAGGTGTAACCTCTTCTGAAAATTCATGTCCATTCATCCAAATAGTGTGACTGTTCTGAACAGGCATGTCATTTTGTGAATAAGTGTATCAGTTCATCAAAACAATGCATCAGTTTACTGAAACAGTGCATCAGTTCACTGAAATAGTGGCACCAGTTCGAACTTCTATATAAATGTATAAATGGAGTACCAAAACCAGAAAATATTTTACTGTATTTTCGGATTATATTTCTGTCTGGATTTCTTTATTTCCGTCAAATAAACTTTTTCCAAAAAGATAGATCTTATCGATCGATCATTTGCCAAATCCAAATCCAAATCCGAAGCCGAGCCGAACGAGTGACGACGACGACGACGGCATGAGGCATCTCTTATTTTTTGCCTCACTTACAATGTGGAGTAAGTGTTCTTATTATAAACACTCCAAAATTCCCATCTCCCACCAATGTGGGAGAATTAGTGAACTTTCCAATTTGGAGTACACTTTCTAAATTGGGTGTCTCCTTTCCTCCATCATTTTCCATTTTCCATTTCCATTCACACTTCATACACACTTTGAACCTAACACTGGCTTCACTACCCACTGATTCTTTAAGCTAACCTTCATTCTCTCCTAGCTAGTTAGTTTTGGGAAAAATTGGCAAGAGTACCCACTTCCAAAACTATTTTGCCATTTACCCACTAAAATTATTTTTGATTTAATTTTTAGATTAGGGTATAAAAAGTTGGAAAAAGTTTAAAAAGTGGGGTCCACATGTGGATCAAGGGACCATTTCATCATTTTTAGAACTTTGCAAATTTAATATATACACTAGCACCCTCCACTTATTCCAATATCCAAAAAAAACCTCTCTCTCTCCTCTTTAATTCTCTCAACTCCCGCTTAAGAAACCTTCATCCCAAAATTGTCATTTTTATTTCTTCTTCTTCTCCAGCAAGTAAGGGGTCGTTATTGCTTTGTAAGGTTAGTTAAAATCAAGTTGCAATCATTTCTAGATCTATTTAAACGGGTTTCTTTGCTAATCAATTCGTAGTGATGTAGGAATTTTTTATTCTTGAATTTGGTTGATTAAGGAGTTTTGGTTTAGTTCTGATTTTGTTTAGCAAAAAAGTGTTGAATGGTGGGATAATCGTTATTTGAAGGGTTATTTTGGCATTTTGATTCAAACAACGATCTGTTTCTGTTCGTAGAACCATGGTCTATGAAATCGACCCGTGGTCTATGAAATCAGAATGCCCTAGATTGAAATCAACTTTTAGGCGTATGAAATTCTTTTAAAATATGATTTCTGAAATAGTGGAAATTGAAAGATTAAAAGCTAATTAGTTTGATTAGGTGCATTAGTTTGATTTTTAGAAATTTTTGTGTTTTGATACTGCATGTTGGATTTTGGTTTCAATTATTGATGTGTGTAGTGAACTTATTGATGGTGGAAGAGTTATTTTGGCATTTTGATTCGAACAGTGACCTGCTTCTGTCCGTAGACCCGTGGTCTATGAAATTGACCCGTGGTCAGAATGCCCTAGATTGAAATCAATTTTTAGACGTATGAAATTCATTTAAAATATGATGGATGAAATAGTGAAAATTAAAAGATTAATAGCTAATTAGTTTGATTAGGTGCACTGGTTTGATTTTTATACTGCATGTTGGATTTTGGTGGGGTATTTCTTAATTTTTATTTTTTTTTTGGGGGGGGGGGGTTGTTCCATTTGAGTATTGAGTTATTTCTATTGATAGACTTATGGTCTATGAACTAAAAATGGTAGATTTGTTCTGCAGGTGTAGATTGTGTTAAAAATGGGTAAAAATACATCCTTTGTAAATGCAAAGCCAGTACCATTTTTTATTTTGCTGGTAGCAGTAGAAAAAGAAAAGTTGAGGCAGTTGGAAATGTCTCAAAAAGAAAGAAAAATAGAGAGTTGGTGTCTGAATCAGATTCGGACATAAAGGAGATAAGCAACTACGTTAATTCCAGTGATGATGTTGCCAAGAACGGTGCTAGTGGTGATAATGAAGAGAGCAAAGATAGTGAAAGAAACAGTGATGATGGAGATAATGATCCCTTGTCTGTGCCATCTCTTTTAAGGTTCATTTCTGTGAAGCGGTATGACGTTCGAACGATAATGGACGAGGTCAGATCTTTCCCGGCAAAGATATTGATCAGATTAAGAATGGATGCTTATTAAGAATTCCAGCAAGTTTTTATCGACCAAGAGTTGAAGAAAATATTCAAGAGGTCCTATTTTGGACACCTGAGAAACCTGCTGGAACATCTCAAGTTCAATGGGCAGTTGGTCCATTATTTGTCGTTGCGACGCATCAAGAATGATAAGATGCATCATGAGATTTGGTTCTGCGTTAACAACAAGCCTGGCTGTTTTGGCTTGAAAGAGTTTTGTTTGATCACGGGGCTAAACTGCTCATCATACCCAGTGAATAAAAAATGGAGAAGGTGTTACCAAAGGGGGGGAATTTTTGCTTTAAGGTGACAAAAAACAAAAATATTACGGTGGCCAACTTGCTACACCTGATCAGAGGGAATAAGCTGAACGAGGACCAGAAATTTAAGTGTTGTTTATTGTAGTTCTTGCACACCATGTTGCTTGCAAAAGATTTGACGAAGGTTGTTGACACGAAACTGATTCGAATGATCGATTCTTTGAGTTTCTTTAAGAATTATCCATGGGGGAAAGAGACATTTCAACTGACCCTAGACTATCTAAAGAAGAAAAGTGACCTAAAAAAGCAGAGGAAAGTATTTGATGAGAAGCTGAAGGCATCCTATGGTCTATTCGGATTTCCCTGTGCATTATGGTATCTAGCATAAACCCTTTAGTGAGTTTATCACAGATTCTTGTTTTAGTTTTACTATGTCATAGACTCTGAGTTCTTTTTTCACTGATGTACTGCTTACAGGTTTGGATCTACGAGGCCTTTCCTCGTCTTGAAAAATTTATAGAAAAATCAATGGATGAGCCCTTTTCCATTCCCGGCATCCTCAGATAGCACATTATAAAAAGTTACCAGATAATCGAAGGCGACCCATTCAAGTAATAAGGAAAAGTTACCAAGGTATGAACTTATTTTCTATTATGCAATAATAATACTACTATTATATCGAATGTTATGTAATTGTTAATTAATATTTTGTAGAACGTGCACCCGTACATCATCCCTACTCTTCGTGAGATGAAGATGGATTACATGATTTTCTTTGAGCCATATACTGATGAGGTGAAGAATAACGTCCTTGATGGCTTAAGGAAAGAGTTAGAAGGGGTGCTGCACTTATTTCAAATGAGGATAGTAATGATGACGGGGATTTGGGTGGCAACCCCATTGAAGTACGCATTGGTGATGATGATACTCCGAGCACCTCTAAAGATGCAGCGGGCACATCATCCCCCGGGGATCTTCATAAACGTGTTGCTGCGCTCAAGGAAGCGGTGTTGGATATTGCTGCCTACATTAGAGAGAAAAGACTGAAGAAAAAGGAACAAGATGAGCGACAACACGAGCAAGGTAAGTTCATTCAATCAATAATTGATGTTGTTAATGAATTTTCAGCTTTAAATATCAGTAACATTTTGTAATATGATGATACAGTGAATGTGGACCTTCGTGAATCAAAGAGAAATGAAAAAGGAGAAAAAAAGAGCAAAATGGATGAGTTGGCCTCTGTTATGGAGGGAGAGAAAAAACAAGAAGAAAAGAAGGATGAAGAAGAAGAAATGAAAGAAGATATGTGCCAAGAAGAAAGTCCAAAAGAAGCAGTTGTAGAAGCAGAAAAAGAAGCTGAAAAAGAAACAACAACAGATGTTGAGAAAAAAAAAGAAGAAGGTGAAAAAGCACCAGTCGAAGAAATTCCAAAAGAAACAACTGCAGAAAAAGAAGAAAAAGTTGAAAAAGAAGTAGCAATAGATGTTGAGAAAAAAAGGAGAAGAAGGTGAAAAAGCACCAGTCGAAGAAACACCAGCTACTGCAGATGCTGAAATAAAAGGAGAAGAAGGCGAGCATGAAGAAGCAGCTACATCTGCTAAGAAAAAAAGAGCTGAAGCTGAACAAATAGATGTGGTCATGGATATCATAGGTTAAATCAACAGTAACATTTGTGTTGATGAGGTAGACAAGGAAAAAGACATTTGAATGCTTATTAATGTGTTATTGAATGATTAGTAGTTAGGATCGAAAAAATATTTTTTTTATTTGAAAAGTATGAAAGTTTAAGGATCTGTTGGTAGGATATTAGAAACATTCTTTTATTTTATGATAGTGGTTATGATTCTGCAGTGAATTTGTCTCTATCAAACTGATTAGTTGCATGGCCATTTGAATATGCAGGGTATTGTCATAGTTGGTACAGTGTATGGTTGATGTCATAGAATGCATAGTTAATCTTTCGTTTACTGCATGTATGGTCTATTATTACCATGCTGGTCGGTTTTAAGTCGACGTATTGTTTGATCGACCATCATTTTTAGTTCATTCTCCCTTTCTTCGGTCAAAATCAATTTTTATTTTAGTTGATCCCTCTCTATTTTGGTGTCATGTAGCAACACTTTAAAGTGATCCCTCTGTTCTTCAGCTTCTTTGAACAAAGTCATGAGAAAATTTTTATTTTTTTCGCATTGTTGGAACCTTTGTAGTAGATTAAATTTTGCCAAGCCTTAAAAATTTGATGTCTCAGGTCCCAGATTCAACGTTGATGGACTGATTGGAGGTGATAGCTCATCAAGTCATTTAAAAATCGAGCATGCGCCATTATCCTAGAAAAAATAATAATTACATAACGACTAACTTAACTTCATAAAAAAGACACACACAGCTCACCTTCGCAATTGCACAATTATAAAATTTACGATCTGGATTTGAGTTCGTGCGTGACGTCCTCAGGACAGCCGCATTCCCACAATGACAAATTAGAATATTTTTAGAATTAGATGTTTGAGAGGCTTGAGACATTGTAGAATTTTTAAAAACAAAACAAAGAAAATAAAATAAAATAATGAGGGATGACCGACTTTATATATGAAGTAAAAATGAAGTGTTGACACTGATGGATTATGAAAGTAGTCGTTTATTACCATTGGAGCAGTAATTTTATTTTTTGAACTGGTGGTGACACTTAATAGACCGTCGTAGATCATGACCTATGTTATCCATCGATTTGTCTAGTCTACCGTAGACTTATACCTTCTATAGTGCATTGATTGATCTTCTGATTACATAAGTACACATAATCATGTAAAAAATATACTTGTGGTTTTAGGGTCCATCGATTAGACTGGTCTACCATAGACTTATACCTTTAGATGTGCATAGATTGATATCATAAGTATGCATAGACCACATTGATCGATGTGCACTGCCATAGACCGTCACTTGGATGTAGTTAAAAAATGAATATATAAATTAAAGATAAATGTAATGTTGATTTATACACATATGAGTGAGTGTAAACAAGACACACAATCATATTAGAGCTTGTACAAAGTGAATTAAGGAGTGTGTGGATGGGTAGTGATTGAATGTTCAATATGGTAAGAGTAATGTTTGTCAAAGCACAAGTATGTATTAAGGATATATATTGTATTGAGGATGATGATTGTTCAACCACTATCCATTCCACACACTATTTTGATTTAGGGGTGGTGATGGAAGGAGTATGTGGAATGTGTAGTCATCAAATACAATATATATCCTTAATACATACTTGAGCTTTGGCACACATTACTCTTAGCATATTGAACATTCAATCACTACCCATCCACACACTCCTTAATTCACTTTGTACAAGCCCTAATATGATTGTGTGTCTTGTTTACACTCACTCACATTTGTAGAAATCAACACTATATTTATTTTTAATTTATATATTCATTTTTTAACTACATCCAAGTGACGATCTATGGCAGTGTACATCGATCAACGTAGTCTACGCATACTTATGATATCAATCGATGCACATCTAAAGGTGTAAGTCTATGGTAGACCGGTCTAATCGATTGCTGACATAAGCCATGATCTACATGGTCTATTAACTGTCACCACCAGCCTATAGACTAGACTAATCGATGGACCCTCAAGATTATCTATTTATTTTAATTATTTTACTCCACCAGCCCCAAAATATGTTATTATCTATTTAAATTGTTTTTAATTTAATTATTTTGTTCCACCAGCCCCAAAATATGTTATTGTCTGTTTAAATCATTTTTATTTTAATTATTTTGTTCTATCAGCCCCAAAATATGTTATTGTCTGTTTAAATCATTTTTAATTTAATTATTTTGTCCCACCAATCCTAAAATAATTTATTGTCTATTTAAATAATTTTTAATTTAATTATTTTGTTCCACCAGTCCTAAAATATGTTATTGTCTGTTTAAATTATTTTTAATTTAATTATTTTATTTCACCAGCCCCAAAATATGTTATTGTCTGTTTTAATTTAATCGGTGATGCATCGACTCAAATTGTCTACGATCGACTACTATACAAGGTCGATGAAAGACGGAGTATGTGATTCCTGATAGACTACATATCATTTTTTACAGAAACTTGAAATTAATCAAGTCAAACTACAGTACTGTTAATTGAACAAGACATACATATTTGAAATTTGTGTTTGTATAGAAGAATAACCGCCACAAGAAAAAAAATCATAACAAATATGGTAGACATAACATTCAAAATGAAATTGTTCATTAAACTGAAACTGAAACTTACATTAAACTTGTTCATTGCATTACTTTATAAAATTTACAACAAAAGGGGGAAAATAGAAGAAGCTTTCTTCTAACAAAGTCTTACTGAGAAAGTTTCTTCAACAATGAACAAACCAATAAAAACTTAACAACATAAACAAAAAAAATAGTAAACTAAATTATGGGAATGATGAGGGGGGGGTTGATGTAGTCGTTGCCGTTCATTCCAAGACGCTCCAGAATTGCTTGGAGGAAACTAGCAATTCGTCGGAGCTCAAGCTCCAAGTAACGACAGTCTTCTCCCCGGCCGTAGAATAAACGATCAAAATTATTTTGAAGTAGAAGCAAATCGTAGTGACGAGGGGGAACTCGTCTGATTGGGCGAAGGGCAATTCTGCGACTAGGCATGATTTCTGGTGTTTTGGGGAAGAAGAAGAGAGTTTCTGGTGTTTTGGGTTTACGGACAAGTGAAGGGTTATGTAGAAATAGGGCCTGTACTTATAAACCTATAGATCACGTCTTTTCATATATCGAACCAATGGTCAGTAGATGCGTGTGGGAATAGAAAACATTTGATTTGCATATACCAGCAGTTTTTCTTGAGAACAAACGTGTTGCAACTTTTAATTAATTGGGAACAGGAAATAATGATTCAAAGTATCTATTAGAAATATATGGCGGTATAAATACCTACATAGCGGTTTGATTATTAATCATATAACAAATATATATTATTTAATAGACCGCATTAAATATATATCATAGAATGTATGTAGTCTATTGTAGACAAAGATTTAAGTCGATAACAGCTGAATGTTAAATTCTACTGAAATGCATATTTATACACCAAAATAGCATCTTTACACTTAAAGCAAAATAAAGCCTATCTATGATTTGTCGTCCATGTTACACGTGGTTCTTTTGTGCCCAGATTTCTTGCATATTGAACACCTATTCCTCCATTTGGACTTGAACGTCTCACCGACGCCCTTAGTGAGTTTGAATTTCTTCCTTCCAAGTTTGGGATCGTAGGGGGGTGGAAAAATTTTAGTGTCTAGCAATTCCTGTGGCACATTCCATTCGGCCTCTGGAGGGACAACATTAATTGCTTCCGAGTATGCGAGGAGGTAATTTGCAGCTTTATAAATTGGCGAAGAGTACTTGTAGATGGATTTTCCATAATCTACACCATCGACATACTTTGCTCGCAAAGCTGCCATCGCATGTTCGCACGGCATTTTCACCAAGTCAAATTTCTGACAAGAACAACTCCTCTCCAAGAGATTGACCTTGGTAGTAACACCATTGACGAACACCGTGTACTGGTTGAGAACCCCATTTGGATTAGTCACATACAAGAAATCGCTTGCAGTCTTGTTATCTTTTAGGATTTTTCTGCACAAGGCACAAATATGTTCTTTTTACCATCGACATAGGCATACCGCTCCCTACACTTTTCACTAAATTTTTTAGCAATTGAATTGAATATGTATAACAAAGGGTACTCCTGTTCATCCATCAAAATTGAGTTGAGTGACTCGGCCATGTTTGTGGTCATGACATCGTACCTATTGCTCGAAAAGTGTGCTCTACTCTATTTTTCAAAACCAAGCATATTTTCAAGGACTTGTGCTGCCTCAGGTCAATTATACTTCAATTCCTCAAAATTCTTGCTAAACTTATCAAGGGAATACGTCTTTGCCGCGACGTAGAATAGATAAAGATGTTCTCCACAGTGTTGATTTATACGGAGATTTTCAGCGAGGTGCCTCATGCAAAGTCCATGATGTGCACGACTGTATACATGGGAGAAGGCATTAGCGATACTAATGTGCCTTTCGAAGATGACACATAGATCTGGTTCATCTTCTACGATAGACTTTAACTTCTGGAACAAGAAGGTCCAAGAAGCATCGTTCTCTTTATCGACGACACAAAAGGCAATTGGAAAGATGTGATTTTCAGTGTCTTGTGCAACTGCACTCAGCAACACGGCCCCGTACTTTCCATACAAATGTGTGTCATCGACGACAATTACCTTTCTCATATGGGCATATCCCATATGCAAGCTCCGAATGATAAGAAGTAGTAAACGAACGATCCATCAATTTGGTTTACTATGATAGAGTAGGAAGACCCTGAATTCAACATCTCTACCATGTGGGAAAAAATAGGCAAGCAAACATATTCGTGCTCCGGTGTCCCACGAATGATGTTCTTTAAAATTACACTTTCTTTCCAACACATCTAGTGGCTTGCGTAGCAATTCAACTCCTTGAACACAATCCTTTGAATTTCACTTATGCTTGGACCTTTTCCATTTCAAAAATAATTTAAGCATAGTGAAGCAATCAATTCGGATGAAATTTTCTTGTGCTTGCGGGTGGCGTGTTCAACACTGAACGTATACACCCCGATATACTTGTATATGTGAAATCTGTTCGAGGTTTCATACTTCTTTGCCCGCAACAACCATCCACAACCAGGAGATAGACATTTCGCCTTCAACAATTTGGTGCAGCTCTTCTCCATACGATAATCAAAAGACTGCCTCACCGCTGCTCCATCTAGTAGCATTTTCAGCTATTTCTTGTCGACAAATATTTGATCACGATAGAAATTGGTTCCATCAAAAAAGGAATGTACTGGTTGGGATCCCGTTCTACAGTCTTCTTCTGCATCTTGTGAGTCCGATGAAACGTCTTCCATATGCACACAGTCATCTTCCCTATTCATGGGATGATCGTCATTGCTCTCATAATCATTCAAATCATTATCGACTGTTCAGCACCGAGGTGGGGACAGTATGAATTCATTGGTCCTTCAAAGGACCTATCGACTACATTTATCCTTAAAATAGGCCTAAAGCCATCTGCATCAACATTCATCATGTAGAGGGACACACGTGCATCATTATTTATGATTGTAGGATTCACCTTTTCCCTCGAATGCATTAGATAATTAATCACCACGTTGCTCAACGCGTAATCTAGATCCCCGCTCTGTTTTATGCTTGCAATTAATTCTTCGTATGAACTGTTGCGACGAACAACAATGGGCAGTGTCACCTTGGTAAAAGATCTCTATTTCCAACCTCTGGGAGTATTCAACCATTCTCCCAAGAAATCACCTGCAACCAGAAAAAATTCTGCAATAGACATCCTAGAATTAACCTTTGGTCGACGGTAGATTAAGCTTAGGGTCTATGTTAGGATGTATGCACGGTCGATGAATTACGATGATGGGTCGATAACTACGCAGATATCCATACAGAAACTTGAAATTGCAAATATTTCTTCTAATCAACGGTCGTTGGGTTTATGGAATAGAGAAATGAACTTGGAGTTGCCTCAGTTATTGTAATGTACTTCGTAAGAGTTTTAAACTGATGTGAGTGATTTAAAGCTTTTTAACAATGGAGGAAAGTGTGTTTGAAAAGATAACAAACTAATGGGGTAAAATGGATGTAATGGATGAGCTTATGAGGTTTGTGGACTGATTTAGAGCTGCTTACCAGAAAATAACATCGGAAAGGACGCCAGAATCGGAGCTTTTTTTGGATGGAAAGAACCACCTTCTATTTTTAGTTTTTGAATTTTTTTTTATATTTTTGGAAACCTAGATATTTTATAATGGTGGATGATAGAGTAGGTTGAAGTGTATTATTAAAAACTTGGGGATGAATTTGTTAAGTTAGAATATTGGGTTAAAGTGTAGTATTAAAAAATTTGTGGGTGAATTTGTTGAGTAGGATAAATTTATGGTGATGTGGATTAAATAGGGTATTTGGCAAATTTTTCATAACTTTTTAATAAACCACAAAATAGTTTTCAAAAGAGCCTTTTTGGCATACTTCCCCTAGTTACTTATTATATAGATATATGGTTCATGTATTTTTATTTTATTGAAATTGATGAAGTGTTGAAAGCTATTTAAAGACCATATGGAACAACAAAGAACATGCATGTGTTACACATGTTATCTTATTTACGTTGAAGTACATTTGTTACTTAATTATATATTTTTACTATATAGAAAGATGACTTGAGGAACGACCAAGGACAATACTGTTATTTTACTCCATCTCAAAAAAATCTTCTTCTTCGGATTCTCTCAACGCTATGTTCATAGACTTCTCTCAAAAAAATCTTCTTTTACGGATTCTACGGATTTTCTCATGCTATCTTCATAGTTACATAATTCTAGAACCATTAATTCTTTCTTATAGAGATAGCCTTTATTCTTCAGCTCGTATAGGATTTTGCAATTTTTTTGATAAGCTTCTTATCTCCATTTTTATTGTTATTGATAAGCTTTTATACAATTCTTGCCCTATTTTCTTCAATCTTGAGCATTGATTTTCTTCTTATTTTTGATTATCTTTTCCGACTTTAATCAATCGCTTCTGCATGACTTCTATTCTTGATTATCTTTTCCAACTTTAATCAGTCTCTTGTGCGTGATTTTTATCTTATCTTAGCAATTTATGAAATTATAGTATTAGGATTTTAGGTTTTTTTTTTAGCTTAAGGAAAGAACCATAGATCTAAAATGCAGTATACTATTGTTGACGTGCAGATGTCGATGGCTAGATGATTTTTAGTGCACTATTGACATTTGAAAGGTTTGACAACTTTATATAGAAAATATTCTTAGATCTCTCTAAATTCAAAGAATTTTTTAAACACCAGAAACAATATCAACAATGCACATTTGAGACTTCTTTACAATTGCTTTTTTGGGTTGATGAAGGAGAAAGAGAGAAGTATATCGATTTAGAAAGATGGAGGCCCCAAAAGTCTAAATATAATGTTACTAGTTTCCCATCTTATTGGGGGCAAAAACAAATCTGATATTTTGATGGCTTCACTCATCCTTGGTTTGGGAAGTGCCCTTTTCTATGTCAATGAAGGAAGGATAAAAGTAAGAGCAATCGATTGATAATATACAAAATACTCATAAATATTGAATAGGTGTTTTATCTATCAAATACAATGATTTCTCCACAATTTCAAAAATTCGCATGCAACATATCATTACAAGGGTTTGCCCTACGTATAACTTATGAAAATATTATTATTTACCAATCACATGTTAAAATTATTTTATACAACTTATTTAAAATGTAATATTAACTACCTCATGTTAAATTACTATAATATATATCATGTTAACTTTTGTAGAAAAATCACTTAAAAAAGAAATTTCTTACTTACTATTAAACTGTCTCCTATTTTTAATGTATATAAGATAAAACATAAAGACAATCATATAATATTATGATTCACTAAAACGTTTATCCAGTAGGTCCTTATTTTTGTTTGTTAAACACCCATAAAATGAATCTAAATGTATTTAAAATCAATTTATGTAAGAATTAGTATCATTTATTGCTTCGTATGATTCTATAATTTTTTTTTTATAAATAGGTATTTATAATTTTGATTTATGCTCTTGTATAATTTTAAATAAAGTAAAAAAAATATTAAAATTAGTTGTTTGAACTAAGATAATGTGTTTGACCTGATGTTAAAATTAACATTACATTATATGATATTTTAATGTTAATTATGAAAACTTAAATAAGTTATAAGCTGTTATTTGATGTTATAAAAATAAGAAGTTATATTTTATTATATAGTGTGATATTTATTATCTTTTCTATCGTATTTATTTGAAAATATTAATTAATTTTTTGTGATAAACTAATTAAATATCAATAAATAAATTTATAACTGTACTATTGGGCCCGTAAAACGAACCCTTCATTATCTAGTAATAGATAAAATACGTTATTTAAGTAACATCCCTTTAAAATGTTTGGAATATTTTATATAAACCCTTGAATTAAGTTTTATTTTAATTGAACATTTCAACTCCTAATAGTGTGTTCTAATTAGAAATTTAAGATTCAAATTTTGAATTGCACGTGTTTTCATTCATTTGTTAGATAGTTAAGTTGATCACATAAATATATCATTTTATTTAATTACACGCATTAACCTCAAGTTGAAAATATCTAGGTTTTCCAACTTATTAAAGTGGATGCGTGTAGTTAAAAAAAAATGACATATTTTATGTGGCTAATTCAACTATCTAATAGACAAATCAAAATATTAAAAAAAAAAATCAAATAGGAAGCTAAGTATCTAATTACAACACTTTATTAACAATTATGATATGTTCAATTGAAATTAAACTTACTTTGAATATCTAAATAAAATATCTCAATAAACATTAATTATGTATTAGCTCTTATTTTTTCCTCCCGTGCTACATCAAACCTTTCGTTATTTAATGATAGGTAGCCATTGGAACATAAAATCAAATCGTTCGTTATTTAACTGGTAGGTAGCCATTGGAACTTAAAATAAGAAAGGTCACATGAATCATTGGTATTCCCTCCATTTCATTTTAGTCGTCCAACTTATTAAGAATGGTTGTTTCATAAAAGGAGAAAAATATTTTTTTATTTATGATTTCTTAGTATAAGTAAACAAAAAGAAAAATGGACAGGGACGGAAGGACTAGGGATTAGGGACTAGGAACTCGGAACCAAAATAAGGCACAAAATAAAAAAAGTGATCAAAATAGGTTATTTATTTAAAAAGTTACTAAAATAGATTAAATGTAATAAATTATTACGTTTTCCACTTTTTTCTTAACGATCAACTAACGGTCAACACAATTTGTAAAGCGTAAATAATTTATTACTTTTTTCACACACAAAAAAAAATCAGTGTGCTATCACATTTTCTTTATGTCAAATCATGTAGTTTGTAATAATTTATTACGTTTTACAAACAGTGTTTATAAAACGTAATAATTTATTACAAACTACAAACAGTGTTTGTAAGTTGTAATAAATTATTAGAACTTACACCTGTACACCTATCCATATCATATCACCTTTACTTTTTTCCACTTTTAAACTTAACCCACCCCACCCCACGTATAACCCTCCCACCCCACCCCACGTAGAATCCTCCCACCCCACCCCACGTAGAACCCTTCCACCCCACGTATTAATACTTTTACAAATTAGAACCTTGTTATTACAATTCAAAAATTGTACGTAACTATTAATTACGTTTTTAGTCCAACAAAAATTTAAAAAAAATTATTGCTTTATTTTGTTAATTCAAGTACTACCTAACCCACTTTTTTTCATAAATAGTATTAAAAAGTTACTTTTTATAAATAAAAAAGTGCTTAATTAAAAATTTTATTTTACAAAAACGTAGTGAAAAATTACATTCTTTTCTAAATTTGTCAGTTGAATGTATAATTATTGATGTGACCACTCATACATAAGGACTGAATAATTAAAAATGTCGTAGTTAATTTTTTTTTATATTTTTTGGACTAAAAACGTAATTAATAGTCACACAAGGACTACGATTTTGTAAAATGAATTTTTGAATTAAATATTTTTTTATTTATAAAAAGTAACTTTTTTATACTATTTATGAAAAAAGGTCAAAAAGTGGGTTAGTTAGTACTTGAATTAACAAAACGAAGCAATAATTTTTTTTAATTTTTGTTGGACTAAAAACGTAATTAATAGTTACGTACAATTTTTGAATTGTAATAACAAGGTTCTAATTTGTAAAAGTATTAATACGCGGGGTGGAAGGGTTCTACGTGAAGTGGGGTAGGAGGATTCTACGTGGGGTGGGGTGGGAGGGTTATACGTGGGGTGGGGTGGGTTAAATTTAAAAGTGAAAAAAGTAAAGGTGATGTGATGTGGGTAGGTGTAAAGGTGTAAGTTGTAATAATTTATTACAACTTACAAACACTGTTTGTAGTTTGTAATAAATTATTACGTTTTACAAACACTGTTTGTAAAACGTAATAAATTATTACAAACTACATGATTTGACATAAAGAAGATGTGATAGCACATTGCTTTTTGTTTTTTATTTTTTGTGAAAACGTAATAAATTATTACGTTTTACAAACCGTGTTGACCGTTAAGAAAAAAGTGGAAAACGTAATAATTTATTACATTTAACCTATTTTGGTAACTTTTTAAATAGGTAGCCTATTTTGATCACTTTTTTTTTTATTTTGTGGCTTATTTTAGTTCCAAGTTAGTGCTGAAATTTTTTACTTTTCCTACTACTGGTAAGGGCATAAAACTATCCATAAAATTGTGGTTGGAAAACAATAAATTGAATTGGCATAATATTTCAAAAAGTTTTTAGTAGTGTCAGTACTGTTATAAATGTATTTAAATTATAGTGAATGTCTATCAAGATCTACTTTGATATCTATTAGGATTTGAAACATTTGTCTTTTACTCAGAATAGGAGTAAATTTTCCCTATAAATAGAGGAGTTTTGTTCATTGTATTTATAATTTTAAGATCTCTCATCCCTCAAGAGAAGAAATAAGAATCACTCTCTCTATTCTCTTTACTCTTCTTCTTTATTCTTTCTTGTTTTATAACACGTTATCAGTACGAGACTCTTCCAAATAAGGTGAGATTATAAATTTGAAGGATTTCAAGGTTAGTAATTTTTTATTTATCTTTCTTTTGATACTACTAATATAATTATTATTGGATTTGAGAAAAAATAATTGGTTTGGAACCATTTATATTTTAAATTTATTCCTCAAGAACAGTATTATCAAAAAGGATGATAATATGTTGGGTTCAAGTCCCATCGATTCATGCCTAAGACGCCTTTATATGGATCAAATATTGAGTTTGAATCTCAATACACCATATTGATGATATTGTGATGGTTAAGGCAAAATAATGAGTGTTTGATGAAAAGTCATGAAATTCGACTCATTGAATATGCTCCATTCCATAAAGTGAATGTGGTAGCAGTATATGATAAGTCTGAAATATGACAACTTACTTCATTCTTGAGGTGTATGTGGTAGCAGTGCATAATATGTCTGAAAGAAGACAAGTGATTGAATGTACGAATATACGTGTGGAGGGACAATATGCTAATGATCATCAAAAGTGATAATATTTTCACACGCTTATATGATTATAATATATGTTAGAGAAAAATTCTTTACATCATATATATGCCTCAATTTTCTTCTGAAGTAGTAAAATCTTGAAAGAGGTTATAAGCTATCATAATTTGATAGGCTTAAGGCACGATTATATTCTATTCCTGGGGAATGAGAAACTTATTAATGCAAACGTGCACTTGATTGTGATTGTATCACAACTCACCTCCGAAAGAGGTTGAATAATTTTGAAATCTACTTCTAAAATAGTAAATCTAAAATTTATTCATGTAATAGTAAGTATGAAATTTACTAAAGAAAAAGTACATGTCATGGTAAACTTGGAGTTTACTAGAATAAAGGTTCATAAATTGATATGAACGATTATGACATCTCGAAGATGTGCATGTATTGAAGAACTAGAAGATTCTTCAAGAATTGTTTATGTTGTTTGTTCTCATGACAAGTTGGTTGGACCAACTAATATTGGGAATGGATCCCTTCAAATCTGAAAATTATAAAAGGTGAATAAGGGCTCGTTCACCTATTATGTGATATGTTGAAAAGATGCATCAATAAGATGATCACATGTACATTCATGGTCAACCTGCGTTTGACATTCATAAAGTTACTTGTTCAATATAAATTGAGCATAATTTTCAGATTGTGTAATCAAGATAATTCATCTTGATGATGATGGTTTAGCATTGAATGTCTTCGATAAAGATCCAAACCATTGTTAATGAGAACAAAACTTAATGTATTGATCTGAAATATGATATATTGCAATAGCATTTGTATGCATTAGACCAATAAATTATGATTATTTCTTACCCCTCAATTGGTTCAAGGTCGGAAACCAATTATTCCATCTAATAATTTTGATGTGCGGTATAAGATTAATGAATATACCATAATACACAACAATGGATTCCTCAAAGAAGTAAAGGATGTATGTCAGTTTTACTAATATAAGGGGGAGATTATAAGCGCTATGAAATATGTTAGGAATTATCACCATATCCTCATCCAAAAGACAATTCAAGTCAAATGCTGAAAGCATCTCACATTAAGCGCAAGTGGTCTTATTTTGTGTTCCTAAAGAACAAAGTCTATGCATGTATGAGCGCTATGAAATATGTTAGGAATTATCACCATATCTTTATCCAAAAGATAATTCAAGTCAAATACTGAAAGCATCTCATATTAAGCGCAAGTGGTCTTATTTTGTGTTCCTAAAGGACAAAGTTTATGCATACATGAAGCGTGGTAGACTGATCGGTTCCAAATGAAATAGTTCTTGAAAAATAAGGAGCAAATAATCATAATAAGAAGGTAATGAGCTCTTGAAGATCCTACGACCTAACACTTCATGAAACCTTATGAGAGGTTCATGTACTTGAAAATAATGAAGTGATGAGATCTCAAATGTTATGTCGCATTGTGAACCGATACAAAATGATATATCATCAATATCTTTGACACAATATTGACGTAATATTGTGAAAGATTATGAGGATCTGAATTCTATGTTTATTTAAGCATGCTGACGTAGAAACATTTATCAAGTGACATGAAAGGATGCATTTTGGTAAGCGTAGTCCAGACACTTGAAGATGTCCCTCATGAAATGTTGAATATTGTCACTTGACAAAACTTATGTGAAAACTTTTAAGGATTCAAACTGCTTGAAGCATATAAAAGTTTCTGGGAAACTTATTTATAATCCTTATATTGTATAAGCTTATTGCTTGAACATCATTGGAACTCTTGGAGAGTTTTCAAAGCAATAGATTATTTTGCTGAAATTTGAAATATATCGAATTAGATTGGTTATGAAATACCATATCTTAGTGCAATTGATGCACTTATGTACCTTGCAAATACTACAAGGCCTATAGCCTTTTCAGGCAATTTGTTAGCAAGTTATATTTCTGCTCCTACTATGAGACATCGAAATGGGATAAAACACATGATCTTGTTTTATTCCAAAAATTACAGTCCCAATCTTATTGGTCATGCTGATGTTGGGTACTTATCTGACCCGCATAAAACTCGATCTCAAATAGGCTATGTGTTCATATGTGGTGGTACTGCCATATCTTAGAGATATACAAAGCAGTCAATCGTAGCCACTTCATCGAATCATGCTGAGATAATAGCTATTTATGAAGCAAGCCGAGAATGTGTATGGTAGAGGTCCATGATACATCTCATTCGAGAAAAATATAGTGTGAAATATGACAATCTACCCACAATTTTATACAGAGATAATTCAGCATACATAGCACATCTTAAGGGAGAATTTATAAAGGGAGATAGAACGAAACACATTTTGCCAAAGCTTTTCTACATACATGAGCTACAAAAGAATGATGATATTAACGTCTAACAGATTCGTTCAACTAACAATGTGACTGATTTATTTACCAAATCTTCTTCAATTACAACTTTCAAGAAGATGCTACACAAGATCGAGATGCAAAGGTCAAGGATGTTTTCATTAGGAGGAGTTAATACGCGTTGTACTCTTTTTTCCTTATGAGGTTTTGTCCCACTGGGTTTCCCTTGTAAGGATTTTTAATGAGGCAGCCAAAATGCATATTATTAGAGATGTGTACTCTTTTTTCTTCACTAGATTTTTTCCTACTGGGTTTTTTCTAGTAAGGTTTTAACGAGACACATTATCTACCAATTAGACATTCAAGGGGGAGTGTTATAAATGTATTTACATTATAATGAATGTCTATCAAGATCTATCAAGATCTACTTTGATATCTATTAGGATTTGAAGCATCCTTCTTTTACTCAGACCAGGAGTAAATTTCCCCTATAAATAGAGGGATTTTGTTCATTGTATTTATAATTTTAAGATCTCTCATCCCTTAAGAGAAAAAATAAGAACCACTTTCTCTATTCTCTCTACTCTTCTTCTTTATTCTTTCTTGTTTTATAACAAGTACTTCTTTGTTTTGGATTTACTTGGCAGATTTATAGTTTTAAATGCGTTTATTAATATTTAATTAGTTTATTAAAAAAGTTAAATTAATATTTTATATAAATATGATAGAAAATGATAATTGATATAATATTTTAAAAAATTATTTTTTTATTTTTATAAGATCAAATAATAACTTACAACTTATTTAAATTTCTCTAAAAATTAAATATGATATGCTTCAATGTTTATTTTAACATCAGGTCAAACACATTTTCTTTAATTAAGTAACTATTTTAATGTTTTTATTTTTCAGTTTTATTTGAAAATTATGTAAGAAGATAAATTAAAATTATAGTTGTCAGTATATTAATATTTTCTTATAAAATTTTTTGTGTAATTTTTTCTTAAAATATGATCTTTTTATCTAATATACTATATAAATAAAAATAAATATCAGATTTATATTAAGAAAATAAGAGATTGTTCTTTTCCATATAAATATACCATATTCATTTTCATAATCAAATAATATAAAAATACTTAAGATATGTTATTGATGGTTGAAAATTATCTATAAAAAATTATAGCACAAATCATATCTAATATAATATTGGTGGAGTTAAAATATTTATTAAAGAGATTAAAAAATATATGATATTTAATGTTAGTTAAAAGTTATTTTAAGTGCAAGTTAATTTATCTATTATATCGTACTCTCTACATTCTTTTTTATTTGATCTCTTTGGGTTAGACACACCTTAATCTCTTACATCCTATAACATTAAAAATAATTTCACTAAAGTACTCCTAATTAATTTTATACCTCTTTTAAAATCAGTAATGATTACATTTATTGAACAAGGACATAATAGAAAGATTTTGTTCAAACTATTCTTGAAAGATTAAAGTAGCAAATATTCAGAAATATAGGCACAACCCAAATGGAGCAAACAAAAAAAGAATGAATGTGGAGTATTACATATCTTATTTTTAAGGTTATAAATCTCAATTTTTATGAAAGCTGACATGTAAATATATTTATATAATATAGTAAAGGTTCTTTACACTAACTATTTAATGTACTTCAATTTTTTTTAAAATTATCTTTTAAATATATGTTTTGCAAGTCGACATGCACATCAATTGTGATTACACCTACAATTCATCAGTGAATACATAAATTGCGCGTTCGAAAACTTTATATGAATATTACATGTGTAATTCTTTTTCATTTCTAGTAAAACATTTATAGATGGATTTAATGATGAAGGGCCCGTTTTACGGGCTCAATATTACAGTTTTAAATATATTTATTGATATTTAATTAGCTTATAAAAAATAAATTAATATTTTTAAATAAATACGATAGAAAATGATAATGGAGATTGCACTTTAAAAAATTATCTTTTTTATTTTTGTAAAATCAAATAATAGCTTTCAACTTAATTAAATTGCCCTAATTAAAATTTAAATATAATATGCTTCAATGCTTATTTCCATATCATGTCAAACACATTTTCTTGAATTAAGTAACTAATTTTAATATTTTAATTTTTTAATTTTATTTGAAAATTATACAAGAGGATAAATTAAGATTATAAGTGTCGGTATATTAACATCTTTTATAAAATCTTGCGAGCAATATTTTCTTAGAATATGATCTTTTTACCTAATATACTATTTAAATAAAAGCAAATAGTGCATTTTATCAAGGAGATAAGAGATTATTTTTATCTTTATAAATATACTAGTAAATCAAATGTCAAATGCATTTACTGATTCGAAAAGGATAACTAAGTCACATATCCCTGCAGCGAATGTGTCTTTCCAAATTGAAGTCTTAAAAGGACTATCTACTAATGTTATAGCTTCTAAATCCTAAGCACGCTTGAAGCGTGGTAGGTCGTTGGGTTCAAAGAATAAAAATCCTAGAAAAAGAAGCGCGAATAATGATAAAGATAATATTATAAAAGATTCTCCTAAAGAGACTCAAAATCTGATTAACCCTGATATTTCTGAAGAAATCAGTGAACTCGTGACTCAAGTGAATGAACAATTTTCAATAGGTCCTACTAATGATGAGGTAAATTTAGATCGATTGAAAATTATGATGGATAATATTTTTGCATATAATATCGTACTAAATATTATGCAAGACAATGAGGACCTTGAACCTTTATCTGTCGAAGAATATTGACGAAGAAAAGATTGATCAATATGGCAAGAGGCGATTCAATCGGAATTGAACTTACTTGCTAAACAGGAGGTTTTTGAACCTGTAGTCCAAACCCCAGATGGTGTAAAATCAGTCGGCGATAAATGGGACTTCATATGTAAAATAAATGAGAGAAATAAAATTGTAAGATACAAGACACGTTTTGTTGCACAAGGTTATCTCAAAGACCTGGTGTCGACTATGAAGAAACATATTCACCCATTATGGATGCAATAACATTTCGATACCTCATAGGACTAGTTGTACATGAAAATCCTGAAATTCATCTCATGGCTATGGTTACAACTTATCTTTATGGTTCACTTGATAATGGTATTTACATGAGAATTCTAGAAGAATTAAAAATGCCTGAAGCATATAGTTCAAAGTCTAAAAAATTATTTTCAATCGGATTATGAATATTGTTATACGGTCTAAAATGATCAGGGTGTATGTGGTATAATCACCTTAGTGAGTACTTGATAAATGAAGGTTATATAAATAATGTCATTTGTCCTTGTATTTTCATTAAGAAAACGACATCAGGGTTTGTTATACTTGCTGTTTATGTGGATGACATAAATCTCATTGGAACTCCAAAAGAGGTCCAAAAGGCAATAGAATATCTAAAGAAAGAATTCAAAATGAAAGATCTTGACAAGACAAAACTTTGTCTTGGTCTGCAAATTGAACATTTAGTAGACGAGGTCTTCATTCACCAAACTAGCTATACTGAGAAGGTTTTGAAACGATTTTACATGGATAAAGTATATTCATTAAGTACTCCAATGATTGTTCGAACACTCAACGTGAGTAAAGATCCGTTTTGACCTCTAGAAGAGGGTGAAGGATCCTTGGTCCCGAAGTACCATATCTCAATGCTATTGGTGCACTTATGTATCTTGTTAACTCTACGAGGACGGATATATCATTTTCTATTAATTTGCTAGCAAAGTATAGTTCTTCTCCTAGACGAAGACACTGGAATGGAGTTAAGCATAAATTGAGATACCTAAAAGGGACTATTGATATGGGTTTGTTTTATACTAACAAAGTTAGTCCAGATCTTATTGGTTATGAAGACGTATGCAGGTTATTTATCTGACCCACATAAAACCCTATCTTAAACAGGCTATGTGTTTATGTACGGAGGTACTGCTATATCATGGCAATCTGCAAAGCAGTTTATCGTTTCTACTTCTTCAAATCATGCTGAAATAATAGTTATTCATGAGGCAAGTAGAGAATGCATATGACTGAGATCTGTGACACATTCCATCAAAACAAGATGTGGCTTGAAGCTCGATATCAAGGTTCCCATAGTCATACTTGAAGACAATGAAACATGCATAACTCAATTAAAAGGAGGCTTTATAAAGGGGGATATAACGAAATATATTTCGCCAAAGTTCTTCTTCATGCATGATCTACAGAAGAATTGTTATATTGATGTACAACAAATACGTTCCAGTGACAATCCAACAAATTTTTTCACTAAATCATTACCAACTTCAACTCTCGAGAAGATGGTACATAAAAATGGAATGCAAAGACTGAACCAGTTGAATCGTGATCTTTATCAGAGGGAGTAAGAATACACGTTGTAATATTTTTTTATTAACCAAAGTTTTATCCCATTGGATTTTTCTTGTAAGTTTTTTAGTGAGACAGCTCTTAAATACGTATTCAGAAATTTTTTTTACATGAACATCCAAGGGAAGGTGTTATGAAACATGGTTGAATGTCCATGAGTCCAAAAGAGGAAACATGTGGCAAAGCCTTAGTTTGGCTAAAGCCAACTAAGTTTCCACCTTTTTTTAAGTTGGAATTATCCACCTTAGGCTATAAATAGCCATGACCTTGTATAGAAAAGGGATATATGTAAAATATTAATACAAATTTCTCCTTGGTTTCATTACTTACACTTGGTTATTTTACATAATTTTATATCATTATATATATATATATAGAGAGAGAGAGAGATTATTTTTATATAATATTAATAAATGTTTTATACACTATGTATACAATAACGATGCATTACATAACTATTTACACAATATCGAGACGTTACATAGTTATTTATAATATCGGTACATTACATAAACATTATATCATTATTTATATAGTATCAACAAACGTTTATATGTTATTTATACAATATTGATACATTACATACACACTATATAACTATTTATACAACATTAATACATTATATATACGCTACATAACTATTTGTACATTATATATACATGTTTATACACCAGTTATACAATACTGATACATGAAAAAGAAGTTGCATGGAAATTTTTTTATTAAAAAAAAAGCAAAAAAAAAAATTAATAAAAATACGGAGAAAACAACAACAAAAAATTAAGATTACCATTGAAAAAGGGGAAGAAAATGACCATTTTAAGTAATAATGGTCATTTTAAATAATAAATAAAATTTTGATTATTTTTATCATAAATTATTTACTTTTTTACATATAAATATTTAAAAAAAAATTACGTATCAAATTAAATTGGATAAAGTGTTTTTTTTTTTCAATTCCCATTTGTCAACTGCCAAAAAGGCCAACTATATTTGTGATTTGACACTTTGGGTGTGTTTGGTACGAAGAAAACTGTTTTCCATCAAAAATATTTTTCTAACAATATTTTCCTGGAAATAAGTTGATTTCAAACTTGTTTTCTTATGTTTGGTTGGTGAGTGAAAAATATTTTTCGAAAAATATTTTTTAGTATTTGGTTGGTGAAAAAAAATAATTATCAAAAAATATATTTTAGTGTTTAGCTAAAGCATAAAAATATATTTTAGAAAAATAATTTTTGACCCCAAAAGATATTTTTTAAAGGGTGTGTTCGATATGAACGAGGAAAAAATATTTTTCTAAAAAAATAAGTTGTTTCTTACTTATTATCTTGTGTTCGTTATGAAAATTGGGTAAGTATATATTTTCTAAAAGTATTTGTATATATTTACGAAAAATAATTAGACTAATAGGATAAAAAAGATGGAATAAGAGTTTTTTTTTAAAAATTTTTAATTTTTTTTTTTTTTTGAGAAAAGGGGGGCTGATCGGCGGGAGCTGGGGTTGTCAAAATATGTAGTAGGGGTAGAGTAAGAATTTTTTTTTTAAAAGCAAATTAATTTTTTTGTGGGGAGAGGGAGGGGGGGCTAGTAGGGGTGGGAGTTGGGGTTGGGGAGTAAGGGTGGGGCAAGAAAAAAATTAAAAAATTTTAAAATAATTATTTTTGGGGGGAGGGGGTGGGTGGGTAGGGAGGGGAAGAGATAAGAAAAATGTTTGATTTTTTTTTTTAAATAAATATTTTTAGGGGGAAGGGGTAGGGGTTTGAGTTTTGGGATAGGGGATGAGTTAAGAAAAATAATTTGAATTTTTTTTTTTTTGAATGGGGATGGTAGGGGGTGGGGTGGGAGTAGGGGATTTAAGGTGGGAGTAGGGGTGAATGATTTGAGAGTTGTATAAATATTTCAATTAAAAGAGGTTGAAAGAGAGTTTTAAAAAATATTTTTCGTCATACCAAACACACTGTTTACTTCAAGAGTTTGACAAGGTACTCCGAATCGAAGGAATGAGATATGTTGTCTCTTTAAAATTTAAAATTAAAATTAAAATTAATTTTTTCAAATTTCTTACCTATAATAAATGAATCTCTTATATTTAATACTAAATTTGTTATAAATGTATTTACATTATAGTGAATGTCTATCAAGATCTAATAAGATCTAGTTGAAATCTATCAGGATTTGAATTATCTGTCTTTTAATCAGAAACTAGGAGTATTTTCCTCTATAAATAGAGGTTTTTTATTCATTTTATTCTCAATATTATGATCTCTCATATTCAAGAGTAATAAAGAAGTATCTCCTCTTCTCTTTATTTATTCTTGTTCTTTCTTTATATTTCATAACACGTTATCAGCACGAGACTCTACCAAATAAGGTGAGATTATAAATATAAAGGTCAAGGTTAGTAATTCCTTAGGTTATTTGTATTTTTCTATTAATGATATAATTATTATTAGATTTGAAGAAAAATAATTGGTTTGGAATCATTTATGTTTTAAATTCATTCCTCAAGAATAATATTATTAAAAGGAATGATAATATTTGAGTTTAATTTATGCCTAAGACGTCTTTATATGGATAAAACGTTGAGTTTGAATCTCAATGCACCATATTGATGATATTATGATGGTTAAGACAAAATAATGAGTATTTGGTGAAACATTCCCATTAAATATGCTCCATTCCTTGAATTGAATGTGGTAGATTGATTGCACAATTTGAAAGTTATGCTCTTAACTCAATTTTATTGAGCAAGCAACTTTATGAATATCAAACTGCAGGTTGAAAATAAACGCATATGTGATCATCTTATATTGATGCATCTTAATAGATCACATGACTGGTGAACGGGCCCATATTCATCTTTTATACTTTTCAGATTTTAAGGGATCCAATCCCAATATTAGTTGGTCCAACCAACTTATTATGAGAACAAGCAACATTAAAAGTAATGAAGAATTTTCTTATTCTTCAATATATGTTACATACTCAGTATGCACATCTTTGGGATAACACAATCGTTCATATCAATTTATGAACTTTTATACTAGTATACTCCAAGTTTACCATGACATGTACCTTTTTTTCTGTAGTAAATTTTAGATTTACTATTACATGAATAAATTTTAGATTTACTACTTCAGAAGTAGATTTCAAAATAACTTTTCTCAATTATTCAGTCTCTTTCGGAGGTGAGTTGTGATACTATCATAATCAAGTGCACTTTTGCATTAATAAGCCTCTCATTCCCCTGTAATGAAATATAATCATGCCTTAAGCGTATCAAATTATGATAACTACTACAAAAGCAAATTGAGACATACATATGATTTATTGCTACCACATTCAATTCAAGGAATGAAGCATATTTGATGGGACATGTTTCACCAAATACTCATTATTTTGCCTTAGCCATCATAATATCATCAATATAGTGCATTGAGATTCAAACTCAACATCTTATCCATATAAAGACGTCTTAGGCATAAATTCATGGGAATTGAACCCAACATATTATCATCCCTTTTTATAATATTGTTCTTGAGAAATAAATTTAAAATATAAATGATTCCAGACCAGTTATTCTTTTTTCCTCAAATCCAACAATAATTATATCATTTAGTAGCAAAAGACAAATAACATAAGAAATTACTAACCTTGAAATTAACTTTAGATTAATAATCTCACCTTGTTTGGCAAAGTCTCGTGCTTGAAATTACCTTATTTGGCAGAGTCTTGTGCTGATAACGTGTTATAAAATATATAGTAAGAACAAGAAAATATAAAGCAAGAACAAGAACAAATAGAGAGAATAGAGAGTAATCTTTATTTCTCATTCTTGAGGATGATTTACAATGAAGGAAGCCATTCTATTTATAGGGAAAATTTACTCCTAGTTTCTAACTAAAAGACATATACTTTAAATTCTGATAGATATCAACTATATCCTGATAGATCTTATTAGATCTTATCTATATTCTTGATAGACATTCACTATAATGTAAATACATTCATAACAAAAATAACTTTTTTTTGTTTATTTTAAAAAATTAAGAGTTTCATATTATTTAAGTGGAGTGAATGGTCAAAAACACACCTAGATCATCCCCTTTTTTGAGTTTCACAGCTAAATTAGTAAAAATTTAAGCAATATACCTAAACTATCACTCTTTAGTTTGAGAAACACACCTTAATAGTGATTGGACTAAATATTTGTATACATACACACTTAAGTGCGTCTGGCAATGGAATATTTTTTCCATGTGGCATATTTTTATTTTTTTAACTGAGACATCATTTTTTAAAATTATTTTCTATATTTTTCAATTAATTTTTAAAACCCTAAACTCTTTCCTTCTTCATCCTATCTCAACCATTTTGTAATTCAGCGGAGAAAAAGCAAAGGGATTCCATATGATACGTGCTTTTATCCAAATTATATCCTAATTATTCATTTTTCCTTAGTAGAGATTTTCTTAATTTCATGATAACTCTGAGTTTTACACAGTACATGAACCAGCTATAACAAGCAAGCTAATTCTCCATAATATATAGAGAGATTTTTTACATTATGTTCTATTGTTGAAATGAAACTTGTCCCCATCTAACTACACCTATCTCCTTTTATAGAGCATCATAATCGACTTTCTCTGCTCTAACTACCTCATGTAATCCTCACATGCTAACACTATTATAGATAACTAATTGTTCAAGACACACTACAAAAAAATGGGTAATTTGTAGTGATTTATTTGTGAAAGTTTTAAGAAATCTCACTAATAATTCATTTTGTGACGTTTTGTTCTAACTCCCACAATATAATTTTTTTATGACAATTTTATTATGGAGGTTAGAAAATTACCACGATTCAATAAAAATTATGGCAACTAATGATTACCACAAATTTATTAAAATTTATTATTTTTAGAAATTATATCCTTTTTGTATTTTTTTATTTTATTATATTCAAATTATATGGTATATAATAACTAACATTAATAGTTAACTCATTATATATAAACACAAATGCACACCTTCTCCTTCTTCATTTTAATAGAATTGTAATTTTTTTATCCTTCAATTTACTTACCTATCAATAAGATACTCTCTGCATATATATTTTTTACTTTGTATATCCAATTTCATTTCAATCTTTTATTTTATACATTACTACTTTGTATTAGATATTTATGTAAATTGGTGATTTTGATTATCCCAACACATAATAATTTAAATTTCATAACTATTAAAGCTAAGATAAATATTGTACGACCAATTTTGACTCAAATGCATTATATATATTTATTATATGCTCTTTAAAATAAAAATTAGATTCCAAGTCAATAATAATATTCATTATATTTATTTTATATGCATTTTAAATTTATTTATGCTCATAAAATACTTAATTTTTAAGGTAAAACATTTTAATTACTAATTACTAGTAAAGTTTCTGAAAAAAAATAAATTCTATGCACCAAAATATTTTTTTTCTCATTTTACATTCGAACCCAAACCCAATCAAAATTCTAATATCTTTCCCCCCTTTAAAAGAAAAATGAAGAAATTTAAAATCATTAAAGATCAAAATTTTCGCAAAAAATTAAAAATCAATCTAATTAATAACCCACTCCTCTCACGTACAAGCACCCACATCCCATCTCTTTTCCCCTAATTCCTCCCTTCGTTCTCTCATTTTGCCTCATCTCTTTTTTTAATTTTTTTTGGTGCCTACACATGGAGGATGAGCATCACTCATCCTCACCTCTTCTATTTGTTCAGTTTAATTTTTATGTGATTTTTTATAATTATTTTATTTTTTGCAGATTTAATAAGGCGGGATGAGTTTTGAATAATTTTGTGAACATAAAGGTAATTCTTTATTATTTGGGTTTGAGAATCCACACTAAAATTTAAAATTTAAAATTTTGTTCTTTTTATTATTTAATCCATAGACATACTTTGCAAGTTGTCAAACTTAACTCATTGTATTTTTACATATTTTAGATTTTTTTTGAATTCTTGAAACAACATAAAATCATTCATACTCGGTCATTAGCTGAGTTTAGATAAGCTTCAATTTTATTGTTGATTAGTTAAGTATCCTGTAATAAATTTATTCTTAATTGATTTAACTATTACAAATTAAATTAAAGGGCATTATTAGAGATTAGATTGTATTTGATATTGATATAACTTAGAAATAAAGTCGAGGAGGAGAATCCATTTTATAAATTAGAAGAAGTGAAAAATACTTGAATCAAAATACTAAAATAAAATGAGCATCATTATATAATTTTGAAAGACGTAAGCTTAAGTAATATTTATGTTTTTTATTTTCAAATATCTATGTTCTTGTTACAATATTATCAACTGGTGAATATTTGCTATTTTTTGTGGGTAAATGCAATTTCCTATTATTTTTGATGAACATTATACAATTTCTCAATCACTATTTAATGTTTGATCATTATTAAAGTAATTTTCTTTTATCTATGATCTTTTATATATATTTGTCAAATGAAAAGTTACGTATGAACTTGTGTTTGAGATGAACGCTGTATTTTTTTTTATCAAGATGTACACAAATATATGTACATCAATATATGTTTATCTAATCATTTATAAATTTTTTATTGTTCCAGTCAAATACAAATATTGAGCTCACTTCATCATAAACAAAGGACTGAGTGATCTACGAGCCTACAACTCAAATCACCAAGGAAATGCTTAGATTTTAATGTTTATTTGATGTGGAACTATGTAGATTCTTAAGAATTTAAAATTGTAATATTCAGGTTACTATACACAAGTTCGTATTACATTAATTTAACATGAATCTAGACTTGTAAAGCTTATTAATATGACTTCGTTTGATGAAATTTAATTTATGTTGAATGTATTAGTTAGTAAAATTATTGATTTCTATTATTTTGAAAAGTTGATGTAAATCAATTTTCACATTTTTTTATTTTAAAAGTGATGCTTTGTGGAAGTCGTAAGCCTTCATAAATTAGAAGTATATAAATATTGATCTTAGACAGTTATAAACTCAACACAAATCTATTTTCTAAAATATTGAAATCATATTGTGAAGGTTCTAAATCGTCACAAATTGATATTAAAACCCTCCACAAATTTAAAAGTCATATTGTGATGGGTTTCATGGAGGTTTATTAGAACCACCGCAAATATGCTTGTGGCAAGGTTAATTGTGGAATTTTTTAAAACCGCCACAATTCAATTTGTGGAGGCCATAAACTGCCGCAAATTGATAAAATAACCCTCATAAATTGAGGCTATTTTTTAGTGACATTTCTGTAACTAATCAACTCATTTCTCTTAGCTCAACACTACCCCTCAAGCTGGTGGTTGAAATACATTCAACACACCTAGCTTGGAGAGCAAAAGTTCATGTTGTCCAACCCCTAGTCCTTTAGTTAGTATATCTGCCAACAACATGGAGGTACAAAAATGCTGAGGGTTGATGTGTCATGGAAACCGATATTTTTGATGCTTAAAACCATGGATATATGCGGATACTTAGGTTTTTTTGGTGGATATGATGAACTTTTGTGTTTATTTAAGGTAAAACAGGTCTACAGTAGTGTTGGAATGAAAATAGAAGAAAAAGACCCAAAAAAACCAAGTCTGCTCAAGATATGAGTCGCCTCACGAGTCGTCAACACTCGATACGACTCGTATGCTAACTCGTATGCACAATAGAACCTAAAGCCAGACTGAGAAGCTAAGTATGAACAAGATACGACTGGAACATCTAAGTCGTAAGCAAGGATACGAGTCGTATGAAGAAGTCGTAAACACAACAGAATCTAAAGCTATCAACCAAAGTTAAAGTCTAAGAAGTATATGAGTCAGAACTCTAAGTACGACTCATACAGGGAAGCCATAAACAAACCAGTGTTCAAAGCTTGGAAAGGAAAAAGTCCTAGGTAGATACGGTTACAAAACATGAATCGTATACTCAAGATACGAATCGTAAGCAGGAGTAGTATACAGATTAGAAAATTGAAGCCTTGGGAGATCAGACACTGGAATGGATATGAGAAGGCATGGTACGACTAGTATGATACCGGTACGAGATAAAGATCAAGTCGTATCGAGTGCCAGCTTAACTTTACCTTTCTTATTTTTATTAGGATTTCTAGGTTATTTTGAGATACTATAAATACCCTAGGGTTTACCTTTTATTAGGTTACATACTTTGATATTATTCTTACTACTTTTTCACATACTTAGCAATTATTCTTGATATTTTAGGTTTTTATTCAATTCAAGACTTTGGAGTTTATTCATCTTATCCCTGTGTAATTAATTACATACTTTCTTCATTGATAATCATGGATTCTTGCATTAACATGAATAGCTAATCTTCTTAACTAGGGTTATGGGAACCTTGACGGATTAACAACAGAGAGAAAGTGTGATATTCATCTATTCTAGGATTTATGCATGTATCTCAATCTTTTTTGTATTAATTAATCTTAGAGCTCCTGCAGAAACTTGAGATGGCCTGTATTCACATTCATTTTCACAAGGGAGTTTGTGAATAGGAAAACAAGATTAAGACAGTAATTTGAGATTTACTTCCACCTTATACTTTCCACCATCTCATCTAATTACTAGATCTCAAAAGGTGACAGTGAACTGAGGTCGTAGCAAGGAGAAACAAGGAAACACCATGAGACTAAATCGGTAAAGAGTGAAATTTATCTGTAGTCTACAAGACGGTTGATAATACATATCCTGCAGACTGTACATGAAGAACAATAGAATAGTTGGGTTGATCACGAGAAATTCACAAAGTTAAGAGGCCAGGGGAACACAAGCCTAGTGTTCGTCTTCTATTGTCTACAACTTAAAAGTACTTAAGATTTGGTTACTACTTGCGATTGATACAAAATTCCCCCCTTTTTACTTTCCTGTATTGCTCGTAAATTACATTAAACCAAGCAACCATTCAGCATCTTCCCTGTGGGATTGACCCAAACCTAGCTGGGTTACTATATTTGACATCAATCCTAACATACTTTTAGGAGGGAGATATCAAATTTTGGTTCCATTATCGATTAAGACGATGTTATTGTTGATTGAATTTGGTACAGTTTATGAGTTTTATTTTCTATTTTTGATTGGGCATATGCCGGTGTATGTCCAACACTAGGAGTAGAGGCAATTCCTTACTCCCTTTTGATCTAGAGCCAGAAAGAATACTTCAAACATTACGAAGAATGGAAGAACACATTTGGGATGGTGTTCCTGTTGGAATTCAAGATCCCTCACTTGTTAATGCAAACATGACACTCTTGCATGCTCCACTTGATACATAAAATATTATCGATATTCAGACGTAACAACTGCTAGAGTGAGAGATTGATTAGGTGAGTGCTATTGCTGAAGAGGCTACGTTAGCTGGAGAGGCTCAGAGAGCTTAGAATAGAGAAATAGTCAGGTTAATATAAGTGGGTGATTGAGTTCAGAGAGGTAGAGTCCCATTACCACCTAATTACCAGCCTTTGCAGCCATATGAAGAAGACGATGAGGATATGGGTTATGTTGAATCAGGAGAGGCAGGAGCGACCATTCCTCCACCGCTACTCCCAATGTGAATTTTAACATTACTAGTGCTATGATCGAGCTGTTGAACTTAAAAGGTCTATTTTTAGGAGTAACAACTGATGATGCAAATTGGCATCTTACTAACTTTACTGGGATCTGCTCATCTTATACCACTCCGGGGGTAGACCAAGAAACTTTAAGGTTGAGGTTATTCCCATTTTAGCTTACTGGAGAAGAATCACTATGGTTGGGGGAACCTCTGAGAGGTTCAATCACTTCTTGGCATGAGTTGCATAAATAGTTTCTTAGAAGATTTTTCCCTCCTGCAAGGATGACATAGTTGAAAGATGAAATTCATAACTTCAGATAGTTACCTGCAGAATCTTTGTATGAGGCATGGTTTAGATTCAAGAAGAAGCTGAGCATGGTACCTAATCACAAAATCAGAGGGTCAAATTTTCTAGAAATCTTTTATAGATCACTAATGATCATTTCAAGAGAAATACCAGATACTATTTTAGGAGGTGTACTTATGCGTCTTCGGTGGGACTATGCACAAGAGATGCTAGATGATATCTCAGTGTCCAATAGAGGATGATATATGAGAGAAGCTAAACATGGTGCGGGTGCATATGCTATTGGAGTAGACAATAATTATGGAGCAAATAATTACATGATCGCACAAGAGGTTAGCGGATTTTTGAGCCCAAGGGCAAGGGAATTAAGGTTGGAACTACTATAATAATAGATACAGAGATAGAAGTAGAGGGAGAGAGAGATGGTGATTGGCATCAGAAAGATGACTACAAGGAGAAGAATGATAAGTATGTTCCACCTGGAGATCATGATTCAGAATCCTAAATGGAGGCATTTTTCTCAAAATTAGTCAAAGGACAAGAAAGTCAAGAAAGCTAACTTAAGGAGATTAAGATATTTCTGTCTAGGCTTAATCAAGAAGTTGAATCACATGCTACAATAATCAAATATTTGTAGCAATAATTTGATTAGATGTCATCCACAGTAAATTAGAGACAACTGGTCACTCTCTCTAGTAATACAATTTATAATTCAAAGAATGATGCTTATTACCATGCCATTACCACTCGGAGTGTTAAAACCATTACAGACCCACCCGTTTTCACTATAGAGCCTATTCCAAGACCTCCTTCTCTCTTTTCTCAAAGGCTGACAAAGAAACAATACAAAGCTAAGTATCATAATTTTTTATCTATGTTAAGAGAGTTGACATTCAACATACCACTTGTAGAGGCATTGGAGCAAATGCTAGGATATGCAAAATTCATGAAGGATTTGATCACCAAGAAGAGGTCAGTCATCTATGAGCTAGTCTTTAATTCTCATTATTGTCGTGTGGTAGTCACTAGATCATTGGTATAGAAGAAAAAAGATCCTGGTGCTTTCAGAATACCTTGCACTATTGGACCTTTCAACTTCACTTGAGCATTATGTGATTTGAGGGCTAACATCAACCTCATGCCTTTTTTTGTATTCAAGTAATTGGTGTTGGGATTTCCAAAACCAACTATCGTGAGGCTAGTAATGGATGATAGAATAGTAAAGAAGCAAATTGGTATCCATTATGATGTATTGGTAAAAGTGTCTTCTTTTATATTTCTTGCTAATTTTGTAATATTAGACTGTGAAGTGGACTTTTAAGTCCCAATTATTTTGGGAAGACTATTTTTAGCTATAGGTAGAATGTTTATTGTCTGGAGAAAGGACATCTGATGCTGAGGCTCAATGATGAATAGACGACATTCAACATATGCAAATCTATGAAGTAGCCTGATGAGTCGAGAGTGATATCTGTGATCGATCTGTGTGATGATGAGGCAGATTCATTCCATGATATTGATATAGTTACTCTTTAGGATGGTTCTGATGATACTGTTCCTATTGAATAAAGGTTGGGTGTTGAAGCTCTTACAGCCGTAATCATTAATTTTATTATTGACGCTATTGAAGAGTATGATGATATGGTGTATGCACTCTATGGTAGTGGTTCCTATATTTATGCACCAAAGAAGCTTGATTTGGATTTGAAGAATAGAACTACTCCACCTGCTCTCCCATCCATTGAGGAGCTATCTGTCTTAGAGTTGAAGGCCCTCCCTTCTATAATTCCCAAGTTTGTACATCGGATGTCACACGATGCTTATGACCCCGAAGGACCACAAGCTAACCCATGACTAGTACCTACTGTGAGAACTGAATATTAATACTGAAATAGTGTAAAAGTTTGGTTGAGGTGCCATAAGGTTCATAATTTAAATACTAATAAATATAGCAATAGATAATAACATCTGAAAACTTAATACTGTTTGAACTAGTCTAGTCTGAAAAGCCTCTAACTAAACTGTCTGAATGTGGAGTTGATGGGACAAGACCCTAACTAACTCCGATTAATAAAATACTAAATCTACTGTAATATTGAAATAAAAGAATATCCTTAATATATGAGGACCTACTACTAAATCTACTGCTGCTGATTGAATTTGGCTAAGCACAGTCAGGAACCTGAGCATCCGAACCTATGATATAAGACATCATAGCATAAGAAAAGAGTATGCGACCAATACATGAAATGTACTGATATGCTAGATGAGGTAAGGCTAATATGCATGGGTTCATATACATAAACAGTAACTGACTGAGTGATATAAATATAACTGAATGAGAGTACGCAGATAACTGAAGCTGCTGTAAATACTGATTCTGTAATATTGTTCATATACATATCTGTACTATGTTTGAGATTTATTCTGAAACTGAGTACTGAGTTCTAATAACTGAGTAACTGATATCTGAGATTATTGATAATTGAATTATTGATACTGGGTGACTGTTTCTGATAGTCCTAATTCTGTAGAACTAAACTGAGTTCTATGCTGAGACTGAAACTAAAACTGTGGGAGGTAATAATTTAACCGACATGCCCCACTCTGAACTGATTGGGGTTTAACCTGTAACCCTAGTTAGAAGGGTGTCAGTACCATGCCACGGGTACAGATATTGGTTGTGTGGATCCACTAAAATATCATCCCAAAGGACTAAGGATCACCCTCTACTAGTAGGTTTCCTGATGAGAGCGGTATTACCCTCAACTGGCAGGTAAACACCTTATCAACCCTCAACTGGCAGGTTGATATCTCAACCTACGCTGGATACGTAGTTCTGGAACACAAGGACTGCTACTAAGGATCACACCCTCTAATGACAGGTGTGCCCCAATCCTTGGGTTCGCTTGGTGCTGAATTCTACTCCCAACTAAATGACACTGATTATTAGTCTGAATTGAAATGGATTAAGTTTCACTGAGTTTTGTAACTGACTGAGTACTACTGTTCATGACATTACTGAGGCTATTCTGTAGCTACAATAATTCTAGGTAAATATCTAGATTTCGGGTATTAAATATCCCAGGATTCGATAACATTGATAGTGAAGCATGGCATAATCTTAAAAACATAACAATAATTGCTTGTTAACAATGCATTCATTTAGATATTTTGTCAAACACTTGAGAGACATGAACTTGTACATGAATGGAAACACATGATAACATGTCATGATTGCATTATTCAATTCACATAGGCATTCTAACAAACATTTGGGGAGCATGATTATTTCACATAATAATAAACATATATATAAATATCATGGCTACAACATTCAACTTGAAATTTCAAGGATTTAACATGAGAATCACATAATTCATCACATATGCTATCTTAATTTCATGAAACTTGTAATTAATCATGGATTGAAGACCATATAATAATACACACATGAACACAATCGAACTCAAATATGTAATTCATGGAATCTCAATCTTGTATTTTGAAAAAGGAATTTTGGGCTCCATGGGTGGTAAGGACCTATGGATAAACATCTAACATACCTGAGAAATTAACTTCTTGAACATTCTTGGTAGTGTTCTTGAGATTCAACTTTGATTCTTGAAGGCGAGGGCTTTACTATTTTGAGAGAGAACGATCTTGATTTGGGCAAATTGAGTAAATAATGACTTAACTAGGTTATTGGGGGTTAAATCATGTGTTTAGACTGATTAGGGATCATGGAAAAGACTAAATTGCCCATAAAAGAAATTAAAATTCACGTCACTGGATTTCTAATTTTAGCCTTCACCGCGATGCAGTGGCATCATAGTGAGACAATGGATTTTGTTGGCTAGTGTAGTCCAAGGACAAGTGCAAGAATGCACTTTGGCACAATGCGGAGGTATTGCGGAGCCTCACTGGAAAGTGACAATTGCAAAATGACACTCTGGCGCGGCACACCAATATCACATTGAGACACTGGAAAAAGCCAATTAGGACTGGGACTTCACCGCGATAATCTGGAATCATGGTGTCTCATTGGAAACTGATGAATGACATTTTGACCCTCACCGCAATGTGAGTCTTCTCAATTTGACATACTGTTTCACTAAAAGTGCCATAACTTCTCACCCGAATATCAAATTTGGGAGAAATTTATGTTGTTGGAAAACTGACTGAATTTCCTATGCAATGATGGGTCTTAAGCTGAGAAAATTTTGAGTATATTGAAAGTATATATAGAAATTCTTGCGTACTGAGAGCTAAACTAAGCTAGAAAAATATGAGGTATTACACCTTATCATTTACGATATGCATTTTTGGAGGCCAATAACACTTTGCTAGTTATTATTATAGCAGATTAGGTACAGTCATAAGTGGAAGCATTATTATCAGTATTAAAGAAATTCAAGAGGGCCATAGGTTGGTCTATTACAAACATTATAGGTCTTCCACCGGGATTGTGCACTCATAAAATTCAACTTAAACCACATTGTATCCCAAGCATAGAGCATTAACACCGACTCAATCCTCCTATGCAGGAGGTGGTGAAGAAAGAGATAACTAAATGGTTGGAAGATGGAGTGGTGTATCCCACTACTAATAGTAAGTGGGTCAGTTCGGTGCAATGTGTTTCAAAGAAAGATAGTATTACTGTTGTGCCTAATGAGAAGAACGAGCTAGTTCTGATGAGACCAGTAATAGGATGAAGGGTATGTATGTATTATAGAAAATAGAATGCATGGACTCAGAAGGAGCACTTTCCCATACCCTTCATAGATCAAATGTTAGATAGGTTAGCGGGCAGATGATGATACTATTTTTCTGATGGGTATTCAGGTTATAACAAGATTACTATTGAAACTGAGGAACAAGAGAAGGCTACCTTCAGATGTCCTTATGGGACCTTTGCACTCAAACACATGCTGTTTGGCCTATGCAACACTCCAGCCATATTTTAGAAATGCATGATGTCTATTTTCTCTAATATGGTAGAAGACACCATCGAAGTATTTATGGATGATTTTTCAGTCATTGGTGATTCTTTTGATGACAACTTATTTCATTTGGAAAATGCTCTCCAAAGGTTTGAAGAATGCAACTTAGTAATCAATTGAGAAAAGTGCCATTTTATGGTCAAAGGAGGTATAGTATTGGGGTATAAAATTTTCAAAATTGGTATTGAGGTAGATAGAGCAAAAATTGAAGTGATTGACAAATTACCTCCACCAATTTTTGTGAAGGGAGTTCATAGCTTTTTGGGACATGCTGGATTTTATAGAAGGTTTATCAAGTACTTCCCCAAGATAGCCAATCCTCTTTGTAGGCTTCTTGAGAAAGAGGTGAAATTTAAGTTCACTGAAGCGTGTTTGAAAGCGTTTGAATGTCTGAAAGAGAAGTTGATGTCTGCTCCTATTATTATATATCTAGACTAGTCTTTACCTTTTAAAATCATGTGTGATGCAAGTGGTTTGGCCTTAGGGGCTGTACTAGGCCAACAAAAAGAGAAGATCTTTCATCCCATATACTGTGCTAGCAAAGAACTAAATCTTGCTCAGAAGAACTACACCGTGATGAATAATAGTTGTTGGTAGAGGTTTTTGCTTTTGAGAAGTTTAGGTCATATTTGATTGGGACTAAGTTTTTTGTGCACACTGACCATGCAACATTGCAGTACTTAATGACTAAAAAGGATGCAAAGCTGAATTGATTAGTTGGGTGCTATTGCTGCAACAATTTAATTTTGAGGTCAAGGATAGAAAAGGAATTGAGAATCAAGTTGCGGATCATTTGTATAGACTAGAAGAGATAGCTATGCAGAATATGGAGAATGGAATTGATATTAATGACAGTTTTCCAGATGATTAGATATTAGCAGCTTCTCAAGACTTGATTCCAGAGTTTGCAGATTATGCAAAATTTTTAGCTAGTGACCTAATTCTAGAAGATCTTTCCTTTCAGCAGAGAAAGAAATTTATGGATGAGGTAAGGAATCTTTTAGGGATGAGCCTTATTTGTTCAAAATTTATGCGTATGGGATTATTCATAGGTGCATACCTGAGGTAGAGATGATGAGCATACTCGAAGCTTGTCACTTTTCGCCAGTTGGGGGTCATCATGGTGGAGCCCATATAACCCACAAAATCTTGCAATGTGAGTATTATTGGCCAATAATCTATAAAGACGCACATGATTTTGTTTCTTCTTGTGATCAATGTCAACGATAAGGTAATATCTCTAGACGCCATGAACTGCCTATGACTCCTATCTTAGAATTAAAATTGTTTGATGTATGGGGTATAGACTTTATAGGTCTTTTTGTTAGTTCATTTGGCATAAAGTAAATACTTATAACTGTGGATTATGTTTTAAAATGGGTAGAAGTAGTTGCGCTTCCCAACAATGAAGCAAGCACTTTGTGTCATTGCATTCCTTAAAAAGAATATCTTTTCTCGATTTGCACCCCATGTGCTATAATTAGTGATGGTGGGTCATATTTTTGTGATCGTCTATTCAAAGTTCTGCTTGAGAAGTATGGAATGAAACACAAGGTGGCAACATCTTATCACCCACAGACTAGTGGACAAGTAAAGGTGTCCAATAGAGAAATCAAGTCCATCTTGGTAAAGACAGTAAATGCTAATAGGACTGATTGGTCACGAAAATTAGTTGATGCATTATGGGCTTACCGAACAACATTCAAGACTTCAATTGGTGCTTTGCCTTATCAGTTAGTGTATGACAAGGCTTTCTACTTGCCTATTTAGCTGGAACATAAAGCCCTTTGGGCTTTGAAGAAGCTGAATTTTGAGTGGCAAGATGCAACCAATTCAAGGTTGAATAGAATGAATGAGTTAGATGAATTTTGGCTCCAGGCGTACGAAAGTTATGAACTTTACAAGGAAAAGATGAAGCTGCATCATGATCATAAAATTGAGCAAAGAATCTTCAAAAAAAGGTGACTCGGTATTGCTCTATAACTTAAGGCTTACACAATTTCCAGGTAAGTTAAGGTCTAGACGGTATGGACTATTCACGGTTACAAAAGTTTATCCCTATGGTGCTTTGGAACTAAAGATGAATGGTGAAGCCCCATTTAAGGTAAATAGGCAAAGAGTAATGCACTATCTGGGTAATTATAAAGAAGTGAACGAGTTGTTTGAAATTGACCTTGGTGAAGACTGAGTAACCAAGACAATTACGTCGTTCCACGACGTTAAATAAAGCGCTGCGTAGGAGGTAACCCATGGGCTAGTTGGTGAAATATGAGTATCCAACTAAGCCAAGTCATATTGACTTTAAATAAAGCACTGCGTGGAAGGCAACCCATGTTCTTTACACCTGTTTATTTATAGGGTAATAAGTTTGTTCGGTGTGCAGGGCTAGAGAATACAGAAAATATCTAAAGAAGTTGAAAAATTTTGGTCGTACGAACTATTTACGAGTCGTATCTAGATGGTATAACTCGTGAGTAGGATTCGTATGGACCTAGGAGAAGATTTAAAATCAGGTAAAAGTTTCTAGAATGGATACCATTCTTCGAACGAGTCATACCTTGAAGGTACGACTCATCACATTGAGTCGTATCCACTCCATAACCTAGGTAAGGTTCCAGGTCTATACGAGTCAAAGGCATACCCATAACCCTGAGTATGAGTCGTATCCACAATTCATACCCATGCTTACTAGGTCGGGATTTCGGGTCAACCTGGACCAGAATTGAATTGAAATAAAAGAAAGGGCACCCGATAACTAAAAATCGTACCCACATCCATTTTTGCCCTAATTTTAAGCTTCAACACACAAAATTACTTGCACACAACATAAATCAACTACCAACAAGTTTGGATTTCTTATTTTGCTAGAGTTAAGCACAAATTTGTGGGAACTGATACATGGACTTGAAATAGTACAATTCCTCCAAACAAGTAAGTTTTTGAACCCACCATTGTTATACTTCAAGGTGAAATTGCGAATGTGATTTAGTTCTAATTTTCTATAATTTGAATTCACATGATTATTGCATTACGGAACCCTAATTCTTGGGTTTTAGGTGGAAAACAAAAATTGGGGATGAATTAGGTTTTGGGGAGTGATTTTATGTAGTATTTTATCCTAAATTTATTAATATTACTGCAAAATTGTCAGGGTAGTTTGGGTATTTTCTTTGGAGTCAAAACTTTAAAGTTAGACTTCTATATTGTAGTGGATACGAGACTCCTTAAAACTCGTACCCACTAGTATGGGGTCGTAATAGGACTCGTACCCACTGATATCATAGAATTCCAATAAGTTTAAGGTTCTGGAATGGATAACACTGGTCTATACGAGTCATTTCCAAATCATACGACTCGTATACTCAGAGTTATATTGACCTGGGAGTAATAAAAGTTTATTAATTGATCCTGACCTACTTACGACCATTGGTAACGAGTTGTACTTTGCCGATACAACTGGTTAGGAGGAATCGTAAGCTGACCAATGAACAATTTTCATGAACTGTATAGCATACGACTTGTTTATACAAGTCGTACTAGAAAGTACGACCTGTACACTCCAATCGTACCTTAAACAGAACAGACATACTGAATTTTTGTTTTAAAATTTTCTTTTCTTTTCGTTACTTATTTACTAATGACAACATATTCACAAGAACCATGCCTTCTAAGAATGCATCCTTCTCTAAGCAAGCGGCGAAAAAGAACAACAAGCAGGCACAAGTGACAAATTTTGAATCCAGTGGTTCTGAGTTTGATGTATCATCCAAGAGTAGCAGTGAGATTTATGAAGACTCCTCAAAGGGAAAGGTTTTCCCAAAGGGAAAAAAAGCAGACAAAGCAAAGGGGAAGAAGGTTGAGCCTCTGAAGGACTCACCCCCTCCACGAAGCCTTAGGAAAAAGAAGCCCACTGTCTCTCCTCTCTATACACAACCACCATCTGATGATGATGATGAGGTTAAATCTAGTTCAGAAGAAGTAAGTTCTGAGAATGCTAGTGCTACGAAGAAAGTGAATGAGGTGCCTTCGATAGCCCGATAATACCCTCCACTTGCACTTACCATTGCCCCGGTGCCCATCATTAAATGATGGGGGTACCTTAGGATTCTAGAGACCTTAAAAAGTAGGTTGATAGGCCTCGAGGTGGAAAAATAAAAAGGGTATTATATCTTGAGTGGAGGTTGACGATTACCAGGATGTGGGAGATACCTCAATTTGGGGAGAATTTTTAGCAGCATGGGTTTGAACGGATGATGAAAGCACTTAAAAAATATAGTGAAGTATTGGTGCGTGAATTTTGTGCTGCATATAAGGGAGAACTTCAGCAACAAAACCCACAAGGTCCATTGTGGAAGAGTGGAGAACATATCGTGTCTCTTATTATTCAGGGAGTACGGGTGGACCTTTCACCACTAACCATTGGTCAGTTCTTATATAGACCAAAATATTATCCTCTTGAAAGATAACTCAAAGGTTGTTAGGTTTGAATAATAAGATGGTTTTGATTAGGTAGATTGTGGAGTGTATAATTTCAAATGGACAGAAAGCAGTTTGGGTTGTAGGTTGCTTGGGTGTCACCTCATAGAAAATTAAGAATAATACCCTTAACTTTGAGGGTAAGGTATGGTGGACTCTGGTGTACCACAGGTTGTGTCCCACCATGGGGGACAATGTTCTGAGCCTAGTTTGAGCAGCCATATAGCTGACTTCATAGCCAAATACGAGTTCAATGTTGGTGAATTTTTGGTTCGAAAGTTGAGAAACTTGGCGGTAGGTGGTGAGAAATATTTATTGGCATATCCTTGTATGATCACGCTGATATGTTTGGTTGTAGGAGTACTGGAACTTTCTGGTATAGATGAGATGTTAGAGGCCATGAAAAATTCAAATTTAGGCCTAATTTGAGATGCAACCAACCCTTTGACCCGACAGGCAACTAATTTGATGACAGATATATTCTAATAGAGTGGTTAGGGTAAGACTACCTAGGCTACTGAGACAGGAGCACAAATAGAGACTTCATAGACAAATGCAGTGGGTACTTCTCGTGCCCCACCACCAATACAATTTGTGCCACCCAGGCCACGAGGTATGCCTTCTAGACTTGTTATGATTTCACAGGCATTGTGGACAGAGGATATGACCATGTTGGACATACTGGAGGCTAGGGTTCGTTATATGGAAGGAGGCATGAGGCCATGGCTTGATACATAGTTTGAGAGTTAGGATAGATGAGTCTAGAGAAGGTTAGATATATCTGAGTTGAGGATAACTTGATAGTTCAATATTAGGAAGATGATAAATATTACTGAGGTAAATACTGAGATAACTAAGATTAAGAGGATGGTGCATGAGCTGTGTGATAGACCAGTGATTCTGGAGCCTGTGATTGAGATAGTAGTGCCCATTATCTATGTTCTGAATATTTGGGCTATTTCAGAGATAAGAGTTGAGGAGACTGAAGATGAAAGACAAGCAAGAAAGAAGAGAAAACATAAAGATAAAGATGCCAAGAAGAAGGCTAGGGCAGAAAGTATACAAAACGAGCGAGACTGAGAGACACGGGTCTAAAAGATGGCTGTTGGAGCTTGTGGATTGAGAGTACCAATTGTTGATGTTAAGGGGGTTGTTGGTGCGCCCTCAAATTTTGTTGATTCAATATTGGCTGAGGGGATGATAGCTGAGGAGAGTAGGACTCGTTTTGAGAGACCACATGCTGATGTTGATGAGCCGACGCCTTAAACACCTAATTATGACTTTTCATCCTTACTTTATATATTTTTATAACACTGAAGATAGTGAAAAAACTTTAGTTGGGGGTGGGGGTTATGCCAAATATCTGGGAGTAGCTGAAAAGTATTGAAAGCTGAGAGCTGAAAGTCTGTTATGACTTACAGGTTTGGTACTGACACTTAAGATAGGGAGAAAATCAGTGTCTATGGTAGAAGATTGTTTTGATTTTGATTTTTGAGAGATTTTAAAAGAAAAAAATCATTGGTATTGAAATTGTGATTTTTCAATTGATTTGTGAATTTCTATTTGGAAACACTGCTGATTTGAAATGATTATGCTGAGAATTTGTGCTAAAAGAGATTGTGGTAAAAAATTGACCCCTCCAATTTTTTGTGAATAATTGTATGATATGTATATATGTATGCAACCGTTGTGAATCTGGAAATGACATTAGGATTAAGGATAAAAAAATTAGGGATAAATAGTTGCATAATTGGATAGCTAGTACTTAGTAATATAACCCTATGTAAGTGCGTGTGAGGTATACTGAGTTCCTGATGTGTTAGTTACTAGAACTTTCCCAGTCGCATTTATTTAGGTCTAGGATAGTTAAGTAGGAGATGATCATAGGCCCTTTTTGTGTGAGTCCACCTGAGCCTAAAATGCCTTAACCTAATGATTGAATCCCTTGATCCAAATATTTGAGCCTTAATAGGCCAATTTTGTTGTTTACACCAATTTCACCTTTCCATTTCCCTTACTATAAACCTATTTTGTCCCTGATCCTCTTTGGACACTGTGCACCTCAACTCAAGCAAATAGTCTAAGTTGAGGGTGGCTATTATAGGGGTGCGTAGGAGAAAATGAGTATGAACAAAGTGTGTAGAAGAAAAATAAGTAAAAAGTGGACAAGTGTGATGAGAATAAAAGAAAGAAAAGTTACAAGCAAAAGCAAAAGCAAAAGAAAAAGAAAATCAAAAGTGAGAAAATCGCACCTGGCCCTATCTGAATGTGCTTAAAATAAGAAGGGAGACATAAGTATGGAAATAAAATAAGAAGTAGAAAAATAAGTGGATCCCGAGAAATACGTATTGTCCAGGAGGCTTAGTCACTAAACGAATCCCAAAATATATCATTCTAGCCCTAAGCCTACGTTACAAGCCAAATAAAGTCGTGTAGTGATCCTAACATGACTGTCTGAAAACTTAGAAAAAGAGCATAAGGGCAAGCCTATGTCATTCTGTATACACTGGTGATACTTCTTTGTGAGAAAGAGAGTCATTTGTTGTATCCCTAAATAAGATTGGTTTATCCATATGGAGAGTGAATAGGAATTCTTTGATTATGAGTACATATGGGTTATGTTGCTAGGTTGCTAGATTGTTAGGTGAATGTAATTTGAATCTATGCCCAATTGTCTATTTCTAATGTAATGCCATTATTGGATTCCCTCGTATTCTAACATGTGCTAAATTGTTATACGCAGTTTGAGTCTTTACAAGATAAAGGAGGGGAGCAACATAATTAAAATTAAATTCAAAAGCACTGCCATGGGTAGCTTAAGGTCTTCCTATTTAAGCATCGTCTTCGTATCCTGAAATAGTGTTTGGTTTTTGCTTGCCTAATGACACACAAAAGTCTAGGTTGAGGGTGTTGATGTGTCGTGGGAACATGACACTTTTTATGCTTAAAACCATGAATTTATGCGGATACTTAGGTTATTTTAGTGGATATGATGAACTTTTGTGTTTATTACAGTTAAAACAGGTCTACAATAGTGTTGAAATGAAAATAGAAGAAAAAGACCCAAAAATACCAAGTCTTCTTAAGATACAAGTCACCTCACGAGTCGTCAACACTCGATACGACTCGTATGCATAACAAAACCTAATGCCAAACTAAGAAGATAAGTATGGACAAGATATGACTGGAAAATCTATGTCATAAGCAACGATACACGTTATATGAAGAAGTTGTAAGCACATCGGAATCTAAAGCTACCAGCCAAAATTGAAGTCTCAGAAGTATATGGGTCGAAAGTCTAAGTACGACTCGTATAGGGAAGCCATACACAAACTATTATTCAAAGCTTAGAAAGAAGGAAGTCCTAGGTACGGGTACAAGACATGAGTCGTATACTAAATATACGACTCATAAGTAGGATTCGTACACAGATTAGAAAATTGAAGCCTTGGGAGATCAGACACTGGAATGGATACGAGAAGGCATGGTATGACTCATACAATGCCAGTACGAGTTGAATACCGAGTCGTACCGAGTGCCGACTTAACTTTACCTTTCTCATTTTTATTAAGATTTCTATGTTATTTTAAGATACTATAAATACCCTAGGATTTACCTTTTATTAGGTTACGTACTTTGACATTATTCTTACCACTTTTTCACATACTTTACAATTATTCTTGAGATTTTGGAGTTTTAATCAATTCAAGACTTTGGAGTTTATTCATCTTATCCTTGTGTAATTAATTACATTCTTTCTTCATTTATAATAATAGATTCTTGCATAAACATGAATGACTAATCTCCTTAACTAGTGTTGTGGGAACCCTGTCGGATTAGCTACGAAGAGGAAGTGTGATATTCATCTATTCTAGGGTTTATGCATGTATTTCAATATTTTTTGCATTAATTAAACTCAGAGCCGCTGTAAAACCTTGAGATAGCCTGTATTCACATTCAACTTCACAAGGGAGTTTGTGATTGGGAAAAAAAGATTAAGACAGTAATTTGAGATTTACTTTCACCTTATACTTTCCACCATCTCATTTAATCACTAGATCTCAAAAGTTGACTGTGAACTAATGTCGTAGTTGGAAGAAATAAGGCATTGCCCTGAGACTAAACCGGTAAAGGGTGAAATTTATCTGCGTGCCCACAAGATGGTTGATAATATCTCGGCCTTGGGATCATTCATTCTCGAATGAAACTATCTGAACTGGAATACTAGGAAAACTGAGATCCTGCACTGGACACTTATAAACTGAATCATGACTAAACATCTAAATCTGAAACATGATGCATGGACTGAACTAAATTTATGAATGCATTCTATGATTTAAGGATGGATGAATAGCTGAGATAGGAAATGAGAGAATTAATTAGTTAAGGAAACCATTACATCAAACTGAATCTGGGTTCAAAAAGAGCAGGTAGGGGTACTTGGATTACATATCTTCTTCTTCTTCTCAAGTAGCTCCCTTAACTGACTGCTTTCTCCACAGAACTCTTACTAAATCAACTTTTTTATTCCTCAACCTACGAATCTGACGATCAAGGATCTCAACTAGGACTTTTTCATAGGAGAGGCTATCTTCGATACCCACACTCTCTAAAGGAATGACTGAAACTGGATCACCAATGAATTTCTTTAGCAGAGAGACATGGAATACTGGATGCACTTATGTTAATTCTGCAGCCAACTGTAACACATAGGCTACTTTTTCAAAACAGCTCGAAATCCTATATGGGCCAACATAGCAAGGACTGATCTCCCTTTCTTACCAAATCTCTTCACCTCTTCCATGGGCAAAATTTTCAAATACACAAATCCACCAATATCAAATTCAAGCTCTCTTTTCCTTACATGTGCATAGGATTTATGACGGCTTTGGGCTATTTTCAGCCTTTCTCGAATTAACTGAACTTTCTTTCTCGACTCATACATTGAATCTGGCTCTATCAAGGCAGCCTCACCTTCCTAAAATCAGCCAATATAAGATCTACATCTCCAACCATAAAGATCTACAAACGGAGCCATCAGAATTCTAGAGCGCTAGCTGTTATTATAGGCGAACTCAATCAAAGGTAAGTGATCATCCCAACTACCTTTGAAATCAATAACACAAGCCCTTAACATATCCTCTAAGGTATGAATAGTCCTCTATGCCTGACCATCTATCATAGGTGAAAAGATGTACTAAGATGAACTTGAGTGCCAAGACTCTTCTAAAAAGCCTACCAAAAATAAAAGGAAAACTAGGCACCTCTATCTGAGATGATGATCACTAGGACACCATGCTATTTTACCAACTCCTTAAGATAGAGTATAGAATAATCCTCGACTGAATATGAAGTGTGGACTGGCAAGAAATTAGCTAACTTGGTTATTCTGTCCACAATGACCTAAATTGAATCATGCTGACAACGCGTATGAGGTAACCCTATAAAAATCCATATTTACCACTTCTTACTTCCAAGTGGGAATGCTGAACTACTAAAGTGAATCATTAGGTCTTTGGGGTTCAACCTTGACCTACTGATAATTTAGACACTTAGCCACAAATTCTGCAATATCCTTCTTTATACTATTCCACCAATTGACTTATCGCAAATCATAGTATATCTTAGTGGCTCTGGGGTGAATGGAATATCACAAACCATGCACTTCTGTTAAAATTCACTACCCCAAACCATTCACATTTGGAACACATAGCCTGCCTTGAAAATGAAGCACACCATCTCCCCCCTTGGTAGAAAACCTCAACCTTCTAATCTTGAACTACCTCCTTCAACTTAAACAAAGTAAGATCTCTGTCTTGCTTTTTCTTTACCTTGGAAATCAAAGAAGACTCTAAACTATTTTGAATCCAAACACCGTCTTCGGCCGAATCGACCAGCTGAACTCCCAATCTAGCATGCTAATGAACCTCATAGACTAACTTTTTCTTATAATCCTTAACATGGGCAACACTCTCCATAGATAATCTACTAAAGGCATCGACCTCCATATTGGCCTTACTTGGGTGATATAACACACTCATGTCATAATCTTTTAATAGTTTAAACCACCTTCTCTGATGAAGATTTAGGTCTTTTTGGGTGAATAAGTACTGTAAACTCTTATGATCAGTAAACACGTCAACATGAATTCCATAAAGGTAATGCCTCCAAATCTAAGGCAAAAACAACTACTACCAACTCAAGATCATGAGTCGGGTAGTTCTTCTCGCAAGGTTTGAGATGCCTAGAAGCGTATGCTATGACCTTGCCTTGCTGCATCAACACACAACCAAGGCCAACTCTAGAAGAATCACAATAAAAATGAAACCATGTGAACCCTCAAGTATAGTCAACACTAGAGTAGAAGCGGGTCGAGTCTTCAACTCTTGAAAACTCTTCTCGTAAGAATTGGACTACTAAAATTTGTCTCTCTTTCGAGTCAGTTTGGACATGGGAGAAGAAATAGAGGAAAATCCTTCAACAAACCATCTGTAGTAACCAACTAAACCCAATAAACTCCTGATATCCAATGGAGATATGAGTCTAGGCTAGATTCTTACTACTTTGGTCTTTTAAGGATTAACTCGAGTGCCATTATTACAAAATAATGTAACCAAGGAAAGGTACTGATCTCAACCATAATTTAACTTGCTGAACTTAGCGAATAACTGGTGATCCTTAAGGTCTGTAAAACAATCCTCCAATGATTTGCATGTTCACCTTCACTGTAAGAATAAACGAAGATGTCATCTATGAAGACTAAGACTAATATGTCCTGGTACTTCTTGAACACTCTGTTTATCAAGCCCAAAGATACAGGAGAATTCATTAGTTCAAAAGACATAATTACAAATTCAAAGTGACCATACCAAATTTTGAAGGTTTTCTTTGGAATGTTATTGTTTGACTCTGAACTGATGATATCCAAATCTGAGGTCTATCATAGAGAAATAATTTGCACCCTAAAGTTGGTCAAACAAGTCATCAATCCTAGGGAAGGGATACTTATTCCTTACTATGACTTTGTTCAACTGATGGTAGTCGATGCATATTCTAAGAGAACTATCTTTCTTGCGCACGAAGAGAACAGGGGCACCCCATGGGGAAATACTAGGACTGTTGAAACCTTTATCTAGAAGATCTTTCAACTATTTTTTAATTCATTAAGCTCCACTAGAGCCATTCTGTAGGGTGAAATTGAGATAGGATGGGTATCTAAAAATAGATCTATTCCAAAGTCAGTTTCCCTCTTGGGAGGAACTCCGAGCAGATCTTCAGGTAATACTCCTAGAAACTCATTTACTACTAGAACTGATTCAAGAATTGGAATCTCAAAACATGAGTCCTTGACCTATACAAAATAATAAATGCAACCCTTGGAGATCATCTTCCTTGCCTTAAAGTAAGAGATGAGTCGAACTATAGGCTCTGAGGTACTACCCCTCTATTCTATAGCTGACTCATCAGATAAGTAACACTAGACTATTTAATTTCTAAAATCAACTGAGGCATAGCAAGAGTGGAGCCAATGCATGCCAAGAATGACATCAAAGTCGATCATCTCTAATTCTATAAGATTTGGAGGTAACTTTAGGGGACACCATGATCAGTTAATTTTTGTACACCCCTCTGGCTATGATGGAACTACCTATGAGAGCAAACACAGAGAAGGGTTTTGCTAAGATTTTGGGGATGACACCAAAGTCTACTACTATATAGGGAATAACAAATAAAAGTGTGGCTCTCGGATCTAATAATTCATAAACATAAAGGTGAAAGACTTGTAATATACCTGTAACTACATCAGGAAAAACTTCCTGATCTTGTTGAGTCTGAAGGGTATAAAGTTCATACATTATCCACTAGTGTCACTAGAGGTGGCGCCCAGCTGAGTCGGGCGACCTCCTAGAACTAAAGGGAAATTATCCTGACTCGTTTGATGAATATGTTTACCATTATAGACACTCACTAGGCAATCCCTGATTCTATGACCTGGCTTGCCATACCTAAAACATGCATCACTGCTAGCCATGCACTAACCCTCATGATTCTTACCACACCTCTTACAGACTAGGTTAGTGCAACCACTATTTATACTACCCTGAGACTTAAAGACTAGTGCTCTATCCCGAGTGTCTTATTGGAACTTAAGTAGTAGAGCATTGGTAGAAGATGGGGCCGGGACAGAAGATTTCTGGTGTAACTGAGAATGATTCCCATCATCTGACATCTACTTAGAAAAGTTGAAGCTACCAGTTCTAGCCCTCTTATTCTCCCTCTTTGTTTCTTGGAGCTTCTTCTCCTTAATCTTCTAAGCATGAACCATCAATCTAGAGAGGTCCATCTACTTAATAAATATAGCTGTCCTACACTCCTTGACAACATATTCAGAAACTCCAGATACACACTTACTCATCCGAGCTCTAGAATAAGCCACAGTAGTTGGAGCATATCTTGCTAATTAAGTGAACTTGAGTGAATACTCCTTCACACTTATATTACCCTACTTTAGATTAATAAAATCTTGTACATTGGCCTCCCTCATTTCAAGTGGGAAGAATTTGTCCAAGAAAAAAATAGCAAACTCATCCCACTCAACAGGTCCTCCATCAGCGCCACCATCATTCTTCCATTGCTTAAACTAAGTGTGAGCTAGCCCTTGTAATTGGTAAGAAGATAAGTTATCACTCTTTATTAGAGAAACACCGATAATGTCAGTCACCTTTTGCACACAATCTAAGAACTCTTGTGGATCCTCCTTAAATTTGGATCTAAAAACATTGGGTGATTCATTCAAGAGAATTCCCAAATTATTGTTGCTGTTGTATGAACTATGGGGTTAGATGGAGAAACAACTAGTTAATAGTTCTAAGAAGACATGGATTGGGCCAGTGCTGTGAAAGCAACCCTGCATTATACATGATAGACCTGCTTACTAAGAGGGTCCTCGAGAATAGATGGTGGTGCGGTCAGGTCCCCATTTTTCCTTTTGTTAGCATTTTTGGAAGGCATTTTATATATAGTATATATAATGAATTAGATAAATAGGTTTAACAGAGCTTACGCTCTATCACACGGCATGAATAGTGAAAGAAGGGAAACTTTCCTAAAATGATTCATAGCGTCTCTCCCATAAGTATGGTGCACTTTACTTCAATGAACAAGACTCCACTTAATGTGGCTTTCAAACACCCTAGGACACCTTAAAACTTGTGCTCTGATACCAAGTTTTTCACAACCTGAGACTACCCCCTAGTCGTAACTCGATGCTTAAGGCCATAAGTGAACCCAAGCTAAACCATGATCTAGAATAAGATGTAAGTATAGAAGGAAGGTAACAAAATACTGTACGAAAGTCAATTAAAAATATATCTGAAAGTCAAAACAATATCAAATGTAACTGAAAACATCACTAAGAACATGACTAATTGTCTGACTGTCTGAAAGCCTGTAAATATGATAAGTTGTTGGGACAGGTCCCCAACTAACTCTAATTAATGAAATAACATGAAATAAAGTACTAGGAAGCCAGTCAAATAGTATGACTAGTTCTCGACTGATGAGGACTCACCAATACTGTAGTTGAGTGATACAAGAATGGACTATGTGAAATTTGAGAACTGAGCATCCAAACCTATATTATGAAATCAATATAGCACAAAGGAGAGTATGCGGTCAGTACATTGAGTGTACTGGTATGTGAGATAGGAACTAATAAATATACATATAGGTACTGAGCATGAATGTATGACATGTAAACCGAATGCAACACCAATCATAAACATGTACTGAATTAATCTGAATAACTGTTATATGGATGATTGGTCATGCAAAACTGAATTGATATAATTTGAATATTAAATTATAACTGTGTGAGCTAACATCTAACCCACATGCCCCAATCTGAGCTAATTGGGGTCCAACCTATAACCCAGTTGGAAGGGTGTCAGTGCCTTGCCAAGGGTACCAAAATTGGCTATGTGGATCCACTAAATTGGTGTTCCAAAATAATAGGGTGTCAACCTTCTACTAGAAGGTGACCCTTAAGAGAGTGTCAGTCCTTAACTGGAGGGTGACCTCTTATAACCTACCCTGGCAATACAGTTTTGGAACTTAGGGACTGCTACTAATGGTCTCAACCATCAAATGGCAAGTGAGCCTTCATCCGTAGGTTCACTCATTGCTAAGTCCTACTCACAATTGAACTGACACTGGTACTGGCAAAGGTTTTATATGATTCAATACTGATAGATGCTTAATATGATAATAATCTGAATATAATGATACCATCATGATATGAATGACTGGCAACCTGACATAAGAAACATGCATGAATATCTTGGTATAGGGTGTTAATAACTTGTCAACACTAAAATATACATTAAATATGATACTATCAGAATAAAGACATGATAGGGAAATTCCATGACTCAAACTCAAGAATTTTACAGTCTTATCAACATAGGGGGATATTATGATTTGAGTACTGAAAGATGCATAAACTTATGAAAAAACATCTATTCATAGTTGAATTCAAGAATTTAATTTAAGATTTGAGAAACTTATGCTTTTAATGGAACCCTAAGCAAAAGGAGAATATAACTTGAGAATTTGGGAAGATTTGGGACCCAATGGGTGACAGGTGCCCATTGATAAATATGCCATATATCTGAATGTAGAAGCCTTGAGGAAATCTTCTTGAGAATTGGACTTGACTAACAAACCCTAGTTGTCTTGAAGAGAAGAAGAAAATTTCCTCTTTTTGGTTTCTTTGAGTGAAATTATGACTTAATAATCTATTTGGGGATTTTTGGTCTTTTATACCACCCTTTGGGAAGCCTAAATGAGATCGGTTAGGATTTTAAAAAAGTGGAAAAAGAATAAAAAGTCCTTGAGAAACTGTGCAGGAAAACCCGCGTCCAGTCATTATGACTCACTACACGACTCATTATGACTGGTCATGAGTCGTGATCTGAGTCATAACCTGGAACCTTAAGGTTTGGGTCCTTTTTGGTCTAATTATGAATTCCCCACAATAACTCATTAAGTTTGACTAGGAGTCATAGTCTGAGGGTTGACTTTTGATCATACACTGTTATGACTACGACTGCCTTCGTAACGACTCATTAAGTTTGATTATGAATTGTTAGGTAGAGTTGTAGTCTCAAGCTTGATTCTTGGATCATACACTGTTCAGGCCACGAGTCTACTTAACGACTCATAAGGTCTGACTACGAGTCGTATGATGGACTCATAACCAAAGGACTAGGTTCACAATGGAACATTGTTGTGACTACGAGTCCCTCCTAACGACTCATAGCCACTGATTTTGAGTCGTACTGTAGTGTCGTAATCATTGGGCTAAGGTTTTAGGTTTATTTCTTTTTAGCCTGTAACTGCTCATAAATACTCGTAATGTTTGGTTATGGATCATCACGCGAGTTGTAGCCTCTGGCAGATGACTGGAATTTAGGGGAAAACTTGCATAACTTTTTCCTACGATATCGAATTAAGATGAGACTTGGTGCGTTGGAAAACTAGTTTACTGGCCTATTTTATGAGAGGACTAGAGCTTGAAAAATTAGGGTATTACAAAAAATCCTTCAAACTCCTTAGTAGGAGAACCACAGAATCAAAATTTCCTTTGTAGAAAATAGCTTTTCATCTGCAAAACAAAGATGGTTCATCTTTTAAATTTTACACTTAGTGTGAAATGCAAATACTTCCTGTGTAGACATCCAATCTATGGAAAAATACACTATACATATCTAGAAAAGCAATGTATATATGGGATCCCCTTGTCTCAATCCTCTCTTCCCCTTTATCTCACCATATACTCCTCTATCTAATGTAATAGTATAACGGGTGATTGAGATATATTTCATAATCAATTTTATGAACTTACAAGAAAACCGTAACCCATATAACATTTCTTCCACAAATCCAATTAACAGTTTCATATGCCTTTTTTAGATCAGTTCTATAAGATAACTCATTGTAGTTGCCTTTCTATTAAACAATTACACTAGATCCTGACAAATTGGAATATTTTGCACTATTTATTAACCTACTACAAGTGCACTCTGGGTTAGAAATTGTAAATGAGAGCACTGGTTTCAATCTATTACATCGCATTTTGATATCTCATTATAGACTATATTAAAACATGAGATTGGCCTTTAATCTACCACTGCATCTGCATGAGAGATCTTTGGGATTAAAGTAATGATAGTACCATTAATTCTTCTTAACATTTGTATCGTATAAAAGAACCCCAAGACCCCTTTTGTTATGTATTTACCCACTATAGCCCAACAATCTTTAAAGAACCTACTTCTTAATCCATCTGGTCCTAGGGAATTGTGCCCCTCTATTTCCGATAAAGCTTGTTTGACCTCTCTTGTCGTGAAATCTTGTTATAACATCTATCTCTGATCTATTGGTACTAGAGGTCCCCGTCTTACAATATTGCTATTTTCTGGTTTTCTTTCAGTCATGTATTCTCCCAGTAACTTTGTATAATAGTCAATGAAAGCCTTATTTATACGATTCATATCAATCTTTATGTCACTTTAAGTATTCTTTATAGAAAATATCCTATTTTTATTCCTCCCAGCCTTTAGAAAACTATAAAAATATGCAATATTTTGATCACCTACTGCATCCACCTGATTTTACTCTTTTATTGTAGGTGCTGATACTTAGCCTTTTGCATCTGTTCATAATGTCTAGCTAAATGAATCTCCTCCTTGAAAAAATCTATATGTAGTACATGTTGAATTTTCTTCTGATACTTAAGAAATTTCTCCATCGGCTCTACAGCTCTTTGCTCAACGTCATTAGATCCCTCCTTATTGAGTGTTCTTAGTACCACCTTTAATCTATTCAGTTTGCCCACCACTGTAAACATCTTCCTCCCTACAATTATTCCTTCCAAGCTAGTTTATACTTTTTGAATAAAGTTAGGGGATAAACTCCACATATTAAAGTATCAAAACTGTGGTTACACCCCCCTCCCCCCCGCCCCCCCACATTTCTCTTTCCCTATGTATAATCACTGGACAATGATCATATTATCCCTCAGGTAGAAAATAAGTTTCTGAAGATGGCAAGTCTGATACACACTCGCTGTTAAAAAAACACACTATCTATTTTACTATAGATACTATCCTCCTCCTTTTTCTTATTACTCCAAGTGTAAAAAGATCCAGAAGACTTTAGATCCTGTATCCTACAATACCCCACACATGTTAAAAATTCACTAGTCTCAGCCAACCTCACTAGCCTTCCTAGTCTTTCATCCCCATTAAGTGTACAATTGAAACCACCCCATAAATCCCTGGTCCAGTAACTTAATCATGAACAAATGTAATCTTATCCCACAAAGTTCTCCTTAGTGCTTGGTTATTAAATCCATACACTAATGTAACATAAAAGATAGCTCCAATAACCCTATCCAAATCCTACCTCAATAAATTCAATTAAGTTACTTCAAACGTACAACAAAGGTTAAGAGAGAGTCTATGAGTTTTAGTTCTCTTAATCTTTGCCTCTAGGAGCCCAAACAAAGTTAATTTAGAGTTGTGCATAAAAGCATGCATCTCTCTTTGTTTAGTAAGCTTTTTTAGACATTAACACTTAGAATTGTCACGATCCAAACTAGGGCCTGGCCATGATGGGTATCATAAGTCCGTCGAGCACCGGAGGCCACCCCCATTACCCCAGCCACCAAGCACCTTGCACCCCATGTTGGAAGAATTTCAAACATATAACAAGATAAAATATAAAATTCAAAAATTCTAATATAAGAATTTAAACAACCCCTAACATCAACACCTAAGTCCATATTAATGCCCAACAAAGACTCTAGCCAAAATCAAAGAATATCCAATCAGGACATGCTCCCGACCATAGCCAAAAACCAAGTCTAAGAAAATAGTCAAAACATGAAGTATAACCAAAGCATGAAATAGGGACTTAAGAAGTATGAAAACTCACCACTTTAGTCTGGATCATAAGCTGATACTGAATCCTAGTCAATAACGGGTTGAACTCATGCCATTACTACATGTTTAAATTATTATCTTGCTAAATCTATGCCTTGCAAGTATTCGTTGGAATGCCTATGTGAATTGAATGGTGTACTTATGACATGTTAGCATGTATTCTTATTCATGTACAAGTTCATGACTTCCAAGTGCTTGATGACATGTCTCAATGATTGCATTGTGAACAGTTAACTATTGCCATATTTTTAAGTATTGCCCTATTCTATTAGTATTGATGCTATCGAGTCTTGGGTGGATTCAATACCCGATAATCTAGCTTTTTACCTATAATTATAGTAGCTACAAGATAGTCTCAGTAATGTCATGAATAGTAAATTTAGTTAGTTATAGAACTCAGTGAACTCAGTCCAGTTCAGTCAGTCAATACTATTAGTAACAGTTCAGTCAAGCCTAGTACAGTCTAGTGATCAGTTCAATGTCCATTCAGTTGGGAGTAGGATTCAGTATCGAGTGAACCCAGGTATGGGGGCATTCCTGCCAGCATAGGGTTTGACCCTTAGTAGAAGTCCCTATGTTATAGAACTACGTAGCCAGCGTAGGGTAAGACATCTTCCTGCCAGACTAGGGTTGACACAACTATACATATAAATTATGGGTCTTCCTTCCAGATTAGGGTTTACCCAGCCCTGTTAGTATCCCTTGGCAAGGTTCTAACACCCTTCTAATTGGGGTTACAGGCTGGACCCCACTCAACTTATATCGGGATATGCTGGTTAGATGAACACTCCTACAGTTATAGTTTCAATTCCAAACTTGGTATAGAACTCAGTTCAGTTCTACAAAATTAGGGTTGTCTGAAATAGTCACCCAATTATCAGTAATTCAGTTATCAAAAATCTCAAATATCATTCACTCAGTTATCAGAACTTAGTATTCAATTTCAGTATGATCCCAGATACATTATATGTGTATAGTATTGAATATTCAGTTTTCATAGTAGTCTCATTTATCTATGTACTCTCATTCAGTAATGTTCATATCATTCAGTCAGTCATCATATCATGCATATAAACCCATGTATATCAGCCTACCTCACTTAGCATACCAGTACATTCAAAGTACTAATGGATACCTTTTATTTTGCACTATAATATTTCATATCATAGGTTCGGATGCACGAGCTCCAGATCATACTTAGAAGTTTAGATTATTAGCAGCGACTACATAGGTGAGTCATCATATTTTAAGGACTAAGTTTTTCTTTTCAGTATTTTAGTACTCATTTTATTCAGTTGTTGGAGTTAGCTGGGGACTTGTCCCATCAACCCCCTATTCAGACAGTCAGAGGCTTTCAAACTAGATTATTTTAGACGGTTGATCAATTTTATTTTCAATATTACATCAGTATTTCTATATTGGTTTTCAATGTTTGTGAACTTTATGACATTTCAGTTATACTTCCGCATTATTACAATATTATTATTCAGTGATGATATACGAAACACAAGAGAAAAATGAAACAAACACCAAAATCAGTCCACCAGCCAAGAAACTGAGGACCTCTTTTGGTGACCCCTCTCGGATTCGCTACCAACAAGAAAAAAACAAGGCACAATGGCGTAATAACACCAAAACAGTAGCAACACAACAGGAATAAGATAAACAATAGACTAATTTTGGATTCCATATTAACAACATAAACACACGGTTACAATATTAACACTACTACACGATTATAAAGAAACAAAAGGATAGATAGTTAGACAAGTTGACGATATAATATTAACAACCCAAAAGACTATTCCACTCTTGAAACTTTAACATCACACACATCAAATACCTAACTTTTACATTGGCACAAGAGTGACCCCGATCTCCCAAGCATCCAACATTTCCAAGCTTGAATCCAACACGAGCGATTCCACACTCAAGTTGATTTCCCTAGTTACAATTTCGGGTTGGTGGTCTTCTTTCCTTAAAGAGGAAATGTTTCAAGTGTTATAAACTAATAATATTCATCAAAATCTCTCTAATGAGACCCTACATTATTCTATTTATAGTGTATTACAACTAATAGGTAAAATAACCAAAAGACCCCTTAGTGAAGGGGCACACGTCTAGTATATGTAGTGGACTAATTTGGGCCATTTAGTGTATGTAGTGGACTGTTTTGGTGTCCATTTAGGTGCTCCTTTGCACTTCATTGCACACACCAAGCCTCGGGTATATCGTACGCCCTCGTAAGTCCATCTATATATTCGTACTCGTATCATCTTCCCCTTCTTGAAAAGGATTCGACCTCGAATCCCTACCTTGCAAAATAAAAAAGGAAACAAACAAGTACACATCCTTATGGCATTATGGTTAGGGTTAGCAAAATAAACAATTAGCACTATCATGCCACGGTGGTACACTCTTGAAGTACAACCAAGGATCCTTTGTATTAATTATGAAAAGCTTTTTTACTACATCATAAACGAAAGGGCTTGGATGAGCATCAAGACTTAAGGGACAAAAATCGAGACTACGTCTCTCATACGATGTATATCCAACAACATCATGAATATCATCATATGCATACAGGTAGTAAAGAAAGGCACCAAAGACACAATTCTTATCTAAGATGTCTTCATAAGTAGGAATACATAAAGAGAGAAAGAGACATTGCAAGCACGTAGGACCTCTCTCCTTCCAACCACTTACCGAGGAAGGCATTCCATCAAGAGAGTTATACCAATAGGGAGAATAGGGAAACTACCATGTAATAATCCAATCCAAGGCAAGTAGTTTGCCCAAGAACTCGGCTTCCCTCTACAAATGATGTGAAGCACGTTCCCAAGAGTCCCACAAGATACTTCAACTTGTCCAACCCCATGAAGGTGACAAGAAGTCTTTAACATCCTTGGAACCTTCCACAAACAAGAATACAACTTGACATCCTCAAGTTGTGGTTCACATAACTTAAATACAAGTATGTCAAACATGGATGTACGGATATGAGAAACACCCCAAAGAGATAATGACATATTTGCCCTACGTTCTTCGAGTAGACACAAACCACCATTAACATAAAAGGGATCACAATTCAAGTTGCCATATTTGTCAAGCATGGGTGGGGTGTCATGCAAAGGAGTACAAGAAAAATCATTTTTCAAAGATATGTCAAGCACAAGAATACAATTTGGCATCCTCAAGTTGTGGTTCACATAACTTAAATACAAGTATGTCAAACATGGATGTACGGATATGAGCAAAACCCCAAAGAGATAATGACATATTTGCCCTACGGTCTTCGAGTAGACACAAAACACCATTAACATAAAAGGGATCACAATTCAAGTCACCATATTTGTCAAGCACGGGTGGGGTGTCATACAAAGGAGTACAAGAAAAATCATTTTTCAAAGATATGTCAAGAACATGATTAACCCTATGAGCAAAGAAAACATTAGAATCTTTACAACAACATAGGCTCACGGGTTCACTCCTTTCTCCTTGACCAACATCTTCAAATTCTTCACTCACTTGAGATTCATTAATCACATCACACATATTCTCAAGTGGTGGGCAGGTTTTACACATAAGTTGATCAACATAATTTTCACATGACGATGTAATTTCATTCAACATAATAGCTTCAACACTAGCTGGACACAAATCAATCATACTAGAAGAGTTGATTCAGTCATCTATAGGATCAACTAGTGTATCTACTCGCACAACATGTACATCATCCACAAGTGGTAAGAAATCAATATACTCATATGTAGGTAAGCTACTACTCATACTCAATGGTTTATTAGTCATATGTTCATCATTCACATGTACCAAAGTATAAGAGTTAGATATTTTTCCTTGACGTTCATGAGTATGTTCATCTTTACCTCGGTGTGAAAGTTCTTCATAAGTTTGGGCAGCAACTTCCTTTGGAAAGCTCTCACCACAAGGTGTTTGGACCTTAGGTTTTGGATTTGTTGGGATAAGTGTGGATACCAATTGGCGTAGCCTTTTAATGTGCCCTTTCATGTCTTCAATATTGTCAGTGATGCAGTCAAACGTGGCATCGAGATTGGTGAAAGCCCTGGTACCTAAATGAAAAGACAACAATGAACAACAAAACAACAAACTTGTTAGCTCAAAAATGCCTCACCACACTCTCACTTTTGATTTTTACCTCACACTTGGTTTCACAAGTGTTGAAAGTCTGCTTGTACTTGATGAGTGATTGAGGGTCGAGTCTACTCTTACCCGGAATAGATTTTCATTTGAGTTGACTCAAAGAAAATTTGTTTACGGACTTGAACCAACAAGATACAGTGAATTCACAAAAGATAAAAGCACACAACAAACGTAGACACGAACAAATGGACTCTACAACTAACTTACAATCTAGTAGGAGATTACTATTTTGTTAATTAGTGTTCGAACCAACAAACGAAACTAGGAAACAATAAAATGAAACTAAGAAATCTAAAATTTGAGCTTAAAAATTATCAAAAAACAGTAAATGATGTGGCAGCCACGTATTGGTTGCGGGTCCATACATTTTGTTCAACAAATTGAAGCCTTAATCTTCACAATTTTGTAATGGATGACTTTGCTTTTGGAGGGAAAGTAAAGTCTTGTAAGTTTTCAACTTTTTCCAACTAAAAAAGATGAGGCTTGACTTTAATAGTTCCACAAGACAAGGCTCCTTGTTTTAAGGAAAAAAGTGGTTGTTAAGTCAAGGAAGTGATGTTGGAAAGTCTTTTCACAAACAGCTTTACAACGCTGTTTTACAACCCTTTTGGATCTATTTTAGTCTTTATAATGGTCAAGATATGAGATGATGAGAAGATCAAGATGCACAACACACCACAACAATACTTCAAGAACACAACCACAATTCACCAAAAATATCCCACTTTAAAGTCAAGCAACAACACACAAACTCAGCCTACTTCAAGTTCATCATACTACCACTTCAAGTCCACAATAGAAATGTCAATATATTAAGTACAACTTAGCTTTAGACACCTTTTGTGTTGATGAGAAAGAAATCAACACAAGAAACAAACTAGACAAAAAAAAGAACATCTATATATAAACACACAAACACCAATCTTGGCCAAGACAATAACACAACACAATTGTTTTGGCCAAGAACGAGATGGACCTATTTCTTTTTTTTTTCTGGAATTTTCAGATTTCAGCAACTTTTTTTTCTTTTTTTTGGTATTTTTCAACTACCAAACCCAAGATTGATTTTGTTGGAACAAAATCAACCACAAGCTTTGATACCAAATGATACACGAAACACAAGAGAAATACGAAACAAATACCAAAATCAGTCCACTAGCCAAGAAACCGAGGACCTCTTTTGGTGACCCTTCTCGGATTCGCTACTAATAAGAAGAAAACAAGACACAATGGCATAATAACACCAAAACAGTAGCAACACAACAAGAACAAAATGAACAATAGACTAATTTTTGATTTCACATTAACAACACAAACACACTGTTACAACATCAACACTACTACACGATTATAAAGAAACAAAAGGATAGATAGTTAGACAAATTAAAGGTATAATATTAACAACCCAAAAGCCTATTACACTCTTGGACCTTTAACATCACACACATCAAATACCTAACTCTTACGTTGGCACAAGAGTGACCCCGATCTCCCAAGCATCCAATGTTTCCAAGATAGAATCCAACACGAGCGATTCCACACTCAAGTTGATTTCCCTAGTTACAATTTCGGGTTGGTGGTCTTATCTTCTTAGAGAGGAAATGTTTCAAGTATTATAAATTCATAATATTCATCAAAATCTCTCAAATGAAACCGTACATTGTTCTATTTATAGTGTATTACAACTAATAGGTAAAATGACCAAAAGGACCCTTAGTGAAGAGGCACTCCTCTAGTATATGTAGTGGACTGATTTGGCCAATTTAGTGTATGTAGTGGACTGTTTTGGTGTCTATTTAGGTTCTCCTTTGAACTTCATTGCACACACCAAGCCTTAGGTCTAACGTACGCCCTCATAAGTCCATCTACATGATCATACTCGTATCAAGTTCTCACAGTAGGTACCAGTCATGGGTTAGCTTGTGGTCCTTTGGGATTGTAAGCACTATGTGATGTCCAATGTACAAACTCGGAGCTTTATAGTCTAACTCCACCAATTGTCTTTTGACTTAAGCAATTTCTCCTATTACTCTTTTCGTTTCTTTCTAAAATGGCTTATTCTGAGTACATAGTACCTTCCTGAAATTGTAGGAATAACTTTAGGAATTTTTAAGAATGATTGCAAACTTCTATGAGAAGTGGGAGACTTGGAGTATGTTTGATTAGAATTTTTAATAGTGGGTGTATATTTTTACCTGGAGGTGCTATATGAAAAATGAGATTGGATCAATTAGCCTTTGATTTGAATTAGCACAACACATATAGGTACATAAAATAGTTCCATCACACAAGCATATTGTAATAAACACACATCCTAATTGAGGACCCTTTTAAGCCAAGGGTTGGCTTACCGAGTTTAAAAGAAGTATATGCACTTAAATAAAAATCCATTATCCCTAAAATTATTTTCATAATTATTCAAAAGGGCATAGATGCCTACAAAGTAGTAAGTGAGGGATGTAGTAGTTGGAATAAAGGGAAACAAAATGTGAGAAAAATAGTCCTAAGGGGATACTAATAAAAAAAAACTCATAAATGCCTACAAAATAGAAATGAGAGATACATTTTTAAGGATAATGAAAATAACATGAGAGAGAAACAGTCGAACTCAAGGGACAAAATAGAAAAAACTATCCTCCAGACGATCCTTCATCAGTCTTTGCCTTCTTCGCTTTGTCTACCTCATGTCATATGTGATATTTATTTGTGATCATGTGAATTTTCACATAATTATAACTTTCATATGTATTATGGGGGTTTTCTCGACTCTTATACTCATATTCTTCCACCAATATTTGAAGTAATCATCTGACTTAAACATTATCTTTACTGTTCCTATGAGGATTGGCTGATCCATACCTACACAAAAGTAAACAAGATGACCTTTTCCTCCCACCTTAAATGATGATGGATTAGATTAATTAACATATACTTCTTTCAACACAAACATGATTCGTCTGTGATTGACTCGTGGTCAATAGACATAGGGTTAAGTTTTACCAATGGGCCAAATACCCCTATAGGTATTGGTTCATTCTAGGTTTATGACTAAAGAGGGTTTTAATTTCACTCTATCTTAGGTATCTAGAGTGGGATTTGAACAGGTTCCCAAGTGGACAACTTGGATTTGGAAATATGAATAGTCATTAGATGCCTAACGTGACAACAAACTATTGTATTTCCAACACTTCTATTTGAAATTGATCAATTGGGGCCGCAACAACTGCAAAATCCCAAATAGTTTATATATCAAATGAGTAAGTATGTCATGAATGCAAATAATAGATATAATCACAAGATAATATCAAACTAACACATTTAATCAAGTAAAGGCAAATAATCAACCAAAACAGTCTAAAATTTGGTTAGAATCTTAATAATTCCCCAACAAAATCGTTATTTTTGTTTTATTCCGTTCTGGTTCAAAGGGTTGAAAAAATATTATTTTTAATTTTTTAAATTATTTCAAAACTTTTAAAGATGATTTCACAATAATTTAAGACAATAACGAGTCACCACTTGATTTTTTTGAGAAAATATCAAGAAAGAAACTAAAAAATTTTAAGGAATTAAAAACAGAAACAAAATTTTAAAATTAGAGAAAAATGGTAAGGATTCAAGTAACACCTTGAGAAGGTTTTTAAGGCACTCAAGAACGTCAGTTAAAAAATGATTGATCAAAAGTTAAATTGACTAATTTTAAGAACATGACTAATCTTGTGAAATCTTGAAATCATTTGCAAAATAGGACATTCATTTTATCATCTTTAAAAGATAGTTCATTTAATTTAAAGCAAAATTCTCCTAATAAAAAAGTGAAACCAAATTCGAATCTTATTAAAAGAGATTGAATGATTTTCAATTAAAGGAAAAGCAAGTGATTTTTATTAAAATATCATTTTGAATAGTTGGACAATTTGTAAAGAATACGCCAATTTAAAAAATTATGAAATGTTGACTAATCATGAAAAAGATTTCATTTTTTTGCAAGTAAAATTGTTTTTTAGGTTGAAGAGAATTCTTGTAACTTAAATAAACCAATTTAACACACGAACAAAAGTAAATGTCGTTTGATTTTTCAAAAGTTCATTTTAAGAGAAAAGATAACGAAAACTCATTTTATAAATTCCAAACATATTATACTAAGAAACAAGTGCTAAATAAAGAAAAATACAAAGATAAAGTAGAAATAACAGCTCGAAGGGAAATTACTTAGATTAACGAAATTTTAGAGTTTACTTACAAAAAAGTGATAATGTACAAATATGAATTATAAGTAAGTAAATAAAGTAATAAATAAATGTATGGAGAAAGTTGAGTAAAATGGGTCTTAAACCCATTTGAACATGTCCGACTTCAATCCTTAATTTTTATAGGATTTTAGCCTATATCTATTTTTGCCGCCATCGTTGTCTTCAAGCTTGTATAGTAGCTTCCCAAATGCAGCATTTAGCTATGCATTTTCTTTAGCTTTCAATTTTCTACCCATTTTTGGGCCTTGAAACATGACTTGATGACAATGTGGGCTTTGTCGGCCTATCGAAGTTGCAAGACATGAAAGTTTAGTTGGACTCATACAGGGGTTCATGCATAACAAAGAAGAGATTAGGATTAGTGAAAGGAGAAGAGAAGACAACACAAATAATTAATTTTTCAAACTAACTTTGAATGCCAGATGATCATTCAAATACAAGACATTTGAACTAAACAACAATTCAAGGCTCCTATTATGTCTCCATATCAAAAAAAATAATGATGAAGGTGAATACATGCATGGAATCAGAAAAAGAGCGATGCCGAAGCACGATAAGGAACACTGCTAATTTTTAAATTTTACTCAATTCAGTACACCCAACATGCTCAAGTAATATTTTTATGAAAATAACTAGACAGAGAATGTTTTAGAAACCTATGCACATTTGTTTTGACACAGAAAATTCTTCCTAAGAAAAAACTAGGTTAATCATAAATACATTGTCTAAGCAATTCATTTTTGGCTAGTGACCGAGGAAAACTATTTCCACCCATTACTCTTACACTACAAGAATACGCGCATACATCTAGAATACTCAATTAAGACAAAGGTGCAACAAAGGTTCATAAATCTCTATTCAATCTAGGACCTCTGGCAGAAGTTATGAAAGAAAAGAAAAACAAGCTGATGGTCTAAAATCTCATACTAGAAACAATCATTGATATATGCTAAAACCTATGTCTAAATAGAGAGTTCAAATGGCACATAAAAAAGCAATTTTGACTTGCATAAAAATTATCTTTAAACAAAATTAAGTAGTGAATACTGACAAAGATTGAATCTATGGAAAAGGGAGGGAGAAAAGACATTTAACATAAAAATAAATCTAAAAAACAACCATGATTATTTTAAATCGACAAAGTTCATGAAACCATTATGTCCTGCCATAAAATAGAACATGCTATGCCTCAAAATATAGTTGAATTTATTCAGCTTCTTGCGAGAATGAAACAACACAAAAATTGCAAAAGAACGAGGCAAAACTCATCAAACCTCAAAACTTTTTGCACATCACTCAATAAAAGTTCAAACAAGAATAGATCATGTGTTGAATTGTAAATCAAGAAAAAAGTACCAAGATTATTTTAGTCAGTAATCCAAACAAACAAACACAGAAAAAACAATTAACAATGCTCATAATATATAGTTTTTCTCCTCAAAATCAGTCAAACTTCCTAGTGATATTTACAATTTTCACAGACATCAAATGAAGACATAATATAATTTTGAGTCAATACTACGCAAGACGTAAACAAGTGAGAAGAAAGGCTTAACCAAAAAAGAATTCCAAATCCAAATATCTGAAACAGATTCTTTCTTGAAGGAATATAATCTTTCAAGAAATAAAACAAAAGAAACGGACACAGTCAACAAAGCTAAAAGGAATTAGTCTTTTTACCTTTTTCAAAGCAGCCAAATGGGACAAACGACCTTTATTAAATTTTCTTTGCACCACCATCGAAAAAAGAATGCTTGTTTCTTAGATGAAATCCAAAGCTCAAAGGAGTCTTACAAGGATTTTATCCTAGAAACCTGAGCAAAATTCCTTTACTTTGAGGTTCTTGCTCTTGAACAATCTTCTAACATTTTTAGACACTAGAAATAGGCGTGTGGGTTTTTGGGTTACAAAAATTGGAATCTATCGATGTGGGACTTGGTCTCTTGAGGGTCATTTTTGGTATTTTTGAAAGGAGAAATTTGAATTTGAATTAGGGATAAGGTTGTGAGTGTAACCGTACAATCTAGTACAAATTTTGAAATTCAAGTTTTTGAGAACGAATGAGATGACACGTAATGCGTTTGGAATTTCCAATAATTCAATGGTACCACCATGTCATGATAGACATGGTGATGAATAAAAGTATGATGATGAAAATGTCATTTTGGGTCGAGGCTGTCTGTTGTTGTTTGTTAATATTACGGTTGTTGATGTCATTGTTGCTGGGCTGTTATTACAGTTTTCGGTGGATAGATTTTGTCGTTATTGGTTACTAGGTTTTACCATTGTTGGTTGTCGTTATTATTGATGTCGGGTATGGGAAAAAGGGAAAATGAGGTTGGGTCGATTAAATTGGGAGTGGGCGAACTGGTGGAGTGGTCAGCTAGTTTGGGCTAGGCAGTTTGGGAGGTATTTTGGGCTTGGGCTGGGTAGAAATTAGAAACGAATATTTATTAAATAGCCTATGGATTAGTATTTAGTCGATTTCATTTAAATTTAGCATATATTAAAAATCAATTGGTTAATTACATTGCAATTGCACTCAATTTGATTTCAATTACCATCAAATTCAATAAATTGACCAAATTAAATTCCAATTCAATAAGAATTAATACCCAATTTAATTTTAGTTTCTTGGTCTGATAAAATCAAAAACATATTTTTTTAAATAAAAATTTTTTGAGATCAAATTATATCTAAATCAAGACTTTGCCCATTTGAACTAATTTTCAACATAACACTTTATTAAAATTTATTTTTTCATAAAATAATTATTTAAGTTATAAACTTATACAATTTTGTATGTACGGATAAGAAAATATATAATCACAACTTAATGACAAAAATCATGCAGATACATATTTTGAAAAGTTTTTATTAGATAAAATAATGTTATAATTTTATTTACAATCGAAGAAACTCAGAATTTAACTAGTCGGAGGGGACAAAAATTAGGTGTCAATAGGAATCACCATATCTAGAGAGAAAGTCTTTTTCATTTTAATTGTATTAAAAGGGTTTACCAAAGTAAACTTTAAACAAAACAAAATAAAATAAAACACAATAAGATATAATAGGTGTAAAAAATATAAAGTGTCTTATTATTAGTTAAATAAACATAAGTTTAACATGAAAAGGACTTCTAAGAACTTAAATACCAACCTATTTTGTAGTTTCTTCAATTGTGTTGATATCACTGGTATAGTTGAAAAGTTGTATGAGATGGGGTTAAAGTCTTCTTCCCTCCCAAAACACCAACCTATTTTGTAGTTTTCTTCACTTGTTAAAGTCTACAGAGAAAATGATGATTCAAAGGATGGTTGAAGTCTCCGCATGTATATATATATATATATATATATATATATATATATGTATGTATAAAGCCATAAATCTATCTGTGAATAAAATAAGTAAAATAAGAATTAAGTGGAAAGTTCGTATTCTTTTTACCTTCTCCATCAAGATTTATTTCTTGAAGTATATCTCACTTTCATCTATTTATAGTTCATATTCATTCTTGTTGTCTCAATTCATATCTATCTCTATATTGCGATTGACGAACATGTACAGTAATAGAAATCGTTGCAATATAAATACAAATATGTACATAGTTATAGATAACACGTGAGTATCATCAAATTGATAAAAACAACAAAATTCTTCTGTCTAAACTCCAAACTTAATAACTTCTGTAAAACTCTTTCATACTTCATTGAGCGTTTTTTCGAAGGTCATACTCAAAGCTCCAAGATCAAGTGACAAACTTTCTCCAAACTTCACCACCACCATCTCATCCTTTTCAATCAACCTCATCTTCGATGCTTCAATACCCCGAACATGTTCAATCAAATGCACAAAAAAAGATTAAAATTAAACTATTTTTCTAACAATTATTTATCATAAAAGGACAATCAAGAAAAACACTTTATTTGAAGTGAACAAACTTTGGGTCGATAAAGAGTTCATTGAGGACAACAACTTTGGTGTGAGAGACATCAGACTTACATTTGTGAGAACTTATGTAGCGTCTATTTAAGGTGTCTGTATTAGTAGGCTTTTTCTTTGGACTCTTTAACTATTATCATATTTTTGAGGACTTCTTTCCATAACACAAGAAAAATGAAACCTACCAACATTAATTGTCATGTACCATTAATTTAATTTTATAAGGAAAAATGTCATAAAAATAATGTAACTGGTTATTGTTAATTTAAAGTCATGCACCATACAAAATTTTTGCACATTTTTTCTTCAAGAAAACCTATAGACCTATATTTATTCTTTTTTCATATATTTTTGGTAATTTCTTTTTAAGGTTTACTCTATATTTTAGAAATCCTTAACTTTTTAAGGTTTATGTAACGATCAAATCCGTCGTTACTAGGAAAAACCTCGCTATTAGTGCAGAATGCGGATATTAGTGAAATTTCATTACTAAACTCATGTGGGGCCATGTGTATTAAAATTTTGAAAACTTAAAGAAGTTGGGTCGGTCTATCATTAGCCTGTTATAGCAATGTGCATGCCGCTATAGCAACATGACACGAACCAGAATACACATTTAAGTGAATTTTGTTTCTTTTTTCCACTTGACCTAAAATAAATGATGTAGGATACTTCAAAATCCCCTAGGGTTTCCTCCTATGCCTTAAAACCATGGAGAAGAGAAGAAAGGGGTGATAATGGGTGCAAACCCATGGATTTTTAAGGATTAAGGTGTTTGTGATTTTGGCAAGGTTGGATTTCACATTTGTTCGTTCTTCCTATAGTTGGTTGACATCCAGGTCAACTAAGGTTAATTGAGTAGAATATACCTAAATTCGAGAGCATGAATGTAACATAGATGAATGGAATATTTCATGTCTACGCCTTTGGACACAGTGTTAGAATGGTTAAAATTGATTAAAGTTCCGATAGTGTATAATTATGGGTTATTTATATACCTTATCATGTTATTCTATACTTATGATATAATTGGATGGTTATATATTGTAGAATCTTGTTTGAGGTAATTGAAAGTATGGATTACCGATTATTAGTAAAACCTTAAGGAAAATGATAATATCATATAAGGTGATACAAGTCAAATGGGTGTCAACACTTTTGATTACACAACTCGAGGCCAACATGAGGAGGTCCAAGCCTTGATCGCCCTAAGGATCCAAGAATGTGCTCGAAGGCCCTTCTTCGTGCTCCTAATAAAGCAATGTCGTGTTTGAAAGATAGCTTAGAGCCGAGGAAAGCAATGGCACAGGAATAAAGAGAGCACTTGTGGGTTCTTTTCGAAATAGCCATTTTTGTAATAGGCTAGTTGTGTAAAGGCAACTACTATAATAGATACCTTAGACATTTCATTAGTTAGTTTTTGTTGATTAATTTACATGATGTATTCATGAGAACTCCATGGGAGTGTTTGAGTGCTTGAAAAAGTATATGTTGAACCTTGTTTAGAAATGTTGCTTGTAAGGAGGATCTAATCCTCTTTGCAGTCACGTAAGAGTTAGGTGCTCATTGATAATCCATTAAGGGAGGTTTTAGGGTTTCACATACCCTTAGATTGCCCTTTTATTATCAATTTTGTGTCTATCTTTCTATCATCGTAATCTTATTCTTCTATCCTTACTTTCTGCATCTTAGATTTGAGTCCTTGGGGTTTGAATCGTATCATTTGATATCAGATTCGAGCTTGGTTTCATTCCTACAAAGTCAATCTTGGGTTTGTAAACTTGAAAATCAACCAAAAAAAAGTATCAAAATCAAAAATCCCCAAAAAGTCACTATTCACATTTTTGTTCTTAGGTCTAATTTTGAGTTTTTTTATTTTATGTTTTTCTTGTGTTTCTAGTGTTAGATTTGTTCTCTCTAACACTATATGAGTCTATAAATCAAATTTGAGCCAAATCGGAGCTTATTCTATCCTTGTTGGAAGCTTGGATTGAAGATTTTAAGGTTGGTTAAAAAATCTGAATATTTTGGTGAATAATTTGAGCAAAATAATGTTGGTAATGAGTTTAGAAATCTAAGAAGTGCCTACGTTCAAAATTTCAACTTATTCCAAGCTTTGGAGAAAAAGTTAGAAAGATTGATGTTCTTGAAGCTACATCAAAAGTTGGTGTTTGATACTCAAAGGAGAAGGAAAAATAGTTTAAAGTTGTTAGTATTTATCATCTTCAAAGGTTCCAAGAATATCCCAAGAGAAAGGAATAAAAAAGGGACCACAACAAGTTCATTTTTGGCCCTTTGTGCATGTTGGTGGTTGGCCTGCGCCCAAGCTGCCTTGGAGCTACTGCAGCATCCAAAGGCATTTCAAACCAGTGTTATCTAAATCCAAGACGCCTTGGATATGCTCCCCACCTACTAGAGCAGGTCACCAAACATAGATCAGTCCTTCCCAACGCAAATCAAGTCTGAAATGCAAAATTCAAGCTTCCAAAATGCATTTTAACACTTTAATTACTCCATTGCACAAGGTTTGATTCATAAGTTTCAATTTCTTGATAACTAATCTCTTCTTTTGATTTTTAAACTATTCATCAACTAGTAATTCATCTACTAAGTTGATTGATCTGTTCTTGAGTCCCATTTCTTTCATCATCCAATTTCTTTCAAGCTTTTCTCTTTTTCAATTCTTTGTGATTTATTGATTCAAGTCCGTAAGTAGATTTTTATTTCCTTGATTCGATCAAACAAGAATCCACTCTGATCGAAAAGTAGATATTGACACCTTATTGCAACATTCAAAATTCGCCGCTCTAATTTTGAGGAACACAAAGGTGAGTTTCATATGGCTGTTGGTGAGGTGCTTTATTACTAATCTTGTTTGTTTATTTTGTAGGTACAAGGTGATATAAGGGGAATATGTCTTTAATAGACTTGGATAATTATGACTACAACAAAGGAGACTATGATTGTGGTTAAGATAGTTATGGCTACTAAGAAGAGGGAGATTTTGGGGGCTATGAATATAGTCATGATCAAGAGATGGATGAAAATGAGAGCTATTACTTTGAAAAAGAGTATGATATGAATGATGACCCAAGTACGTATATTGAATATGGAGATAATGATGAGCCTTGTGATGATTCTTATGAGGAAGATAATTCTTGTGAGGAGTATTATACTTGCCACCCCGAGCATCAATGCAATGTAAAGTATAACCTTCTCTCTTATGCACCTTCTAAAAGTCATGATGATAGCACATATGTGGAGTATGAAAATTCATATTCCTCACCCTGTAGTACTTCTTATCAAATATGAAGTGGTGTGAATGGTTATATTAATTATAGTGAAGGTTGTCCCATGAATAGAAAAAAGTATGCATCTCTAAGGTCCAAGGGTGTTACATCTCAAGCCTCTTATTCTATCGCCTGGATGTGTGAAAGAGAGAACCAAGGTATGAATGAAGGGTATAGTAGAAGCCAATTCCTTCCTACTATATCTATCTTTAAAGGAGAATGGGATTCTGAGGTTTACCTTGATTGGGAATGGCAATGCGAAAGAGTTTTCAAGGATTATGCTATGAGGTAAGCCGAACAAGATTCATATATCCTTATGTACATTCAAGGTCCGACCTTAGCATGGTGTAAACTTTCAAGGACTCCTACCCAAACTTTGAGTGCCTTGAAGGAGTTTTTGAGGCCAATCTATGTGCCGATGGGTTACATGAAGCTTTATAATTATGATCCAAAAGGACCAACTTATTCAATATGGGTAGAGATTTGTAGAGTTTCAAGATCTATTCTTATTCTTAATGATTGCTTTCATGTAAACTACATAACTCCTCTTTTTGTTGATTATCTAGGGATACCTCGAGTGTCCAAGAATTTCCCATACTTCTTGGAAGGCTTTAGAGTTCCTGAGAGCATGAAGGTTTCCTTCACCTAAGATGGGTGTTATGAGGAGGTATGGTGTGACATATTTTCCTTGGAATATGGACACTTACACTTGGGTGCCGATTGGTTTGCACAACACAAGATTCCAAATGTGTAAAATTGGCCAAAGTTTGCAAGGGACCAATTGGGAAATCATCTCTTTCCACACACCCTTCCCAAATCTCAAAGAAAGAAGACTACTTACTCCAAGTCAAATAAAAATGAGAGACAAAAGATTGAGAAGAGTAAAGGAGTATAAGGTGGAAACCTAAGAGAGGATTAATGAGAGGTTGAGGAGAGCAAAGTAAGAGGGTTGTCACCAACCGAAGCTAACATTTTTTGTCCTTCCATTTATAAGGACATTTATGTAGTTACCAACATGGAAAGCAGAGGAGAACAAGTACCAAAAGACAAGGTTCCCTTTGAAGACTTGACGAGGGAAATTTTAGATGCTTCCAAAGCTTGTGGAGGACCTTTTCACCAAGATAAACAAGAATGTACTCAAGAAATTCAAGGTAACATAACTAACTCTTACACTTTTGTACATTTGAATTATGAATTTGTGGCTAGTAGACCATGAGGTGTGAGTAGTAGCTTACCTACATGTGAGTTTTTTGATTCTTTTCCTTTTGATGATGATGTATATGTTGTGAGTATGGATACACTAGTTGATCTTATTGCTGACCGAATTGACTCTTCTTGTAAGATCAATTTGTCTCCATAGAGTGTTGAAGCCATTGTGATGAATAATAGTACATCATCTTGTAAAAATTTTATTGATCAACTTATGCGCAAAACTATTCCACCACTTGAGGATGTGTGTAGTATGATTAATGGACCTCATATGAGTGAAGAACTTGAGAATGTTGATCAAGAAAATGGGAGTGACCCTTTGAGCTTGTCCTTTAGTGAATATTCTAATACTTGATTGGATCTAAGGATAATCATGTTCTTGAAACTTCTTTGGAACTTGATAGTTGTCTTTTAGAGAGTGGACTTGCATATTCGATATCCTATTCATGGATAGATTCTTCTCTCTTTAAGAACAATATCTTGTTTGAAAATAATGAAATCATTCCTAGTGAATTACCTAGTGGGGTAGATAACATTATTGATATATCTCATCTTGAGGGCTATATTCTGTATGATAACCCACAATGGTGTGACAATATTTCTCCTAAAGATGGAAACCTCTTTTTGGAAGATGAGAGTACTCTTAAGGGAAAGGAATGTGAAGTCTTGGAAAGGAATAATCAATTGGATGATGATAACTTTGATTTGCTTGAATACTTAATACACCCAATAAGTGATTATTCCTAGGAAAATGACTGCGGATGTGATCCTTTTATGACACTCCACCCTTGTTTGATGACTATGAGGATATATGCTTGTTTCTTGTGAAGACTTAAGTAATACTCCCTTTGATGTAATGTGCCTACTTAAGGGTTCTTAAATGGAAAGAGAAAGTGTCCATTGTTTGGAAATTTCTTCCTCTTCTACTTTGTGTGACCTTATTATTGAGAGCACTCATGGTGATGATTTTAAATCTAGTAGTGAGTACATACATGAAGACACCTTAGTTGAAGTTGACTTGAGTGATACCTTTTTCTACTCTCTACTTGCTTTTGATGATGTGTATGCTATTGTAGAGAGTATGTATTTTAGTTTGGGTGAAGCCTATGGGGAAAAAGAGTGTTGTCTATACCCATGTGTATGGACACTCTTTCCATTTGACCCTGGTGCCAAATTTGGTTATGGTGATTTTGGCACACCTAACTTATTCCTTGGTCTACATGACAGGAAAAGTTTTAATGAAGGTGTTGGTATCCTTCCCTTTGATGGAAAGTCTTTCTTGGGGATTCACAATCCACTTAAGGGACCAACAATGTGTAAGGGAAAGAGCTCCAATCAATGTGAAGGGTTTTAAAGAAGGGGAGCGATGAAAAGCTCCAAGAGAGCTCACCATTGTGTGTTTCCATTCTTGACCAAGGTTTTACCACTTATAGGTCAAGGAGAAAGTCTCCTCTTGAAACTACTTTGGATAAACTCCATTTTTGCGATGCCCTTCATCAGTATGTGTGTAGAGATAATGACCTCCTTCTCAAAGGTGATATCATTCTTAAGAACTGTAACACCTCGCGATTTTCCTAGACTAAACTCATCCCAAAAATGACAAGGAGTATCTTCTTGAAAGAATGATATTTATTTCATGTGAAATTAATTAGATTTGGACTTTCCATGGCATAGGAAATTGAATTAGCTTTCCAATGATATAAGATTTGCCTAAATCCGATAACCGGGTAAGAAGTTATGGCTATTTTAAGTTCTAGTCATAAAATACCGTGATTTAGGTCCTTAGCGCGTCGCAGAGAAATGTAAAATTATAATTGTCAATTTCCAGTGAGACTCCGCGATTTTGGCGCATCGTGGAGGGCCTAAATTTTTATTTGGCAAATTCCAGCGTCACTCCGCGATACTGGTGCGTCGCACCAGTGGTTGAAATGGAAAACTTAGGGGCTCCGCGATGGTGGCGCATTGCGGAGAGAACCTAATTCCCACTTGTCCTTTTTTCAGTGAGCCACCGCAATTGTAACGCTCGTGATGACCACCCAGATCAGAAAAAATATGTTTTTCAGTTCTGTTTAAGAATTTAAATGGAGTATTTTAGTAAATTCCCAACCTCCAATCCATCCTACAACATAAGATTACCCAAATATCAAATAACTTTATGCCCTATTCATCATTATCCTCAAAGAAAAACCCTAGTTTATCATACTTTCTCTCCAAGAAACTTAGAATTTCTCCGATAATTCTCCAAGATAGTCCAAATTTAAGGTTTCCCAATACAAGAACACTAAGAATTCATCTGCAAAGCATGAATAGGAATTCAAGATTCAAGCCTTTCATCAAAGATCATCTATTAAAGTATGTGGGGTTTGAACAAGGATAATTCTTTCATCCTTGTGCCCAAAACTTTATTTTAATTACAAACTTTTTGAATTATACATGATTTTCCATGAATTTCAAGTTAGGGTTTATACCCATTATCATTATTTGCAAGATTATGAGATTTTCCATGATTTAGAAGTTGAATTACATGATTATGTTTATGTTTCCATGTAAATTGTTGAAATTTCAAGATTTTGAGTTGATTTATCAATAATCATATTATCAAGCATGAACATTTTGATGATTTAACCTAAGATTGATGCATGGGTTATTTATCCAAAGATTGAATACGGTTACTTCAATAAAGATGATGCTTTAAGCATCTTGTGAACATAATATTTTTAGATTTTTAGAAAAGTTTTGATCTTTGATCATTAGTTTAGCTATGGAATCCACGTTACAGAATTTAGATTAGTTTTATTTACAGATTTAAAAAGATAAATGCATATTTGGTTTTAGATAATCCCTTATGCTAGTTTTAAAAATGGATTTCCAACAGAATGAGCATAGCAACTAATAGGGAAGTAGTATTTAGCATCGAGCTGGAAGTGTGGATTTAACGCATCCTACTTCCACAGAACTACGTAGCCAACATAGTTACAAATTATTAGATTATTCTCACTTATGTGGATGCCAGTTATAGATGTGATCACTTAGCTCAGGTTATACTCCCTGGAAAGAGTATGACACCTCTCCCCAATATGAGGTTTCTTTCTTAGAAGGATGAGATGTTGGACTCCATGTTAGCTCACATGGTTTATGTCGGTTAAGAGAACCTCCCTTTAGATAAACTAATTTCTTTAAGGCCTTAAGATAAAGTATTTTCCAGATTTTAGAAACTAAGTGTAAAGGTTCACAAACTTACTTAGATATTACTTTACTTAAGATTCCAGTTACAGAATTACAGCTTTTAGTTTTCCGACATAAAAGATGAGCCCTTTTTCACTTAGCCTGCATGGTTGGAGAAAAAGAACAGAATACATATTTCAGAACCAAGTGTAATGGCTCACAATATTTAGGTTACATGTTTTATTATTCATGATTGGACTTTCAGTTTTCAAATTACTCATGATTACATGCGTCATTTACATTTAGCATGTATGATGTTTTCTATAAACTGTGATGATATTGTTTACTTATTGTATGCACTCCCAAATACTCACTACATCATCAAAGTATTGGTGTATATATACGACTATGTGCTATATTGTCTGATAATATAGGTTCAGGTGCCCAGTCTCAGCAATGAGAGTGATTTTTGAGCATCTCATCTACATCTCTGTAGTTGGTGAGTCCTCTTAGTTTGGGGACTTAGCTATTCAGATTTCCAGTTGCTAGAAAATATTTTTATTATTCTCTTTAGACAGTCGGTGTTAGTAGGGGCCTGACCCTGTGACTCTCTAGATTCAGTTAGTAGAGGATTGTCGGACTACTAGATTTAGTATTAGATTTTAGATGTCGTATTTAGATCATTCAGTATTTGTTTTATCAGATTGATGTGATCTACATGTTTAGTTATACTCAAGACTTTTCAGATAGTTTTTCGCATTTATCAGTATCATATATCCAATTTTCCCTATTTTGAGATTCAAAGTTAGTGGAAGGCAGCCAAGGTTAGCTCAGGACTACTTATAGTTTGGAGCACCATGTGACATCCCGAGAACTAGATTTTAGGGCGTTACAAACTTGGTATCAGAGCCTAAGGTTTAGATATTCCTAGGGAGTCAGACAAGCGACGTTACATAGAGTCTTGATCATCGGTGTGAAGTGCACCACATCTATGAGTAAGAGGCTATGAAGCATTTTAGTAAAATCCTCTCTTTCTTTCATAATCCATCGTGATTACAGCTATATATATATATGCTATTAACTTATGCTCTTTCATGATAGAATATGCCTCCTCGTAGAGCAAATGCCCATAGGAATGATAAGCAGCCACCTCAGCTCGCAGATTCTTTGAATGAGAATGTGTCATATGTAGAGCTTTGATCTGCCTTTTAGGCACTAGCCTAAGCTGTGATAGCTAATAATCAGGGCAACCATCAGGATATAGTCCTACCTCAATAGGATGGGGACATGGCCGCAGCCAAAATCTGAGATTTTATAAGAATAAACTCGCCAAAATTCTTTAGGTTGAAGGCAGGTGAGGACCCATAACTTTATCTAGATGAGGTAAAGAAGATCACCTGAATTATATATGTTTTTAAAGAAGAGATTATAGAAATGGCATCCTATAGACTGAAGGATATTGCTTATGATTGGGTAGTGATGTGGAAGAGGAGTAGAGGGGAGAATGTAGCTCCCATGACTTGGAAGATATTTCAGGATACATTCTTAGACAAGTTCTTCCAACTTGAGATAAGAGAAGCTAAGATAGAAGAGTTCATGAACCTGAGGCAAGGCCCTATGATAGTAAAGAAGTACTGCCTCAAGTTTAAGAAGTTGACTAAGTTTCCCCTAATCAGATGGCCGACTCTAGATCAAGCATGAGTAAGTTTGTGACCGGTGTGTCTAAGATGGTAGTTAAGGAGTGCTAGACTGCTGTGCTCTACAGGGAGTTGGATCTTTCTAGATTGATGATGCATCCTTAACAGATTGAGCTAGAGAAGATGAAAGAAAGAAAGAGAGTAAATAAGAGATCTAGAACAAGGCAGTTTGATTATGGTTAGAATAGGTCTGGAGAAGAAAATCATTCATAATTTTAGAATTGTTCATCTATGACCGTACCTTCTTCAGCCAGTACTCCTGCACCCACAAATAGGCAGGAACAGTGAGGAAATTTCTCTATGCCCTGATCTTATAGTAGTGTGGGTGGTAAGCCTAGTTATCCTCAGTGTGCTAAGTGTGGTAAGAATCATCATGGTGAGTATTTGGATGGTCAAAAAGGTTGTTTTGGGTATGGTAAGTTCGGCCACAACATTAGATATTGTTTGCATGATAAATAGGGAAATAGGAATGCACGTCCACAGACTCAGGCTAATAGTGCACTAGCTCCTTTAGGTCACCCAACCCCTCCTCAGGGCACTTTATCCAGTACCGGTGGCGGTCAGCGCCAGAACTAATTCTATGCTTTACCATCCCATCAGGAGCAGGAGAATTCTCCAGATGTTGTTACCGGTATGCTTCGTGTCTTTATTTTGATGTTTATGTGTTGTTAGACCCTGAATCATGTTTCTCTTATGTGACCCCGTTAGTTCCAGTAAGTTTTGAGGTAAGTTTCAAAAATATCCCTGAGACTTTCCTATTTTCTACTCTAGTAGGTGAGTTAGTTGTTGCTAAGCGAGTCTACAAAAATTTTCCTATCACTATTCTTCATAGAGTCATGTTAGCAGACTTGATAGAGTTAGATATGGTTAATTTTGATCTTATTCTTAGTTTGGATTGGCTCCATTCTTGTTATGCTTCTATAGATTATCGCACTCGAGTGGTGAATTTTTAGTTTCAAGATGAGCCAGTCTTTAAGTGGTTAGGTAATTTAGTGTATCCCAAGAGTCATTTCATATCTTACCTTAAGGCCAGAAAGTTGATATTTAAAGGTTGTATTTACTATTTAGTTTGAGTTAAAGACACTAAGTCTGAGACTCCAACAATTCAGTTGATCCGAGTGGTCAATGAGTTTCCTGGTGTTTTTCCAAAAGATCTCCCAGGGGTACCTCCCAATAGGAAAATAAAATTTGGTATTGACCTTCTCCCAGATACTCAGCCTATTTTTATTCCTCCTTACCATATGGCTCCCGCAGAGCTTAAAGAGTTGAAAGAGAAACTCAAGGATCTTTTAGATAAAGGTTTCATAAGGCCTAGTATTTTTCCATGGGGTGCTCCCATCCTATTAATGCGAAAGAAAGATGGTTCTTTGTGCATGTACATCCACTACCATCAATTGCATGAAGTTATTGTAAAGAACAAATATCCTCTTCCTAGAATTGATGACCTGTTTGGTCAATTACAAGGTGTAAGTTATTTCTCAAAGATATAGCTTAGATCCAGCCATCATCTTAAAGTAAGGGAATGTGATATTCTAAAGATAGCTTTCAGAATCACTTATGGTTATTTAGAGTTTCTAGTTATGTTTTTTGGGATAACTAATGCCCCAACAGCTTTTATGGACCTCATGAATTGAGTGTTCAGATAGTATCTAGACATGGTTGTCATAGTATTCATAGATGACATCCTTGTGTACTCCCATAGTAAGGATGACCATGTAGATCATCTTAAAGTTGTCTTGCAAACTTTTAGAGATCATCGATTGTTTGCCAAATTCAGCAAGTGTGAATTTTGGCTAAGATCAGTATCCTTTTTCGATCATATTGTCTCCACCGATGGCATTAGAGTCGATCCCTAAAAGACAAAAGCCGTAAGGAATTGGCCTAGACCTATCTCTCTATCAAACATTAGGAGTTTCCTTGGTCTAGCTAGTTATTACTGCCATTTTATTGAAGGTTTCTCATCTATTACATCCCCAATGTCTAGATTGACCCAAAATAAAGTTAAGTTCCAATGGGTAGATTCCTGCGAGAAGAGTTTTCAGGAGTTGAAGACTCGACTGACTTCAGCCCTAGTTCTAGCATTACCTGATGGTACAGACAACTTTGTTGTTTATTGTGATGCCTCTGGAGTTGGTTTGAGTTGTGTGTTGATGCAAAGAGGTAAGGTCATAGCCTATGCCTCTACACAATTGAAGCCTCATGAAAAGAATTACCCAACCCATGATCTCGAATTAGCTGCTGTGGTGTTTGCTTTGAAAATCTAGAGACATTATCTGTATAGTGTGCATGTTGATGTGTTTACGGACCATAAAAGCTTACAGTATGTTTTTACGCAGAGGGAGTTGAATATCCGTCAGAGAAGGTGGTTGGAGTTGTTGAATGATTATGATATGAGTGTGTTGTATCATCTGGGCAAGGCCAATATAGTGGCGGATGCCCTTAGTAGGTTGTCTATGGGCATTTTTGCTCACGTGGAGAAAGATAAGAAAGAGTTAGCTCGATAAGTTCATCATTTAGATAGATTGGATGTTAGGTTAGTTGATTCAGCTGAAGGTAATATTTGGGTTCAGAGTAGTTTCAAATCTTCCTTAGTTTTAGAAGTAAAAGAGAAACAAGACATGGATTCTAGTTTGGTCAAACTAAAGGAATTGGTTAAAAACCAAAAGGTAGAGTTTTTCTTCCAAGGGGGAGATGGTATGTTGAGATACCAGAGTAGATTATGTGTGCCATGTGTTGATGATTTGAGGCAGAGAATTATGGCAGAAGCACATAGTGCGCATTATTCTATTCATCTAGGTGCTACCAAGATGTATCGCGACTTATGGAAAATATATTGGTGGAGTGGTATGAAGAGAGATATAGTAGAGTTTGTAGTAAAGTGTGCAACTTATCAATAGGTTAAGGTAGAACACCAAAGACCCGGTGGTATGTTGCAAAAGTTTGGTATTTCCACTTGGAAGTGGGAAGAGGTGAATATGGATTTTGTGACTGGCTTACCCCATTCGTGTCATCACCATGATTCGCTTTGGGTTATTGAAGACATATTGACTAAGTCAGTGCATTTCTTGCTAGTTCACACATCTTATATAGCTGAGGGTTATGCTAAGTTGTATATCCAAAAGTTAGTTAGATTGCATGCAGTCCCCTTGTCTATCATCTCAGATAGGGGTACTCAGTTTACTTCCCAATTTTAGAGAGCTTTTCAAAAGGGTCTTGGTACCCAAGTCCATCTTAGTTCAGCTTTCCACCCTTATACTGATGATCAGGCAGAGAGGACCATCCAAACTCTAGAAAATGTATTGAGGGCATGTGCTCTTGATTTCAAGGGTAGTTGGGATGAGCATTTGTCGTTGATTGAGTTTGCTTATAATAATAGTTACCATGCTAGCATTTGAATGGCTCTGTTCGAGGCTCTTTATAAAAGGAGATATAGATCTCCCATAGGTTTGTTTGAAGTGGGTGAGGCCGCTTTGCTTGGGACTGATGCAGTGTATGAGGCCATGGAGAAAGTTAAGTTTATTAGAGAGAGATTGAAAACAACCCAGACTCATCAGAAATCCTATGCAGATGTGAAAATAAGGGACCTCAAATTTAAAGTTGGTGATTTTGTGTATTTGAAGATTTCACCCCTGAAAGGGGTAAAGATATTTGGTAAAAAGGAAGCTTAGTCCCCTGTATGTTGGCCCTTATAGAATTTTGAGTCGTGTTGGGAAAGTAGCTTATGAGCTTGAGTTGCCCACAGACTTGTCAGCCATTTATCCTGTATTTCACGTATCTATGCTTAAGAAGAGTATCAGTGAATCTACCATTATAGTTCCTATAGAAATCTCAGATGTTAAGAATAGCTTTTCATTCGAAGAGATTCCAGTTGAGATTCTAGATCATCAGATTCGCAGACTAAGGAACAAAGAAGTTCCCTTGGTCAAAGTTCTTTGGAGGAATCAGTCAGTTGAGGGCGCTACTTGGAAAACAGAAGAAAACATGTGAGCCCAGTACGCTCACCTCTTCTCCGCAAACTCAGATCTAGCCGAAGGTACTACTCTTCCTTAATCCAATTCTTTTCTAATCATACATGCAACTATATAGTTGTCCTCATGTTAGTTCATGCACTCACATAATAACTCAGAATCTTAGAATGATTTAGATTCAGTTGCTTAGTTCGCTTTAGTTGTGCATGCTATCTTATATTCTCAGATTCCTCAAAAATTTCAGCTTAACTATCCACATTCGAGGACTAATGTTCCCAAATAAGAGATATTGTAATACCCCACGATTTTCCTAGCCGAACCTCATCCCGAAAATAACAAAGAGTAGCTTTTATAAATAATGATGTTTAATTCATGTGAAATTCTTTAGATTTGGACTTTCCATGGTGTCGAAAATTGAATTAGCTTTCCAACGATATAAGATTCGCCTAAATTCGATAATCGGGTAAGATGTTATGGCTATTTTAAGTTCCAATCGTAAAACACCGTGATATGGGTCCTTAGTGCATCGCGGAGAAATGTAAAATCATAATTGTCAATTTCCTGTGAGACTCCGTAATTTTGGAGCATCGCGGAGAGGCCTAGTTTCTCTTTTGGAAATTTCCAGTGTAACTCCACGATACTGGCGCGTCGCACCAGTTGTCGAAATGGAAAACTTAGGGACTCTGCAATGGTGGCACATCAAGGAGGGAACCCAATTCCCACTCATCCTTTTTCCAATGAGCGACCGCTATTGTGGCGCACCGCGATGGCCACCCAAATCAGAAAAAAATACGTTTTTTAGTTCCTTTTAAAAATTTAAAGGATGTATTTTGGTAAATTCCCAACCCCCAATCCGTCCAAAAATATAAGATTAACAAAATATCAAAGCACTTTATGCCTAATTCATCATACTCCTCAAATTAAAACCCTAGTTCATCATACTTCCTCTCCAAGAAACTCAGAATTTCTCCATTAATTCTCCAAGATAGTCCAAATTTAAGGTTTCCCAATACAAGAACACTAAGAATTCATCTCCAAACCATCAATAGGAATTCAAGATTCAAGCCTTTCGTCAAAGATCATCAATTAAAGTATGTGGGGTTTGAACTAGGATAATTCTTTCATCCTTGTGTCCAAAACTTTATTTTAATTACAAACTTTCTGAATTATATATGTTTTTTCATGAATTTCAAGTTAGGGTTTATACCCATTATCATTATTTGCAAAACTATGAAATTTTCCAAGATTTAGAAGTTAAATTACATGATTATGTTTATGTTTTCATGTATATTGATGAAATTTCCAAATTTTGAGTTGATTTATCAATAATCATATTATCAAGCATGAACATTTTGATGATTTAACCTAAGATTGATTATGGGTTATTTATACCAAGATTGAATATGGTTACTTCAATAAAGATGGTGCTTTAAGCATCTTGTGAACATATTATTTTTTGATTTTTAGAAAAACTTTGATCTTTGATCATCAATTTAGCTATGAAATCCACGTTACAAAATTTAGATCATTTAAAAAGATTAATGCATATTTGGTTTTAGATAAACCCTTATGCTAGTTTTAAAAGTGAATTTCTAATAGAATGAGCATAGCAACTAATAATGGAGTAGTATTTATCACCGTGCGAGAAGTGTGGGTTTAGCGCATCCTACTTCCACTGAACTACGTAGCCAATGTAGGTACAGATTATCAGAATATTCCCACTTCTATATGGATGACAGTTACAGATGTGATCACTTCTCCTCAGGTTATACTCCTTGGCAAGAGTATGATTCCTCTCCCCAATGTGAGGTTTCTTTCTTTGGAGGACGAGACATTGACTCCATGTTAGCTGACATGGTTTATATCGGTTAAGAGAACCTCCCTTCAGATAAATTAATTTATTTAAAGACCTAAGATGAAGTATTTTCTGGATTTTAGAAACTAAGTATAAAGGCTCACAAACTTACTCAGATATTACTTTACTTAAGATTCCAGTTACAGAATTACAAGTTTTAGTTTTTAGACATAAAAGATGAGCCCTTTTTCACTTAGCCTACATGGTTTGAGAAAAAGAACAGAATACATATTTCAGAACTAAGTGTAATGACTCACAAGATGTAGGTTACATGTTTTATTATTCATGATTGAACTTTTATCTTTTAGATTACTCAAGCTTACGTGTCTCATTTACATTGAGCATGCATGATGTTTTTCCTATAAACTATGATGATATTATTTACTTATTGCATGCACCCCTATATACTCAGTACATCATCAAAGTACTGATCCACATATACGTCTATGTGTTACATTGTCTCATAATGTAGGTTCAGGTGCTCAGTATCAGCAACGAGAGTGATTTTTAAGCATCTCATCTGCATCCTGCAGTTGGTGAGTCCTCTTAGTTTGAGGACTTAGCTATTTAGATTTCCAGTTGCTAGAAAATATTTTTATTGTTCTCTTCAGATAGTCGGAGTCATCTGGGCCTATCCTAGTGACTCTCTAGATTCAGTTAGTAGAGGCTTGTCGGACTACTAGATTCAGTCTTAGATTTTAGATGTCGTATTTAGATCATACAGTATTTATTTTATCAGATTGATGTGATCAACATTTTTAGATATACTCAAACTTTTTAGATGGTTTTCTGTATTTGTCAGTATCATATATCCATTTTTTCTATTTTGAGATTCAAAGTTAGTAGAAAGCATCCAGGGTTAGGTCAGGACTGCTTGTAGTTCAAAGTACCGTGTGGTATCCCGAGAACCAGATTTTTGGGCATTACAAGAACTCGAGGGAAAATATGTCATTGTTTTCTTTGGGTATTGCTTATATATGTGTAGCCTTGTTTGACACACATGTGGTTAAGTTGCATGAATCCCAACTTGTGGATGCCAAATTGATGATTTACTTGAAGGGAAGAAGTTATATGTGTTTAAGTGTCTTGACTCCATCCTTGTGTGCCTTATGTGATATATATTTTAAGCCAAATGACATTCTTATAGATAATAGCACCTTGGATGATGCCTTTACACTTGATTCCTTCCTATACTACCTCTTTGCTTATGATGATATCCGTGCTAGTCTTGGATTTTTTTTATGTAGAGGTAGGAAACTTATTGGTTGGTCCACTTGTTTGAGTAACATTGCTCTATGGGTTTTGTGGACTTTAATTCCAATTGAGGCACCACTCTTGATGTGGCCTCTTAAAGAGTTGATGAAGAAATTGTATCTTATGGATCCTAAGGTGATGGTAACCATACCTTTTGGGTTTAGTGATGCCACTATAATGCTTATGGTTTCCTTACCTCTAAGTGATTCGCACATGAAACTCCTTTGTGTTGTAACGCCCCGTATTTCCCTATCATAATATAAGTCCCAATATATGAGTATTCATATATATAATTTTTGAAATACTCATTATTTTTCAGTTTAGAGCCTGCCATTGTGTAGAAAATTCAATTAGCTTTCCAACGAAATAAAATTCACCTAAATTTGATAACCAGGTAAAAAGTTATGGCGATTTTAAGTTTCAGTCATAAACAACGTCATTTTGTCCCTTATCATATCGCGGAGTCAGTGTAAATAACAATTGTCAATTTCTAGTGTTGCTCCATGATAGTGGCGCATCACCTCGTAGGCCCAGTTCATAATTGTCCAATTCCAGTGAGGCAGCGCGATCACGGCATACCGCGCCAATGGTGAAAATTAGAATCAAAATTTCTTTGCATTGCACCGTTAGATCAGTTCCCAATTGTCAATTTCCAATGACACAGTGCTATACGTCGCGCTAGGTACCCATTTCGAAAAAATTTAATGAAAATTAAAAGTTTTGCATAAGGGTAAAACAGTCCTTTCCCCTAATTTTAATCCGCCCAGGTGAGCTTTCAAGCCCTAAAAACATTTTAAAACTCATTATTTTAATTATTTTTCCCCAAATCAAGAAGCTTTCTCTCCTATATCAAGAACCCTAGCTCTCTAATTTCAAGGCCAATCCTCAAGAACTCACTAAGAACTTTAGGAAATTCATCAATTAAGGTATGTTAGATGTTCATCCATAGAGCCCAATAACCTATTTTAATCACCAAGTTATAATCTTTCAAGTTATTATGTTTTAAATTATGATTTCATCCATGAATCTCCATGCACTATTGATTTTATACCATGTTACCATGAAATTATTGTTACTATTCAATTCTCCATGTGTTAATATTATTATTTATTGAATTAAACCATGATTTAGTACTATTATGTTGAATTCATGCTATTTTTATAAGTTCCATGGCATTCCTATGATTGTTTTAAACCCTGAACTACAAGTGTTTGATAAAATGCCTACAAGAGTGATTGATTTAAATAAAAGCCTTTATGTTTTGTCCTTCAAGCTTTAGTGTCATTTTACTATTATTGTTTTTAGTCCTGGGGGTATTGAATACTCGAAAGCCATAGCTGCATACTTAGTCTAGTATCAGTACATTATATAATAGTCTTCAGAACATACTATGAGCATTATTAGAAAAGTCAATAACTAGTCAGATGAACTCAGAATAGTCTAGTATTTTAGTGTCTTTCAGTTGGGAGTAGGATTTAGCATCGAGCGAGTGTAGGGATGGCGGCTTCCCCGTCAGATAGGCAGAGTCATTATTAGCAATCCCTATACTCCAGAATTATATAGCCAGCGTAGCGTATAAGAAGTCACTTGTCAGATTAGACTTGACTATCTCGCAGGGGTCACCCGTCAGTTCAGGCTTGACACCCTTAGTCCTTTGGACATTATATCAGTTTAGTGGATCCATACAGCCATCGTTCATACTCGTGGCACGGTATTAACACCCTTTTATCTGGGGTTATAGGTTGGTCCCCGATTAGCCCAAATTGGGGAATGTCGGTTAGATGAGACCTCCCACAGTCTCAGATATAGTCTCAGTTACAGTTTCAGTTCAGTTATGCAGTCTTAGAGTTGCTTGACCAAAGCATACAAATATCAGTATTTTTTAGTATTTTAGTTTGCAGATTTTACTCAGTCCATGTTATATGCTTGGTCATGCATCCTCAGTGTCCACAGATTTTCATGTATCTTCAGTATTTATAAACTGTCATGCATATTCGGTATTTACAGATTCTCCATATTTTCAGTATCTATAGATTTCATGCTCTCTACTCAGTACTCCATGTTTTATATGTATAATCAGTTAATTATTAGTTATGTTCTTGAAACTATGTCTATCAGCCTACCTCATTTAGCATACTAGTATATTCAAAGTACTGATCGTGTACCTTTATTTCGCTCTATGATATATTATATCATAGTTCCTAACGCTCAGTCCTGTACCATGCTTAGACTTCACTTCTCAGGCTATTAGTAGTACAATTGCAGTGGTGAGTCCTCATCATTCGAGGACAACTTATTTTACTTTATATCTCTATTTTAGTTGTTAGCAGAGTTAGTTGGGGGTCTGTCCCATCAATTCATATTCAGTCAGTCAGTTTTAGAGGCTTTCCAGACATTAGAATCAGTAATTCAGTATTCAAACATTACAGTTAGTTATCATGTTTATCATTATTTTATTATATTCAGTCAACTATTTCTGTAGACTCATATTTCAATTTTAAATTCAGTTATTAAAACCTTATAGCATGTTAGTATTCTTCCACATTTATGATCATGTTATCCAGTGCTCATAGCAGGTACCATCTCATGGGTTAGATTGTGGTCCCTCGGGACTGTACGCGTTGTGTGACGACTAAGGGGTAGTCCTGGGTCATTACATGTGCATTCTTCAATAAGTTCCTAATGTGTATCATGAAGGATCCTTGGTTATATTTCAAGTGTGTGAAACTATGGCATGATGAAATGATTGCTTATGCTAGCCCTAACTCTCATGCCATAAGGAATTTGTGTTCGTTTGCCTATTCTTTGATTTTGCAAGGTTTGGATTCGAGGTCAAATCCTTTTCAAAAAGAGAAGGATAATACAAGTCAAATAGGCATCAACACTTTTTATCACACAACTCGAGGCCAACATGAGGAGGTCCAAGCCTTGATCGCCCTAAGGATCCAAAAATGTTCTTTGAGGCCCTTCTTTGAGCTCCTAATAAAGCAATGTCATGTTTGGAAAATATATTGGATCCGAGGAAAGGCATGACGCAGGAATAAAGAGAGCCCTTGTGGGTTCTTTCCTAAATAGCCACTTCTGGGCTATTTTTTGTTATAGGCTAGTAGTGCAAAGGCAACTACAATAAATAGATGCCTTAGACATTTTATTAGTTAGTTTTTGTTGATTAATTTACATGATGTATTCATGAGAACTCCATGGGAGTGTTTGAGTGCTTGAAAAAGCATATATTGAACCTTGTTTAGAAACGTTTCTTGTAAGGAGGATCTAATCCCCTTTGCAGTCACGTAAGAGTTAGGTGCTCATTGATAATCCATTAAGGGAGGTTTTAGGCTTTGACATACCCTTATATTGTCCTTTTGTTATCAATTTTGTGCCTATCTTACTATATCACAATATCCTTCTATCTTTACTTTTCACGTCTTTGATTCGAGTCCTCGGGGTTTGAATCATATCATAGGGTGTGGGTGAGATTTCAAAAAATCTATGGTGGTAATCCTTGTTGTTGTTTTGGAGTGGAGCATTGAGGTATGTGTCATGGTATAAGACTCTAGACGGTAGTATAGGTGATGATATTTATAACACCCCAGATTTTTGTCCTAGAATTCAAATCATCATTCCTATGTGTGTAAACCCAAACCCCATGATTTCTATGTAAATATAAGTGTCATGATCATTTACCTAGTGTATATAGTGCTTTCTAAGTGAAGAATGTTCATAGGAAACTCTTAGAGAAAAATTGAGTTGAGAACTTTTGTTATCGACTGAATTTTGGTTTGATCCTACAAGGGTCAACTTTGAGTGCTTATAACTTTTGGTATATATGGAATTTTTGAGTTCAAGACCTACCAAATGAAAGATAATTGAGTCTTTTATTGAACGCATATGACTTTTCCATAATCCAATACATGAGAGAAATATTATGACCATTTTTGTGAGAGAACAAGTGAAGGTCTGCAATAAGGGCATGACACACCCTCCATGCTTCAAGATAAGAGTGTGACACACCCAGTATGCTCTACGTTAAGGGAGTGGCATGCCCATGTTCCAAGAGATGCTAAAACTTATATTTGTTTCTAGTTTTTTGAGGTCAAACTAGTCATTTACATCCTAAATCATCCTGTAACTAATACTAATGTGATTTCCCTTATCCCACAACCCAAATACACAATTCCTCTCCTCCCAAATTCTCAAGAACACTAATAAAGGGTTCTTCACCAAAATTCAAGCTCCGAAAGCCTCAAATTCAAGTTCTTCTCAATGTTTTCTCAGCAATTTCTTCATCGAGGGTATGGAAACAAATCCAAGTGATCATATCGATTTCAAGTTAGGGTTCAAGCTTCAAAGTTAAGGATTCAAGCTTTTTCCCAAATACCTTCCATCAAAATGATATGTTGGACACTTTATATCTCAAAGTTATTTAGTATTTTTGAATAATTGAGTTGAACTAGGGTAGGGGAAAAATTTAGTTGTGAAAGATTTAATTTGGTTTTCATTTGTCTTAGTGGATTTCTATTTATGGTTGGTGATATTATCGTTTAAAAACAACTACGGTTTTGCTCAATAAAGTTATGAACCTCAACCCACTTCATGTTCTGGTGATTTTGAATTAAATGATTGAAAAGATGCCTTGCATCATATTAGTATTGTAACATTGAATGTTAAGGATGATTGAAATCATGATTTTCAAGCCCTTTGAAAAAGTTTTGAATTGAGATGATGAAGAAAGATGGCACTCCATTTTTTTGAAATATTGAAAGTGTTGATCTTTATCACTGTTTGGAGATTTTTATACAATTTAATGGTGATTATGAGCATGATTTTGAATAATGAGGTTAAGGTGTCGTAATATTTTATGATAATGGTTCTTAGCATGATATGAATGGTTTACAAGTCTTGTTATGACGATACCAATATGACTATTCCCTAAGGCATGGCTCCATGATAAATGTTATGTGCAAACTATTTTAATTGGTTCTAAAGGGAACTATATACTCATCGCGAAGGTGTAAGTCTTCGTGATCAATACCCGATCCCTATGTTTGCTGACATAAAGATGTCGTACCTTAATTGGATGACCAAATTACGTCCTTAACATGAGGATAATATGTATAGTGGATTTATTATGTGCAGCCAACACGAACTGAGGCCCTGCCGATTGGGGAGTACCAAACCCATATAGCCCATTGGTTACTACATGACCTATACTACCCATGGGTCAGCAAATGATGGTAAAAATTATATAGTTTAGTATTAAATTTTAAATATTCATGTAACTTATACCTTTACCCTATCCCGATATCCTATATATATATATATATATATATATATATATATATATATATTTGTTGTATATGTGATTTTTGACTGGTTTTTGGTAAATACATATATTTTATTCTTTTTCTTAGGTTACATGCTAGTACTCGTCATACTAAAGATCCCCGAATGCTACATTGTTTCATAATGTAGGTTCTGAGGGCTTTTTTTGTGACCCTGTAAAGCGTTATATGGTTTGGTATTTTTATTGGACAACTGTTTGGTGAGCCTGATAACGCTCAAATTACACCTCTCTTATGAGAGAGTAAGCAGTCGTTGTCAAATATATAACCCAACTAGGTTGGGGTTGAATCCCATAGGGAATATGGTGTTAATTAAGTTGTATGTAGATTAGTTAACTTTTAATCCTTTGTTTTTGTAAAATAAATAGGGGGGATTTGATTTAGTTCACAAATTAATGGTTTCAGTTTGACAAGATGAAATCGTGTAGTAGTATTCAAATTTAGAGAAATACAAAGCTAGGGTTATGTTCACCTTGTAGTTTTCAATACTTTCTAACTATGGGCTTTACGAATTCATACATGCATCGTGCTTACAGAGAAACATATTGTATTTAATAACATAATCCTAGTGTTTCTCAACCATCAAGGACTAATTCACTTTAATTCTCTCGAATCAAAAGAGTTTACGAAAAACAATACGAAATCTCCAAGTAGTTAATCCTGCTAAGGCATTAACATATGAAATAGGGGTTGGTAATCCTATTTTCTTGTCGCTACTCTCTTTTCCGAGCATCAACCTTTATTTCAAACAAGTTGCATTTTAAGGCATATCCTCTATGTTTGCAACCACGAGAATTCAAGATAAGTGAGAGAGTATGATGTAAACAAATCAATGCATAATGAATTCAAAACCCCAAGTAATAGATTGTGTGCTACAAGACTTCCATAACCCTAACTAGTAAACTTAGCTACTCATGAATTAAACAGAAATCACAATAGAAATATTCATCATACCAAAAAGGACCAGACGATCTTAGTGTGCGAATAGTGAAAATAAGAGAGAAGAAACATTTTCTCTCTCTCTCTCCCTAAGCTAAGCGGCCACTCTCCTTTCAAAAACTAATACAGAATAATTCAATAATGAATAAAAATTCAGCATTAAGCCTTTTAATAATCTCTTCTCTCATAATTCCCTTCTAAGTCCCTGAACTAATTATAAATGACAAATTAGTCTTGGACATAGTTTCTAGGCGCCACATTTGGTCCAGACTGCTACTCTCTCTTGTGTCATTTGCCATCCGTATTCCATAGTCCCAAAATGTCTTCAACTACCTCATTAATACCTGAAATCATGCTAATCACATCGGTTAGCTCAATTACATAGAAGTAGAGTAAAAACATAAGAAACTAGGCACTTTATTCTCTAAACTTATCTAAAATATGGATAAGTTATGGTGCTTAGATATATAAATACGCTCAAGATCACCACCCCACACTTAAAGCTTTGTTCATCCTCGAAAAACATATCTATTTATGCATACTACGCAAGCCTTAGCACCCACAAAGGAAGACAAGATGCTCAAATAGGCTCACACAATAATTATGAAAAAGATGTAGATTTAGGAATCATTACTAGATACAACCTACCCTCAAGAATAGACTCATTAAGTTGAAAATTTCATGCATACCATTTAAGCAAAGAAATCATATAAATTAACCAACCTTCATCAACCATGTGCCCTCACAACAAGAAAGTTACCCATAATCACTCACAATCATGAAATTTCTAACAAAATGGGTATAAGAATCAACTTGCACTCACTCTCACAAAGAATTCTCAAATTACAACTGCTGACCATATGCTTGCCCTTAGTGTAATACTCCACTAATATCAGAATGCTAAGATTAGGATCAAATAGGTCTTTTACGGGTTGTAATGCAGGCTAAAGGATGGGTAGGAACTATTTTGGCCAGAAATAGTGACTATCTTCCCTAAGTGCTTTAATACACTACATTATACAATTAAGACCAATCTCTAAAAACCAATTTCCATTTCTGCTATCTTCACAGATTTGCTTTTCACCCTAACTCGTTAAGCTCAATTAATAAAACTATGGTGGGAGTATGCAACCCTTTCAAATATTTTTTTTGCACCCTTTTCATGTTATGCACCCCTATAATATCCACGCTCAACTTAAGCGATTTTCCATAGTTGAGGTGCATAATGTCCAAGAAGGACCAGGGCCAAAATAGGTTCATTGTAACATATCCAGGATAAAATTTGAAACTTTTTCAATAATTTTTGCTACTCCCAACCACATCAATTTCACACGCCAATAACTAGATTTTGGGCTATCAATTTCACCTTTTTCCTCTTATTGTCAAACTCTTAACTCAAATTAATTTTACATTAAAGTGCTTAGATGCTTTTGGATCAAATTACGGTCTACTAAAGAACAGATTAGGCTACATATGAGGATAACAAAAGAACAAGCTAAAGGCTCAATGGGGCTAGCTAAGATAATGTACAAAGGCAGGTCAAAAGAAGGTATGAAGAATAGCTATCAAAGAAATGCCTAAATTATCTCCCAAACTTACAATCTTTATTTGCTTTGCACACACACCAGGCAAGTTCTAGCATCAGTTGCAATAAGGAATATACACCTGTCTTACACACTCATGGCACATGGTCAACTTAATTAAAAGTATGATAAATTCTCTAACCAACAATTACATGAATTCAAATAAAAACAACAATCACAACAAAAGTCACAACTAGAGACTAGGTGTTTCAAACGTAATGATCTATCACATACTTATGTTATAATGTCATGTGATCCATAAGAACAGTTACATGCAATTAAATGACTAATTTTCTCTTAAGACGGTTATCATCCATCCATCATCGAGAAAAGCACCTAATTATGACTAAATAGAATAAACATCTAACAAAAAACAAAATAAACAAAATAACTAATCCTATCACAGAAAAATGCTAAGGAGAAGGTACTATTTTCTTACAAAACAAGTAGCAAAGTAACCAGCCACCCCACACTCAAGCTCAGCACTGTCCCCAGTGCAAATAACAAGATAAAGAACCTGGCTAGTAGTACTCCTCATCCATATTAGGAGTCATGCCACCTGCATTGAGATCATCATTAGAGCCTTTTCCCATGTTCATCATATCATCCACGTCAGCCACACATAATGAAACCAACTACAATTAAGATGAAGGTGGTGAAGTCACCACCCCACACTTAATATGTTAGTATAAATGAATTAAGTGTTATTATCGGGTACTCAGACTTCGCCGACATACACTTTAGTATGGTGCACCTACATTATTCGCAATACAATTCACTCACTTCAATTCCCCCAATTCTATTTCAATGAAGCACTTTTTAAACAGAATCATGCTCTACACTTTCAACCATACCAAAATATATAAAACACTATCACTTTCACAACATTTCCATGGCAAGAATTTAATTTGTAATCCTTAAGAAATCAAGTAACTATAACATAGAGTCACAATAACTAAGGATTAAAAAAAATAAAACTTACCACGAAGATGGAAGATTGGTGAAGTACAAATAAAATGGTGAGAGCTCAATATTGGATGGCTTAAGGTGAAATAAGGATGAATTTGGGCATTTAGGGTGTGAAGTCTATTTGAAGAATAAAAATCTGGGTCGGGTTGAGCCAAGTTAAAGTTGGAAGTCAGGTTTTAGGCTTATTTGGACTAAGTGTGCGACGCACATCTTATCGCACATTGCAAAGTGTGTGTCGCATACGTTGTCGCACAGTTAGGATAGTGAGCCTATGTGGAGAAGTGGGCGACGCACTACTTATCAGAGACATCAAGGTGTGCGTCGCATAAAGTATCGCAGACTTAAGGCAGTGGCATGTGCGTCTAGGTGTGCGAAGCATATCTTATCGCACAAGTTAAAGTGTGCAACGTATAAGTTATCACACAAATTAAGGTGTGCGGCGCATTGTGCATCGCATAGTTGGTCCAGTGAGCATGTGCGATGGGATATACGGCGCACTCTTGGTCGCACACATGAAGGTGTGCGATGTACTTATGCCCTCGTTTTACCTGGTATGAAGCAATGCACCAATGTTAAGTGCTAAATAATGCCCTTACCAAGATTCAAGTGAAATTGAGTGCCACACCCAATAGTACACTTAAAATTCGACACTATGCACAACATTTTTCATATGAGGCAGTGGGAAAGGTCCATACCACGGGGGCTTCACCCCCGCACCCCCATCGAGGTTAGTGGTAGGCTTTGGGATTAAGCCTATCGGCCCAATCCCTAGCTACCACCACAGACCTCTTTGAAAGTCGCACCACAAAACTTTTTAGGTCAGATTCATATAAATCGGGGTACAACTCGAATGTGAATCATAATTAAGCCTTACACATTTGACCACTCCAACTTACCTGCAATTTTTCCATCACTCCTAAACTTACCACCGTTGACATGTGTCAATTCCAAATCAAATTTGGTACTAATCTCCTCCTTAGTACTTCATGCGCCTACACTTACTCAATAACAACAAAAATGATTAGAAGGATGGGTTGCCTCCCACCAAGCGCCTAATTTAGTATAGCGGAACGACCCAATCAACTTTTTCCTCCACCTTGAGGATATGAATTTCACCCCCAACATCGCATCCATTTTTTTGCCTCGCTCATACGGGGGTGGTGCAGAAATTAAGAAACTGAGTAATGGATGATGCATGGTAAACAACTCGGTCTTAAAGTGAGGTGTGTTTTTATGTTGCCTATCTAGTGTAAAATAAAGAATTTAGGATTCTTGGTCCTCATCTTCACACTCTTTCACTATTTTAGATGATTCCACGGACAAGATATCATCTAAACAAAATGTGAAAAAATTCTTTGATTGAGGCCCAACTAATTATACTTTGAAATTTACACTATTTACTACACACTCACTTTTACTCACCTTCTCGATATCTTCTCTTTGAATTAGGCTAGAGTCTTTATTAAAGATTTTCTTGGTTTCTTCTTTTGCCTATAGCACCAAGTCCTCAATCTTGGCATCATCTCTCATGGTTGGTTCGGTTGGTTGGGAAGTCACTGAGGGTTGCTCAACATTAATATAGGGTTCTAGCTCATCATCTTCACACTCTTCCATTATGTTAAATGATTCCACAGACAAGATATCATCTAAGCATATTGTAAAAGAGTGCTTTGAATGATTGACCTCTATATCCATCTTCTTATGAATGATTGGCCTTATGTCTTGATGCATATCACATACGATATCGTATGTTTCTTCCTGGAGATCCAATATTCGTTGAAACATAGCTTCAATGCCACTCCTTTTGGTGCTTCGTTCTTTCTTTTCTTGACCATAAGACCTGTTAAACTCAAAAGAAGAATTAGAATTTGGGTTAGCACAATGAGGGGAGGGGAAATTAGGGCAATCGCTCCAATATCCATCTTGACCACCATATAAAGAACAATCAACAATAAAGAACAATCATACTCCCGGTAGGATGGAGATGGTGCAAACATCTCTCTTCGGGGAGCATATCTACAATCTTGCCAAAAGTGAGGTCCATCACAATATGGACATGGATCATCAAGATAATATTTCCAACCACCAAGCTCATGTTTATTCCACGATGTCATAGTAATAAGTAAACTAAAATAAAAATCTACCTAACACAAGAAATAAAAGAAAACTAAAAACAAATATTTATAAGTTTGAATTTAAGCAAGTAGGCTAAACTTCCAAACCAACTCTCTTAAACGTAAAATTAAGAAACTTGACTAATAGTCAATTATCATACATAAACTCAATTGACAACCGTATTCCCCGGCAACGGTGCCGAAATTTGATAACGCTCAAATTATGCCTCTCTTACGAGAGAGCAAACGGTCGTTGTCAAATATATAACCCAACTAGGTTGGGGTCGAATCCCATAGGGAATATGGTGTTAATTAAGTTGTATGCAGGTTAGTTGACTTTTAATCATTTCTTTTCATAAAATAATTAGGGGGAATTTGATTCAGTTCACAAATTAATAGTTTCAGTTTAACTAGATGAAATACGTGTAGTAGTATTCAAATTTAGAGAAATAGCAAGCTAGAGTTATGTTCACCTTGTAGTTTTCAATACTTTCTAACTATGGGCTTTACAAATTCATACATGCATCGTGCTTACAGAGAAATGTATTGTATTTAATAACATAATCCTAGTGTTTCTCAACCATCAAGGACTAATTCACTTTAGTTCTCTCGAATCAACAGCGTTTACCAAAAATAATACGAAATCTCCAAGTAGTTAATCCTGCCAAGGCATTAACATATGAAATAGGAGTTGGTAATCCTATTTTCCTGTCACTACTCTCTTTTCCAAAAATCAATCTTTCTTTCTAACAAGTTGCATTTTAAGGAATATCCTCTATGTTTACAACTACGAGAATTCAAGATAAGCGAGAGAGTATGATGTAAACAAATCAATGCATAATGAATTCAAAACCCAAAGTAATAGATTGTATGCTACAAGGCTTCCATAACCCTAACAAGTAAACTTAGCTACTCATGAACAAAGTAGAAATCAGAATAGAAATATTCATCATACCAAAAAGGACCAAACGATCTTGGTGTGCGAATAGTGAAAATAAGAGAGAAGAAATGTTTCCTCTCTCTCTCCCTAAGCTAAGCGGCCACTCTCCTTTCAAAAACTAATACAGAATAATTCAATAATGAATAAAAATTCAGCATTAAGCCTTTTAATAATCTCTTCTCTCATAATTCCCTTCTAAGTCCCTGAACTAATTATAAATGACAAATTAGTCTTGGACATAGTTTCTAGGTACCACATTTGGTCCAGACTGCTGCTCTCTCTTGTGTCATATGCCATCCGCATTCCATAGTCCCAAAATGTCTTTATCTACCTCATTAATACATAAAATTATGCTAATCACGTCAGTTAGCTCAATTACATAGAAGTAGAGTAAAAAACATAAGAAACTAGGCACTTTGTTCTCTAAACTTAGCTCAAATATGGATAAGTTATGGTGATTAGGCATATAAATATGCCCAAGATCAGAGCCCTCCATCATCTAAAAGCATTTGTACTTTTCACATATATTTCTATAATGATATTTCTTGATTTTATGATATAGTTGGAGTCACGTAAGAGGGTTTGTAGATGGTGATGGGTTGCTGTTTTGTATTTTGTTCTTATATTTCTTCATTTAAGATATTGAACCTATTATTTTATTGGTCATTTCTTCAACTTTATTTATGACTATGCTTATGATATAATGCTAAGGGATCATTTTAGGCCTTCATGGGTTTGGGATACCCTTAATGGCCAGGGCCCTGGATCGGGTCATACCAAGCTTGGTATCAGAGCGCGACTCAAAAAGCAAGTGTCATGATGGCATGTATCACGGTGAACCTTGACAAGTAAGACTATCACTTAAAATAATACACAAGGGGAAAAGACAATAATAACCTAAGGTAAGACTTCTAGAATGAAGACGAACTGTACAAGTATAATAAATATAGAAAAGCATAATCAACAATACTACCAAAACTCATAAAACTTGATGTCAATAGTGTAAGAAAATATCTAGTCCAACTAGAATCTTAATGAAATACATTAGATGTTCAAATACAAGACAAACGTTGTCTTTGAAATAAAAATAAAGATATAATCTATAAAGAAAGGTAGTAGAAGACATTCGAATACCTGAAATCACCAACTACCTTGAAAGCTCCAAATTTTCCCCAATCAAGCAACACGGGGTGCACCCAGACCTGAATCTGCACCGAAAGGGTACAGTAGGAGTGAGCACAGTCCACTTGTACTCAGTAGATATCATAGGCCGACCGAGCAAATGTAGAAAATAAAGAATGCAAAATACACACTAAGGGCACGTCACTTACAATAAAAAAATGTCCCACAATGGTACACCGCTTGCACTAACAGTTTGAATATATCACTGTAACGCCCCGAATCTAGTACCCAGAGCGCTACACTATGATTAAGATCCTGAAGGACCATAAGCTAACCCATGACTAATATCTGTACCTGTATACTGCATAAATACTTTATAATGCAGAAATATGAACTGAAAGGCCCTAAGGTTCAACACTGAACATGGTCTGAATGATATAACATCTGTGTGGGGTAATAGAATAACCAAAACAAAATTGAAAATACTGAAGTCTGAAACATAATAGTCTAGAAAACCTCTAACTAACTGAACTATTCGAGTAAAGAGCTGATGGGACATGTCCCCAATTAACTTTAACTAATAAACTAATTAATGAGATAATAGGGAATAATTATATCCTCGATTGATGAGGACTCACTTATAACTCTAACTGCTGAAACTAGAATCTACTGTTGCTTAGGATCTTGTGTCTTTGAACTTATGGTATAAGACACCATAGCACAAATACATCAGTACTTTGAATGTACTGGTATGCATGTGAGGTAGGATGAATGCATGGGGTTCATATGCATGAACAATAATAAGAATTGACTAACTATCATGAGCATGAGAGTACATGCATGGGGCATAACAATTGACACAATTACTATGATAACATGATTACTGAATCCGAATGTAACTGATAACATGAGTGACTATATCTGACAGTCCTGAATCTGATGGAACTATCTGAGTTTCGTACTGTGTTTGAGTTGACTGTATTAACAGTCCTAAATTTTGAAAAACTATCTGAGTTCTTTTACTGATACTGATACTAAACTGTAGGAGGTAGTCATCTAATCTACATGCCCCAAATGATGCATTATAGCAAAATTGGGGTCCAATCTATGCCCTGATTGGAAGGATGTCAAAACTGCGCCACTGGTAAGGACAATATGTGAGTAACCCTCATATAACAGGTAACTCTAGTGAGAACGGTGGAAACCCTCCTATAATAGTTAAGCCACCTTATCTACCCTCATATAGAAGGCTATGATGTCTCAACCTATGATGGCTACAAAGTTTGCGAATGCAAGGATTTTTTCTAAGAATCAAACCCTCATATAACAGGTGATTTCCCATCCTTGGGTTCACTCGGTGCTAATTTCTACTCCCATCTAAATAGACACTGAACATAATTTATTGAACTGGACATAGATTGAGTTACTAAGCTCTGTTGAATGATGGAATATTACTGATATATGACAATTGATTGAGTTTATGAGATCATGGAGATTTCCTGAGTCATAAGACTATCTGAAGTCTAAGGATTCATAGCTTGACTAAGAGTATCATGGAAACATGACATGTCTCTAGGCACACAACTAATATTTCGGGTACAAGTACCCCCAGGACTCGATGGAAGGAAAACTGACCAAGCGTAACTTACTTGAACACATAACTAACATCATAATCCATAATATATTTATAAAAGTATTTCACCAAAACATGTGATAGGTATAACTTGTACATACATGGGGATTTCATGTTATCTGCTAGTTGGGCATTTTTCCTTCATGTAGGCATTTAATCAAACACATGGTAGGCATAACATATGTAGACAACATTATACAATAATTAATTATCATGATTCATCTCTAATTTCATCATCTAGGGTTTATTCATATGTTCACATAAATATACATCTATACAAATCAATCCCACATAAAATTGATCACCCAACATGTATTTAAATTCAATTGATCATTCTCAACATAACAAAACAAACCCAACATGAAATTAATAAAGAAGTCTATAAACTTAAAATTATAAAAGAGATTCTTGGGATTCATGGATGAAAAGAGTCCATGAATGAAAGCTACGCATACCTTAGTTCGTGATTTTGTGAAGATTGAAAGAGGAAATTCTTGATTCTAAATCTTTTATGAAAAGCCCTAGGTTGTTCTTGAGAGGTTTTTGAGAGAAGAGAGTGTATTTTGGATGAAAAGTGGTTGAATAACATGTTAAAGAGCTTAAATAGGGGTGGGAAATTGACCCTTTTAACCCTAGATGCGTCTTGTAATTTCAGTAAAAATTTCTCAAATTGAACCCTTGGCGCGAGGCGGCGCTATTGAACCGTGTCATTGGAATTTGACAATTGGGAAACTGAGGGATGGAACGATATGGAGCCATTGCATTCCCCTTCTTTTGCGACCTGGAACTTTGGCGCGATGCGGAGGAAATCACGCTAAGACACTAGAAAAGGACAATTCTGAATTTGGGCCCCGGCGTGATGCGCCATAATCGCGGACCCCTACTGGAATTTGCCAAATTCCATTCCCTCTTGTGGCGTGGCACGCCACTGACTAATATGGCATTGTTTTACGACAGAAACTTGAAAAAGTCATAACTTCTGACCCGGTTATCAGATTTGGGTGAATCTTATATAGATGAAAAGCTTATTGAATTTCCCACAAGACAAAATGTAAAAATCTTTGAAATTCATCAAGGAATAACCATCATTAAATTTAGAAGTTAATTCTAGACATTCTTCAGATGAAATTAGCAAGGAAAAAGTCAATATCTCCCCCTTGAGAACATTCATTTTCGAATGAGACTGACTGAGAGGGGAGAAAAGACAATTGACGTACATACTGAACATGAATAGCTGGTACATGATCTCATAACTGACAAGATGAACATATAATATTGAACATGAATATCTGATGCATGTGTAACGGATTCATGAATGCATGATTGAGTGTTTTGAATAACTAAGTTTCTCACAATGAGAATGCATGTCTGATGCCTAATTATATAACTGAACTGATACATACGTGCATGACTGACTATGCAATGGTACTTAATACCAAGTTTCTAATGGGAACATGTCACGACCCAAACCAGGGCCTGGCCGTGATGAGCATTTCAAATCATAAAGGCCCAAAACACCCCTATCTGTCTGATAATCATGCACATAATTCATATAATCAAAGTAATACGGAAGAAACACAATATAACGGAAACATGGTCAAGAATCATATGAAAACGAAAATGGGGAATAGTGTCCCACAATCTAAATTAACATCTATGAAATCTTTACTACATGACTGAAACAATGTCTATATGAAAACTGGGACAAGGCCCCCAGCAGACCCCCAAAACTAAATACAAGATAAAAGGACTGCAGGACATAAGACCTTCCAAAACATCGAAGGCTCACTACTTGTCTCTGCAACTCTGTCTGAAAGATCTACTGATTCTCTTGACCCCTAGACTGGGCCTCTGAACCTGAGAGGTTGGAGAGGGGAGGGGGTCAGCATAAAAGTACTGGCATGTAGAGATATCAAAGCAAAAAATAATATTTCTACAAAATATAGTTGAGAGCCATTATAAAGCAATTTTGTATCAAATAATTTGAAAATACATGGGTGTAATGCAATAGTTTTTCTCAACAATAATGAAATGCAACTGAACTAGGTGGAATACCCTACATAATTTACACCAATTGTCCAACCTCAGTTGCCGTCGAGATTAGAGTGAGAGAGACACACACAAGACCACACAGCATGGTGTCTCAACCCAATGGTAATGCCCAAGATCACTTGGCTCGGGCTCCTACCTATCGTCCCAATTTGGGAATGACATAAAGTCAAGTACACAAGATCGCTTAGCCTGGTACCAATATTCCGTTTTGGCAAACACGTTATTCCAGTGATGAGCCCTTGTGTCTCAAACACCTTCTTCGAGCATCCACCTTTCTCATGTAAAGTCAATGCATTCAAATTTCATTTTTTTATTCAATCACATATCGTATTTTGAAGGGTATCGTCATACCCGACTTACAAGTCATCAATATCACATCCACATATGCATAATCATGTAAAAGCCAAGGTGCTTCATCATTTACAAGTGGTGAACAATATTTATTTCAAATTCATGCTCTCTTTTGTTAATCACAATACAATATGGAGTATCAAAACATTATCATGGGAATTTGAAAACAATTCATCATTCATATTTATCAAACTTCCATGGAAAATCTCAAATCACATATGCATGGTTTCAACCATTGAAGTATATAGGCAAACAGTTCCCATGACATAAAGAAAATGACTTAGAAATCATATTGAAAGCAAGATATTAGCATTTGATTGAAAACCCCCATTTAAAAGCATGCATGTTCATAAAACTACACCTATGAGATTTTTGGATAACCCCACGTACCTCTAATTCCAAGGATAACAGATGTTTCTTGAAGCTTGCGGATTGGTGATTCAAAATATGTAATTATCTTTGAAAACCTACGGTCAAATGTTGAACTATTTGGGTTTTTTTTTTTTGAAACCCTAAGGAGAATCTTGAGCACTTTTGATGAAATAATATGTATTTTGGGGTCCTTAGAACTAAATCTCGTGTTTTAGGGCTAAGTAAGGGTGGAAAAGGACCACTTTGTCCTCAACACGGAGTGTATAAATTACCAGAATTCCTTACATAGGCACCGCCCATCCCGTTTCCTATGTTCACATAGGCACCGCTAGGCTATCGCCTATGTTTACATAGGCTCTGCCTAGGCTATTGCCTATGCTTTCCAGTGGCCATGGGCGATTGGTTAGGCGATACTTATCACTTTGAAGGGCCATAAATTCTTGCTCGGGTGTTGGATTTTAGCCAAATTAGTATCGTTGGAAAGCTAACTCGAATACCTATTATTTGACACATAGTAGTGTTCCTAATTCAACATACACAGAGAGTTATGGTCGATGGAAGCTGACACACTTTACAACGTCTACTAAAACTTAATCGATCGAAATAGTTTCAACTCATCCTTGAGTTGAAGGAACTCTATGGTCTAAATTCAAGCTTGAGCAGATTCACATGCTACACAATAATTAACATACCGTATTAGAATAGGATTTTATGGCTTTGGGATTAGCAATGCATCGAAATCATGGCTTTTATTCTAGCCCAAAATGTGGGGCGTTACATTATCCCTCCTTAGGATCATTCGTCCTCGAATGATGATGCGGGACACAGACAGACATGATTTCAAGCATAATAACGAACTAGGAAAGATAAGATAGGAATAGTACCTTCTGTCTCCTCCTCCATCAAAGCAAACAAATTGGGATATCTAATTCTCATGTCATCTTCTGACTCCCAACTTGCTTCTTCGACTTTCTGATTCATCCACAGTACCTTTACTGAGGCTATCTCTTTGCTCCTCAGCTTTTGAACTTGGCGATGTAAAATTTTAATGGGCTCTTCTTTGTAAGACAAGGATTCTTTTACTTTGATACCCTCTACTAGCAATACCATAGAATGATCTCCAATGCATTTCTTCAACATGGATACATGGAATACCGGATGAACGAAACCCAAACTTGCAGGCAATTCTAACTCATATGCAACTGTACCAATCTTCTTCAAAATCTGATATCGCCCTACATAACGAGGGCAAAATTTACCCTTTTTTCCAAACTGCATAACTCCTTTCATAGGAGAAACCTTGAGAAACACCCAATCACCAATTTCAAGCTCTAGTTCTCCTATCCGAACATCGGCATAGGACTTCTAACGACTCTGAGCAGTCTTGAGTCGTTCTCTAATGATTTTCGCTTTCTCCATCGCTTGATGAACAAGACCAGGCCCATACTACTGAGTCTCACCTACTTCATACCATCCTATCGGAGACCTACATCTCCTCCAATACAAAGCCTTAAAAGGAGCAATCTTGATGCTGGCATGGTAGCTATTATTGTAAGCGAATTCAACCAGTGGCAGGTGATCTACCCAACTACCTTTGAAATCAATGACTCATGCCCTCAACATATCTTTGAGGGTCTGAATGGTACGCTCAGCTTTCCCATCCGTCAGAGGGTGGAAAGCTGTGCTCAAATTCATTTGTGTACCTAAACCCTTCTGAAAGGATCTCCAAAACTGAGATGAAAACTGCATACCTCTATTGGATATAATGGACATTGGTGCCCCATGCAATCAAACTATCTCCTCAATGTAAATCTTAGCATAAACCTCTCCCGAATAATTAGTCCTCACAGGCAAAAAGTGGGTTAACTTGGTCAATCGATCTACAATCACCCATATAGAATCATACTGGTTTTGGGATCTCAGAAGTCCTGTAATAAAGTCCATGTTTATCATCTCCCACTTCCATAAAGGCAGCGCTATCTCTTGGGAAGTACCACCCAGTCTCATGTGTTCTACCTTCACTTGTTGACAGTTCAAACACTTGGACCCAAAATTAGCTACATCACGTTTCATGTTATTCCACCGATACAAGGTTTTCAGATCATGGTACATCTTAGTAGAGCCTGGGTGAATGACATACCTTGAAGTGTGCGCCTCATTAAGGATTCTTTTCCGTAGCCCATCGACATTTGGAACACACAACCTACCCTAAAATCTCAGAATACCACCGCTACCGATTTCAAATGACATAACCTTTTGTTGACCCACATCTTTCTTGATTTGCATCAAGATGGGATCTTCAACGTACTTCTCCTTAACTTCAGAACAAAGAGATGACTTAGCTAACTCGTGAACAATCACCCCTCTATCTTCAGAATCGAAGAGTTGCACTTCCAGATTTGGAAGGTGGTGAATATCCTTCACCATCTCTTTTTTTCCTTCTTCTACATGAGAAAGGCTACCCATAGACAACCTACTTAGGGCGTCAGCTATAATATTTGCCTTGCCCGGATGGTGATGCAGAATGATATCATAGTTTTTCAAAAGCTCCATCCAACGCCTCTTCCTGAGGTTTAAATATTTCTGTGAGAAAACATACTGTAAACTCTTATGGTCAGTATAAATATCAACGTGCACTCCATAGAGATAGTGCCTCCAGATTCTAAGTGCAAACACCACAGCTGCTAACTCCAAGTCATGAGTGGGGTAATTGTGCACATGCACCTTTAACTGCCTAGATGTATAAGCTATCACCTTATCATGCTGCATCAATACATAACCAAGTCCCACACGGGATGCATCATAATAAACCACAAAATCATCTACACCCTCGGGAAGGGTCAAAACAGGAGCAGTAGTCAGCTTGTCCTTCAACTTCTCAAAACTGTTTTCACACAAGTCAAACCACACAAACTTTATATTTTTCTGAGTCATTTTAGTAAGCGGAGCAGCTATGGAAGATAAACTCTCTACGAACCTTCTGTAATACCCCGCCAAACCCAAGAAGCTCCGAATATCAGTTGGAGTCGTGGGTCTGGGCCATTTTCTCACTGCTTCAACTTTCTGGGGATCCACTTTTATCCCGTCACTGGACATAATATGCCCCAGGAAGGCAATAACGTTTAACCAGAATTCACACTTAGAAAATTTGGCATACAACTGATGATCCTTAAGGGTCTAAAGGATAATTAGAAGGTGATTGGTGTGATCCTCTTTACTCTTATAATAGATCAGAATATCATCAATAAATACAGTGATAAACAAGTCAAGAAACTGATGGAACACTCTATTCCTATGATCTATGAAGGCTTCAGGGGCATTAGTCAAATGACTAGAAATTTATAGCGACCATATTAGGTTTAGAAGGCTGTCTTGGGTATGTCTGACTCCCTAACTTTCAACTGATGATAACCCGAACGAAGGTCTATTTTTGAAAAGCACTTGGCACCCAAAAGCTAGTCAAAAAGATCATCAATCCTAGGAAGAGGATATTTCTTTTTAATTGTGACCTTATTCAACTGATGGTAGTCTATGGACACCCGAAGGGTCCCATCCTTATTTTTTACGAAGAGCATGGGTGCACCCCATGGGGAAAAAATAGGACAAATAAAACCTTTGTCTAGGAGGTCTGCAATCTATTCCTTTAACTCCTTTAGTTCCGCAGGAGCCATTCTATATGGCGGAATAGAAATAGGATGAGTGTCTGGCAACACATCAATGCCAAAATCTATCTCCCTATTGGGGGTATCCCCGGGAGATCTTCGGGAAAGACTTTTGGGAATTCATTCACTACAGGGACTGACTACAGAGGAAGGTTTCTAACTTTTAAATCTTTTACTCGGATTAGATGATGCATACAACCTTTGGAGATAAGCTTTTGGGCTCTAAGATAAGAGATAAAGTGACCTCTAGATTCCATAAAACTCCCTGCCCATATAACTGGTGTCTCATTTGGGAAAGAAAAAGTGAACTTTTGGGTTCTGCAATCAAGGGTAGCCTAACACAAATGGAGCTAGTCCATCCCAAGGATAGTATCAAAATCTATCATATCCAATTCTATAAGGTCTGGTACAGTTTTCCTACTATGAATAGACATGACACAATTTCCATATACCCTTGTAGCAACAACAGAATCACCTACAAGAGTAGAAACAGAGAAGGGTTCTACAATAGCTTCGGGCTCAAACCCGAAACCAACAGCCACATAAGGGGTCACATAGGATAAAGTAGACCCGAGATCAAGCAATACATAAACGATATGAGAAAAGATTCCTAACATACCGGTGAAAACATCTGGTGAAGCTTCCGCCTCCTGGAGGTTAGTCAAAGAATATAACCGGTTGCGACCGCTTTCGGCAGCTGAAGGGGCACCCTTAGGAAAAAGAGTTATAGAGGTGGCTTGAGACTTAGCCCCCCTCGTATTTACTCTAGCAGATGGATAATCTCTCTAAAGGTTACCCACTTTGCCATAAGTATAGCAGTTTCTCCCCTCAAACCAGCACTTCCCTAGATGATTCCTTCCGCAAACCTCACACTACGGACGAGTACGCCGCTGCTGGGCCACACTGCCCTGAGACTGTGTACCTAGAGCTTTGGACCCATGAGGAGTCTGAAAACTTTGAGTTTGTTTGTCTTTCGATGGTCTGGGTGTTGGGGCGCTGGCTTCTGACTGTGCATTATTCCAAAACTTCTTCTTCTTCGACTACTTATTACCCCAGTTACCACTCTGCGGCTGAATCTGGTGCTGATCCGCAGATCTAGCTCTTTTAGCCTGTCTGTCTTTCTCTTTAGATTCAGCAATATTTTTCTTCTTATCTTCCACTTAATGCATAGGAAAGGTCAGTCGAGCAAAGTCTAACTCCCTATTCAACATAGACCCCTGGCACTCAAGTACTAGGTCATCAGTAAGGCCAGATGGAAATTTCCTCATTCGGGCCCTCATATTACTAGTCAACTCTGGTGCATAGCGGGCTAGTTTATTAAACATCAAAGTGTACTCCTGGACACTCATTCTGCGCTACTTCAGATTCATAAAATCTTCCTCTTTGGCCTCCCTCAACTCCAGAGGAAAGAATTGATCAAGGAAAGCTTCCACAAATTCGCCCCAAACTGTGGGCTCAACACTTTTACCTTTTTCATCTTCCCAGTCGGCATACCACTAATTCGCAATGTCCTTGAGATGATAGGTTGCTATATCCACCCCTTCAATCTCATCCACATGCATTACCTTAAAGATCTTTTCCATCTCATCCACGAACTCATTTGGATCTTCCTCCACCTTGGTGCCAGTGAACTTAGGTGGGTTTATCTTCATGAAATGTCCGACTCTAGTAGCCTCGGATGTAAAAGATGTAGACCCAACATCTTCCGATCATTGAGCCTAGTTAGCTACCAACTGTGTCAGCATATGAATAGACTGTCTGAATTCTGTATTTGAAATATCTCCCTGAGCAGTTGGGGGATGGTTGGCATTAGTCCACGGAGCCCGAGGTGGACTGGTCGAGACTGGAGGGACTCTTGGAGTAGGGAAAAATTATAAAATGTGAGCCCTATTACGGGTCTGCATCCCATGGGTGGGACGGACCTCATCTGCCTGAGTATTCTGATCGACGATACGATGTGGAGGCATAATTGTGTTTCTGAAACACAAGCGATCATTGATTAGGGGATAGTTCAGAATCTAAAGCACGAACTAAATCACAAAGAAGAGAAACATTTTCTAAACGCCTATCAGCCTCCTGCTTATAAATGTGGCATGCTACACACCCATAAACAAGACTCTACCTGACGTGATTTTGTAGACACCCTAGGACCATGAACCGTGCTTTGATACCAAGTTTATCATGACCCAAACCAGGGCTTGGACGTGATGAGCATTTTGGAGGCCCAAAACACCCCTATCTGTTTGATAATCATGCACATAATTCATATGATCAAAGTAATGCAGAAAAAATACAATATAACGGAAACATGGTGAAGAATCATTTGAAAACAAAAATGGGGAATAGTGTTCCACAATCTAAACTAACATCTCTAAAACCCTCTGTGAAATCTCTACTACATGACTGAAATAATGTCTATCTGAAAACTGGGACAAGGCCCCCAGCAGACCCCCAAAACTGAATATAAGATAAAAGGACTGCAGGACATAAGACCTTCCAAAACATAAAAGGCTCCCCACTTGTCTCTGCAACTCTGTCTGAAAGATCTACTGATTCTCTTGACCCCTAGATTGGGCCTCTGAACCTGAGAGGTTGGAGAGGGGAGGGGGTCATCACAAAAGTACTGGCATGTAGAAATATCAAAGCAAAACATAATATTTCTACAAAATATAGTTAAGAGCCATTATAAATCAATTTCATATCAAATCATTTTAAAACACATGGGTGTAATGCAATAGTTTTTCTCAACAATAATGAAATGCAAATGAGCTAGGTGGAATACCTACATAATTTACCCCAACTGTCAAACCTCGATTACCGCCGAGATTAGAGTATAATTGAGGGAGAAACACACAAGACCACACAGCATGGTGTCTCGACCCAATGGTAGTTCCCAAGATCACTTGGCTCGGGCTCCTACCTATCGTCCTAATTTGGGAATGACATGAATTAAAGTACATAAGATTGCTTAGCCTGGTACCAATATTATGTGTCGGCAAACACGTTATTCCAGCGATGAGCCCTTGTGTCTCAAACGCCTTCTTCGGGCATCCACCTTTCTCATGTAAAATCAATGCATTCAAATTTCATTTTTTTATTTAATCACATATCATATTTTGAAGGGTATCGTCATACCCGACTTACAAGTCATCAATATCACATCCACATATGCATAATCATGTAAAAGCCAAGGTGCTTCATCATTTACAAGTGGTGAACAATATTTATTTCAAATTCATGCTCTCAAATTCATCATTCATATTTATCAAACTTCTATGGAAAATCTCAAATCACATATGTATGGTTTCAACCATTGAAGTATATAGGCAAACAATTCCCATGACATAAAGAAAATGACTTAGAAATCATATTGAAAGCAAGATATTATGATTTGATTGAAAACCCCCATTTAAAAGCATGCATGTTCAAAAAAATACACCCATGAGATTTTTGGATAACCCCACGTACCTCTATTTCCAAGGATAATAGATTTTTTATGAAGCTTGCGGATTGGTGATTCCAAATATGTAATTATCTTTGAAAACCTACGGTCAAATATTGAACTATTTGGGTTTTTATTTTGAAACCCTAAGGAGAATCTTGAGCACTTTTGATGAAATAATATGTATTTTGGGGTCCTTGGAACTAAATCTCGTGTTTTAGGGCTAAGTAAGGGTGATAAAGGACCACTTTGTCCTCAATACGAAGTGTTTAAATTACCAGAATTTCTTACATAGGCGCCGCCTAGGCTATCGCCTATGTTTACATAGGTTCCACCTAGGCTATTGCCTATGCTTTCCAGTGGCCATGGGCGATTGGTTAGGCGACACTTACACTTTGAAGGGTCATAACTTCTTGCTCGGGTGTTAGATTTTAGCCAAATTGGTATCGTTGGAAAGATAACTTGAATACCTATCATTTGACACATAGTAGTCTTCCTAATTCAATATACACAGAGAGTTATGGTCGATGGAATCTGACATACTTTACAATGTCTACTAAAACTTAGTCGATCGAAATAGTTTCAACTCGTCCTTGAGTTGAAAGACCTCTATGGTCTAAATACATGCATGGGCGGATACATATTCTACACAATAATTAACATGCCATATTGGAATAGGATTTTATGGCTTCGGGATTAGCAACGCATTGAAATCATGATTTTTATTCTAGCCCAAAATACGGGGCATTACAAACATGAGCATGAAGCTGTATACAAAGTTTGTGATGAAACTGAACATGAAACTGTGTAAGATTAAGGAGAAATATTACCTTTAGCTTGATCTAAGTTGGTGAAGAAGAGGTGAGGATACTTAGCATTTATGTCTTCCTCTGCTTCCCAAGTAGTTCCCTCGATAGACTGATTTTGCCAAAGAAGCTTAACTAGAGGGACTTCTTTGTTCCTCAATCTATGAGTCTGATAGTATAAGCTTTTGACTGGAATCTCTTCATAAGAGAGAGTGTTCTGAACATCAATGCTCTGAATAGAGACTACAACTGATGGGTCACCTATGCACTTCTTGATCAAAGATACATGAAAGACTGGATGAACTGAGGCTAGATTTGAAGGCAATTTGAGCTTATAAGCTACCTTGCCAAATCAACTGAGAATATTGAAGGGACTGACATATCAGGGACTGGGTTTCCCTTTCTTGCCGAAACACTTCACTCCCTTCATAAGAGAGATCTTTAGATAGACATAGTCACCAATCTCGAACTCAAGATCTTTTCTACGAATATCTGCATAAGACTTCTATCAGCTCTGAGTAGCCCGAAGTCTTTCTCTAATCAACTGGACTTTTTATAAGGCATCAAATACTAAGTCAGGCCCTAAAATTGAGGCTTCACTAACTTTGAACCAACCAATTGGAGATTACAGCTCTTACCGTAGAGAGCTTTGAATGGAGCCATCTAAATACTGGAATGATAGCTTTTGTTGTATGCAAACTCAATCAAAGGTAAGTGGTCATCCCAACTTACTTTGAAATCGATTGCACATGCCCTTACCATATCTTCTAACGTCTAAATGGTCCTTTCTGCTTAACCATCCATCTGAGGATGAAAGGTTGTACTAAGATAAACTTGGGTACCAAGACCTTTTTGGAATGCTTTCCAGAAATGAGAGGTGCATTAGGTACCTCTATCTGAGATAATATATAGCGGAACACCGTGCAATCTAACCAACTCCTTGATGTAGAATTTGGCGTAATCCTCAGCTAAATAAGAGGTATGAACTGGAAGGAAATGAGTTGATTTGGTCATTCTGTCTACAATGACCCAGACTGAATCATGTTGATCACGAGTCCGAGGAAAACTCATCATGAAGTCCATGTTCACTACTTCCCACTTCCAAGTAGGAATACTGAACTCTTGCATGAATCCACTAGGCTTTTGATGCTCTATCTTAACTTGCTGACATGTAGAGCACTTAGCCATAAACTCTGCAATATCTCTCTTCATACCACTCCACCAATAGATTTCCCACAAGTCGTGGTATATCCTTATGGCCCCTGGATGAATAGAGTAGCGCGCACCATGCACTTCTATAAGAATTCGCTGCCTTAATCCATCTATACCTGGAAGACAGAGACGACCCTGACAATTAAGAACACTATCTCCCCCTTGGGAGAAAATCTCTATTTTTTGATCCTAAACTGACTCTTTCAACTTGACAAGGCTGGGATCTCTATCTTACTTTTCTTTCACCTCAGAAACTAGAGATGATTCTGAACTACTCTGAACCCATATATCACCTTTATCTATATCAACTAAGCAAACACTTAGTCTGGTAAGCTGATGGACTTCCTGAGCTTACTTCTTCTTACCGTCCTTAATGTGAGAAACACAACCCATGGATAGTCTACTGAGAGAGTCGGCCACTATGTTGGCCTTTACCGGATGATAGAGGACACTTATGTCATAATCTTTCGAGAGCTATAACCACCTTCTCTGACGAAGATTGAGATCTTTCTAAGAAAAGACATACTGAAGACTCTTATGATCTATGAACACATCTACATAAACACCGCATAGATAATTCCTTCGAATCTTCAAGGAAAAAACTACGGCTTCTAACTCAAGATCATGAGTATGATAATTCCTCTCAAGGGGCTTAAGCTGTCTGGAGGTGTAGGTTATGACCTTACCATGCCGCATGAGGAAACAACCCAAACCTACTCTAGATGCATCACAATACACTATGAACCTATCTGAACCATCTAGGAGAGCTAAGACTAGAGCTAAGGTGAGTCGAGTCTTCAACTCTTGAAAAATCTTCTCGTAAGGATCTGACCACTGAAACTTGACTTTTTTCTGAGTCAATCTAGACATAGGGGATGTAATAAAATAAAATCCCTCAACAAACTGTCTATAATAGCTAGCCAAACCCAAGAACTCCTAATATCTTATGGAGAGACAGGGCGAGGCCAGTTTTTTATTGCTTCGGTCTTTTGAGGATCAACTCTAATACATCACCGGAAATGATGTGACCAAGGAATGCTACTGACCTTAGCCAAAATTCACACTTACTGAATTTGGAAAACAACTAATGATTTATGAGAGTCTAAAGTACTATTCTGAGATGGTCTGCATGATTACGCTCACTACGGGAATAGACCAAGATATTATCTATGAAGACTATGACGAACATATCCAAGTACTACTTGAACACACGGTTCATCAAGTCCATGAAAGCATCTGGGGCATTGGTAAGACCAAATGACATGACTAGGAATTCGAAATGACTATATCGGATATGAAAAGCTATTTTTAGAATGTCACATTCTCTGACTCTGAGCTGATAATATCCGAATCTGAGGTCTATCTTAGAGAAACAACTGGAACCCTGAAGTTGGTCAAACAATTTATCGATTTTGGGAAGAGGATATTTGTTATTGACCATGACCTTATTGAGTTGACGGTAGTCTACACACATCCTAAAAGAACCTTCTTTGTTGCGTATGAATAACACTGGAGTGCCCCATGGGGAAATGCTGGGCTTGATAAATCCCTTATCTATGAAATCCTTTAATTGTTCTTTCAGTTCTTTAAGTTCTGCTGGTGCCATTCTGTATGGAGAAATAAAGATAGGCTGAGTATCTGGAAGAAGATCAATATCGAAGTCTATTTCCCTTTCAGAAGGAATTCCTAGAAGATCTTCGGGAAAGACATCTAACTATTCACCTACAACTAGAACTAATTCAAGGTTGGGAGTTTTAGAACGAGTGTACTTAACTCAAACAAGATGATAGACACATCTTTGAGATATCATTTTTCATGCCCAAAGGTAGGAAATAAGCTAACCTTTGAAAGCGGATACACTACCCTTCCACTCTAGGATGGGTTTATTTAGAAACTGATACTGGACTATTCTCTTTCTACTGTCGATTGTGGCATAGCAGGAATAAAGCCAATCCATGTCAAGAATGACATCAAAATCAGTCATCTCTAATTCGACTAAGTCTGCTGAAGTGACTTTCTAAAATATCATAATCAGGCAGTTCTTGTATACCTACTGGGCTATTATAGTTTTACCCACTGGGGTAGAGACTGAAACGGGCTTTGCTAGGATTTTGGGACTAATTCCAAAATTGCCTGCTATATAAAGAGTAATAAAAGACAAAGAAGCTCCTAGATCTAGCAAAGCGTAAACATGAACATGAAAGATCTGTAACATACCAATAACTACATCAGGAGAATTTTGCTGATCTTGTCGGGACTGAAGAGAATAGAGATGATTTGGGCATTGCCCACTAGTAGCACTGGTGGTGGCACCCTACTGATTTGAGCGACTGGACTGAATTGAGGAGTGATTCTATTAACCCTGAAGACCTGGATATGGACAGTCTCTGACTCTATGGCCTAGCTTGACACATCTGAAACAAATACCACTGCCAGCTCTACAAATACCCTGATGGTGCTTGCCATAAGTCTGGCAAAGAGGATAGGTGCGGGCACTACTAACACTGCCCTGGGACTTAAAGCCTGGCGCTCTATATTTGTTACCCTCTCTGAACTTAGGAACTGGAGCACTGGCTGAAGAAAGAGCAGGAACTGATGACTTAGGATGAAACTGAGAACGGTTTCCTCCTTCTGACTTAGGCTGATCAAAGTTGAAGCTACCTGTCTTCGCTCTCTTATTCTGCTTCTCTCTCATCTTAATCTTTTGCTCCTCTACCTTCTAAGCATGAGTTATGATCCTGTCTAAAGTCAATTCACTATTCAGCATGGCGGATATATACTCATTAATTACGCTATCATTCACTCCTAAAACAAACTTACTCATCCTTGCCTGCTATCTACAACCACATGAGGGGCATATCTAGATAATTGAGTAAAATTAAGAGAATACTCTTTCAATGTCATACTGACCTTCCTGAGGTTGATGAATTCTATCACCTTAGCTTCTCTAAGATCTAGGAGAAAGAATCTATCAAGGAACGTTGAACAAACTCCTTCCATTCAATTGACCCTGCATTGTCTGCCTTCTCTGACATCCACTGCTTGAACTAAGTGTGAGCAACATCCTGCAACTAATATGCAGCTATGTATGTAACCTTCTGCACCTGATCTTAGAATTCCTGAGGGTCCTCATCTATCTTAGACCCGAGAAAGGATGGAGTATTCATTCGAATAAAGTCCCGAATCCTAGCTGAGTATGAATTAGCCACTGGGTTGGATGGAATAACTATTGGCCATTCATTTTGAGCGGCAACTTACTGAGCAAGAGTAGTGAATGCGGCCCTGGACTCCGCATAGAAACATGATCACCCCAAGGATCTTCGAGATAAAGGGCTGACTGATTTTCGTTTCTTCTTTTAGGAGGCATGTTCTATAGAAAAAAGGGAGAAATAGATTAGATTGAGATATTGACTTAAGATTATGCTCACTAGCACGACGTGAACACTGAAAGGGGGGAAACTATTCCTAACATATCTTATAGCCTCTTGCACATAAATGTGGCGCGCAATACACCCATGCACAAGACTCTACTAGATGCAACTTTTAGAATTCCTAGGACTCTATTGAACCTTTGGCTCTGATACCAAGTTTGTAACACCCCAAATCTAGTACCCGAAATGCTATACGATGTTCATGACCTCGAAGGACAATAAGCTAACCCATGACTGATATCTGTATCTGTATACTGCATAAAATACTTTATAATGCGGAAACATGAACTGAAAGGCCATAAGGTTCAATACTGAACATGGTCTGAATGATATAAAATCTGTGTGAGGTAATAGAATACCCAAAACAAAGCTGAACATACTGAAGTTTGAAACATGATAGTCTGAAAGCCTCTAACTGACTGAACTGCCTGAGTAAGAAGCTGATGGGACATGTCCCCAACTAACTCCAACTAATAAACTAATTAATAAGATAATAGGGAATAATTATGTCCTCGAATGATGAGGACACATTTCTAACTCTGACTTCTGAAACTAGAATCTACTGCTGATCAGGAGCTCATGTCTCTGAACCTATAGTATAAGAAACCATAGCGCAAATGCATCAATACTTTGAATGTACTGGTATGTATGTGAGGTATGCTGAATACATGGGGTTCATATGCATAAACAATAATAATAACTGACTAACTATCATGAGCGTGAGAATACATGCATGGGACATAACAACTGAAACTAATACTGTGATGACATGATTATTGAATTTGAATGTAACTGATAACATGAGTGACTGTATCTAACAGTCCTAAATCTGATGGAACTATCTAAGTTCCATGCTGTGTCTGAGTTGACTGTATCTAACAGTCCTAAATTCGAAAGAACTATCTAAGTTCTTTTACTGAGACTGATACTTAGACTGTGGGAGTTATTTATCTAACCGAAATGCCCCAAATGATGCATTATAGCCAAATTGAGGTCCAATCTATGCCCTGATTGGATGGGTGTCAATACCGCGCCACTGGTAAGGACAATATATGAGTAACCCTCATATAACAGGTAACTTTAGAGAGAATGGTGGGAACCCTTCTATAACAGGTTAAGCCACCTTATCTACCCTCATATAGCAGGCTATGATGTCTCAACCTATGCTGGCTACATAGTTTGGGAATGAAAGGATTTCTTCTAAGAATCACACCCTCATATACTAGGTGAGTTCCTATCCTTGGGTTCACTCGGTGCTAATTTCTACTCCCATCTGAATAGAGACTGAACATAATTTACTAAACTTAACATGGATTGAGTTACTGAATTCCGTTGACTGATGAAATATTGCTGATATCTGACAACTGATTGAGTTCATAAGATCATGGAGATTTCCTGATTCATAAGACTGTCTGAAGTCTAAGGATTCATAGCTTGACTGAGAGTATCGCCCTCCACTTGTATTTATTTCAAGTCTCAAGTTCAGAAACATGACATGGCTCTAGGTACACAACTAATATTTTGGGTACAAGTACCCCCAGGACTCGATGGAAGGAAAACTAACCAAGCATAACTTACTTGAACACATAACTAACATTATAATCCATAATACATTTATAGACGAATTTCACCAAAATATATGATAAGCATAACTTGTACATACATGGGGATTTCATGATTCCATACTAGTTGGGCATTGTTCCTTTATCTAGGAATTTAATCAAACACATGGTAGGCATAGCACATGTAGACAACATTATACAACAAGTAATCATCATGATTCATCTCTAATTTCATCATCTAGTGTTTATTCATAGGTTCACATGAATATACATCTATACAAATCAATTCCACATAAAATTGATCACCCAACATGTATTTGAATTCAATTGATCATTATCAACATAACAAAACAAACCCAATATGAAATTTATAAAGAAATCCATAAACTTAAACTTAGAAAAGAGATTCTTGGGCTTCATGGATGAAAGGAGTCCATGAATGAACACTATACATACCTTAGTTCGTGATTTTGTGAAGATTGAAGGAAGAAATTCTTGATTCTGAATCTTCTATGAAAAGCCCTAGGTTGCTCTTGAGAGGTTTTTGATAGAAGAGAGTGTATTTTGGGTGAAAAGTGGCTGAATCACGTGTTAAAGGGCTTAAATAGGGGTGGAAAATTGATCCTTTTAACCCTAGACACATCTTGTAATTTCAGTAAGAATTTCCCAAATTGAACCCCTAGCGCGACGCGGTGCTATCGTGCCATGTCACTGAAATTTGAAAATTGGGAAATAGAGGGATGGCACGATGCAGAGCCATCGCGTTGCCCCTTCTTTTACAACCTAGAATTTTGGCGCGATGCAGAGGAAATCTCGCTAAGACACTGGAAAAGGATAATTCTAAATTTGGGCCCTAGCGCAATGTTCCATAATCGAGGACCCCTACTGGAGTTTGACAAATTCCATTTCCTCTTGTGGTGCGGTGTGCCACTGACTAATATGACGTTATTTTATGACAAGAACTTAAAATAGTCGTAACTTCTGACCTGGTTATCGGATTTGGGTGAATCTTATATCAATGGAAAGATTATTGAATTTCCCACATGAAAAAAAGTGAAAATCTTGGAAATTCCTCATATAATAACCATCATTTAATTTAGGAGATAATTTTAGACATTCTTGAGATGAAATTATCTAGGAAAAAGTATAGGGTATTACAATCACATATAAAGAAACAAAACACTAGAAAGGACCATAAGTATATAATATACCATATACAAGTAGAAAAGGAAAGGACAATATACATACAAGATCATGTCCTGATTTAGGAGTTATCCTTAATGTTAGAGGCTTCGTAGACAGTGATGGGTTGTTGTTTTGTATTTTGTTCTTAAAATTTTGTATATTACTTCATGTCAGATGTTCAACCTTTTATTTTATGGGTTATTTCTTCAACTTTATTTTTAACTATGCTTATGACATAACGCTAAGGGGTCATCTTAGGCCTTCATGGGTTTGGGATGCCCGTCACGATAGGGTGAGGGGCTTTTGGTCTTTTTACCCCTTACACACCTTTTAAACATTTGGATGAACCTTTATTTTTAGTTATCAAAGATCAAACACTTTACTCTTTTTCTTTAATATTAAAACCAAGAATCTCTAAGGGTTTTGCAAGAAATCACTACTCCGGGCTCTAAACTTTGAATTCCTTTTATTTTTTTCTAATTTAAGGCACGTTTCTCATTCCTTAACTTGGATTTTATATTTTGGAATTTATTTAATCATTATTTATGTGATTTAAATTAATGGGTTTAAAATTAGGTTGAGAGATTTTGATGACTGTTACTTGAATTGCTTTTTCCATATTTTAAATGGATTATTCATGCTTTAATTGATGATTTTGGGACTGAATTAGTTCATTAAGATAATGTTTGGCATGAGGGACATGGGTTTCCCAAAATTACTGGATTTTGGCTTGGTAATGGCATTAAACTCAATCCACCTTGTCAACTTACTTTTGAATATGGATATTTGCATAATATAACTCATCTATGAGAATATTGAAATACATTAATGGATAGATAGATAAAAATGATTTTGGAAGGCCCTTGGTGGCCATGGTTTTGGATTTTAAATAGAACTTGGGATTCAAATGGTTAATTGGACTGGTTTGGCATAATTGAATTAGCTTGAAAGCATATTGGTACAATGATACCAAGTTGGTAATGACTTGATGTAAGACTCATGGGTTAATGGTTGGATTATGTGCATACTATTTTAATTTGGGCTTAAAGAGAATTGTGTAGCTCACCATGAAGGTGTAAACCAAGGGGACTAATAATGAAAATTATGTTTGCCTGAGTGAGAGGCTATATGACCATGTGTCTGAATACATATTATATATTGGATGGTTATCACCTTGGTCTCTTTATCCTCTCAGTATACATGTCTAACACGCCCTAGGGCCTTTTCAATAGGGGGAGCCAGACCCATATAGCCCTGAGTACTTTTAGATGGAGCGATCTACATAATTCAGGCTAATGTTTTAAACCTTCATGTTAATGGACCCCTATCCCTATCCCGACACCCTATATATATATGTTGTACATACAGTTTTGACTGATTTTTGGCAATGGCATTATTTTATCCCTTTTACCTGAGTTATATACCAGTGTCGCCCCACTGACCATCCTTGGATATTGCATTATGTTATGATGTAGGGTTTGAGGGTTTTTCTGTTACTTCTATGCAACATTAGGTGGTGTGGTACATCTAGTTATTTGCTATGATGGTGAGCCTCCATGTCTCGAAAGGCCCAACTATTTTATTGGTTTTATTAGTTCTTTTGTATTCTTTTTGTCATAGTTGTGGGCATGTCTTGATTTAGTTAGTATTTTTGGTTTAGAGGCTTTTTGGGACAAGTATTGAGTTGGTTATTATTTTGATTCTTAGAAATTATTTTGGTTTATCTATCCTTCTTATTATTATTTTGGTTAGCTTTTGCTATGTTTATTTATTATGCTCTGGAGGTTAGGCAAAGAGGGTGGTCTTCATCCCATAGTGTGCTTGAGTTACCATCACGAGTAGTCCATGATTCAGGTCATGAAAATCTTGGTATCCAAGCATAATTTAGGGTCGTTAGGTGTCCACAAAGCCGTGTCGAGTAGAGTCCCTTTTATGGGTGTGTAGAATGCCCATAGAGTCTATAGAGTCTAGTTATCCTAAAATCTTCTCTAAATCTTGGCTTACTCATTTTCAAATCATGCCTTCCCAAAGATCTGATGGTTAGAAACTCTATTTGAACCTCTATCCCATTTTTGGAAAATATGGAGGGAATTCACCCTACTTAGGCAGTGCAGACCCAATCTTGGGTTCCTGCTCCTGACTGTATGCTTCATGTGGGGTTTGACCAGTCCCTAATTGTCCTCTTTGAGCTTCTTGTGATGATGATACTTATGCTTAATCGCCCTAGAGAGATGTCTCTAATGTGGAGTTCTGTCAGTCTATTCATATGCTTGCTCAAATAATGGCCTCATAATCTCGACAATCTGATCATATTGGTTTTATTGTTGGTTCATCTGATGTTACCTGAGTTGGCTAGTTTATGAGGTTGAATCCCTCAATCTTTACCAAATATAATGTTGAGGAGGATCCTTAAAGGTTTATTAATGAGATAGGGAAGATTTTTTGGGTGATGCATGCTACTGATTATGAAGGTGTAGAGTTTGTTGTATATTAGTTAAAGGATATGGCTTACCAGTGGTATAAGGAGTGGCAATCAATGAGGGGTAATGATGTTGAGTCGATGGTGTGGGATAATTTTTTGGGTTCCTTTCTTAATCACTTCTTTCCTTAGAAGTTAAGGGAGGGAAAGGCTGAAGAGTTTGTGAACTTAAAGTAGGGTAAGATGAGTGTTAAGGGGTATGCCTGAAAGTTCCAGCAACTGCCTCATTATGCTCCAGAGTTGGTATCCAATATAAGGTCTAGGATGAGGAAGTTTGGTCCTGGTTTGTCCCATGATTTGATATAAAATATAAGGCTGCCATATTGAATAATGATATGGACATCTCTAGGGTGGTGGTCTATATGCAGTAAGTGAAAGATGTGAAAAAGAAGTAGGTATGAATGGGAGAGAGGCAGAAAAAGAAATTTAGGCACTCAAAGTAGGGCACAAGTCAGCAAAACAGTGGGAGGAATGGTAGATAGTAAAACAAGAAGAAATGGTGAAATTCCTATTTGACAGCTAGTTCTCCTTATCCTAAGACTTTAGGTGATTGTTATTTTCAAGCTAGCAGTGGTCCTAAGGTATAGGGTGTCCAATCTCAGTTTAGTAAAGCTCAGTCATCCCCACCTTATCCTACTTGTCTATTTTACGGACAACTTCACTGTGGCTATTGTGAAAAGGGAAGGAACTTGTGTTTCAATTGTGGTCAGCGTAGTCATATACAACAAAATTGTCCTATAGCTAAAGTGTGTACTGGAGCTAATAAGGTCCTGGTTTCCACTCCTTCAGCTCCTATAGCTAAGGAGCTACTTCAGCTACCAACAATGGTTGGAATTTCCTCTATGCATCTTTATATGTTGCCACTAGTATGTTACAACTCTTTTCCGGTGATATGTATTATTTTCTTGATCCAGGTTTTACCCTATCTTATGTGACCCCTTATGAGGCTGTACACTTTGGTTTGGGTCCTAAAAATAATTTTGACCCTTTTTTTATTTCTACTCCGATGGGTGAGTCTATTGTTGCTAGAAAAATCTATAAGGGTTATGTGGTGTCTATTCTTCATAGGGAGACATTGGTGAATTTGATAGAACTTTACATGATGGATTTGATGTAATTTAAGGATGGACTAGCTTCATTTGTGCTATGCTTATCTGGGTCGTAGGGCCTTAAAGGTCAATTTTTATTTTCCTAATGAGCCGATGATTAGGTTTATTTCTTATCTTAGAGCTCAAAAGTTAATTTCCAAAGGGTGTCTGTACCATTTAGTTCAGGTTAAGGATTCTAGGTCTAAAAAACCCTCTTTGTAATCTTTCCCTATGGTTAATGATTTCTTGAAGTGTTTTTTGATGATCTTCCTGGAATTCCTCCCAATAGAAAAATAGATTTCAGGATTGATCTTCTATCGGATACCCATCACATATCCATTCTTATAGGATGGCCCTGAGTAAATTAACTGAGCGAAAAGAGCAGTTAAAAGATATTTTTATAAGGGTTTCATTCGTCCTAGTGTTTCTCCATGGGGTACTCCTGTACTTTTCGTATAAAAGAAAGATGGGTCTCTCAGGATGTTTATAGACTATCATTAATTGAATAAGGTTACAGTAAATAATAAGTATCCTCTTCCTTGGATTGATGTCTGTTAGATTAGCTTTAAGGTGCCAGGTACTTCTCTAATATTGATCTTTGTTCAGGCTATTATCAGCAAAAAATTAGGGAGATTGATATTCCCAAGACTGCTTTTTGGACCTGGTATGGACATTACGAGTTCTTGGTTATGTCATTTAGGTTGATTAGTGCTTTGACTGCTTTTATAAATCGGATGTTTAGGTAGTTTCTGGATTTGTTTGTTATAGTCTCAATGACGACATCTTGGTGTACTCTAAAAGTGAGAAGGGTTATGTCAATCACCTCTGAATTGTGTTACAGACCTTTAAGGATGAGAAGTTGTATGTAAAATTTTCTAAGTATGAATTTTGGCTTAGTGATGTGACTTTTTTTAGGCATATTATTTCTAGTGAGGGAATCAAGGTAGATCCGCAGAAAGTTGAGGTAGTTAAGAAGTGGCCTAGACTTACAAGTACAATCGACATTTGGAGTTTCTTGGGCTTGGTTGGGTATTATAGGAGGTTTGTGGAAAGCTTCTCATCTATTACTAATGTTCTAACAAGGTTGACACAGAGAAAGGTTAAATTTTTTTGGTCCAATACTTGTGAGGGTAGTTTTGAGAAGTTGGAGGACCAGTTGAATTTTGCGTGTGTTTTGGCCCTACCCGAGGGTACTAAGGCTTTAGTGATACGTCTCGTATGGGACTGAGTTATGTTTTGATGCAGCATGGTAAGGTTGTAGCCTATGCTTCTAGGTAACTTAAGGCTCATGAGAGGAACTACCCGACTTATGACTTAGAGTTGGAGGTTGTGGTCTTTGCTTTGAAAATTTGGTTTCCTTATTTGGATAGGTTTCCTGTGGATATCTATTCAGACCATAAAATCTTGTAGTATGTGTTCACATAGAAGGAATTGCAGTTTGTGTTTACTTAAGGATTACAACATAAGGCTTAACTAACATCCAGGTAAAGATAATGTTGTTGTTGATACTCTTAGCAGGATTTCTATCGGAAGTTTATCTCATATGGATAAGGAGAAACGATGATTGGTGAAGGATATTCATATGTTCACTAACTTGGGAGTTTGTATTTTATACTTTGAGGATGGGGGAGTGATTGTTCAAAAAGTGGTTAAATCATACTTTAAGGATGAGGGAGTGATTGTTCAAAAAATGGTTAAATCATCTCTTGGTGCTGAGGTAAAGGGGAAGCAATCTTTAGATCCCATACTTATGCATATTAAAGATGATGTAGGTCAGCAAAAGGTTATTCCCTTTGAGATTGGGGGAGATAGAATTCTGAGGTATCAAGGACGGTTGTGTGTTCCTGATGTTGATAGGCTATAAGAAAGAAATTTGGCTGAGGCTCATGAGTCTAAATATACAGTTCATATGGGTTCAACTAAAATGTATCATGACTTGAAGGAAATCTATTGGTGGAATAATATGAAGAAGAATATGGCAAATTTTATGTCTAAGTGTATGGTTTGCCAGCAAGTCAAGGTTGAACATTTGAGGTCTAGTGGCATGTCCCAAGAGATAGAATCACCTATGTGAAAGTGGGAGATGATCAATATGGGTTGCATTATGGGTCTTCCACGATTTTGTAATTAGTATGATTTTATTTGGGTCATATTGGATAGAATGACCAGCCTGCTCACTTTGTGCCTGTGAAAACTAACTACTCATGAAATGATTATGCTAAGTAGTTCATTCAGGAGATAGTTAAGTTGCATGGAATACCGGTGTCCATCATTTCAAACTGAGGTATGCAGTTCTCATCCTTTTTTTGGCATTTATTTCAAAAAGGTATAGGTACTCAGGTGAACCTTAGCACTACTTTCTACCTTTAGATGGATGGACAAGTGGAACAAACTATTCAAACCTTGGAGGATATGCTAAGGGCCTATGTGATTGACTTTAAGGGTAGTTGGGTTGATCATTTTGCCTCTTATTGAGTTTTCTTACAATAATAACTATCATTCTTACATTCAAATGGCTCCTTTTGAGGCTCTTTATAGTAGAGGGTGTAGGTCTTCTATTGGATTATTTGAATTGGCTGAGACTAGGTTGTTTGGTTCTGATTTGGTTCACCGATCCATGGAAAAGGTAAAGATAATTAGAGAAAGACTTAAAAATGCTCAAAGTCACCAAAAGTCTTATACGGATGTGAGGAAAAGTGAGTTGGAGTTTGAAGTAAGTGATTAGGTATTCTTGAAGGGTTTCCTAGGAAATAAGTCATGAGATTTTGTAAGAAGGGGAAGCTCAGGCCCCATTACATTAGTCCATATTAGATTTTAAGAAGAATAGGGAATGTCTCTTATGAATTAGATTTACTAGCAAGTTTGGCCTCTATTCATTATGTATTCCATGTGTCTCTGCTAAAAAATATGTGAGTGACCCTTTTATGATAATGCCTATTGAGGTTTTTGGTGTTACGGACTCATTGTCTTATGAGGAAGTCCTGATTGAGATATTAGATAGGTAAATTCATAGATTGACGACAAAGAAGGTAGCTTCGGTGGATGCCCTTTGGATAAATCAAAAGGTGAAGAAGCTACATGGAAAGTTAAGAAAGATAGGAGATCCAAGTACCCGTTCTTGTTCCCTGTATTGGATGAAAGTGCGTAAGGTATGAGTTTCAGTTTCCTTTTTATTACTTTTTTAGATTTGTCTTTGGTATCCACTGTATTCTTGTTGTTATCATGCTGAAGATGGCCTAGCTCCTTATTCAGGGACTAATGATCCAAAGTGGGAGATAATTTAAGACCTCATAAAATTTGACTATTTTATTTTTGACCCTTCCACGTGCGTAATGTCGATTTTTGACTTTAACTATGTTTAGGGGGTGTTAAAAAGGTGTTTTGGGAAAGTTTTAAATTTTTTGGAAGGGGTTCGAGGCTTTTTTGAGACTCCAAGACAGTAAGCCTCTGCGATAGTGGAGTTCCATGCCACTAAGACTCTGCGATAAGGACGTGGCACAGAGGTTAAGCTCCGCGATAGCAGCATGCCACACTGCTATGTTAAATTCATTTAGTTTTTTTTTTTTCACTTGGGGTGAGAAGTTTTTGGTCTCTTTACCCCTTACTCGACTTTTAAACAGTTGGATTACCCTTTTCCTTTAGTTATCAAAGATCAAACACTTTTCATTTGTTCCTTAGCATCAAAACCAACAAACTCCAAGGGTTTTGAAAGAAATCACTACTCTGGACTCTGAATTTGAATTCCTTTCAATCTCTTCTATATTTAAGGCATGCTTCTCATTCTTTAACTTGGACTTTACAGCGTGGCATTTATTAATCATTATTCATGTGATTTAAATTGATGGATTTGTAATTGGGTTGAGGGATTTTGATGGTTATTACTTGAATTTATTTTCCCCTGTTTTAAATAGATTATTCATACTTTAATTGATGGTTTTTGGGACTGAATTGGTGCATTATGATAATGTTTGGAATGAGGGACATAGGTCTCCCCAGATTGATGGATTTTGGCTTGGTAATGGCATTAACCTCAACCCACCTTGTAAACTTGATTTTGAATATGGATATTTGCATAATTTAACTCATTTCTTAGAACATTCCATTGCATGAAAAGATCTTGGAAGGCCCTTGGTGGCCATGGTTTTGGATTTTAAATGGAACTTAGGAGTCAAATGGTTAATTGGAATGGTTTGACATAATTGAATTAGCTTGCAAGCATATTAGTAAGACGATACCAAGTTAGTAAGTGCCTTGATATAAGACACTTGGGTTGATGGTTGAAATATGTGCAAACTATTTTAATTTAGGCTTAAAGAGAATTATGTAGCTCACCGTGAAGGTGTAGTCCCAGGGGGACTAACACTGGAAACCATGTTTGTCAGCGTGGGGATCTATATGACCATGTATCTGGATACACATTATTTATTGGATGGATATTTCATTGGTCTCTTTAACCTTTTCTCAGTAAATGCATCTAACATGCACTAAGGCCCTTTCGGCAGGGGGAGTCAGACCCATATAGCCTGTGGGTGCCTTTAGGATGAAGCAAACTACACAATTCAGGCTAATATTTTAAATTGTCTTATCAATGGACCCCTGTACCTATCCCGACATTCTATATATGTATATAAATGTTGTGCATGGGGGTTTGATTGGTTTTGGAAATGACATTATTTTATCCCTTTCTTTGAGTTACATGTTAGTGCTCGCCCCACTTACCATCCTCAGATATTTTATCATTTCATGGTGTAGGGTATGAGGGTTTTTCTGTTACTCCTTGCAACATTAGGTGGTGTGGTACGTCTATTGATTTGCTGTAAAGTGTTTAGCCTCCATCTTCCTAAAGACCCGATCATTTCATTGGTTTCATTATTGTCTTAGGATTTCTTTTGGATTTATTTTGTCATAGTCAGGGGCATGTCCTGACTTATCTGGTATTTCTTCTTTAGTAGCTTTTGTGGATTAGTATTCGGTTGGTTGTTATTTGATTCTTAGAATTTGTTTTGGTTTATCTATCCTTCTTATTATTATTTTGGTTGTCTTCCTCTGTGTTCATTTATTATACTCTAGAGTTAGGATAAGGGGGTGGTCTCCAGCCCATAGTAGTCTTGAGATACCCATTACGACTAGGCCCTAGTTTGAGTCATTATAAAGAGAATGCATGTTTTATTTTGAATATTTATGTTATATTTGTATTATAAAATTTGGGTCAATAGACGAGGCTTACTAGTACATGTGGTTTGTACTGATGCTTCTCTTGCTATACCCTTTTCAGGGTATAGTCTTTTGAGGAATTAGTTTCAGTTTCTTAGCTATTGTGGTAGTGATCCCTCAGTAGCTCCCATTTTTCTCTCTCTAATAATGGAAGTTGTGTCTAATTTTGAATTTCCTTTGCAATTTTAGTGCATACTTAGTGTAGATCCTAGGGTATCTATAACTCCATATTGTTTGCAAGGGTAGTCTGTAGTAAAGTTGGTTCTATTATTTAAAGTAAAGACTTTTGCTTATGTTCTTACAGATATGGTAAGGGGTTCTCCTATCTACGTAATTTAAAATAGGTGCCCTCACTATATGGTAGTTGGATCATGACATGGTATCAGGGCCTAGGTTACCATTCTCCTAGTATAAGAGCAAGTGTCGAGAAGAGTCTTCCGAATTGGTATGTTTATGTCCAAATCTAATCTTCGAGATGCTATATGGCATTTTTGGAAATGATTTCACTTCTTTGGTTGTGTGGTTGATGTATAAGTTGAGTCCAATTGGTATCTCAACTAGGCAAACAAATGCTACTTGACTCTGTTTGAAAGGATATAAACAACACACATTGGAATAGGGAAGGTTCCAATTGGTATCTGGCTATAATGGCTATGTAGAACATACTATTACCCACTTAGTGTTATCCCAGGCACAATTAGAATTTCTTATTGAGATATGAACAAATGATTATTGATTGTGACATTTCATGATTTCATGTGTTGTGATTGTAGTTATTTGATTTACTTCAGTCTATGCTATGTAAATGTCGTGAGTTGCCATGTGCTTTGTGGTATTAGGTAAAACTTTGACTATCACTGTACTATTAGTTGATTAATATAAATTTTTAAACTGGTGCGTAAGGTTTGGGGAGTTGGGTACTCATGTGAAACCATACCAGTTTGAATAATTTTGAAAAGGTTCAACTATATGGAGTCTGACTTGTTGTTTTTGAAAAATTGGGAATCAGTGCTAGCCTAGTCAAACACATAGAATTTGTGTGGTTGTTTTGTTGTTGACAAGGCTAAATTGCATGCCATGTAAATAAGGTTTGAGTCCGCAATAGCAATGGTAATTTAAAAATGAATTTCTTTTCTAATTATGTTTTCTCAAAACTTTTTGTGTAAAAAATGGTGTTAGTGGTCTTTTATAAAGCGACCAAACTCATTTCTGGGAAATTAACAAGGTTAAAGCATCTCCAGGTTTGCATTATAGGTATTAAGAAGTTTTTTTTTGGGGGGGGGGGGAGGGGGGAAAGGTGTACATAGAGGAAAATAGTAATCTAGACTGCCACTGTTTGTGCTGCTATAGTGACATGAGGTTGCATCTATAGGTTTGCATTATATGTATTTTGTCGTAGCAAGAATTATATCAAACGTAGTTCAGACATATCATTCTTTGCTTATTTTTTCTATTTTTTTTATTTTTCTTTCTCCTTTTTGGACTCTGACTTTTTTTTTACTTTTCATTTTTGAGGTTTTTTTAATCTGACTCTTTCTATTTCTTGACACTTATTTTTTACATTTTTTTACTTTTCAGACTCTATTTTGATTGCAAAAGAGGGACAGAAAAGAAAATAAAAATAAATCTCAAAAGAGATAACAAAGGATGACACAATATTTGGATAGCAGAATGAAATATCTTCATCATATCAATCCTTACAAATGCAAGTACATAACATGCAATCTGAGAGTGGAACTTGATAATCATACACATCTTTTCTACATTGATCCTGACTAAGCACGCGCACATGTTCACTTGTGTGTATTTTTCTCACAATGGATGACTTATTCCCTTTTGGAGCTAACTTCTTTTTGCTTCTCTTAACAGTGGAGATTACATATCCTCTGAGTGATCCCCTTCAAAATACTTGAGATGGACCTTCTTATTGAAAACCAAGTCATTTTTTATTCACAAAGTGATTTTCTCAATATATTCAAGTGAGGTTGTAACTAGAACCTCAATCATCTCAACACTTCACTTATTTGCTTATATGTTTTTTTTTTCAATTCTAACTTCTTGGTTATATGTTTTCAGGATTGGATTGGGTTTTATGATCTGGCTGAAAATTTAACATGCATATCATATCACTAGAACCAACATAAAATATATTGTCTAAAGAAAATAAATAAACAACGTATATTAAAAATAAAAGGTAAAAAGGACACTACATTTTGTTGAAAAGGAAGAATAAAACAATAAAAGAGTTTGAATATGAATGACAAAGAAATAAGACAAGACAGACTCCAAACTACAACCCTAAAATAATTTGGATAATAGAAAGAAAAACAAAATAAAATACCAAGAATCTTTCCTAGTAAGGAGAGAAGTGACTTATCAATTATTGAGCTTGACATCTTAGTCATTGGTTTGCACATCAACATGACTAGAGCTTTCACCACTGTCAATGTTCTGCACCATAATTGATTTATCTTAAATCATCATTTATATTTCTCTTTTCAAAGCTCGACAATCTTCAGTACTGTGACCCCAAATATCAGAATGATATGCAAATCCTACATTAGGATTAAAATTTCTTGAATGTGGGTCAGGACTGTACCCATAAAGAGAAGTAATCATGCCCAACTATTTTCATTTCTAAAAAAAATAGTATATGATTCTCTAATTGGTGTGAAACTATTTCCTGGATTCTTCATCTTTTAATTGTTTATCTTAGATCGAAAATTGCATCTAGAGGGTCTTTGGTATGTTTGTGGAGGTGGAGAATGATTCTGAGGGGGTAGTACACACTATTGCAGGTAAAAAGGGTCTCGGGCATATGGTTGTGCATTATAAATAGGAAACCAAGGGAATGTATTGGAATATAATGGTTTTTAGGGAGGAACATAGTATCGTGGATGGTTATAAAGGTCTTGGATATAGATTTCGGAGTGAGATTGCACGTATGGATGATGTTGACCTCTTGAACTTTGTTGCAGTCCTGACACACAGTAACTGCACCCTCTTTTATTTTATTTTCTACTAAACTTCCCAAACCATTTTGAATTACCTGCGTTGTTTTTTTTCAAAACAGTTGGCTTATGATTTTTTCGAACTTAATTCCATTTTCTACCATTTTGCCAACTTTAGTGACCTCAGTAAACGTATTTCCAACAGTGGAAAGAAAATTATGGAAGTAGTCAGGTTCTTATGTCTGGAGAAAAATATCAATCATCTTAAACACCTTTATTGGTGGTTTAACTCTAGCAACTTACTCCCTCCATCTAACAACATATTCTCAAAGACTTTTGGTGGTATTTTTTCTTATGTTGGCAAGTGTGGTACGATCTGGCACTATATCGATATTATATTGGAATTGATTGACAAAATTTTGAGCCATACCATCCCAAGTATGTCAATGAGAGTTATCTTGATCAATAAATCATTCTAAAGCTATCTCCGCCAGACTCTTTTCGAAGTAAGCCATCAGCAATTTTTTTCCCTCTTGCTCCTCTTAGTTGATTGAAAAAACTTTTCAAATGAGTTCAAGGATCTTTGTGCCCCTCGTACTTGTGAAAATTGTGTGTTTTGAACCCTAGAGGCAAATGGACATCAGGAAAAATACATAAATCATTGTATGAAATTCTCTTTGCCCTCCTAGTCTTTGCATAATTCTCATATTTTGCTTTAGGCTTCTCACTTTCCTGGTCATCTCTTCTTGTCCCTCATTCTTAACCATCTTCTCAATCATGATAGAGAAACAGTGTTGATGAGCCAGATAATATAAGTATAGGGTTTAAAAGTCAATTTAGGAGGATAGAATTGATCATGATGTGGCTCACTGATAGGCTTCTGTATAGTCGATTGAGGGTCTGCATTAGTTGACACTACATGACTGAAAAGTAGGTTGTTTGTGAGAGATGAATTTGGAGGGCGCATGGTAGAGGTCCTATTTGTGCTAGACACATTAGTGTATTAGATGAATTCAGGTGGGTAAAGTGGATCACCAGTTTGGGATTGAGTGAAACTTGGATCATTCGTGTTCAAAAGTCTAGGGATTAAGGAAGATGGGGTTTGCCCATTCATCCAAGCTTGATACATTTTTGATATCTGTTGTTTCAATAATCTATTCTCTTTCATTAATACAAATGCTTGTGAAATTAATTAATTTTGGTCTTCATCATTGGTAGACTCTATACTATCTTTATGGTTCATCTCGCCTTTTCGTTGACCTGATATCGTATGGATGAGATGCTAGTTTAACCACAAACCAACCACCTTAATAATATTTTGAATCAGGTGATAATGAATGCGTCAGGGTTTAATATTTTCAAAAAAAATTCTTAAGAATACCACCAAACTCGATAAGGGTTTCCTACGTATCTCATTAAGGTGAGAATCAAGTATGCGTAGTTCATGAAAATCATAAAAACTAAATTTTATTTCCAAAAGTTTTTTTAAGGAAACAGTTATTAAAGTTGGAGGAAAAGATACTCTCTCCTGATTCACTAGCTGTCTAAAGTCGATCAAAAATTAAGTAAGCCTTACAAATAAATGTCAAAGAGCACTTAGGATGCACATGTTGGTCATTATAAAGAGGGACACCTATCCTAGACGAACTCAACCCCTGTGCCGAGTCTCGCGAAGTCAAATGCATATGATGCAAATATAGCAGAGCCTAATAGGGATAATCATGTATGAGTTTCAGTCCTACTAGGTTTAACCTAATGGAGATAGATGTCTAGACTGGCTTACCCGAGTGGACACTCGATTCGGGAAGGGACAACTTGTTTGGTAGCAGTGCTTTTTCTTCTTCGTTGTTGGTTCAAATACCTCCTAAAATGTGTGACTAATAATCCTTCACTGGGTTCCTTGATACTTCGGCTATCTTTAGAAGAAGATAGGATGCATACTCTGCATTCCTTCTATCTTATATTTCAGAGACTCAGAAGAGGTATGCAAGATAAGACAAATTTATGACACAATTCAACAATATGAAAGTGATAAATGAGCGGCAATTAGCATATTAGGCCAACAAACACAATATCCAAATAATTAAAGTAAGTAAAAGTTAATATCAAAAGCACAAATTCTGGCTATTCCCCAGCAGAATCGCCAGAGATGTCATACCCCTTTTTCTGCTAGGGTAGAAGAGTTTTTCCAATTAAAGTGATGATTTTGAATAAGAATTATTTTATTTATAGATTCTTCACTTGGAATTGAGTTATGATATTCCAAGTCACCTTATTGAATCTCTAATCAAAAGAAAATGACTCTTTATTGGTCTGCGAAAACAGAAGATCGGGTAAGGAATTCTGTTGATCGAGGAAAAGGTATGAAGCACCCTTCGAGTCCCGTGGTTCTAGCATGGGCACTTTTATCAACTTATACTTAACTTAAACTATTTTAATAAAGTATGTTTGAAGGCCTTAATTCACTCATTTTTTATGTACTAAGAATATTTGTCTATACCTCTTGTGTAAGCTAATGAAAATTAATTTTAGGATGATCTTTGCCAAGATACATTATTGGATCCTTGAATTATTCTTAAATTTCTGAGAAAGATGTGTATGCTGCATTCTTAACTGAGACAAATATTTTAAGCGTGCCTAAAACTCATCTAGTGTTAAGGACATTTGTTTCGCCTCTTATAAACCCGAGACAATTTGCAACGAGTTTTGGATTTATCCGCAACTCGACTCGCTCCCTCACAAATGAGTTTCCCCTCTCTTTTCTTTTCTTTATTGCGACTGATTTTGAATAAATTGGTGTAACCCATCTCTCTTATCTTCACACTAGTTAACACTAAAAATGAGTCTAAGTCAAATTTCTTCTCTAATATATTTCCACGATCTATGTTACTTGATATACATATAAAATGTAATTACAATATTTAAATCAAACTTTCACAAATATAAAAAATACTACAAAACATTAAATACTAAAACCAAAATGAAAAAGAATTTTTAATTAAGAGAGATTTGTTGCTAATTTTTTTAACTTGATTAATCTAAAATCCATAACACAATAGTCAACTTTCATTTAAACTGTAATATGATACAATAGTCTTATTCCATTTTTAACCTCCTATAATACCATTACTAGTACATTAATTTCAATTAACTGTGATATAAATACACAAAATAATATAAAAAATAAGTTAGGCTAATAGTATTCACAAATGATCTAACTAAATTAAAAAGATAAGGGATATTCATCGGTCCTATTTTTTATCAACAATCATCTTAATCAACTCTCAAATTTCAAAACGAACAAATAAAATACACAACTTACAATAACGCCACGCAAAAAGTTAACTCTACATACTACACAATACATGAAAACACTCACAAATATTAATTCATACCTTAATTCACAATAAAATTAATAAAAGATCCAAAAGGAGCCTACGTAATAAGTCGACAGAAACTTGGACTAAGAACGTAACACTCAAACTCTATACCACAACCTTTAAAAATGCTTCTAGTTTGTTGTGTATGTAATTTCTTTTTCTTTTTTTTAAAGAAGAAGAAATTATTTTCCTCCACTTTTTTTTTATATCCATGTCTGCGTTTCTTACTTTTCATTTTTTCTACTTCTATTTTTGCTCTTAGTTTTCTAACTTTTCTCTCCTTTTTTTTTTCATCTTTCTCTTCCCTTTAATTTCTTTCAATCCTTTCTTCCTTTTTTGTAATTTTTCTCTCTTCTACGTTCTCTGTATGATAATTTTATAGGAATGTTTAGTGTGCAATAAAAATGTGCGCATGTGTGTGCTTTTTTAAATTTTTTGCATGCATGGAGATTTATGTAAACGCCGTGAAAGATAAGAAAACATACACATCTATGAAAGATTTTTAAAAAAATACCAACTTGACAAAAAACATGCACACATGCATATAAATTCTCAAATCACTATATCATACATGAAATCATATAAACAAAGTTATCTATGCTTTGATCCTCAATAAAACTTGCAAAAGTAATGGTACTGAGTTGGATAAGAGCCTGTGTGATGAAATAACTCGAGTATAGAAGAAAGAATGTCATTACTGAAAATTCAAACGAGAACCTGAACTCAACTCATTGCTTTTCTTCCTTTTTTTTTCACTTTCTAACTTTTTCTCCTTCCTTTCTATTTTTTCCCACCGTTTTTTTGTTTCTCCCTTCTATCCGTGTTATTTTCTTTGTGTTTTTCTGTCTGTTCTTTTCTTTGTGCATGTGTAAATATATATTGTGTGCATGGGAAGTTATTGTGTAGGGGAACGTGGGGAAGGGAATGGGGATAATGGGATGTACATGTTGGGGGAAAGTTTTTTTTTTTTTAGTTTCCCAAGTTATCCCCATAGCTGGCAACCGTGAGACTAATCCTTCGTTTCTACGGTCAGCGCACTAAGCGGTGGGGAACTAACCACAAAATTTTTCTATTCACCAGAGGTGGGGATCGAACCCCCAACCTCTTGCTTAAGGGGTGAGGTGTTGAACCACCACATCAACTCTTGTGGTTAGGTTGGGGGAAAGTTGATAGTTTTAGGATTTTCTTTTTTTTAAAATAAAAGATTAAAATAATAATAATAATAATAATAATAATAATAATAATAATAATAATAACAATGATAAAATATTTCCTAATCAATTTTTATGTTAAGAAAATATAAGAAAAAATTATCATTAGCTTAAATAAAATATAATTAAGAGAATAATAAAATTAATAGCTTATTTATAAAAATCTAAATTAAAAAAATATTTTTTTAAAATTTTTCTTATTAATTACAAAATAAATAAATAAAAATAAAATATATCCTAAAATGTAACTCTATTTTTGATTTTTTGATTTTTTTTAAATGAAACCTACTAAAATAACATAAGGGCTAACAATAATATTTTGGCGTAACTAAATATTTAACGTCAAAAATAGATTAAAGCTCGTGGAGGATCAAAAATTACGTGTCTATAACAATGTCACATTGTGTCTTGAGTTATGAGATATTTTATAAATCAAGGATTTTCAGACAACAAGTTATGCCCCATGGGCAAGAGTTGACACTACCACATTATGGTTTGATTTATGAGATGTTCTGTAACCTTTGGCTTAAAGGCACGACTTAGTCCAAGAACTTTCAAACAACAAGTCCCATGGAAAAAAGTTGACACTAATGCAACATGTCTTAATTATTAGATGTTCTATAATTTTTTTCCTTAGAGGGAAGACTTAGCTGACAGCAAGTTACGTCTCATGGACAAGAGTTGACACTACCATATATTTTTTTGGATTTATAAGATGTTCTATTAGTCTTGCCTCTATGACAAGACTTAACCCAAGTACCTCCTAAAAGAATAAGTTACGACTGATGGACATGTGCTGACATTACCACATTGTGTCTTGATTTATGAGATGTTCTATAACTCTTGCCTTGAGGCAAGATTTAAGAATTTTTAAACAAGTTATGCCCCACGAGCAAGACTTGAAAATTTCACATTGGGTCTTGATTTATGAGTTCTATAACTTTTGTCTTATAGACAAGACTTATCTCGAAGGACCTCCAAACAACAAGTCATGTCCTTAAATTTACTTTGACGTCAAATAAAGAAGATCCATTTGTGAATTATCCAATTTTCTATTAATTAGCAAAATATAATAGAAGTTGAGAAAAAACTCCAAAAAAAAGTGAAGAAAAAATAGAGAAAAGAAAAAAAATGTTAAGAAAAATGAAAAGTATAAAAAACAAAAAAAAGGAAAAAATAAAGATGAGAAATATAAAAATGACAAGAACAAAAAAATGTTTGAGAAAAATGATAAAAATGATAAAAACAAGAAATATAAGAAAAATAAAGGTTGAGAAAAATGAATTAAAAAAAAAAAGAGGCATGAATAAATAGAAAATATTTGAAAAAAAGAGAGTAAGAGAAAAATAAAGATTGAGAGAAATTAATTAAAACAAGAAAAAAAATCAAGAAAAATAAAAAGGTGAAAAAAAAAAAGAAATTGAATTAGAAGTAAAGCGACAAATGAACATGAAAAGTTTAAAAATATTTGAGATGTATAGGGGTAAAAATATACTTGTACTATACATAAAAGTGAAGGAAGGTTAGTCTTTAAACTCTTTTATTATAGGGAACAATAAATCAAAACCACCCACTATGGATGCTATTTCATGTAGTTTCCTCGATATTCAAAGTAAGTTTTATTTCAATTGAATATATAATAATTTTTAATAAAATGTTGTAATGAGATACTTAGCTTAAAGAGATGGTAACAGATTCTCCTATCTTGGTGGATTAGATTAGGTGCCACCACGATCCAGTACTATGGATCGTGACAGTTTACTATATATTTTAAGAATTCTTAATATTTTAGGTATTTAATTAAATAATAATTGAAGGAAAATAAGTAAAAAGATAATTTTTTTCTATTACAGAATTTTTTAATAAAACTAAAAAGTACAAATCAATTTTTTAAGGGTCTTCACACTTTTAATAGGTGTTTGCTCATGAAAATCAATTTTTTTGGAGTTGGAATTAGAGTTGGAGTTGAAGTTGGAGGTTGGAGTTGTATTTGATCATGAATATAAATTGGAGTTATTTTTGACTTTTTGTGAAAGAAGTAAAAGTGAAAAAATGTTAACTTATTTTTACTTTTTCAAATACAATTTCAAATTGTATTGAAATTCTTATGGCCAAATACTACAATTTTCAATATTTTTTTTTTAAAATTCTCATGGTCAAATATCCCCTTAATATATTGTAGATATAATATCTTTATAACATGACAGTGATCGAATTTTCGGCTCCAAATCTATATCTATACTATATTAAAACTGTGAAGGGCCTTAGAAATATCGTTTGAACTTTTTGCCCTTCATTAAAAGTTTTTTCTTTAGACAAAATCGTCTTTTCACTATTTTATCTAATATTTAAGAGTTGAAAACTAATTATCTAATATTTAAGAGTTGAAAACCAATTAAATACATTTATGGTAAAACTTTTTCTTACTAAAAGTAATCAGAATTAATAACCACTAATACTTTAAGATGGTAAGTTTATTTTGTAACGTGGCTTCTTTAGTTTATTATGAGAAACAATTCTCTTTAATAAGGTTTAGGACTCTTTGAGTTTTTCTTTGTTTAGGAGTTTTTCATCTACGACTTTTAAATTAAGGGAAGGAAAGAGCATGGAGAATGAGGTTTGCTATGATTTCTTCCTATCTGCATTCTGTCTTATACGTACATCGTTACCATAGTAAGTGTGTGATAACTTGAAATTTTTTACATAAGATGGTGACTACCGGTAGTAATAATTGCACAGCAAAGGAGAATTCAAGCTTTCAAAAAGATGAAACCCAGTTGCCGGAAGCAGATGCTACTCTCGAACACGCAAAAAGCTTACAGAAGATGCATGCGTAGCCATGATCATACTTTATCTGCAACTCATTGAAGAAAGACATGGATCAGAACACAAGAGATGGCTCATCTGATGTGTTTATAACAACCGATCGATCTCCTTGCTCGTGGTATTGATGTCCAACAAGTATCCCTTAACTTGTTATTAAAATAACTACGACTTGCCAACTCAACCAGAAAACTATCGGCATCATATTGATCATAGTGGATGATTTGGAAGGAAGGGCGATCACAAATTTTGTCTAGTTTGTCATTTTATTTTGTAAGTGTCCAAATAACTTTTGATTTGGTTGTTTGAATTGTACGTTTAATTGAAGCTGATTTTCTATGAACGTAGGTCATTTAGTTAGACAAAAAAATTTTTATATATGGGACATATATGTAGGGGAAAGTTGACATTGGCAAAAAACTTTTCTTATAGTTAATAAGTTTCGAAAATTTCGTTTAGTTCCCATAGTGTGTCCAAGTACAACATTGTAATTACATTTTATTGTTTGCTTGGTGTACGTCACCATTATTTTTGGTTGTTCTATTTGAGTTTGGTATGTTAGTTGAAGGGGTTGATAATAGAGTGGATGAATCAAATATGAGGATTGGTCCTTTTGTCTATATTGATCCATTTCTGACTTTACCGTGGTTTGGTATAAAATCAAGTGTTTTTTATGTTTCTATTAAATATAGCACTATTGAATTAGAGTTATTCTCATTGCCGCATATTTCCTAGAGATCAATAAAGTTGGAGGAAAACTATAAAATTTTAGGTTAAATTTCAAAGGAGGCAAAAAACATTAGGTGATGTTTTTCTATCCTGCCAAGTGAATTAATGTTTTCTCAATTTATATTGAAAATTATCTTGAGATTAAAGGCATAAATATTGCATCATAATTTTTGTAAGTTCGCTACATATTCTTATTTTTCTTCAGTGACGTCAGATGTTGAAAGATCACATCGTTACTAAGCTTTGAGCCGAGGGCCTATCGAAATCAATCTCTCTACCCTACAAAGGTAGTGATTATGTATGTATTCTACCCTCCACAGACACCATGTATGAGATTATATTAAAAATCACCGTGAGATTAACAGTATAACTGTTGAATCATAATTTTTGTAAGTTAGTCGAGGGTCTATCGAAAACAGTCCCTCCACCCTCTAAAGATAGTGATAAGGTATGTATTCTATCCTCTATATACTCAACATATGAAATTATATTGAAACTTATCTTGAGATTGAAGACATAACTATTAAATCATAATTTTTTAAGTTAACCGAGTGTATATGAAATTATATTGAAAATTATGTTGAGACTGAAAGCATAATTGTTGAATCATAATTTTTGTAAGTTAACCTAGGGTATGTTAAAAACAATCTCTCTACCTACAAAGATAGTGATAAGGTTTCTATTTAATCCTCCACAGACTCGACATATAAAATAATATTGCAATTATCTTGAGATTGAAGGCATAACTATTGAATCATAATTTCTTTAAGTTAGCCGAGTGATAAGGTATGTATTCTATTCTCCACGGACTCCACATATAAAATTATATTAAATATTATCTTGAAATTAAAGACATAACTATCGAATCATTATTTCTGTAAATTTATCACATATTTTTATTTTTCTTCAGTGATTTTTCAAACTATAATTGTAGTACCATGTTGAATAGCCCCATCAACAATAAGAGTTTTAATTATGATAAAGCAACCAAAGATACACAAGGTCACTGCACTGATAATTTCATCTATGAAAAGATATTATGAGAAATGCTTTGATCATGATCGAGCAGTCAAAGTGACAAAAAAGGCATACATCAATAGTTTTGTCTCTAAAGAGATATGTTGCAGCATTTATTTGTATCATTTAAGTGAATCTTACTTTTATTTGAATATCAATTTCTATTTAATTTCATATAATTTATTATCTTTGTACAATATTTATTTATATCATTTTCGTACCACAAATATGGTTCAACTTCATAAGTTTCTTTTAGCCTCTGACTGCAAGGGAAAGATGTATTACATGATAAACGTAAAAGTGATGATCCATCAACCACTTGAAACTTCTGGTGGTAAAATATAAATATGTTTACACTAAAATATATGTTTATGTTTACATTATTATATTAAAGTGTGAAGAATCTTTGAAAAGTAATTTAAACTTTTACATTCATTAAAAATCTCCACAATAGATAAAATCATTTAATTTTAAATAATCAAAGGTTACACGTGCGGGGCACGTGCGATTAAACTAGTATTCTTAAAAGTTTAATTAGTCTACATTAGTTACTTGATGAACAGGGGGGACTAATTTATCTAACATTCATAAGAAATGATAGATGCGTGGAATTGTACCTGCTTTGTGTTGATTCAGACAATTTCAGGCCTATATTGCGGGTTAAAGTTGTTGAAAGGTCTTCGGAATAAGATTCCACATCAGCCCTACCTTCAATAGTAGATGATATATTAATGGAATATGAGTGCATGGGTGGTCATGAATGGGATGAGTCTGAAGAATTTGAAGAAGAAGAGTATGAAGGAGGTGAGGAAAGGTGACCGGGACCACAAACAAGACACTCTTTCTCAGATGGCATCAGTTTTCATGTAGGACAAACATTCAAGGACAATAAAATGTTAAAGCTTTTCTTGAAGAAGGCGTTGGTGAAAAAGTCTTTCAATTACACAATGGAGAAGACTTGTAAGAAATATTACAAGGTGAGGTGTGTAGATCCTACCTGTCAGTGAATGGCACGCAGGTACGAACAGAGCATCGAGTAGGTTTCAAATCTACAAGTACATAGGTGAGCATAGTTGTGACATTTAATATGTCATGAGAAAGAACAAGAATGTCATCGTGGGTATCATTCCCTCACTTTGTTTGAATTTTTTCATCGATAACAAAGGTCCAAACCCGAGAGAGATTGAGAGAATCGTATTCAGGGAGCTACATTACAAGCCGGCTATTTGAAGTGTTGGATGGAAGACGTCATTGTGAAGAACATAGTTTGAGGAACACCCAAGCATAGATATGTAGTTCTTCTCACTTTTTCATATGCTTTAACGGCCTTAATCCCGAGTCTATAAATTCCCTCATGGTTGAGGAGGAGTCAGGCATGTTTATGTACTACTTTATGGCGTTTGGGGAATCCATTCGTGGATATGAACACATAAAAAAGGTCATTTCTATTGATGGAACGCATTTGTACAACAAGTATGAGGGTATGTTGTTGTCCACTATTGCATAAGAAATAAAAAACGTATCTATCCCTTATCGTATTGTGTAGTGGACAAGGAGAATGATATATTATGGGGCTTCTTCTCTGAGAAGCTTAAGTTTGTTATCGTCGACGAACTATAATTGTGCGTCATCTCCGACAGACACGTAAGCATAGCCAATGGCCTCGCAAAACATTGTCCACTTGCACATTATGGTGTTTGTATAAGGCATATTGATGAAAATATTCAAAAGAATCACCATTATGGAGATTATATCCCTGTGTACTACCATGTGGCTAATGTGCCTTGAAAACATGGAACATTCGATGCTTAAAACAAGGAATTTATGCTTGGACTTAGGTTAGTTTGGTAGATATGATGTCGTTTGTTGCATGGTTGCATGGAAATCAGGTAGAAAGTGACTTGAGTTTAAAATATTGAAGAAAAGTCTAAAAAGTATGATATGCTGGTGAGGATATGAGTCGTTAAGACATCATACGACTCATAGCCCAACTCATAAAGATTACGGTGGCTAAGTCTAAGTTGGAGGAGCTGACTCATAAGAAGTGAATACGAGTCATAGAAGGCAATCGTAAAGAGAATAGTAAGCTGTGTTAAAGTCCAGAAGTGAAGTCATAGAAGACTACGAGTGGTAAGTTCTAACTATGACTAGCAGTGAGTAATCGTAAAGAGACTAATATGCAAATTCCTATAGTTTAAGGCACAAGTGACAACGAGTGAAGACCATGAGTCGTAAGGAATGTCTACGACTTGTGGTGAGGAATCATAATAACAATAGAAGTCTGGAGCTGGGAAGATAAAATTGCACTGGAATACCAACAACTAGCAAACATACGACTTATAAAGAGACCTTACGAGTCGTAATGATTGCCGACTTAATTTTTATATTTCATTTTTATTAGGATTCCCTTATTATTTTGAGATACTATAAATACCTTAGGGTTATTCTTTTATTAAGTTACGTACTTTTACATTACTTCTGTCGCTTTTAGCATACTTTGATCATTGAGATTTTGGGTTCGCATTCAATTGGAGACTTTGGATCTTTATTCTTTCATTACTGTGCAATTAATTACATGTGTTCTTCTTTGATTTTCATGGATTGTTTCATGAACATGAGCGTAAATTCCTTAACTAGGGTTGTGGAGACCTATCACAACTCGTGGATACCCCCTAGTTGTGACAATAGTAGTTACGGTCACAAGTGACCACAAGCTAACCCATGAGCTAGTACCTACTGTGAGCACTGAATAATAATAACAAAATACACATGTGTGGAATAATTGAATATGCCATAAGGTTTTAAATACTAAAATATTTCTGAATTAGAAGTCTGAAAACAACTATTGAAAAACAACCGGTTAAAAAATGATAAATGTAATGACAAACTGATTGATTGCTTGAAGTGTTTGAAAGCCTCCAAAATTGACTGAATAAGAGTTGATTGGATAGGCCTCAACTAACTCCAATTAACTATAGAACTAAAAACACTGAAATAAAAATAATTGATCCTCTAAATATGAGGTCTAACCACTGTTGCTACTGCTGATGCGCTGGAATATCTAAGTTAGGTCAAAAACCTAAGCATCAAAACCTATGATATGAGAGTTCATAGCATAATAAATGAGTATGTAGTCAGTACTGTGAATGTACTGGTATACTAGATAGGGTTAGGCTAATTCGCATGGGCTCGTGTGTATAAATAATAACTAAATGAATGAATAGCACGAAATAACTGATGCATAGTATGCATGAAAGCTGTAAAATCTAAGAATGCATGACCAAGCGTATAACATGATACTGAAACAGTCTGTAAACTAAAATACTAAAATCTGAGTACTAATTTAACTGATAAACTATATGTTATGGTCAAGCAAATTTGAACTGACTTTCGAACTGAGACTTTGAGAGGTATCATATAACTGACACGCCTCATTCTAAGATGATTGGGCTCCAACCTGTGATCCCAGTTGAGAGGGTGTCAGTACCATTCCATAGGCACTAACAATGTCTATGTATATCCACTAAGCTACTGAAGAACCAGGGTATCAAGCCTAAACTGATGGGTGATCCCTGAGTAGAGTCAAGCCTAAACTGACGGGTGACCCCTGGGAGGTAGTCAATCCTAAACTTATGGGTGACTCCTCATAATCCATGTTGTCTACATGGTTCTATAATACAGAAATTACAATTAATAACTTCGCCTAACCGATAGGAAAGCCATCGTCCTGCATTAGCTCGATGCTAAATCTTACTCCCAACTGAAAGAAACTAATTACTGAACTAAATAGAGCTTATCTAAGCCAACAACTGAGCAATAATACTAACTAAATGATAAGGATCATAGTTTATCTAAAACCATTCTGAAAAATCTGAAAAGTAGGTAAACAACTAAGTTTTGGGTGTTCGTAACCCCCAACACTGAATGAAAAATAACAATAAAGGCATGTAAAAGCTTCAAAACCATAATGGGGAAAATCATTCTATAAAATTATTCTCTTTGGTATTTCATCAAACACTTGGAATTCATACACTTGCATATGAGAATAGTTACACATATGCTACTAACATAATTGCAATACCAAAATCATGGTTTAAGGATGCAACAACAAAAATCATCATTCAAACGTGTCATGAACAAATTCCAATGAAAATACATAGTAGACATGATTTTAAATCAAAGTTCATAATAGCTTCATATAGATAATTCATAACAACATGTAGAAATCATAACTTTAAACTTGAAAATGGATTCTTGGACTCCATAGGTGAAAAGGGCTCATGGATGAACATCACACATACCTTAATTGATGAATTTATGAGAGTTCTTAGGGGTTTTCTTGAAGCTTGAGCCTGAATATTGATGAGGCTAGGGTTTGTTCTTGAGAGATAATAGTTTTATTTTGAGAGAATTTGTGTAAAAGATGACCAATTATGCTTTTAGGAACTTCAATCCCGTGTTATGGACCTATTGGGTAAAGGGAAATAACCCATTTTCCCTTATAAAAATGGAATCAAAAGCTAAAAAAATAAGAGGCGGGCGATAGAGAGGGTGCCGCAGGCTCTGGTGGGGTGCATTGGAGCTGGATCCACGGGCTCTACTATGGTGTACTACAGCAAGTGCCACAGGCTTATCCCAGTGAAGCTACTGATTTAGGAGTCCAAAAATGCCCTTACGCTCATTCAAAAATTCCAAAACTCACCCGAGACGCACCTTTGACATCCCCGATCATGAATCAACTTTAAAATCAATATTCTAAGGCCTCGAAGGCCAAAAATAAAATCATCAAAGTTTAAGGGGCTTTGGAAATGACTAAGTCTTTACACTTAGTGATTTTTTTCTAAGTTTTGAACCCCTTTAACATGCAATAGTAAGCTGAAAGAGCTAGGAACTTATAGGGTCTTACAGAACCCTGGCGGATTAGATACGTAAGAAAAGTGGGATATTCATATTTTCTACTTAGTTGAGTGTATTCCAACCTTCTTTACATTGATTGGACCCAAGCTACTGCAGAAGCTTGGGGATTGCTTGTATTCAAGAACGTCCTCACAAGGGAGTTTACGATTGTGAAAATAAGGGTATAACAGAAATTTGAGGCTACCAACCCTTGTCTAATCAACTTGAGACTTAGAAGTTGAGAGTTATACTGAGGTTATATATAAGGGACAGCAAGGCGACACCCTAAGAATCACAAGGTAAAGGATAAAATCTATCAACGCGTTCACAAGACGGTTGATAGTACATAGCTTGTCAACTTTGCATGTAGAGTAGTAAGTTAGGTAGATTGAACATGAGAATATTACGTAGTTGTGAATCCTAGGGGAACACAGTCATCTTCTATTAATTACAAACTCAAGAATACAAGTTCAGCTACTTGCTACTTTTGATTTCAAATCCCCCCATTTACTTTCCCACACTACTTGTGGTTTTGTCAAGTTTGAGATACTGTTCAACGTTTTCCTTGTGGGTTCAACCCCAAATTGAGTTGGGTTACTATATTTGACATCGACCACAACATACTTATTTGGAGGTTAGTTTTGAGTGACATCAAATTTTAGCATCGTTACTGGGCAAGACTGTGAATTATTGGTTGAAGTTGGTGAAGTTTGTAGGTTTTATTTTCTGTTACTGATTTGGTATACACTGGTGTATGCCAAATGCTTGGAGTCTAAGAAATAACTTATGCCCATTAGATCTAGATCCCAAAAGAATTCTACAAACACTAAGAAGGATATCAGAACAAGTTCATGATGGTGTCCCTATTGGGGTTCAAGACCCCTAGATTGTACCTTCTCCTCCAGTCAGTTAGTATTGTTAATGCATTTGAACCCTTTACATTTAGCCTACCTCACATGCATACCAGTACATTCAATCGTACTGACGCATTTGCGCTATGGTGTTATGTTTTATACCATAGGTTCAGAAGCACGAGCTCTAAAGCATTAGTAGCATTCCAGTTTCAGCAGTCAGAGTTAGCAGTGAGTCCTTATCCTTCGAGGACATGATCATTACTTTATTTCTTCATTACTTAGTTTATTTTAGTAGTTGAAGTTAGTTGGGGACATGTCCCACCAACTTCTTATTCAGACATTTCAATTTTAGGGGCTTTTTAGACTACAGTATGTTCAGACAATTTTGTTTCAGTTTGTTTTGGTATTGATATACCATACTTTCAGATGTTATGTTTTATTAGTTTTGAACCTTATGGACTTTCAGCCTTTATTTCCGTATTTATATAATATATTATGTAGTGTTCAAGTACAAATATAAGTCATGGGTTAGCTTATGGTCCTTCGAGGTCATGAGCACCGTGTAGCACTCTGGGTACCAGATTCGGGGCATTACAAACTTGGTATCAGATCCTAAGGTTCAACAGTGTCCTAGGAAGTCTAAAAAGCCGCATCTAGTAGAGTCTTGTACATGGGTGTATTATGCCCACGCTTATGTACAGGAGACTATGAGATGTTTTAGGAACATTTTCCCTTCTTTCAATATTCATGTCGTGCTAGTAAGCATGAGCTCAAATTTAATCCTCAATCTAATCCATTTCTCCCTTTTGTTACAAAACTTGCCTCCCAAAAGGACTAATGAAAGAAGAACTGAGAATCAGTCAATACCTCCGCCCGTTCAGGCAGATCCCTAGACGAGCATGTATTTCATGGAGAATTTAGAACTGAGTCCCTTATCTTATCTTACTCAATAGTAACTCAGACCAATCAGTATGTTGTTGTCCCATCTAGACATATAATTCATGCCCAGCAGATTGAGGTGGGAAAGCGTAGAAAGAGAGAAAATAAGAAAGTGAGAACAAGTAATTTCAATTTTGCTCAGCCTAAGTCACAGAGTGGTAACCGTTATTAGTTTTACCCCATGGCATCTGTTCCAATTCCTTTCTCAACCAGTGCTCTAATTTCTAAATTCGGAGATAGGGCACCAGGTCCTGAATCTCAGGGCAGTGGTAGCAGTGCTCGGACCAATCCCCTTTGTCAAACTTATGGCAAGTATCACAAGAGTGTTTGCAGAGCTGGTAGTGATATTTGCTTCAGATGTGGCTAATCAGGTCACAGAGTCCGATACTGTCCTAAGACTGGTCCACGAAGTCAGCATAACCGTCCTTCAGTTCAGTTCGATCGCCTGAATCAGCAGGGTACCACATCCAATCCTACCAATAGGCACGCCCAAACAGACTCTTTACTCTTCAGTCCCGACAGGATCAGGAAAATTCTCCTGATATAGTCACTAGTACGTTACAATTCTTTCACTTTTATGTTTACACTTTGCTAGATCCAGGAGCTTCCTAGTCTTTTATTAATCCTTATATAGCAGTTGATTTAGGAGTCAGTCCCAAAATTCTAGCAGAAACCTTCTTAGTCTCTACCCTAGTGGGTAAAACCATCATAGCCCAACGGGTGTACAGGAACTGCCCGGTTATGGTATCTCAGAAAGTCAATTCAGTAAACTTAGTTGAATTAGAGATGAATTATTTTGAATGTTATTCTTGGCATGGATTTGGCTTCATTCCTGCTATGCCTTAGTCGATTGCAGAAATAGAATTGTCCAGTTTCAGTTTCTAAATAAACCTATCCTTGAGTGGAGCGGTAGTATTTCGGCATTCAAGGGTCAGTTTGTTTTCTACCTACGGGCTAGGAAAATGATATCTAAGGGATGTGTCTATTATTTTGTTCGAGTTAAGGACTCTAGTTTCAAAACTCAAAGTCTTGAGTCGGTTCCAATAGTCAATGAATACGTAGATTTCTTTACCGAAGATCTTCCAGGAATTCATTTCGAAAGGAAAATAGACTTCGACATTAATCTTCTTCCAGATACTCCGTCCATATCTATTCCACCATACAGAATGACACCATCAGAACTCAGGGAACTGAAAGAACAGTTGAAGGATCTCCTAGATGAGGGATTCATCAGACCCAATATTTCCTCGTGGGGTGCACTAGTCTTATTCGTGCAAAAAAAAACAGTTCCCTCAGAATGTGCATAGATTACCATCAGCTGAATAAAGTTATGGTCAAGAACAAGTATCCACTTCCCAGAATCAATGACTTATTTGACCAACTTCAGAGTGTCAGTTCATTTCTCTAAGATAGACCTCAGATCAGACTATCATCAGCTCAGGTTCAGAGAAGATGACATTCCGAAAATGGATTTTCAAACTCGATATGGTCACTTCAAATTCTTAGTCATGTCATTTTTTCTTACCAATGCCCTAGCAGCTTTCATAAACTTGATAAACCAAGTGTTCAACCAGTATTTGGACATGTTCATCATAGTCTTCATAGATGACATCCTTGTCGATTCTCGAAATGAGTGTAATCCTGCAGAACATCACAGAATAGTATTATAGACCCTCAAAAACCATCAGTTATCATGATATCTATTCATGCCCCACAAGTCTGCTCTATGATCATCACTCATATTTGTGTACATTAGTGAAATCATGTACTCCTACAGTTCCTATTATAAGGAGTTCCTGTTCAATCAGTGTTACGAATCATATTCCATAAGTATAGAAATTTTAGACTCAGGTCATACAGCTCATGAATCATACACTCATGTCATTCTTTACATTATTATCAGCTCACATGACTCATGCTCCACTCCTAATGATCAGCCAAACTCAGACTATGTCACGTATACCCTCAGTTTAGAACCCTTGGTGAATCTGTTGGGATGATGTTATATCCCTCGAGTCTTAGTTACGGAGTCAGTTCAGTAATCAATATTTCGTAAAGGACTTAGATAGTCCTATAAAACCATGACTTTTAGCTATCAGTTACTGCATAACTTTTAGCTAGCAGTTACTTAGCCATCAGAATTCAGTCCTTCGGTACCAGTTTAAACCCCAGTTATCAAAAACTAGTATTTAGTCCCAACTATAGTCTTAGTTATAATTACAGTCTCAATTACCATCTTAGCTAAAATTTTAGCCCCATACCTAGCCCAGTATTCAGTCGGTAAATCAATTCAGTTTTGGGTTTACTCGACCATAGCATACAGTTATCTGTCACTCAGTTATTAGCCTTTCAGTACCTCAGTTTACAAGACTATTCTAGAATCGTGTTGTACTCTTGGTGTTGCATTCTCAAATAATAAAGTTACCCTTAATTCATGCTCAGTTATATCATGTCACTCAGTTAGTCCTTATCTCCTATGCATAATGCTCTGCAATTGCAGTCTAGTTATTCAAGACTAAGAGCAGTTCCATCTTGCAGACCCAATATTCAGCTATCAGTCATTTAGTTAATTGGATAAGTTAGTATGTTTAGGCATTCGTGCTCAGCACTCATAAGAATATTTTTAGTAGTCTCAAGTGAAGAATAAGTACTTCAGTTAAGTATAAGTTTTCAGTATGAGTTAGATCAATCAGCCAGTAATTCAGTTTAGCAATCAGGCAATAAGTTCGTATGGTGTGGTTTCCCATCTGTCCACCTTGTCCTACTATCAGAAATCTTAGGAATGTAACTATTCCAAGATAGAAAGACCCAGTAGTTGCAAGATCAGCTTAGTTCATGCATTCTGTCTCAGTTTCAGATCCCAGATATTCAATCACGATTCAGTTCATAGGTACCCTGTGCATCATCCTTGTTTTCCTCAGTATCTTAGTCAAGTTAGTATTCTTCTAGGGACATAATGTCCCACGGGAGAGATACTCTATAACTCCCGAGCTATCATGCCCTAAACTCTCAATTTCTCTTCGCGTAATAAATTAAGTTTAGAGTTGTGGGTACCCATAGGTTGACCCTCTAGCTCTAATATGAGTCGTAATCTATGTACTCAATGGCTCAGTTCAGTTCAATATACCTAGTCCACATCACATGTTATAGACTTAGCCATGTTCTCATGTTTTCATTCATACACGTTCAAAAAAAATCTCAAGATGAGGTCAGAAAATTTTGTGTTTGAAAATATCTCCCATGAAGGGAGTGAAGAGGTTCGGCAAGAAGGGAAAGCTCAGTCCCTGATATTTTGATCCCTTATAAATTCTCAGTCTCTTTGGCAAAGTAGCTTATGATCTCGAGTCGCCTTCAGATCTAGCTTCAGTGCATCCGGTCTTTCATGTCTCTTTGCTTAAAAAATGCATAGGTTACCCTGTAGTCATAGTCCTTGTTAAGGGCATAGACATTCAGAACAACCTTTTAATGCCCCAAGATCCCATCCCAAGATGTCACACGGTGCTTATGGACCCGAAGGACCACAAGCTAACCCTTTACTGATATCTTTACTTGTACACTGCTTACTATCCAAAATAAATGCGGAAACTGGCCATAAGGTTCAATACATCTGTACATACTCAAAATTGAAAACTGAATACTAATATATCAACATCCATCTAAAAAGCCTCTAAATTGTCTGAACTATGGAGTTAATGGGACATGTCTCCAACTAACTTCGTCAAATGAAAATATAAATAAAATATGATGCAATAATAGTAAACTGAGATTCATCCTTGAAAGAAGAGGACTCACTACTACTACTGCTGACTAGGACTGAACTGATGGGGATACTCTAGATCCTGTTCCTCTGAACCTATGGTGTCAAATAAAACACCATAGCGCAAATGCTTCACTACAAAAATGTACCGAGTATTTAGACGAGGTAAGGCTAAATGCAAGGGCTTATGCATGAACATAACTTAACTGAAAATAATATTCAAGAGCTGGATTAGCATACAAAAAGAATCTGTAATTACTAAACATACTACACATACTGTCACTGAGCATAATCGGAATAACTCTGGTAACTGATACTGAATATACTGAAATTCTGAAATTTTTGAACATACTGAGACTACGAGTATCTAAAGCTTCTAAAACTGATAGCAACCATGTCTAATAGGTTGTCTCTAAATCTGTGGATAATAATACTACTTAATAACTGACTTTGAGATCGGCCTATCTAGCAGCGGATCTTTAAATTTGCAGATAATCATACTTAATGGCCTGTATCTAATAGCCTTGCATTCTGTAGACTAAACTAAGCTCTTTCTTGAAGTCTGAGACTGATTCTGAAATTGAGACTATGGGAAGTAGTCTTCTAACCGACATGCCCCACCTAGCTAAGTCGGGTCCAACCTGTGCCCTAGTTGGAAGGGTGTCAGTACCGTGCCACTGGTAAAGACAACTTTATTTGACCCTCATCTATCAGGTAATTAAACGAGAATAGTGGAGCCCTTATCTAGCAATTCAAGCCACCTTATCTACCCTCAAATAGAAGGTATAATGTCTCAACCTACTCTAGCTACGTAGTTTGGGAGCGCAAGGATTACTTCTAAGAATCACACCCTCTACTAGTAGGTGAGTTCCCATCCTTGAGCTCACTCGGTTCTGAAAGGTACTCCTAACCAAAAGACACCGATCTGATTCTTAACTGAACTTAGATTGAGCTGAATCTGATACTGATCATATTTCTCAAGAGATCTAATTGAGTTACACTGAGATTACTTATTTCCGTATCTGATGGAAACAAGTATCGAATCATGGTACCTGACTGTCGATACAGAACTTAAATAGATTACTCTAATCACTTCTGAGATTAGAATTGAATTATTTGAATACTATTAGATCTGAGCTAATTTACAGGACTTAGGCTAGATTACTAGTGATACAGTGATTACAGAGATTTCTGAGATTACAGATTTTTTTATGTTTTGCACTTGTCTGAGGATACAGAGTTCTATAGTTCACTGAGTTTTAAGAATCATGGCTCGATTGGAATTATTATGAAACTGACACCGGGTCTAGACAATAGCTCTATTGTCGGGTATAAATACCCCCAGGTCTCGATAACATAAAAGTGAAACATAATTATGCTTGCATCATCACCACGATCATCCATTCATCATCACAATCATTTATTCATCAACACAAGCATTCAAGCATTTCTCCAAGTAATTAGAAGTCATAACATCCTTTCCCCCTAAAAAATCCTTAAGGCATCACATCAAGTATTTAGGAAACATAGGCCTCTATTCATCATCACAATCACCAAAGGGTCGCTTTAAGGATCTCGGAATAATAATCATATAATAACATAGGGAAACAATGCTATTAGATCGTACTCCATTCAACAAGGTTTTTACCTCAACTATTTCATACCATATCAGTCTTGACATATTTTTGGGTATCACATGGCTTAGGAAAACTTCATACTATCATGCCATAACTTACTTGCTAACCACTTGGCATGTTTTAAAAACTTAGCATATGTCAAAGGGCACATAATTCAAGAATTTACTACTATCACATCTCTACTTGTTCACTAAGTTCCTTCAAAAAACACTAGACATGCATAGGTTCACACTTATTTGGGGATTTCACACTATCATGGTACAATTCATTAACCAGGGAATTTCATGACACTCATAGTTCTCAAAGTCTTATACATGGAGGGGAGTGCATATAACAACATGCCATACGTCCATCGACCTAGCTTCACGAAGATTTCATCAACAACCATAACACATAACAATATCTTAGAAATCATTATTTTCATAAGGATGTATCATGCATTTGTCATTAGATCACAATTTAACTACAATGCTTGATTTCTAGTCTCTTAGACATTTTATCGAACACCTCACATGCACAACTTAGGCATAAGTATAATAACCTAACTACTCATCATGAACAACCAAATTTACATGTTTCCTACTCATATATTATCATAGATTCATAAAATCCACATAAATATCCCATATTGGATATCATTCAACATCAACAACAAGTATATAATCCATTTACCACACAAATACGACATACTAAGGCCAAGACTTGATTCTTGTAGACAAACATAAATCACAACTCATAAGAATCATTAAAAATTCATAAACATAAATCTTGGAGATTTAGAAAAGGGTACTTGAGCTTTTTGGATGTAAGGGACCCAAGAATCAACATCTACATACCTTGGGGAAACTTCTTTCTTGAAGGTTCTTGGAGAGATTCTTGATTTCTTGACATCTCTTGATTTTTCTTGAAGAAAAAATAAGGGTTTTGATCTAGGAAATAAACCTTAATTTGATATTTTGGATAAAGGAGAAGTTATGATCTTTGATTTGGAGTGATTGGGTATTAAATAGGATGAAAAATGACCCAAAAATCCCTTTAAAATGGTGCTTCAGCGTTGTCTCGGACAATTATGACGGTCAGAGTGATGGACCGTCACTCTGGTGATTAACTGTCACTCCCACCATCACTTTTGGTCCATAAAAGGGCCTTACTACTTTAGTTTTGATGGCCAAAGTGACGCGCCGTCACTAACTTGATGGTCCGTCAGCTTGTCCGTCACTCTTGGACAGCTCGAACAGCTCTCAGTAAAACGGCCATAACTTCTTACTCCATTATTAGATTTTGACAAAATTGATATAGTTTGAAAGATAATTAAATTTTCTATCTGGTGGTAGGTCATGATATCAAAAATTCTTTGTAGAATAGGAGATATTCTTGTTTGAAGTTGACTATGGCAATGTCCTTCTCAAAAATTCAATCGGTAAAGGATGTTTTGATTCGTCCAATAGCTAGGACATATTTAAGGCCTTAATACACATCAAACTTGATCATAAAACTACCAAATCACTAAGATTTATTTAATATGAGCTTGAATCATGGTTCTACTATCGGTTGGAATTCTTGGGGTATTACAATATCTCCCCTTTGGGAACACTCATCCTCGTATGTCACTTAATTGACTGAGAATACGGATCAATAGAAATTACTCAAGACACGGAAACATCTCAATACATGACTACGCAACTGGAACGACTAATACTGAGTTCTCGCACTGGGCATGCATATCTAATGCATGGAATACTCAATTGAATCTACTCATAGCTGAATTCTCATAACACATATGTATAGCTGATGCATGGATGTCCAACTAAACTCATTTGCGAAAGAACAACTTGACAATGCAATAATGACTAATGGTAACTTCATAAAGAAAATCTGAACATGCATTTGGGTGAATCTAATGGCATTCAACATCATAATATCATGGGGTATCTCCCCCTTGGGACTCTATGTCCCTCTAAACACACTTCGCTAAAATACTGAAGCGGTGCACGGGGCACCTACAGACTAGATCGTAATTGACTGAATGAGATCTGAAACTCATGCATGACTCATCCTAACATACAAGCTCAAAATGGAATCAAGGGATCTAACAATGCATATCACAAAGATGAAGGGCTCATAACCTACCCGGGTCTATGTCAGGGAAATCTTCATGATCTTGGTGAGTCTAAAGTGCATAAAATTTGTTATGAGTTGAAGAACGACTGTGCTGACTTTGGGGACCTGTCTTAGGATAGTCTCAAACTTTATGACTTGGCTCGCCATATCCAAAACACACATCACTACCAGCTTTACATACACCCTTATGATTCTTACCATATTCTTCACACAGCGGGTAGGTAACACCCCTACTCTCACTACTCTGGATCTTGGAGCATTGTACACTAACTGAGAATGGAGTTGGGACTAAAAACTTCTGACTATGGTGAGAATGGTTACCACTCTGTGACTTTGCTTGGGAGAAACTATGACTACTTGTTCTGGCTCTCTTACTTACTCTCTCTCTTTTTTTTATTTTATCTGCCTCAATTTGTTACGCATACATCATTAGCCTAAAAAGATACATGTCTCTCTTGAGCATAGCAGCTCTACACTCTTTCAACACATCACTCGATACCCCAGTAAAAAATTTGCTCATACTCGTTCTAGGGTCAGCTATCAAGTCAAGAACATACTTAGATAAGTGGTAGAACTTAAGACAATACTCTCTCATGGTCATAGAACCTTGACTTAGGTTCATAAACTCTTCTATCTTAGCCTCTCTCATCTCTAGTGGGAAAAATCTATCTATAAAGGCACTCTGAAACTTTGACCAAGTCACAGGAGCTGCATTCTTCCCTCTACTCTTCTCCTACATAACTACCCAATCATGACCAACATCTTTCAGCCTATAAGATGTTAATTTCACACTTTCCTCCTCAGAAGCATGCATAACCTAGGTGATGTTCTTTAGCTCTTCTAGATAATACCGCGGGTCCTCACCTACTATTGACCCAAAGAATTCTGGCGAGTTTATTTTTATAAAATTTCTAACCCTGGATGCAGCGGAATTCCTATCATGCTGAGGTGGGGCTGTAGCCTGACGATTACTCTGAACATCAGTCAAAGCTTGGGCTAGCGCCTGGAAAGCTGCCCAAAACTCTGCATGTGACACACTCTCATTCTCAGGATCTATTGGCTGTGGGGGCTGGTTATCCACCCCATAGATAAAATCTCTACGAGGAGGCATACTCTGTAATTGAAAGAAAGAAGTGGATTAGACTGAGAATCATCTTGAGCTTATGCTTAATCGCATGACATGATCACTGAAAGAAGGGAAACTACTCCTTAGAACATCTTGTAGCCTCTTGTACATAAATGTGGCGTGCTACACACCCATGCATAAGACTCTACTAGATGCGGCTTTTCAGATTCCCTAGGACACTATTCAACCTTAGGCTCTGATACCAAGTTTGTAATACCCTAAAATCCCATCCCGAGATGTCATACGGTGCTTATGGACCCAAAGGACTACAAGCTAACCCTTTACTGATATCTATACCTGTACACTGCATAATATCTGAAATAAATGCAAAACCTGGCCATAAGGTTCAATACATCTACACATACTCAAAACAAAAAACTAAATACTAATACATCAACATCCATCTGAAAAGCCTCTAAACTGTCTGAACTGTGAAGTTGATGGGACATATCCCCAACTAACTCCGTCAACTAAAAATATAAATAAAATCTGATGCAATAATAGTAAACTGAGATTCGTCCTCGAAAGAAGAGGACTCACTGCTACTGCTGCTGACTGGGACTGAACTGATGGGGATACTTTGGATCCTATGCCTTTGAACCTATGGTGTCAAATAAAACACCATAGCGCAAATGCATCAGTACAAAAATGTACCGAGTATGTAGATGAGGTAAGGCTAAATGCAAGGGTTTATGAATGAACATAACTTAGTTGAATAATATGTAAAGGCTGGATTAGCATACATAAAGAATCTATAATTACTGAACATACTACACATAATGTCCCTGAGCATACTCGAAATAACTCTGGTAACTTATACTGAATATACTGAAATTCTAAAAAATTGTGACATACTGACACTACGAGTATCTGAAGCTTCTGAAACTGATAGCAACCCTATCTAACAAGTTGTCTCTAAATCTGCGGATAATAATACTACTTAATAACTGACTTTGAGATTAGCCTATCTAGCAGTGGATCTTTAAATTTGCAGATAATCATACTTGATGGCCTATATCTAACAACCCTGTATTCTGTACACTGAACTGAGCTCTTTCGTGAAGTCTGAGACTGTGGGAAGTAGTCTTCTAATAGACATGCCCTGCCTAGATAAGTTGGGTCTAACCTGTGCCCCAGATGGAAGGGTGTCAGTATCGCACCACTGGTAAAGACAACTTTATTTGACCCTTATCTATCAGGTACTTAAACGAGAATGGTGGAGCCCTTATCTAATAGGTCAAGCCACCTCATCTACCCTCAACTATCAGGTACGATGTCTCAACCTACTCTGGATACGTAGTTTAGGAATGCAAGGATTGCTTCTAAGAATCACACCCTCTACTAGCAGGTGAGTTCCCATCCTTAAAATCACTCGGTGCTGAATCCTACTCTCAACTGAAAGACACTGATCTAATTCTTTACTGAACATAGACTAAGCTGAATCTGATACTGATCATGTTTCTCAAGAGATGAGAATACTTAGTTCCGTATCTGATGGAAAAAGGTATCAAATCATGGTATCTGACTAACGATACAAATCTTGAATAGATTACTCAAATCACTTCTGAGATTAGAATTGAATCATTTGAATACTATTAGATCTGAGCTAATTTACAGGACTGAGGCTAGATTATAAGCGATTCTGTGATTACAGAGATTTATAAGATTATAGAGTTTTTTTATGTTCTACACTTGTCTGAGGATACAGAATTTTGTAGTTCATTGAGTTTTAAGAATCATGGCTCGATTGGAATTATTGTGAAACTGACACCGGCTCTAGACAACAGCTCTATTATCGGGTAAAAATGCCCCCAGGACTCGATAACATAAAAGTGAATCATAATCATGCTTGCATCATCACGATCATCCATTCATCATCACAATTATTCATTCATCAACACAAGCATTCAAGCATTTCTCCAAGTAATTAGGAGTCATAACATCCTTTCCCCCTAAAAAATCCTTAAGGCATCACATCAAGTATTTAGGAAACATAGGCCTCTATTCATCATCACAATCACCAAAGGGTCGCTTTAAGGATCTTGGAATAATAATCATATAATAACATAGGGAAAACATGCTATTAGATCGTACTCCATTCAACAAAGTTTTTATCACAACTATTTCATACGTATATCAGTCTTGACATATGTTTGAGTATCACATGGCTTAGGGAAACTTCATACTATCATGTCATAATTTACTTGCTAACCACTTGACATGTTTTAAAAGCTTAGCATATGTCAGAGGGCACATAATTTGGGAATTTACTACTATCACATCTCTATTTGTTCACTAAGGTCCTTCAAAAAACACTAGACATGCATAGGTTCACACTTATTTGGGGATTTCACACTATCATGGTAAAATTCATTAACCAGGGAATTTCATGACACTCATAGTTCTCAAAGTCTTATACATGGAGGGGAGTGCATATAACAACATGCCATACGTCCATCGACCTAGCTTCACGAACATTTCATCAACAACCATAACACATAACAATATCTTAGAAGTCATTATTTTCTTAAGGGTGTATCATGCATTTGTCATTAGATCACAATTTAACTATAATGCTTGATTTCTAGTCTCTTAGACATTTTATCGAACACCTCACATGCACAACTTAGGCATAAGTATAATAACCCTACTACTCATCATGAACAACCAAATTTATATGTTTCCAACTCATATATTATTATAGATTCATACAAACCACATAAATATCCCATATTGGAGATTATTCAACATCAACAACAAGTACATAATCCATTTACCATACAAATACCACATACTAAGGCCAAGACTTGATTCTTGTAGACAAACATGAATCACAACTTACAAAAATCATTAAAAGTTCATAAACATAAATCTTGGAGATTTAGAAAAGGGTACTTCAGCTTGTTGGATGTAAGGGACCCAAGAATCAACATCTACATACCTTGGGGAAACTTCTTTCTTGAAGGTTCTGGGAGAGATTCTTGATTTCTTGACTTCTCTTGATTTTTCTTGAAGAAGAAATAAGGGTTTTAATCTTTGAAATAAACCTTAATTTGATATTTTGGATGAAGGAGAAGTTATGAGATTTGATTTGGGGTGATTGGGTATTAAATAGGGTGAAAACTGACCCCAAAATCCCTTTAAAACGCTGCTTCAACGCTGTCTCGGACAATTCTAGCGGTCAGAGTGACGGACCGTCACTCTGGTGACTAACCGTCACTCCCACTATAAATTTTGGTCCATAAAAGGGCCTTAATTCTTCAGTTTTGATGCCCAAAGTGATGGGTTGTCACTAACTTGATGGTCCGTCAGCGTGTTCGACACTCCTGGACAGCTCGGACAACTCTCAGTAAAACGACCATAACTTCTTACTCCAATATTGAATTTTGACGAAATTGATATCATTTGAAATATAATTCAATTATATATCTGTTTGTAGGTGATGATCTCAAAAATTCTTTGTAGAATGGGAGATATGCTCGTTTGAAGTTGACTATGGCAATGTTCTTTTCAAGAATTCAATCGGTAAGGGATGTTTTGATTCGTCTAATAGCTAGGACGTATTTAAGGCCTTAATACACATTAAACTTGATCATAAAACTACCAAATCACTAAGATTTATTTAACATGAGCTTGAATCATGGTTCTACTATCAGTTGTGATTCTCGGGGTATTACAAACCTCTCTTTTGAAGAGATTCCAGTCAAAATTCTTGACTACCAGATTCACAGACTGAGGATCAAAGAGGTCCCTTTAGTAAAATTTATTTGGCAGAATCACTCCATTAGGGGAGATACTTGGGAAGAAAAAGCAGACATACAATCCAAGTATCCTCACCTCTTCTCCACTAATCTAGACTCAACCCAAGATTATAGCTTTCCTTAAGTTTATTCAGTTTCATGTTCAAATTTTAGTTACAAACCAATTTCATGCTCACATTCCCATCATAAACTTGGTATCAAATACTATTTCATATTCAGTCACATGCTTATGCATCAGATATGAATTCTCCTAGTAAGAAACTCAGTTTATCAGAAACACCAGTCATGCATTCATGAATAAGTTTAGTCATGAAAACATGCATCAGATATGCATGATTAGTATAATACAATCAACTTATCAGTCATGTCAGTCATGTAATCATGTTTTAATTGTTCATGTTTAATGTGTACTTTAGTTATCATTCCTCCCCTCTCTGTCAGTCCCATTCGGGGAGGAATGTTCTTAAGGGGGAGATATTATAATACCCTGTATATTTCTAAGCTAGAAAATGAACCATTGTTCCTACGTATGAAACCTTCTATCCTATGATTCATATTTTAGTACATTACTTACAATGAGTATCCTAGTGAGAAGAGAGCTTATGATGTGTTAAGTGTGCTCATAAGAGTCACTTAGAGTAAGTCAAGCTAAGAGATTTTGAATCCATCAATTTTTAGCATTTGATTTCACAAGAGTCATCTATGAGCGAGCATAACTTGATGTATATATGGTATTTTGACAGATTTAAACCCACCAAATTATAGAGGATCGAATTATCTTACGAACGATATCAATTTTATCAAAATTCGACACCCAAGCAAGAAGTTATGGCTTTGCAAAGTGGAGTACGTAACCTAACAAATCGCCTAAGGCTACTGGAATGGTTATTCCATAAGTTGTGCGATGCACAACCTAACTTATGCCATAAGTTGTGTGACGCACAACATAACTTATGCCATAAGTTGTGCGACACACAACCTAGCTTACGTGATAATTTGTGCGCCGCATACTTTATCGACCAAGTGACGTAAACACCCCATTTTAAGTTATTTTAAGGGTAGAATGGGTATTTCCCACACTTTATAAGACTATAACATGGAATCTACCCCCAATTCAACCAAAATATAGTCACTTCTCTCAAAATTCTCTCAATAACAAGTTAGGAATCTCAATTTGGGGTTCAAATTCAAGAAAATTCCACCGTAAATCTTTGCGGAATCAAGGACTAAGGTATGCATAGTGTTTATTCATGGATTTCTTTCATCCATGAAGCCCAAGAATCAAGTTTTAAACTATGGATTATGAAATTCATGCTATGGGTTGACTATGTTCATGTGGTTGTTGTGGTATGATTCCCAAGTTGGAATCTTTATGTGTTTTTATGAAAATATATTAGCATGTGAGTTTAAAACCATGAATTTTAGTTGGTTATGATATGTTAATTTGATGATTATGCCATGCCTTAAGTCATGCAACCTAAGTGTTTGATAAAATACCTAAGAGACTAGAAATTATGTAATATAGCTCATTTGTGACGTATGTGATGGGTTCGTATTTTACTCTTTGTTCAAATGACTCTCATGCTATTGATGTGCAATGTAGATGTTTGTTTGAATGCTAATGATGTTAGAATATGAAATTATGACACTGAGTATATGCATTCCTACCATGTACAAAATTATGATAACCATGTACTTCATGAAATGCCCAACTTATTGTATTATGGATTGTTGATGTTGTTCATGTATTCAAGAATGTCATGCCTTGTTTGTTTCCTTCTATCGAGTCTTGGGGGTACTTGTATCCAATAATTTAGCTATGTGCCTAGATCCAATGTCATGTTTTACATGATATCCTCAGTAAATCCATGCTAAGTAGAATTCAGTCAGTCATGGCACTCAAGAAAACTTAGTAAACTCAGTAATCCCAGTAATCTCAAAAAGCTCTAAAATTCAGTAATCTCAGTAGCATTCCGTCAGTCAACGGAACTCAATAAAATCATTCCAGTTCAGTTTAGTTA